>JAUPFT010000006.1:46833111-48033111 GCA_036936625.1 Parnassius smintheus behrii | reverse complement strand
ACCGAACCAGACAGACTACTAGGTAGAAAAGTAGTCCCAAACCATCACGTTTGAAATCATTTGTAATTTACCGAAATTATAAACATGTTATTGTTTCAATTAAACATGAAAAACGACGAGTTGCATATGAGAATACACTTTCCTTGTACATCGAACTTTCGTCAGATGCAGTAATTTTGTCAGGTAATTTTTAACGAACGTCACATAACAAGAATTGTGACAAACATGCAGCCAACTATTTTTGTATTACAATTTTAAAATGTTGTATTTGGTATGTGTACACAATAATGATTGGTAAGCTAAACAATTTTTAAAGAAGGTGTATTAGCTTCACCATTGCTCCACATGCACTCTGAAGATGAGGATCAGCTTTGGTCAATCAATCTGCATGATTAGTTTTTTTATCCTGCAGTTGATTTGGAACTTTTCTTTTCAACGAGTTTTTCTATGTAGGTAATATCCTCTTACGTAATTCTGGCGCCACGTAGAAGTGCGTGCACTGCTATGTTCTGGTCTAAAATATATGGAAAACTAATATAATAAACTGAGTGAAAGGAATTTCATCTTAGTTCTCAGAGGTAATTTTTGAAACTTCTTTGTTAGAAATTGGTTCCAGGTGTTGATGGGCTGCAGCCACTATTTGGACTTTAGACTCATTTGTCAACATAAAAAAGCCCATTCGACTACTGGCGTGAACCACTCTAACACAAGCAATATAATATAAGCTTACCACGAGTGGTTACGGGGAATATTTGTAATGTTTATAGCATTGTTAATATTCTTTTTTTAAATTGTCGATATGATTATGTAAAAAAAAGTTCTAAATGGATGGTAATAATCATTTTTTCAATTTGATAGCCGTTTTTAAAATAAAGTCATATTTTGACTATTGGCTATGGCTTAGTTCGCGTGTAATTAGTACTTTTGTTATGATAATTACAAAATAATTAAATGTTTTTGTTCAGTTTTAATTGTATTGATTATAGGGCCCCAAGCAGGTGGTTGTACCCAGCCTCCTTCTCTATTGAAATTAGGATGTTTCTTAATTTCAGTAGCCTCACGTATCATCCTTGGTAGGAATCGATGTTCTTTTGCGAGGATTTGTGGTCTATCAAATCTGATGTAATGCTTGGGGCCGTCTAAGATATGACATGCAGTTTGTGATCATACCACATGAGTACTACCACCTACTTGGGGCCCTATAATCAATAAAATTAAAAATAAACCCAAGCATACCACTGCAAGACCTCAAGACATAGTCAGTTCATTTTGCATAGATCGGACCATAAACAATAAATAAAAAAGCTGAAGCTACTCCGAGTTTAATAATGACATCAGGACGTCAGTCACCTCAGTCCCCGTGACCATGGGTGCTGGAAAGCACCCGAAACGTCGGGAGTCAAAAATAAAAATAATTGAAAGTAAATTAAACGCGATAACATCCGTAAAAGTAGTTTTAATCAACGTGTAAGAATATTCATACGATATTCTTAAAAAAATAATCAAATTGTTGATTTACAAACCTAAATCAAGTATTCGTCCAATTTTGGTAATATTTTAATAATATTATTTGATATGTTTCATGACAATTACCCGAAAATAGACGAATTCCATATGTGTGAAATATTTTTAGAAATATTCCTTCTTAAAATTCTCAGAAATATGTCTTTAACATGCAGGTCTTTAACCGAGCTACATATGTATCCTTTAGTGTTACGTTTACTTGAATACTGAATAATATAAATAAAAATGTTGATTTTGTCCAACGATCAGAAATTAAATACGAGTAAGTATTCCATTAATTAAAGAATGAAGAGATAGATGAATATATTTGTTACTGTTCCTGCGACAGTATTTCAATACATTTTTATTATTGATAGAACCATGATGTAGTTATAGAATGGGTCGGTTTAACGGTGGAAGGGTTATGCTCTCGCAGAAAGCCAGCGTGAAACAGTGGGATAATGCTCCTGAGGTTTTTATGGTGAGTGTAAACAACCAAGAGACCGAGATCGTTTTTACTGGTAACGAAGTAATGGAATACTTTTTCCATAGGGGTGATAACGCATCTTCATTTTGATATGCAATCAATGATAGGTGATAGATAGATAATAGAACAATGTTCTTGTATATAACACAATTATTTATAAATCATCCGAAAAATTTGTGGTCAGATATTTAGAGAGTCGTATTTTATTTATATGAATCTAATCGTTAGGACTGTAAAGATTATTATACCTAATTTTTAATACACGTTGCTAACTTTTTTGGAAACGGAAATCACTTACCAAATACAAGACTAGTAGGTATTGAATTCAAATTGAAAGGTCACGTCTTTGACTACATTTTCGTCAAGAGTAACCTCCATTACCGGTGTATTTGCTAAAGTAGTATGCGCGACATCTTGGCTTTAAAGGGAGAAATGTACTGTGACTGATATCACACAATACACAAACAAGGAGGTACAAAGTGATCGATATTCAAAATGGTTCCGACAAATTGTCAAGTAACGGGACGTGAAGGCCACTAAGTCTATTGAGATAAATATATTAAGGAATATAATATGAAGTTGACATACAGACGTTTTCTGGAATTATCACTTTCTACTCTATCATAACTTCAGTATGAAGAAAAAGTCATTTACATTGCAGTGAAACACATAAATTTGGCACTTTTTTTGCTTTTTATAAAATTATTACAACTACTCCATATCATCCTTTGGGTGCTGTTAAGGGTGACAGGTGGGCAGCAGCATCTTCCCGATAACAATTCAAAATTATAAAAAACTACGGTTACTAACCCGCCCATCAAGCATGGCAACTTTGGCAAAATGATGTGACTATATCGGCCAAATACGGAGTAGGGCCTATTTTTTAGCAGTGAAATTTTATAGGCTGTAATGGATGGATGAACGGATAAAACAGTTGTAAATTTTAATAATATTTTTTTTTCTCTATCTATCACCACGGCATCTAAAAATTGAGTAACGTATTTGGCCATAAGTTCTCAAACTAGTATTTACCCATTCGCGATTCGTATTTGTAACTAAAACTAAAATCTGCTTAAATTTCTCGAGAAATAAAATGAGGTTAAAGTGACAATTTAAAAAAAATGTATAGAAACTCTACTAACGACGTATCCTGGACGAATACAAAAAGCACTTGAAATTGCAATTAACGTTTGCTTCGGTGTCGGCAGGGATCGAATCCAGGTTGCAAGCTTACTGTGCAATTTAGCCCCTAAGCTATCACAAATGACTTTTATTATAACGTTATAAGTAAAACCGTCCAAATTTAAAATAAATATCTAATTTAAGGTCTGAATTTTTAATCATGAGGTAGAAGAAGTAGAACATCGAATAAATTATAACCTGACTTTTTAAAATATAAATATAAAAGTAAAACAATTGAACTGTTTTATTCAGGCAACTGAAATTTTTAATTACTCGCGATTTTTGCTTTTTTATAACATGTATAACCTTCTGGATTAATAAATTAACACTTAGTTAAAATATTAATTCATATTGCACACCTTGAACGCCAAGCGAGAGAGGTTACTGTCGACTTTACAAGGTCACGCTACCCGTCATCATCAACAAAGGAAAGCCACCCCACCTGCATCTATCCATTTCTAGTATGTCTTACCAGGTCGTACCTCCACATAGTGGGGGGCTGCCCCACATTTCGCCAACCGGTACGAGGCTGCCACTCGAGAAACATTCTTTCTTATCGGTTGTGGGTTCTTCTAGCTAGATAACTGACCCATTGCCACTTCAGCTTATTAATTCGCTGGGCTATTTAAGTTACTCTCACTCTACACTCTTTTATTAAATATTTTACTTTTATGGATGAAGTAGAGTGAAGCACACAGTTCACCTGATGGTGAGATGATGCTGTAGTCCATAGAAATAATATATGACATAAATGATAAATCAAAATACCGATGGGTCATACATGAAAACTTAAAAGCCAAATGACTTGTTACTAGTGAAAAGGGTTTCCGATTCTCTTCTGCTGCGAGCCGGTATATTGTAACTACGAGTGCTGCGGTGCGGCCATAATACGAGTACATATGATTACTGCGTTACTCTTCCACGTTTTAATATATCCATTTGTTACGTGTGTGTTACTCACACGCGACCGACGTGTTGATAGAATGTTGATAGAATGTCACTCTATTATGTAAATAAGAACGGTTTACAATCAATAATATGAAACAATATTGTAATTGTTCTTTTTTATGTCTTGCTGGGCTTCTTTCTGATTTTTCCCAGGACAGAGGTATTTTCCGTACCAGTGATAAACTAGTGATAAACCAAATTATTAATAACCTATAACGAAAAAAAGGTTTTTAATTTATTCCGTAACGTCCGTAGAAATATTTTGATATTTAATTCTGACGATATGATCTATGATATAAGATGATGATATATGATGATACATTATTTTTGTATAATTGTTGTAGTTTAATTTATGTTTATATTTATACAGATATATAAATCATAAACTGAAAATCACGACATCGTCGCTTATTTTGGTACAGCTTTTTGTATGAAACTTTCTTTTGCAGGAAACGGAAATTCTTCTCAAACAACACACGTCTTTGAATTCAAAAGTACAAGTGTCATTATCTTCGACGGAGTTCTCGTAAAGAGTAATATCCATTACCGATATGTGCATGTGCTTAGAGGGAGAATTTTCAAGGTGAAATTCTAGGCAAGTTTGACATACTATGCCTTTGTGCTATTCATATATTGTTGAAACAAAAGGGATCCGTAATGAAATCGAATTACTACTTTGAAAATATCTAAGTTAATTAAATTCAATTACTAAACTTTAATTTAAAAATGTAACGACCCTCAAAACAAAAATTGTTGACTGTCATTGATTAAAATTACTTTTACGGATTTTATCGCGTTTAATTTATTTTATTTTTAATAGCCGACGTTTCGGTTGCTTTCCAGCACTCATGGTTGTTGAACCATAAGAACCTAGGACCATGGGTGCCGGAAAGCACCCGAAACGTCGGGTATTAAAAATAATAAACGTTATAAAATCCGTAACAGTAGTTTTAATCAATGTGTAGTGTTCGCGTAAATATAAGAAATCATATTGTTGACTGTCTTCAAACGGCGGAACATAATTTCTTGAAACATAACTAAGAACACTCTTGATTGAGATACCTTTCAAACGTAAAAAAATTAATTAAAATCGGTTCATCCGTTCAAGAGCTATGATGTCACAGACAGAGACACTGATACTCACACACACTACAAACTTATAACATCCACTGTTTTCGTCGGGAGTTAGAAGTAAAAAATATCTAAAAGTTAAGTATTTAAAAATTTAAAAATTGTACCTTATTATAAAATTTTGCCTTATCTGACAGTATTCAGACGATATCACGGACGGACGAACGGAAAAGCCCCGGGCAAGAATGGAATTACGGCAAAGCTTTTAAAGGCGGGTACAAAACCGATACTTGAAGTCCTCCGTACTCCAAGATGACTCTACTCCAGAGGCGTGGAGCAGAAGTGCGTTGGTATTTTTCAACAAGAAAGTCGTCAACGCTCTATTGATGAACTTCAGACTAATTTTCTTTTTGAGCCGCGTCTACGAGTTGTTTTCGAGAGTCATTACGAAACGTCTTATATGCAGACTTGACCTTTCGATCCAAAATTGATAAGATTAATAAAAACTACGGATAGCACAGAATAATTGATTCGCTCGGGGAAAAACATGTTCAGCTTGTATTTTCATCTAAATTTTCGTAAATAATTAATCCAAAGTGTGCAAAAACTCTGTCTGTATTAAATATTCAATTATATTTTAGAAGTATTAAGCCTCTTAGAAGTCAAGAGTTGTGCCCTGTTGTTGGAAGTATAGAAGGTTGTTTTCATTTTAATTAAATAAGTCTAGCCAGACATTTTTACAGACAGTTTTATACGGTAATTACAGTACTGATTACTAAAGCTGCTTCTTTTTAAAAAGGAAACGTTGATAAAATAAATGGGTAAAACTTTACGTCTAAAAATATTTTATTATTTCATTTGAGTAGAATCTTACAAGAACAGTATATAAGAATAGGCCGTTTGCCTTATTTATGGTGTGATCGTCTAAATTAGGACCCTTATTTACGTTGTGTTTGCATAGTAACTTAGTTATTTTAGGTGTCTCTAGGAAGAATGAATATTCACCAGAGCTGTCGAAAGCTGTTGGAAAGAACCCCGTTCACGAAGAAAATGCTCTAAATGCTTAACAACATTAAATCATCCTTATTCCACTTATATCAGTGTTCACATCAATTAATTCCGTAGTAAGTAATAGTACAAGTGGTGCGCAAGCACAAACATCAACCGAAGTTGCGGATGTCAATGCGTGTAAACGCCACACATAATACGTTCAAATTGAGCCAGAGTGAAGGTGCGTAACAGGGTTTAGGCAACACGTCGAATAATAGGCACGCTAGCCCTAAAAGCTCTCCGTGAGTGCCACCACCCGCCAGACCACCACTTCTGCAGACGTGATGTAAGTGTAAGGCATCACCACTTATTGCATGGTCAGCATGGCTTAGAGCCGCAGACCGTGTCATGAGTCTAATGTTCACCTCAAGGGAATGGGGTCCCACGTTGCGCGACTTTTGACCGGCAGCAGCCATGAGAGTCTCCTTCCTCCAGCTAATACAAACATGAGGTGGACATATATGCTCCACCAACCAATATAACGACAGATATATCAAAAAGACAATTACGGGATAATAATAATAATAATTCGCCATCAGAAAAGATTTGTGTAATTGACGTTGAGTATATATATTATTCGATCAGTTTTGTTTCACCTACCAACAAGATACCTACAATCATTCAAAGGTGGGAAATTTACGGAAACATTATTTTATTGTTATTAAATAAAACATCATGAAAGTCCAGACAGGTTGCAGCCTCGTATAGAGTAGACCGACCGACCGAATAGAGTGACCCGACTTAGGCAAAGCTACTTAGGTGTGAGTTAAACCGAGACGTCAAGCCACCACCGCAGAGACGCAATGCTGCAAAACGCAACAAGCATCAATACGACTATCGTCGGGCTTACACCATCTCAAGGTCCCCCATAAATCCCAGTAGATATCACCACCCACATACCTCCATCGACCAAAACCACAAGATGCGTCGAATCGGGCACAGCACACCCGCAGATCCATCGCATGACGCAATACAACGGGAAGCAGTGGAACAATCATATGGATGGCGCTCCCTTATAACACGCTCATGTGATTTCTATTAACTTTGGCAACAAAATTGGCACTCTTGTTAACTAAAACTAGCACCAATGTATCATAGCAGCACGCTACTCATTCGCCAGTAACCGAAAATCCACGAATAATAGCACTATTGCAATAAGACATGGAGTTGAGTATTCTTGTTGCACTAAAGTGCTACCAAACACACTGCCTATAATCCGAAATACAGACGACGCGACGTATCATAACACTATGCGCCAAGACGCCGCCCACAAACGGTATGAGTGTGCGATGTTCATAGGAAAGTCGTATTGCTACAACAAACCCGATTACCACCGGTACGAAGATGATATAACTAGGACATGTCCGTTAGCGAGTCCAAGTTTACCTCGGTCTCGGACACTGTGAAGCAGTCTACATAACACTTTAATAACCCTTTTCAAGTCCCATTTATATTAATATAATGGTTTTACATATTTTTGCGACCCTTCACATATGCAAAAGCTGCTTTGTTTTGTCCATGTGGGTAGTAGAAGTGATTCAAAATGCAAGGCATGTTTAATTAAAGATTTGAATTATTAATTTTGAATAAAATAACAAATTATTAACAGCGCTTTACAGAGAATCGTACACTACTATTTCAGATATTGAGCTCGGCAGCCAAAAAAAAGCTCTCGAAACGTCGGGTATTAAAAAGTTAAATATACGCGATAAATTCCGTAAAAACGAGTATTATTTCAATGTGTAGTGTTCGCGTAAATATAAGAAATCATTATGTAATTCAGATTTTTTTCTGGTCATGTTTTCTACGGGGCCACTTCTGCTGCTATCAAGCCTTATGTGTGTAAGGAAATGTTACAGAATAAAGGTAAATTATTTTATGTTTTTTGAGTGGCTAAGTGAAGTTGAATTCGAATGACGGCCATGTTTGTTTCCTTCTTTTTTTATGAAACTGTTCCTCCGATTGCGAATACACTACATAAATAAACTTAAAAATCGAAAACTGAAAACGTTTTTAAATAGAAAATGCCACGAAAATGTAACGGCACGGCAGTGCAACACTTAAATGTATTTTTTATTATAATATAACCTTTTTCCGTAAATGTTTTTAACTTAAGTAAAAGTATTTACATAATGTCAGTAAATTATAATGAGTATTGTAATAAGCAAAATCATTTTATTCCCAATTTCGTGAAAACCTCTAGCATATTTGTGACGGCAGTGTAAATAGTATATATAATAATATGAGCGGCGGCATCGCTTGACATCAAAGGCGTTTGGCACTATCACATTAAAAAACATACTTCATCATTGATATTATTGACACTAGATAATATGAATAATTTATTAGCTTTGATATACCTGACGAGAAAACGTGTCGTAATTTCCCGAATGCTGCCCAGCCGAGTTGTATCCGTCGATGGATCTCTCTGTTGAAGACCCAGTCGGACTACTCGTCCCAGGTAAACATACTCGACAACAACTTCAAGCTTAGTGCTCACAACAACTACCGTAATAGGTGTGACATGGATGTTACACGTGATCTTTGTTTTGTCCGAGTTCATCATAACAGATATCTGCGTTGGGAGGCACTATTGAGGTCTTTAAGCATAGAGCTTAGGTCCTACAGCAATTCTGCCATAAGAACTATATCGTCTGCAAATCGAAGGTGGGCGATGTGCTCCTCACCTATGTTAATACCGTATCATTTTTAGTTCATCAGCTTGAAACTTCCTCCAAAGCAGTGTAGAGTTTCGGGGAAATTAACGTCACCCTGTCTTACACCTGTCTGTTGTTGAAAAGGTTTCGTACTCTGGTTTTATAATAGGGAAGCTGTCGTAACCCTACGGCACAAACATGTCGTCGATAGTTCGACAGTCAAGATGTGACAACTATCTACTACTAGTAATCTCACCACATCTCGTCTGAACGTTCTTAGCCGGGAGGGGGGGAGGTAGGCAGCAGCTCTCTCTGTACGTACCTCCACTACTACCTACTACCACTAACGGTTTGAAGCAGTGAAGGACCACGTCTCAGATCCGTAAGTCATCACTGGCAACACGCACTGATTGTACAATCTAGTTTTTAGAGTTTAAGGTATACCTGACGAAAAAGATGTGTCGTAATTTCCCGAACGCTGCCCAGCCGAGTTGAATGCGATGATTGACCTCTCGGTCGAAGTTGGACTTACCTAGTCGGGCTATTTGTCCCAGGTAAACGTACTCGTCAACAACTTCGAGCATAGTGCCCCCAACAACTACCGGCATAGGTGTGACATGGACATTAAACATGATCTTTGTTTTGTCCATGTTCATTTTAAGACTTATTCGTTGGGAGACACCATTGAGGTCATTGAGCATAGTGCTTAGGTCCTCCAGCGATTCTGCTATAAAGACTATATCGTTGGTAAATCGAACGTGAGTGCTGTACCCGCCATTGATGTTAATACCGTATCCTTCCCGGTCCAGTAGCTTGAAAACGTCTTGAAATACCGTTCGACCTTCAGCGAATACCGTTTCGTGATTCTGAATATAAGGTATGCAACCCTCGTTGATACACTCCCAATCCTCAAAACGTTGTTAACGAGAGACTTGTGGACGATAAATACAACACCTCCTTGGGACAGATGGTCGCCCTCCCTGTGATAGAACAGTTTGCCGGATTCGAAAATTACCGTGTCCCCCCCCCCCTCTCTTCGGACCTCGGATAATCCTATAATATTCCAGCGCAACTTGTCTATCTCTTCTTCCAGCTCCAGGATCTTCTCGACAGTCCTCAGGGTGTGTGCGTTAAATGTTGCCAGGTCGACTCGTCGTAGGTGGCAACCGAACCTCCACCGGAGATTCTTAGCACCCCCTGCCCCGCCGTTACCACGGTTGCCATCGTAGCCAGGAATAGCGGAGCCGCCGGGGACTGGGGGCCGTCTATTTGTGTAATTTTTCATAGCGGGTATACTGCCATAGTTGCCACGCTTGGCGAGCAGGTTGGCAACCGCAGTTTCTTTGTTGTTGTACAGTTGCTGTTATCAGGAAGTTGCTGCTGCCCATCTCCTGCCTGATTCCTTCTGTCGCCTTTTAAGACACCCACGGTAAGATATGGGGTAGTGGATATTCTTAACTGCCACTACACGGCTAATGGAGATACCAGCAATTATTCTATAATTTATTAATTTTTGTATTTGAATAAATGAAAACAAATTCTGGCATGCTTCATTTAGCGTACACACAATTAAAAAATGTTTTAATATGGCCGGATATCCGACACAATACGACAGTGGCACGCCTGTACAATATGGCGTCAATTGATGACGTCGTTTGTATTCGGCAGTATACTAGAAACGTTTCGGAACATACCCAAAGTAAACAAAGATCAACTTTCGAATTGACATGTGTCAGTTATTCATTTCTAGCGACCGAATCATTCTAGTACATTTTGTTACGCGTACTGGTACATTCGGATCGATAATTCAAATGGATCATTTCCGGTTCCTGTGTTTTGTGAGTCTGTGAGATCTTTTGGCAACCGAAAATTTTCTATTTGAGATTTGTAATAGCGCCATCTATTACATGCTATAGGTAATAAAGTCATTTTATTTAACTAAGACTTAATGATTTCTTAAATTTACGCGAACACTACACATTGAATAAAACTATTATTTACGGATTTTATCGCGTTTAATTACATTAATTTATTGTTTTTATTATCCCGACGTTTCGGGTGCTTTACAGCGCCCATGGTCACGGGGGGAACTGAGATGTTTGACGTCCCAATGTCATAGTTAGTCCGGCTACCTTCAGTTTTTTAATATTAATTTTTGGTCCGATTTACGCAAAACGAGCTTATAGTATCATGAAGTCTTGCAGTGGTATGCTTGGGTTTGGGTTTAATTTTGTTAATTATAGGATCCCAAGCAGATGGTAGCACCCAACCATCTTCTCTATTGAAATTTGGATGTTTTTTAATTTCAATAGCCTCGCGTATCATCCTTGGTAGGAATCGGTGTTCTTTTGCGAGAATTTGTGGTTTATCAAATCTAATGTAATGGTGGGGACGATCTTGAACATGTTCGCAGACTGCAGACTTCCCGGAGCGTCGGTGCTTCACATCAGCTATATGTTCCTTCACGCGGGTTTTTATAGATCTCTTTGTTTGACCTATGTAAGAGAGACCACATTCACAATCTAGCTTGTACACACCTGCATCTTGTAGAGGAATATTACATTTGATGGATGGTAAAAATTGACTAATCTTCTTCAGCGGCTTGTAGTATGTCTTAATGGACGCTCGCTTCAAGATGTAGCCAATCTTGTCCGTGACTCCTCTAACATATGGTAGTAGAGCAGGCGCGCGCTCGACTGTGGCCGGCTTCACTCGTTCACTATGACGTAGGCGCGGGACCCGAAGCTTGTTGTCTTGCAATACTTGCTTGACATGCTGAAGCTCCGCAGCCAGATGTTTTCTGTCACAGATCCCTCGTGCTCTCTGAAACAAAGATTTACCCACGGTAGCTAACTGTGAAGGATGATGGTGAGATTCACCATTTAGATATCGGTTGGTATGGGTCTTTTTCCTATACACAGTGTGACCAATAGTGTTATCAGGATTTCGGATGACTAAAACATCTAGGAAAGCTAAAGAATTATTTGCCTCTAACTCCATTGTGAATTGTATTTTAGAGTTTATGGAGTTAAGGTGGTCTAAAAATGCAGTTACTTTGTCAGATGGTAAAATTGTGAAAGTGTCGTCTACGTACCGCTTGTAGAACCTTGGATTTACAGGAGCAGTAAGAAGGGCTTTCTCCTCAAAGTCCTCCATGAATATGTCGGCGACTATGGGAGACACAGGTGAGCCCATCGCCACACCATCTACTTGCTTGTAGAACTCCTCCTTCCACAATAGATAGCCAGATGTGAGGCAATGTTCAAGTAGTATTGCATATTCTTGAGGCATGTTATTTTCTTCTAGCTTCCTAGTTACGATTGAGATGCAGTCCACAATAGGTAGGCATGTAAATAGTGACTGAACATCAAAACTGACCATAGTTTCATTGTTAGCGAGATGTAGGTCTTTTATCTCACTCACAAAATGGTATGAATCCTTTGTGTGTGCTCTGGTATGTCCTCTCAGTGGTGATAGTATTTTTGCTAAGTATTGTGCCAGCTTATAAGTTGGTGAATCGATCTGGCTCACTATGGGACGTAGTGGAGCGTTTGGTTTGTGTATCTTCGGTAACCCATCTTCGGTAACCCAAATTTGGGTATACAAAGGATTCATACCATTTTGTGAGTGAGATAAAAGACCTACATCTCGCTAACAATGAAACTATGGTCAGTTTTGATGTTCAGTCACTATTTACATGCCTACCTATTGTGGACTGCATCTCAATCGTAACTAGGAAGCTAGAAGAAAATAACATGCCTCAAGAATATGCAATACTACTTGAACATTGCCTCACATCTGGCTATCTATTGTGGAAGGAGGAGTTCTACAAGCAAGTAGATGGTGTGGCGATGGGCTCACCTGTGTCTCCCATAGTCGCCGACATATTCATGGAGGACTTTGAGGAGAAAGCCCTTCTTACTGCTCCTGTAAATCCAAGGTTCTACAAGCGGTACGTAGACGACACTTTCACAATTTTACCATCTGACAAAGTAACTGCATTTTTAGACCACCTTAACTCCATAAACTCTAAAATACAATTCACAATGGAGTTAGAGGCAAATAATTCTTTAGCTTTCCTAGATGTTTTAGTCATCCGAAATCCTGATAACACTATTGGTCACACTGTGTATAGGAAAAAGACCCATACCAACCGATATCTAAATGGTGAATCTCACCATCATCCTTCACAGTTAGCTACCGTGGGTAAATCTTTGTTTCAGAGAGCACGAGGGATCTGTGACAGAAAACATCTGGCTGCGGAGCTTCAGCATGTCAAGCAAGTATTGCAAGACAACAAGCTTCGGGTCCCGCGCCTACGTCATAGTGAACGAGTGAAGCCGGCCACAGTCGAGCGCGCGCCTGCTCTACTACCATATGTTAGAGGAGTCACGGACAAGATTGGCTACATCTTGAAGCGAGCGTCCATTAAGACATACTACAAGCCGCTGAAGAAGATTAGTCAATTTTTACCATCCATCAAATGTAATATTCCTCTACAAGATGCAGGTGTGTACAAGCTAGATTGTGAATGTGGTCTCTCTTACATAGGTCAAACAAAGAGATCTATAAAAACCCGCGTGAAGGAACATATAGCTGATGTGAAGCACCGACGCTCCGGGAAGTCTGCAGTCTGCGAACATGTTCAAGATCGTCCCCACCATTACATTAGATTTGATAAACCACAAATTCTCGCAAAAGAACACCGATTCCTACCAAGGATGATACGCGAGGCTATTGAAATTAAAAAACATCCAAATTTCAATAGAGAAGATGGTTGGGTGCTACCATCTGCTTGGGATCCTATAATTAACAAAATTAAACCCAAACCCAAGCATACCACTGCAAGACTTCATGATACTATAAGCTCGTTTTGCGTAAATCGGACCAAAAATTAATATTAAAAAACTGAAGGTAGCCGGACTAACTATGACATTGGGACGTCAAACATCTCAGTCCCCCCCGTGACCATGGGCGCTGTAAAGCACTCGAAACGTCGGGATAATAAAAACAATAAATTAATGTAATTAAACGCGATAAAATCCGTAAATAATAGTTTTATTCAATAACTAAGACTTATTGACTTTCAAGGTGGTAAGTAAAATCGACGCTAGATGGCGTAAATACAGAAGCCTCAAGTTATCATATATTTAATAAATTTGTTTATTCTTAAATTTCAATTCTAACAATACACAATTTCATCTTACTTTACATGTCTAAAAATAGGGATTGCAACATTTATTTGTTACAAAATTAAACTTTTACCTATCTTATACCTATATAAAGTAGTTGAAAATTGTCATATTAAATGAATCATTTATCATGAAATCTTTTAAAGAGTTATTTTTGGAAAACTCTACGTAATGATATTTTTAACTCATAGATGTAACAAATAAATATAATAAACTGTAAAATAACTTTTAATTTAGGTAACAATATTATAACTAAACCCTTAAATAATAATTACTCCTAGTACTCCGCAGTCTGCATTGTTAATTCGATTCGCCTGTTTATTCAGATCATTCGGGATTCGGTCGGTTTGCGGCTCATTCACAATTCAAACAAATCGCGGGTTAAAAATGTACCTTCAATTGTTTGTGATTGATTGTACTGGTACAATCAAAAACAAATGAATGAACCATCAATACTTTTGATTGTACCAGCTCAAATGAACAAATCATGCATTATTGACACATGTCTACTTCCGAAGAACTCTTTATAAGTTTAAAAGTGAAGTGCTTTTTAAGTATATGTACTGTGAATTACTAATAGACCTTCCAATTTGGATGTAACTATAAGCAGTTTGAAATAGTTCATTACCGCAATAACACAATTAAGCATCATAATATGAAACAGACGAAGTGGGCACTGTCAGCTAATTAGTAGGAACAAAATAAATAATAATGGTCAAGGATAGGAAGTAAGTATAACAATGTTTTTTAAGAATTTTATTAGTAGATATGTTTTTTAATTTGGGCACAACAAAAAAGCAATTTCTGACCTGTTGAACAACATTAAACTAGGGATTGATAGCAGTCACGGGTGCTCGTGTTGCATTTGGAGACTCAACTTACAAATAACGTTTCTCACTACTTAGTTGTTACAAATAACAATGTTGATTCGTTAACTTCTCAATATTGTTGTTTGGCATCTAATAATAATAATAACTATTTTTTACTCACTTTTAAAGACAGACACTTTAATATTACTTTATTTTTCTAGGAATGTCTAATGGATATGATAGGGCCACGGCACCAAATCGGCCAATAGCTGGTTGATTTCATGGAGAAAAGAGACTCTTTATGATGAACTTTATCTTCCAGAAACGGCTACATAGAAAGTGGACTTGGTCAAGCCCTTACCTACAGTTAGATAAAAATAAGGAACTTGCAATATGTATTCCTTACACTCAAGTGGCAAAAAGGTAATCCATCGTTTTTCAATTGCAATAATTTACATATATTGATGTCATATGTGTTATCTTTTTGTACGTGGTAGAGCCATGCTGCAGTTATATTAGTAGTATAGTTGTTGCACGAGTGGGTCGGCTCGACCGGGGAAGGACCACGCTCTCACAGAATACCAGCGTGAAATAGTAGCTTATTGCTGCTGTATTTCGTATGGTGAGTGTAGAGAACCGGAGACCCTTTTTACTGGAAACGAGGCATTCCATCTCAGTCCTCACGGGTGACAACGCATCTGCATTTTGATCTTTAATGGAGGATAGATGTAGATGTCTATGGGCCGCAGCAACCACTTACCATCAGGTGGACTGTGTGCTCGTTTGTCACCCTATTCTATAAAAAAAAAATCTATTAGTGTAGAGAATATAGATGTTTCAATAAATCTTAAACATTCTTTTAAATGGCTTGTGATGGATTAAAACTTCTAATTAAAATATTCCACCTTAATTTTGTCATTAATTTGTAATACATTACTCTACAGAGATGGGATGTTATCAAAATATTTATTTTCATTTCAGAATCACAACTTAATTCCATACCACATTCCCCAAGCAACAACACTCTACCAACAAGAAGTGATCAATATATGGAGCATCTGAAAATAAAGTAATAACCAAATGAAATGCCCAAAATAGCCAGGACAATTGAAAGTTATCATCGGTTTTAATATTATTGTTTTAAATTTTCCGAACAGAATACAACAACAATAGCATTGCTGTAATTTAAAATAAAAGACTTTCATTAAATATTATAAATGTTTCAATGTTATTTTAAATTAATTTGTTTTCTTTTAATTTCTTTGGTAAAAGAAACTGTTTTTGGTTCACTGTAAATATAATTTTAAGATTTTAATTTCATAGTCTTATCATTTGATTATATAATCAATATGTTTTTGACTACATAATATGTTAAGCTATATTATCAAATTTCAAATATGAAAAATAGATTTAATGTAGATTTAGTACGTGGGTAAGAATACTAATGGTTGATAAAAAATATTTATTTATTTATTTATTTATTTATTCTTTTTTGTACACCACAATACAGAAACATCAATATAGTTAAAACTAATTAAAGTATGTACAATAGGCGGTCTTATCACTGAAAGTGATTTCTTCCAGACAACCTTTGCGTAGAGGAATGGTGCAAACAAAAGTTACAAATAGAGGGGGGCATATAAAATAATAATAAAAAAATACAATAATACATACAAATAAAAGTAAGTGAAAGTTATATATAAAATATCATATAATAGATTAAATGAAAAGAATAAGAGAAAGGTAAAGTAATTTATCTAATAGCGTTCTAAATAATACGATTTAACAAGAATTTTGAAAGAGTGAAGAGGTTTAGCACGACGAATATGGAGAGGTAAGGAGTTCCACACTCGCACAGCGGTTACGGTGAAGGATTTCTTGAAAAAGGAAGAAGAGTGCAAAGGTGTAGAGAGAGAAAGATTGATGGAGGATCGAAGGAACCGATTATGGGTAAGAGAAAGATACTGGAAATGGTTTTTTAAATAAAGAGGAGTAGAAGGATTAACAGCACACTATACAACGCGGAGAGAATGTGAGTATTCCTGCGAAGGCGGATCGGGAGCCATTTGAGCTGTTTGCGAAATTCGGAGATATGATCATATTTGCGAAGCCCAAATATAAATCTAATGCATAAATTTTGAATGCGCTCAAGCTTATTAAGCTGCTCCTCGGTAATGTCAAGATAGCAAATATCAGCATAGTCAAGGATAGACAGAAGAAAAGACTGGGCGAGCGTAACTTTAGTTGCTGTGGGAAGGAAATTACGTAATCTACGTAAAGAGCTTAACGCAGCAAACATTTTTCTACTGACCTCATTAACCTGTGAGGTCCAAGACATACAGGAGTCAAGATACAACCCCAGGTTTTTAACCTTGTTACTGTAAGGGATTAGAGTGCAGTCTAGTATAATAGGGGGTAGGGAAGACCAGTCAATTTTACCAATTAATCTAGAACTACCGATGACAATGACCTGAGTTTTCTTAGGATTAATCGTTAAACCATAACATTTACTCCAATTCAAAATACAAGTCAGATCAGCGTTAATAGTGTCAACTGCTTTAGATAGATCTTCAAGAGAGGACTGAGTATAGATTTGGAGATCATCAGCATACAAGTGGTAGGAAGAGGACAAATTATGACTTATAGAGTTAATGAAAATTGCAAAAAGGAGAGGAGACAACACGCCACCTTGTGGTACACCAGCAGCTGTAGTAATCCAGGTGGAAAAAACCTCTTGCACCTGAATTCGCTGTCGGCGACCAAACAAGTAACTTCGAAACCGGTCAACTACAGTTGGAGATATGTTGAGAGAGCGTAGGATGCTTAACAAGATATCAAAATCTACAGTATTAAATGCGTTACTAAAATCAAGCAACGTGAGAATAGTAAGCTTTTGTTTCTCCATACCATACCGAATATCATCAGTGATTTGTAAAAGTGCAGTAGTCGTACTATGGCCAGGACGGAAACCGGATTGCAAGGGATTTAAAAGATTGTGTTTTAAAAGATAGGTGCTTAATTGATTGTGCACAAGACGATCTAGAACTTTGGAAAAGAAAGGCAAAATAGAGATAGGTCTATAATCGGAAAAACTAGAGGGATTTGACTTTTTCGCAAGAGGAACTACAAATGCGTCTTTCCAAGCTGAAGGGAAAAAAGCAGAATTCAGTGATTTATTCAGGATAGACGTGATTATAGGTAAAAGGAGATCAATGAGAGGGATGACCATTTTCCGACTAATGCAGTCACTACCAATCGAATTTGAATGGATGGACATTATGGCTCTCTTAACATCACAACTGTTAAATTGGCTAAAATTAAAAGCAGGGGTGTCCGGAGTGGGAGCTTTTGAAAGAGAATCTAAAGTATTATGTTTTGCTTTATCGTTAATGCAAGACGAATATTGTTGTATTATATTATATAAATGGTTAAAATAATTTTGTATCAGAATTTTATTAACAAAGCCTTATTAATAAACAATGAGTGAATGCAGAAAAATAAAGTAAATGGGGCTCTAAACTCTATTCTGAAAAGTCAGAATGTGTCAAAAAACGCACATATGGCAAGTCAGTGCTGTGTTAGTCCCTATTTAAACATATGGTAGTGGAAGTTGGGTGTGGCAGAAGAAGCACGAAAGTAGCATAAACGCAGTAGAAATACGGTCATTAAGGAGTATGTTAGGGCTGAATCTGAGTGACAGGGTGAGAAATTGTGTGATAAGAGTGTGGTTTGCAAAAAAAAAAAAAAAAAAAAAAGATTAAGAAAGGAATGCTTCGGTGGTATGGTCATGCACAAAAATGAATGAGGAACAAGTGACAAAGCAAATTTATGTAGCAGAAGTGAATGGCAGAGTTGGAAAGGGATGTTCTAGGCGAAAGAATATCGATGAAAATGGCGATATATTGAAAATGGGCCAAATTAAGGGTACCCTTAAAAGACGAGCATGTAATGATGTGGAGAAGGCGAGAAAGTTGTATCAGGATTATGCCCAATGGAAGTCTGTAGTCTTTGCCCACCCCGCTGTGTGATAGGCGTGAGTGTTTATGTTGTGTTAAGTTATATGTTATTAAAATTACCTTAGCTATATTATTTTATTTTTAATTCTTATAAAAGTGTACATTTATTATATTCATATTTCCTTTACGTGTGAAACCCACCAGTAAACCTCTCAGACATGAGAAGAAACCTCTGCCCAGTGGTGGGATGTTTTATATCATACTACTTGAGATATCTAAACAATCCTCTTTAAACCTTTGCGCCGCCTAACTATTTAAAACATTTCTTCTACCAAACAACCACTATCCAAATTAAAAATAAAGGCTGTAACTCTTTGTTAACATTATTTCATTTCATTCATAAAATATAATATTCTCTACGGAGGATCATATTTGGGTTTTTATTCATGCACCATTTTCTCACTAAAGTCCTTAATAATACAATAATTAGCTCCATATTCATTATCACTCACAGAAAAAACTTAAGTGCTTAAAACGCATAATTTGAAGCTCATTTAGTCTTTATTTTAATTGTAATGCACAATTACGGCGTAGAATAATAGACGCAAGAGCTAAACACGTCATTATCTTATCGCAAACAATAAGATACTAATTGCAAAAAACAAACAATTAATATGAACACAATTCCTAAAACGTTACTGTTTCGCTATGGCCTTAATTCCAATTCCATCGCAATATCAAAGACAATACCATGGAGGTGAACAGGAGAGCGATCGCTATGTACTAAAACTTAGCCCGCCTGTCCTTAAAAATTTGTAGACATTATAGCGGCGCTGCAGTCGGTGAGTAGTGGCTGCAAAGCTAGCTGTTTATGAGTACAAATAGATGAAGTTAGTTGATTAATGTACAAATTTTCTTTTCTTTTCTTTCTCTTCGCGGCTTTGGTGAGAAAATTTTCATGCTACGTAATTTTTAAATTTTTGACAAAAAGAAACATTAAAAAATGGAGAAATATTTAATTGTGAGTGGATATGCAAGGAGTTTAGCATCTGATCGGAAAAATAGACTGATAATGATTTTTATTGAGCGAACTTAGCGATCGCAGCGCCTCACTTATAGTGTCCATATTTCTGGGACACTATTTTCTACGGCGATTCGTTCGTTCTCCTGTTCCCTAACCTCCATGCACAATACACATCTGTCAACTAATTGTCAAAAGTGCGTCGGGAGTACCGATTTTGCTTGAACAATTTCAATTCCAATCTTTTTTTTTTTATATAGAAGAGGGGGCAAACGAGCATGCGGCTCACCTGATGTTAAGTGACTACCGCCGCCCATGATCAACCGCAACACCAGGAGAATTGCGGGTGCGTTGCCAATTCCAATCTCAATCCAATTCCAATCTCAATTAGTTTATACAATCACCACGCAATACTAAACTAATTCAGCGCTATAGTGGCTTTCAAGAGTACCGAACGTTATAATTTCAACCCCGATCGATCGGAATTGTTTTCAGGAGTAAGCCTGAGGTTGTGTTATTATTTAATTATTTGTTTCAGGCGTAGTAACGGTGCATATGAAAATGTATATTTTGAATATAAACAATACTTTGAAGAGTAAAATTTCATTGAGCAAGAATTCGACCACTGTGACAACATTTTTCGGAAAGAATTTCTTTCATTTCAATTCACCTGCGCGACAGATATCATAGTGCTCTAAAACAAAACGATATCACAAGTCACGCTTATGTGATACAACCAGACGTGGGCTAGATTCTTCTCCCTCTTATTGCTGAGAGGTTTTTGAATAACTGGACCGCCACGCTGCTCCAGTGTGTGTTGGCAGTCTTCACATCGTGTCCTAGAAATACTTTGTTCCTCTGACATGCAGGTTTCTTCAAAATTATTTCAACCGCCTAGCATGTAGTAAATTAAAAATTAAAATTGTAATTATTTTATTAGTGCTGCGGGGATCAAACTCAGTTTGATCATTTGCTGTGCAATTTACGGCGGGTGTTAAGCCCTTGAGATAACACGACTAGAACATAGTTATTGTAAAAAATATTAATAAGTTCTACAATCATTTACGTACTAAATTTGGCAAGAATAACCTCGCACGTATACGCTCAAAAAAGTACAATGATGTGTCACACCTAATTCGAAGAGCACGTCCCGCCCTCCCTCACTTGCGTGCACTAATCCCGTCACAACTAACAACCCAGCACCACTACTTCCAATACCACTACACTAGGAAAGACACGCCATCGAAGATAATACGGCACGTATTTTGCCTCTACACGAAGCATCCTCGGGTGATGTAGACTCTACGGTGACTGACCGCCAGGTGACTCTTAGCTTAGATTTTTTAAACTTAATTTAACTTTAGTATAATGGATTTCCGCAAACTGACGCCTGATTTATTATTTAATCAGTGTTTTTAAGCTATTGCATAGCTTCTATCGCGGGCCTTGAGCGCGGGGACCGAATCCAGAAATTTATTCCGTAACGAAAAAACCTCACGCTCCCCACTCCGACGGGCACGGAGGTGTGGCTTGAAGGCCGTGCATTGTCACGATGGTCTAACGTCGTTTCTTTTCGGCAGTCTTCGACACGGTGTTTGTGTATAAAGTGTTTTGAATATGAATGAACAAAGTGCATTTATTATTAATGAAGAAAGTCACGAAAAAATAGTAAAAAAAAATGAGTGAGTACTCTATATACATACATTTTAATATTATTATCACAAATGCAGTACTAATTTTGAATTGAAAATATAATACTGCTATAAAGATAACCTAAATTTTTGATATTAAAATGAGCGATATTAAAAAGCCCTCTTTATATACACACAAACACACACACGCGTAGAGTTTAAATTCTCAATTTAGATTCTCAATATATGTATATATATATATATATATATATATATATATATATATATATATATATATATATATATATATATATATATATATATATATATATATATATATATATATATATATATATATATATATATATATATATATATTAGAGATGGGCCGAAATTCGGTACAAGAAAAATAATAACTACTTGCACTTATTTTAACTGAAATATAAGGTGCTTCTAAACTACAATATGCCATGGCTGCAACTGGTGGTTCTACTCATGATACTATACCACTTTCCCCAAGAAACCCATAGTCAATTCTCAAAAAAAAATTGCACTTTGTATGGAAATCGGTCAGCTGATTGGCCAAGTCTCCATACAAACAACCGTGGCATATATTTTAGAAGCACCTTATATAACAATATTAGATACTGTAAAATAAAAGATATTATTTTTACTCACTCATGGTCAATTATTTATTTATTTATTTCGGAACATTGTAAATGTAAACCTTATATTAAATCAGTTCCTATCTTATCATTAATCTTAATCTTAGTTCTTAACTTTAATCTTAGTTAATTAGTTGTTAATCTTAGAAATCCCTGCCTAATTAATAATTAGCCATATTACAAAAATGAAATAAACTTTGTATTCTCCTAGTAAACATCTGGATAGGAGTCCGTAAATTAAATAAAAAAAAATGTTTTTGATTCAACATTCATTAACCTCAAGTATTATTTATTACAATTAAAGGGTATTTGTTTTCAACAATCATATTAAACCAACTTTTCTTAACTATCCAGTCATATTTAAAATTTACCAGAGTCAGGTTATGGTGCAAAAACACCAAAGATCTGCCTTATCTGGCAGAAGTTTGTTACGTTTTTTTTTGTAGGTATATGTTTCCTGCGGTGTGCGGGCGGGGTATTTGAAGTAAATGCGTAAACAAATCACGACGCGTCGCTCTCGAGAAAGCGTGCGAAAATGAACCGAAGTTTGGCCGAAGTTCGGATTCGGTTCAAATCACATTCGGCCCATCTCTAATATATATATATATATATATATATATATATATATATATATATATATATATCACAATATAGATTCTACGTCCTTTCATTTCGCATTATTGTAGCGTCCACTACTTGTAAGCAATTTTAATACATTATGACTGCGAATATTGGTCCATTAAACAATTTCAAAGATAGTGTTTAACTCATTTCTTTGAAAATTTACCATATATCGATATACAAATATTCGTATATTACCAGACGGAGGGAAACCAATCAGGACTCCCTTCCATATTACAAATTATCCAGAATCCCCGTAATATACATAGTTTTTAATTCATTCTCCTGCTGACACTAGTCGACATTATTTCCATAGAAATTTCGGAGGGGTTTTACTCCGCTGTTTGACAGTGTACATCAACAGTACATACAAGTGACGGTTAAACATGATATCCCATTGTCGCCGATATATTCATGGAAGACTTTGAGGAGAGAGCCCTCCTTACTGCACCTGTTACACCAAGGATCTACAAGCGGTACGTAGACGATATTTTCACAATTTTACCATCAGACAAAGTAACTGCATTTTTAGAACATCTTAATTCCATAAACTCTAAAATTCAATTTACTATGGAGTTAGAGGCAAATAATTTCTTACCTTTCCTAGATGTGTTAGTCATCCGAAATCCTAATAACACCATTGGCCACACTGTGTATAGGAAAAAGACCCATAAAAACCGATATTTAAACGGTGAATCTCACCACCATCCTTCACAGTTAGCTACCGTGGGCAAATCTTTGTTACAGAGAGCACGAGGGATCTGTGACAGCAAACACCTGGCCGCCGAGCTTCAGCACGTCAAGCAAGTTCTGCACGACAACAAGCTTCGGGTCCCGCGCCTACGTCACAGTGACCGAGTGAAGCCGGCCACAGTCGAGCGTGTGCCTGCTGTACTACCATATGTCAGAGGTGTCACAGACATGATTGGCTATGTCTTGAAGCGAGCTTCTATTAGAACATTCTACAAGCCGCCAAAGAAAATTAGTCAGTTCCTACCATCCGTCAAGTGTCATATTCCTCTACAAGATGCAGGAGTGTACAAGCTTGATTGTGAATGTGGTCTCTCTTATATAGGACAAACAAAAAGATAAATTAGAACCCGCGTAAAAGAACATATAGCTGATGTGAAGCATCAACGTTCCGGGAAGTCTGCAGTTTGTGATCATATCCTAGACGGCCCCAACCATTACATCAGATTTGATAGACCACAAATCCTCACGAAAGAACACTGATTCCTACCAAGGATGATACGTGAGGCTATTGAAATTAAATAAACAAAAAAGACGTGTGGCACTCGGGGACTGCCGCGGTAAAGCTATTAGCATAGCATTTTGTATTAACTTATGCAATTATAATTATTTATTTATTTTATTTATGCAGTATTACTTTTTCTTTGATATTAATTCAAGATACACTTTTTGAGCGTGGTGACCGATAAGAAAACAATTATTTTTCATTTATTAAATAAATAAATAATGAATGCACTTTGTTCATTCATATTCAAAACACTTTATACACAAATTTTACAAGTACAGCTATTCACTGTTGTACATAAATACCTATATACCTATATACTTTCTCATAAACAGCTGCTTATGTATTCGTCCGATTTCGGAGCAGCTCGTCTCGATTCGTGCGAGCTTCGTAGAGTCGTACAATATGTCTAGTTGCACGCACACAAACACCGTGTCGAAGACTGCCGAAAAGAAACGACGTTAGACAATGCACGGCCTTCAAACCACACCTCCGTGCCCGTCGGAGTGGGGAGCGTGAGGTTTTTTCGTTAGGGAATAAATTTCTAGATTCGGTCCCCGCGCTCAAGGCCCGCGATAGAAGCTATGCGATAGCTTAAAAACATCCTAATTTCAATAGAGAAGGAGGCTGGGTCCTGCTTGGGATCCTATAATCAATAAAATTAAAACTAAACCCAAGCATACCACTGCAAAACCTCAGGACACAGTCGGTTCATTTTGCATAGATCGGACCATAAACAATAATTAAAAAAGCTGAAGGTACCCGGAATTAACAATGACATCGGGACGTGAGTCATCTCAGTCCCCCGTGACTATGGGTGCTGGAAAGCGCCCGAAACGTCGGAAATTAAAAATAAAAGTAATTAAAAGTAAAAATAAACGCGATAAAATCCGTAAAAGTAGTTTTAATCATAAAAACATGAATTTACCTATATCAAAATCCCACTTTGGTTAGTGGTGTCATAGTCCTATACTATTCGATGAAAGTAGGTGCATTTTTTCACGGTGTCGCCTTAAGGCATGCAAAAGGTGTGGAATAACTGACCGGCGTCTATCTTTTCATCTGAATACAATCTAGGCTTTTTAATGCAAGAGTGAATAAACATTTTTACGATAAGGCAGCGCGATCTACCATCTAGGGCTACATCACCACTTACCATCTGGTGGGATTGTGGTTAAGCACTGGCTTTAACTTGAATATGTAAAAAAATTAATATGGATTACCATTAAATTTCACTTTATAAATCATTTTACTTATATATAATATTACAAATCAAAAAATCATACCCGTCAACAAAAAGTGAGGTTTTCCGTATTTTTACAAAAAAAAAGTAAATAGCATAATATAGTAAAAATTGGTTGGAATTCTCTCCTCCCTAAGAGCCTGTCTATGTGCGTAACACCGGCTTACCTTTTTCTACCGCTAAACAGTAGTCAAAGGTACTCTGTGACAGTAGTGCTTGCGCTTTTGGACTGTGTGCTCGTTTGTCACCCGTATCCAATAAAAAACCAACTATTTGGGGGAAATTTGCCATAGTTGCAACGCTTGGCAGGCGGGTTGTCAACCGCACTTTATTATTATTAGTATAAAAGTGTAGTGGCGTTATATATTACCATGAATGTCCTAAGGGGCATCTGTGAGAAACAAATCAGGAGATGGGCACCAGCGTCTTCCTAATAATCTCTTTATATAATAAAAATAAAATTACACGTAAGCTAACTTGACGTATGACGTTATTACTAAATAAAATACGAAAATAAAGTAAGGAAATAGCAACTGGAATGCCGTCTGTAAATCTCGTAAAAGGGATTTGCTCTTTGTTACCAAGGTCGATTTACTACGACAACGATGTTATCAATTCCTTAAGTCTTAACTTTTGTGATTGTGTGCGTGAGTACGTTCGAGAACGTACATTATTTCTAACAAGATTTGGTCGCAAATTTATACCTCTGTATCCTGGAGGTTTTAGGAGATTTGTTCACGAAACATAGGTCATTTTAAATAAAAGAGGGAAAACGTTACGTCACGGTTAACGTTTATATTTATTTATTTGTTTATTCATTATTCTTATAAAAATGCTTGCAAGGGCGGACTAAATGCTTATTGACATTTTTTATAAGTCATGCCCTGGCGTGGAGGGATACTACTAAATTGGTAGGAGTAAATATTATTATATTATAAGAATATATTAAATTTATAAGAAAATAATAAATATTATATAATATTTATTATTTTCTTATAAATTTAATTAAATATATTATAGGAATATAATAATATAAACTACCTAGTTTTGATATCCAATAAACATATTACAAAGAATAACATGAACATGAAACTATTGTAGTATATACATTATGTTAAATAAAATAACACACAAGTACATAATATGCAAATATATAAAAATATAAATTAATATTCGACATACATATTTACAATAAGAAGCATTCACGAACGAATTTATTGTTATTTAAAAAGTAAATAATGGATAAATGGATTTATGAGTCAACCAATATAGTTATTGAATTAAATACGCATTGACTTATATATTACTAGCGTAAGGACCGGCCCGACCGAACAACTAAAACGGACCAGTGTGCTGGCCCTAAAATAACAGTTTAGGGCCAACGCGAATCGGTCGACAGTAGTGCGCGCGCAAGACAGATTTGCCTGTCATAAGTATGTCTAGTTGCGTGGTAAAAGAATGCAAAACTTACGATACAAAGATTAAAAAAGAACATGGGATATCGAATCATCGGTGAATAACCTTATATTAATTTTGTTACAATAAAATTATTATATAAACTTATTTTTAAAGTTTTGTTTTACAGTTAGTTTAGTTAAGTTACCAAGATTAGGCCAGGGTTGGATTCAGACCCTCAAAAATATTGTACATGGAAAATAAAATTGTACTATTTAAAAAAAATTATATCACGCCTAGTTTATCTATACATAATGTTTTTGATGATTTTATTTTTAATTCTGTTTTATTTTTGTCTAAATAACTTAGTGTAAGTTAAATTTTGAATATTGGCAGATTGGCACCTATTATATATTTTATATTCAATAAGGGTAAACTGAAAAGAGTACAAAAGAAACCATATCTGCTTAATAGAATCAGAAAATCTGATTCTTAAAATATTTTGAAATTCTGTTTTCAAATCGATTGCTTCTGGAGCATAGATATTTTATCGTTGTAGCCCCTCATAATAGTTGTATTAAGACTGCAACATAAATGCAAAGATTGAGCACTGATTGACCAGAAAAGGAGCTAATTCTAATTTTATTTAAAAAAACGCAGTACTAATGTACAATACAGAAATTCTCGATATCGTGGGGTTAATATAAAAATGTAAAAGGACTCAATAATAATACAAGTCGATCTTTACGTATAATTATGGTATTTTCGCTTAGCATTATTAAAATACTAACAACTATTAAATAATGGTATAATTAGGATAATTATACTACGAAATCCAACCCTGGTTACGTCGTGTTATGATATGACGTTTGTATTATGACAGATGCGCTACTTTTCTTGTATGAAAAAGTTATGAGTAAAATATTTAGATGGGCCTATCCTTCCTTTTGAAATCATTGTAAATACGTAAATGAAACGTCTTTCATTGACTATGTCTAGGAAACAAAATGAAACATTTTTTTAAAGCATCAGTTTACTAAGTATTTGATTTTAAATACATCCACGATTTACTCATAAAAATCGACGTCAATTTATAAATATTAAGTACTTAAATTTTCTCTTACTTTCTTCACTAAGTGACAATAGAAAGATATGGGTAAAGAGATCATTAATACGTGATTTAAATAAGCAGTAATCACCGATTATAAGTAAGGCAAAAGTATAAATAAGCAAGTTTATAAATGGTGTGAGAATAACCGCTTCAAGGCTTATAATAAGCGCACGGAAACGATAAAAAGATAAAATATTATAATGGCAAAGTAGGTAAACCACGACTTTAGTATAAAACGGCATGTGTGCAATGTTGTAGTCACACTCGTGTAACGTGACCTAAAAAAAAGGTTTTACTACAGTGCGAATTTCACTTAAAAATAAATTTTACATTAAAAAGTAAATAACCTTAAGAACCTATCGGTATATTCATAATAAAATAATGCTAGAATGTAATTTTCGATAAACTTCGCTGTTGTGATATACGAAAAATTCAGTTAGAACTATCGATGTTCTGAAATTTATTTAAGCAGTGTACCACATAAAGTTACAACCTATATACGTCCCACTGCTGGGCACAGGCCTCTCCGCTCATTTCTGAGAGGGTTTTAGGGCAAGAAATTGTCCGCCGCGCTGCTCCAATGCGTGTTGGCGAACTTCACGAAGAAATTTGATGAAATATATTTTTTTCTTACTTCTCTGATGCATATGCAGGTTTCCTCACGATGTTTTCCTTCACCGCCGAGCACGTGGTAAATCAGCACATAAAATTGCAATTAACAATTTCATTGGTGCCGGCGGGGATCGAACCCGGCTTGCTCGCGTACTGTGAAATTTACAGCGAGGGCTACCATCTGAGCTACCACGTCACGGTGTACGACATATTGTTTTTAATTTATAATGTTACTTTACAGATAAAAATTTTATACGAGAGCATTAGTGTATTTGTACCTTTTTTGTTTTTATTGGATGGAACTCTGCTTTGCTTGCGTTTGATATTTCTCTTTATAAAATTAGTAACGATTCTCACCTGATACGCTGAGTACGCCGGAGTGCACGTAACAGTGATAAATTAAATAACAGTGAAAAATTAACAATGATTTTTCTAATTAAGTTCGTATTTTGCATGATTCATACTGATATCAATAGTTTGCGTATTCCGTGAAATGTGCGTCGTGGGTCGTTACATGTGAATTTGAAGTTTAAGAATTGTGAAGTAAATTAAGAAAAAGAAGGAATACACTAATTGTTCTCCTTAGATGATAATGATTTCTTATATTTACGCGAACACTACACATTTAAATAATACTATTTTTAACGGATTTTATCGCGTATACGAACTTTACAGTACCCATGACCATGAGTACTGTAAAGTTCTTGAAACGTCGGGTATATAAAAAAGTTAATATGCGCGATAAAATCCGTAAAAATAATTATTATTTAAATCTCCTTGGATGACTTTAACCCTAAGTACTAAACATTAGTTCTATAAGGAAAAACTTGCGATGATCCAAATATTAATATCACCAATATTACTTGGACATAGAATACGATTTTATCGATGTAGAGCTATGTTGAAACGTGTTATTGCGACAGCATAAAAGAATCAGTTTAAATGGGAAGGTCCAGAATACCATCAGGAATAACGGTATTATTGTATATCGTATCCTGGGAGATAAGAACCGGTATCATCCTCATCAAGGGTGAGAACATACTTCAAACTGCATTTTGATTCGTAATCAAGGATAAATGTCTATTCACTGTCCACTTATCATAAGATGGACTGTGTGCTCGTTTGCCATCCTCATTTCAATAAAAATATAGCATAAGATCAACACGCCGCAGTGTTGTGGCTGCGTAAGAAAACACCACTCCATATCATCCCGTGGGTGTCGTAAGATGTGACAGAGGTTGTAACAATGTTATCTAAACCAAATTTCAGTCTGGGCTTTCAGTTTCAACAGAGAGCAGCCATTTGATCAGGATTATAGTGTATCAGTATATGCGCAACCACAGGGTCACTCTTAATTCCCATAACTTGATTAATGGAGGTGTTTTTTGAGGCTCGGAGGTAAAACACACCTAACTCTGATCTGAGACAGAGAATTTTTTGACGGAAATACTACTTGGAACATATTACTGGTTTTTAACCTGAACTTACCCTGAACTCATTACAATAGATTTTTACCTGAAATCGGATTTTAGCGCTGGACCAAAGTTCGGCAGTTTAGGGCTACTAGAAAACGAGACATTTAACATATTTTATATTTATCAACATGCTAAATTACTTAATCTAACATTTTATACTTAATTATTCAAATCATTGATTTTAGCAGTATATGATATAGGTACCTCTGGATAAAGATTTGTTCTAAGAATCGCTGCTTAGCTCGACCTTAAATATTAGTTGCCGCCAAAATGTCATTCCAATAAGCAAACGTATATGTGGTAGAGTCATGCTGCAGCACATTATGGTTGTAGCATGAATGTGACAGCTCAACTGGGGAAAGACCACATGCTCACAGAATACCAGCGTAAAATAGCAGCTTTACGTTGATGTATGGTGAGTATAGAGAACTGGAGATCCTTTTACCGGATACGAGGCATTTTAACTTAGTTCTCGGATGGCAACGTATCTTCATTTTGATACCTAACCAAGGATATATGTAGATGCCTATGGGCTACAGAATCCACTTTGGATCAGGTGGACTGCGTGCTCGTTTGTTGCCCTTATTCTATAAAAAAAAGGATACTTTACGCTTCGTTTACCTTACCGCACACCTTACTTCGTTTCATGTACATGTATAAAAATTAAATATTTATTTTCATCAACACAATTTATATGCGATAGCAGCCCATCATAAAGTTAAATGATGAACATTGGCATACAGCCTTCGAGAGACTTTCAAAATACGCTATTGTTCTTGAATTTTTTTTTAGTTTTAATCTTTGCCTAATACCGTCAACTCAGTTAACATCTTGTAGGAAGCCAACCTTCAAGATGTGCAGGTAGGTAATTGGAGCAGGGAGATGATGACTGCATCTGTAAGAGGCTGCCACTTGAGAACTTTTTTTTCTCTTTGATATTTTGAAGGTTAGTATAGCTTATATATATAATATATTATTAGCTTAGTATTGAAGCGGTGTTAAAGGGCGTGAGTTTGGATTCTGCTAGAAACGATTGTCTGTATGGTCTACAAATATATATTCGTGGTCTCGATGTTTTCTCACGTGCAATTTATGTATCTTAATTTCTTCATGCTATATAAGTATAAAATCCTAGGTTTCTTTTTAAGAAGAATATTTAGTTCTTCAAAATATGTAGCCAGAGCAATGCTACTTTTACTCCTTATTCAATAAAATATCTTCGCAATGTATTCTACTATACTTATTTATATTACAATCTAGATATTACTAATTCAAATTAAACAAAAACATGCAAAGAACCAGGATGATTTCCGACCGTAATCGTGCTTAAGTTTCTAAAAGATACATAATGTATCCGAAAAGTTTTGGGTAGGTCGCATCTAAATCAGAATTTCCAGCGCCATTGTTTGACACTTTTGGGACTAATAAGTCTCTTTAAACCTTTGCGTAGGCAGGAGATGGATCTGGTTTCGTGAACATTTTATTGAATATTTTATAGGCATTGTACTCGTATATTTAGATTGGAGCTACGGCGCATTAATTTTTGACATATTGTATTCAAAATGCACTCATTTATCTTTGAATATGAGGTTCGCACTTATATAATTAATAATTACATACATTGTACTGAATATTTACAAGTAAACATTTGACGAAACCTTTTTTAACATCAATTGCGCATTTATTTTTGACTTGCAAAAAGAAGAGACAAATAAATATTTTATAAAAAAAATTGATTCTCTTTATTATAAAGGTTCAGCATTTTAAGTTATCGAGTTTCGGTACCTAAATAAAACGACGAAGATTCAATGAATTAAAAACTTTTTGACATACTCTCTTACTATTAGCTTGAAATAAATGTATATTTGTATCGATGTGTGTATGTATGGATGAAATAGTGTTCTATAATTTTATATTTTTCATGGACATCTCAATAATCAGTAATTTTGCAGACGTATTAAGAGCCGATAACAATATATACGATAATTTTATGATTATGACCTATTATTCTCACTAGTATCATCACGGGCTCATGTTTAATATATGTTCTGCAAACTATTTTCAACTTATATTTCATTCAGTATCTTGCAGTCCACAAGCAACTAGATAAAATATTTATAATTAAAAATTAACCTCGAAAACCACTGATATTAAAAATGCCAACCCACTGGAAGACCTTTGCATTAGAATTATATTGTGGGATATTGTAAAGAAGAATAATTTTAAATAGTTTATTTTTAACTAAATATGATTTTATACAATAGTATCTCTTTTATATAACAGTTGTACAGTATTTATTTACTTGCATTCAACTTTATTTCTATTTCTCACGTTCGTGTAACTCATGTCTACGGCTTGGGAAGGTGAACTAATGTTCTTGAATTTATTATCTGTGGATTGAAAGATTTACTTTAGTGATATTTAAAATTTAACATGGTATGTATAAATATACACATCAAGAACAATTAATTAAAAAAGAGCCAAATTATGTATTATATATTTATACAAATAGTTGTTATTGAATTCGACACAAAATAGACCAGCCAGATTCATTAAAATCAAACAATTTTGTGATCATGTGTAAAGGACTTAAAAATTTAGATGACTTAGAAGACTTGAAACGTTAGAAAGTAGAAATAAATGATTTTATTTAATGTAGATGTGTCAAATCTACATTAAATAAAATCGCGTCAAATCACGCTATCAATATTCCGAATCATAAACAGTATATATAGAACATCTCCGAACTATCACATGTCTATCGCAGACTACAATGCAATCTCTTGACATTTGCACAATCGTCGGCAACGAGGCTGCACTATCGACCTCCGGTCTGAGCAGGGGGACGATGTGGCGGCGCTGTCGTCGCGTCGCAAGTGAAACACACCGAAGCCTTAATCACGCTATCAATATTCCGAATCATAAACAGTATATATAGAACATCTCCGAACTATCACATGGAGTGTTGGCCGCTCCCCGGGCAGAACACCTTGCCCGGCGGGAGATCTCCCCTTTTCCTACCACGGCAATAGTGGTGACCCCGACGTGATTTGAACACGCAACCAACAACCTTCAGAAACTACAACTTCAAGCCTTCGGTATTATCTTCAAGAACTTTACCATTCACTATTGAGAATCGTCTTCTGCAGTCTTCAGTTCCTGCAAGCCAGTCCAACTTATCTTCGTCTCGACTCACCGCAGATTTATAAGGCAGACTTCTGGCACTTGCTCCGGCACATCGTTCTCACCGGCACCACTTGCCGGTGCGTAGTATGGCATGCATTACACATCGGCATATTATTCGCATCGGTGTCATTATTTGCCCTTACGCACTCAGCATACATTCCCCACCGGCATTAAGGACGCACCGGCAATCGGACTGCATTGTCGACCTCCGTCGTCTGAGCAAGGGGGGTGAAATGGCGGCGCTGTCGTCGCGACACAAGCGAAACTCACCGAAGCTTAAATCACGCTATCAACATTCCGAATCATAAGCAGCATATATAGAACATCTCCGAACTATGACACGGACTGTTGGCCGCTCTCCGGTCAGAACACCTTGTCCGGAGGGAAATCTCCCCCTTTCCTTCTACACCGCTACAGTGGTGACCATCCGATGTGATTTGAACACGCAACCAACAACCCTCGGAAACTTCAAGCTTCATCATCGTCCTAGAATACCCCACCCATTCGCTCCTGAGTAGATATCGTCTGCAGTCTTTATATCCTGCAAGCCTTGCAAGCAAGCTAGCTTCACAAGGTTCATCGCAGCACTGGAATAATAATGCTTCCTGTTCCTTAAAGCTACTCTCTGCGCTATACAGTGTTTGGCACGGCTCTGAGCCTTACTGCTCGCCTCTGCTTCATGGCACTCTGGCAGATTACTTGCCTTCTTCTCGACTCACCGCAGACTACAATGCAATCTCTTGACATTTGCACAATCGTCGGCAACGAGGCTGCACTATCGACCTCCGGTCTGAGCAGGGGGACGATGTGGCGGCGCTGTCGTCGCGTCGCAAGTGAAACACACCGAAGCCTTAATCACGCTATCAATATTCCGAATCATAAACAGTATATATAGAACATCTCCGAACTATCACATGGAGTGTTGGTCGCTCCCCGGGCAGAACACCTTGCCCGGCGGGAGATCTCCCCTTTTGCTTCCACGGCCACATATTATTAATCTAAAGCAAAACGTTATGTTTTATCAACTAATTAAAGTATTTTAAATGTTTTTTGTTTTGCTTAGATAATTTTGAGATAAAATTATTATATGTATATATATATACATATATATATATATATATATATATATATATATATATATATATATATATATATATAGAATATGTAATATAATCGATAATAATAAAAGGAACCTTATTACTTCTAACATTTAATATCCTAATACTACTTTCGGCTTACTGCATTTATATACACGGTTACATGTTAAATCGACCTAGATCCTTTAGGGAGTTGTAGTTTCTATAATTTTCAAATCATTTTCTATTCATTACCGACTATTTCGACTATTGGACTATGAAACACCATACCTCAAACCTAAACGTTTTTAAGATATTGGATATTTAACTTTTTTGTAAAAATTACCAATTTTTTTGAAATAGTTTTAAAAAAAATGTATGGCAGGAATATAGCGGATGAATTTAAAATATTTACGTTTTTTCATATATCCAACCAGATCTAACAGTATAAGTTTTATCAGAATTCCTAGAAAAAACTAAGGATGAAAGGCTCACAGGTAGTAGTAAAAAATAATGGTGTTGTGTTTTCAGCAAGATATTTCAGTGTTTATGTGTCTAGTTTGTTAATCTTCTTACGTGATTTGTATGTGGTCGCTGCGATACTTAGTACGTTTTACTTCCTACTCGGCTTGACTATTACTTCTGCACAGTTCTTGTTTCGATTCGTGACTGTGCTTGCAAACTGGACTTTGATTTGTGCTTTTGATATTTAGCCCTTGAAAATGACGTACTTTACGAACGAAGAATATGCTGATATTTGGATTTGGCACGAATACTGCAATTGTGTATCCCCCCAAGCTCATAATGAATACAAAGCACGTCATTCCGGCCACCGAGTGCCACATATTAGTGTGTTTAACAGAATTAATCTAAGACTTAGAGAGACTGGCACTGTTTCGACGAACAATCCTGCGTAGACAATGTGTCATTGTAGACAACAAAGAGCAAGATAATGAGGTAGTTTAACGTTTAATAGTAAATCCAACCACTTCTTCCAACATTGTTACCCAAGAGCTTGAAATCCATCCACACTATCTGAATGCTTGGCAGTGCACCACTGTACATTACACTAGAAGTTTTCTTCCGCATATGACCTGTTTGTGGAAAAGTTTGCCACCGGCAATTTTTCCGGACCGATACGACTTAGCAACTTTCAAGAAAATAGCTTACTGCTTTCTTAAAGGCAGGAAATGCATCTGCAATTCCCCTGGTGTTGCAGTTGTTCATGGGCGGCGGTGATCACTTTCAATTAAATTTATGATGAATCCAGATATAAAAGAACCATTTCTAAGAAATATAGACAGATAAATCAATTATTTTTAAAGATGGTATAACCAATTACCACAACGCTCATTATTGGGCCCCGAAACAACAGAGGAATCCAAATCAGAACCGGATAAAAGGGTTACAAAGACGATTCGTCTTGAATAAAGATATCGGCATGATATCGCACCATTTGATTGAGTCCTACTTTCTACCTGACAAGTTAAATTAAGAACACTACGAAAAATTTTTAGGACAAGATTTATCCGAATTACTGGATGATTTAGCACTCAATCTGATTCAAGACATGTGACTTTCACATCACTGTTGCTCTGCATATTTTATGAAAAGTGTTATACATACAATAGAATAGAGCTAAGTGATAAATTTGACGCATGAGCATGTTTATTTTTATTACTACCTGTGAGCGTTTCATGTAAGGTTTTTCTAGGAATTCTCGTAATAACCTTTATTGTTATACCTTGTTGGATAGCTGAAGAGATTTAATTATTTTACATTATAATTTTAAATAAGTACATATGCAATATATTTCCATAGATTTTTCTAAATATTTCTCAAAGAAAAACTTTTTACAAATTCATTTCCTAATTCAGCTATCAATCGTCTACTACGACCCAGATTTTGGCTAAGATATTGGTGTTTAAAATAATAAAGAAACCTATCTACTACAGAAAAGTTATAAGAAAAATGAAGCAAGATGCACAATTTATAAAAAAATAATTTAATAGACAAAAAATTAGCATTTTCATGAAAAAACATTAATATCCAATATCTTGAATACGGTTAAGTTTGGGGTATGGTGTTTCATAGTCAAAACAGTATACTATATACACGCTTGTCATCCAGGGTTGGTAGAGACTACGGTCTTCCATTTAGTATGACTCTGACTCAACTCTCTCGCTTCTTTCATATCCATATAATAATATACACGCAAACATGCACGTTGATTAAGGGTACTCTTATTTTGGGACTTTCGTTTAGGGGATCAGTTTTTGACTCTGTTACTCACTTCTGAAGCGTAAATTTTTCACTCTTTCCTCGTATATTTTTATGTGTTTAAATCACAGAACATTTCTCTGTAAGTCCATTTGGATCTAGAGGTTTTTGTAATCATAAAATATTAACCATATTTTTCTTTTATCAATTAATTTCTTGCCCTTTTTGGATTCATACTTAACGTCATATCTTTAGCTTTAATTTATTATCATGCTTCTTCTATACATTCTATACAAATGAACATTATACACGTATTATATATATCATTTTATAATCGATAACAATTATATTATTTGATGTAACATACCTTGCACTTCATAGCTGCCTCCTTTAAACCATCTTGCAATAGAATTCTTCTTAGCTACAACAATTATCACAAGGAGAACTATTAGCACAAACAACGCGACCAGTACATAAATCCACATCGAAGTCCTGCAATAAAACATTATTCCCATTTAAAATGAGATATCTTAGATTTTATATAAATATAAGTTTACACTAATGTGGAAAGACACTTTCATCTAATCTTTCCCCACCATAAAATGAAACTCAAAGCTGGGTAATGAGAGTACTACACCACTAACTAGTGGTTTTGAAAATTATTTATAAGAAAAAATGCTTGAAAATAGAAAAGAGCTCAGTAAATACCAGTAACATTTTTATCAAAAATAAATTGTTCTCACCAATTACTATTATTTTTGTTTTTCATAGACTCATAATTTTTTGTAACATTCGTGTTATTATTATAATAATGTATCTCGTGCGTTGTTTCCACAATTATTGATGATTCCGTAGAAGATGTAGTAAGATTTGTTTTCTCAGATTCATGAGGCAATAAAGATTTTAAAAGCAAAACTTCTTTTGTTGATGAATTGGAAAAATTAAAATACATGGTCGTTGCAGATACTTCAGTTGTAGACTCAGAAGGACCATTTTCACTGTAAAATTCATATTTCTTTTCAATTAAATCTGCAGTGGTAGAATACGGTGCCATCGTAGAAGGCTTCGTTTCTTCTAAAACACATATGGTGCCTTCACACTTTAAAGAAGTGTTTGAGCAATCAACGATGCAATCACATTCTTCAGCACTATTCGTTAAAGTTTTACTTATTAAAGGAGGTTCACAAATGCATTCATTTGGTGCTATGCATGTACCATTTACACAATTGTTACACTTTGGAACACAAACACTTGAATTCAATGTATCATTGTAATTTGGGTCAATTACGTATCCGTTAAAACATTCGCATTTGTTTGGGGAAATGCAAGTACCGTTACCACAAGGAATTTCGCATTGTGGAACACATGAATTTCTTGTTTCATTTTTTAACCAACCTGTATTACAGTTACAGATTTCAGGGCCGATACATTCACCATTAGGACATCCACTAAAGCAGTAAGGTTTGCATTCATTATTTTCAGATGACCTAAAGCCTGGAAGGCATTCACAGGTATCTGGTGCAACACATGTTCCGTTATAACAATATTCTGTACATATGGGTTCACATGTTTGGTTTTTTTCTCTATATCCAATATTGCATTGACAAACATTCGGAGCTACACAAGTTCCATGTAAACAGTCGTTTGAGCAGATCGGCTTACAGATGTGGGAACTTACTACATCGCGCTTATAGCCATCGTAGCAAGTACACACTCCAGGTATTTGACAGGTACTGTTCACGCAGCTCGGCATACATATGGGCTTGCATTCAATTCTAAAAAAAAGTAAACTTGCTCACAGATTTCATTAGTGTTGAATGATTTTTATATCTATTTTACCTACCGTTCTGATGTATTACTGACATCTATGTATCCATTGCAGCAAATTTCACGCGTCTCAACTATTTTTCTCTGAAGAATGGAATAAAATATAAGATGAAATATATATGTCAATATTACGTATAAATGTATAAGATGTTAAATAACTAAAATAGACATATTAATATTTTTTGTCATTTAGGTTTTTATAAAGAATAGTTAGCATGCTATTAGTAATATACAGCACAGTTGACAGTACTGCTCAGTACATTGCAAGTTCACATTTCATCAATTATTCACGGTTGATTGATTTAAACCCATAAAATTTCCAAGTCTGGATTGAAATAATTTTTTTAAAGAATAAATCTAATGACACCTTCTTTAGAGATTTGCCTGTTCTAACCATAGAGATGGCAGGGCGGTGAATGTTGTGCCTATTTTTTTATTGAGGTCAATATTGGATCATGCACAAATCCATTAATATTTACTATGAATTGGATTAGCCTTGATTGATATTTTAACCGCAATTCTGATACTCAGTTAGTGGAAATAGGATGGTAAAGTTGAAGATTTATTATTATCATATAATTTCACAAAAGGTCATTGTCACAGAATTTTCGTTACATGCATGAACAACAATTGTCCACCGCCACCCCCACCACAACAAGCGAGAACAAAATCATTGCTGGTCGAGATCCAGATGGGGTGACGGCGATCGTTTTTCTTAGCCATTTATAAAGCAATATTTCTATAATATATTTTTTATTACTAATAATTCTTTATTTTAATTATCAAAGCTACTTTACCATGAAAACAAAAAACGGCGCTATGCGACGTTACAGCGCCAGCGTGGATGGATAAGTTCAAGCGTGTTTTGTATTCCCGGTACATCAGTCCGTCACAATCTTGGGCCGAGTTCTAGCGGTTGCGCCGATCTACTCTAAGTTTCGGCAGCCGGGACGAAGCTTTGGTCTCTTGATCGTAACGCACTATGCTACGGTATGCGGAATGCACTGTCAGACACATAATCGAATGAAAAATGTCTATAATGGTCTCTTTTTATACCGTCGCATGTGAGGTGGCGAGCGGGTCGTTCTCGTTCACTGCTCTGCGTCGTGCTCGTTCGTTCGCTGCGTTATACTCGTACGTCGCGCGTTTATTTGAAGATCATTCCAGAATTCAGAATTAATCTGCAATTACCCCTCTTTATATAAAAATAAAGACAAAAAACATGAAAGTTTAATTGGAAAAGAAAATTGCTAGAGGGAGATAGCCGAGAAGTTCGCTTCTAACTAACTTGTCCTATCTAATTCATTGTCTTGCTAAGGTACATATCCACGATCACTGTTGAAATCCTGTTGAAATAAGTTGCGTTTTTTGGAACCATTTATATTATAATTTCTTTCCGACTCCCGAAATTAAATTATCAGTGGGCATTTGCAGGTTATTACAGTCGGAACCGTGTATAACCAAAGAACCCATCACATTATGGATGATACAGGCTGACATAACCAACTTGTATACGACATGAGGGTTTACTGTAATAGGTTCAAAAAATAGAAAGCAATAACATAATAAGCCAAAAGCATTTTCGGATGTTTTTCTTGCTCTACTGAGACGGTAGTTGAAAATTCGTTTTGACCTACCTTGAGATGCATGATTTTTTAATTATGGTTTGATCATATAATCGGTGAGACTGAATGCATCATCACCTATCATTTTTTATCATCGGGATGATGCAACTACCCATTTCCTGTTTGTTTACCTACCTCGAGTATTTAACAAAAGAAAAAAGAGAATAGAGTTGTCATTATCGAACACCTACTTATATTTTTGAATTTAAGAAACATACCTCCCTTACAATTTTACAAACACCAACTAACCAACAAAACTTTAGGGACCTAAAACTCGAGGTACATCCATTCTAAAATGCCAAAACATAGGGCATTTCTATGTCACACTCCGGTTATTTCGTTGGCGGGGGAAACTTTAGCTGCCCATTTTAAATTTTTTCGAAAAAATTTAATTTCATAAATATGCCGTAAGTACCAAATCTTTTGCTATGAATTTTCGATTCGCATGGACTACAGCAAGTTAGACAGTAGAAAAAAAATCTTATATATTAAAATATAAGGACTCGCTGTTACGTACGTATATGCTTTCCATATTTTGTCCGATACATTTTGGGAAATTCCATAAAAACAAATATTCTTCGGCTATACTTTTGAAATCTTCCTCAGTGGATTCCGGAAGTGTATCGTTTACAAGTCTTTTGCATATATTTTGTAAGACTTTAGGCACAATTTTGCATATCCTATTATGGCTGATTCTATATTAAAAACTTAAAGATCTAGAGAATTTCAGAATGAGGAGAGATTCGAAAATGCTGCTTCTATTTTAAAATTACATGATGAAAGACTGAAATTCATAAATCATAGTTTTGAAGAAAGGGAGTGTATTTCTAGTTTAAATGCCGGAAATGTTATTGAAGTTCATGAAGAAGACAATTTGCTAATAAAGGAATGTTCAGGACCATCTAGTTCTTCAACGCAGATGTCATCGAGTGAATCTTTTCTTCAACAACCATCGAAAGAAGGACATTTAGACACCAAACCACTCTCAACTCAATGTACATCACTAGTGAAAAAGAAAAAAAGAGACTGCCTTTTCAAAGCGTTTAGAAAAAATAGAGAAGAAAGAAACAAGGTGATGATACTAATTTAAAAACAAGGCGATACTCCATTACACACATTCTTTAGGAGTAAAGCCAGCGTGATATGCAAATTCCCTCCAGACAAAATCGCCCAAATAAGAACACAAGTTTATAACAACGTTACTGAAACCACCACAACATTCGGAATATCCACTCAACATACCACAGTAATCAATTCACGTATACAACTCTCAACGAGAGATACCATCCCCACAATATTCGTTAAGCATACCACGGCAAGCAAAGTATTCAAACCGCTCTCAACGAGAGATACCATCCCCAACATTAATTCAACATGCCACAGCAAGCAATGCACACAACATACCACAGCAAGCAATGCACACAAACAGATCTCAACGAGAGTCAATAGTGGTAGAGCCATGTGGCAGCTTTTGCTGTCGCATGAATGGGCCAGCTCAAACCCATGTAGTAGCACGATCTAACAGAAAACCAGCGTAAAGTAAAAATTTACCTCCGCGTTTTGCTTGAAAGCGCAGGTGGCCGAAGGCTTAATCCCCCGCCCCCGTTTCTTTATCTCATCTCTTCTATCTCTGCACAGAGAGGACGACTCACTGGCCCATGCCGAAAAGGAGAAAGCTGATCTGTTAGGCTTTCTGGCTCTCTCTTTGAGTCCAACTCGACTCTCAATGACGGGAGAAACACACCGCCGACCATACCGCGGTGTAAGTGCTTCATCGTGGATGTGCGGTTTATATAGTGCTCTTTTCGCAAAGCACTTTCCCTGGACGTCAGGAAGTCAAGTGGGCCTGATGGAGTCCCTCTCATTGTGCTGAAGACGTGTGCTCCGAAGTTGGCACCAAGTTTAACACGTTTTTTTTCCAATAGGAGTATTGTATATATATTTATAATTGTATATACTCCCAAGGCACAGCTTCGAATTCAAAGAAGAAAGCTTTGGTACATCTAATCCCTAAAAAAGGCGGCCGCTCAGACTCGTCTAACTACAGGCCTATCGCCATCACCTCCTTGTTCTCCAAAATAATGGAATCCATTTTAATCTGCCGGCTTGTGAGGTAACTTCAAGATTGCCAAATGATTAATGACCGCCAATATGGTTTTCGTCGTGGTCGATCCACGACGATTCATGACTCATAGAAAGGCGGTGGCAGTAAAATCCAATATAATGGCACAGCGAAGGCCATCGATGGGGTCTGACACAAAGCGCTTCTTTCGAAGTCGCTTCCTATGGGGTTCCTGGGAAGTTGTGCAATTGGACGCTGTTGCCCTACAAGGTGCGTGCTAACTGAAATTCTGCTCATTACTGACACTGCATGGGGCAAGCATAGCGATAAAACCATTGTTCGCTAGCTGTGGAATTCTGCAACATTAGGGGACTTCTTTTGAACCTTAACGCTGTCCACTACCATATGGAGACGGCAAAGCCAGGCTTGCTCTTTTTGACCGAGACGCATGTGTCCTCTCCGGCTAACATTTCGGACCTGTCCTATTCAGTGTACAGATTAGAACACTTGTTTGTGTCTCAGGCTGGAGTTAGCGTATAAGTTGGAGAGGATAGCCGTGCTCGACTTTGCTTCTCGATGGATGATCCCAGAGCTGTTGCTGACTCTGTCACTGATGTGATGCAACAGGAAATGGAAATATTTATTCCATCATCTCCGGTACCCATCGGAGACAGATCTCAGCCTTGCTTTTATTGCTCCTGTAAGAATTCTTTATGCAGGAAGTAGGAGTGTTATTAGACCTAGGCTGACGCTTTGACAGATTGGGATGAAAGCACCAGCAAGTTTTAAAAGAATTATAATTTAAGTGGCAGAATTGGCGAGAAATCAGTTCGCCTTACTTTGGGAACCCATGCATTCTGGTCTCTCGCCAAGGCTGTCCAAAGCGAATTTCTGTAAGCTATCACTACCATCTCTGTAAAGAGAGGACGTCTTACTGACCCACGCTGCAAAAGAAAAAGCAGATCTTTACGGCTCTCTTTTTGCGTCCAACTTGACTCTCAGTGACTTGGGGAACACACCGTCGAACATCCCGCGGTGTGAGTACACTACACATGATGTGCAATTCACACAGTGGTCAGTACGTAAAGCTCTCCTATCCCTGGACATCAAAAATTCAACTGAGCCCGATAGGATCCCCCCAATTGTGCTGAGAATGTGTGCTCCAAAGTTGGCACCCTTTGTAACGCGTTTTTCCGGTACTCCTACAGCCCTAGGGATAGTCTGCTGTAGAAGACAGCTTTCGTGCACCCGATTTTTAAAAAAGGTAACCGCTGTGATCCGTCATCCACCTCTTGCCTATTCCATCATCTCCTTGTTCTCCAAAATAATGGAGTCCATTAGTAACATCCATCTCAAGCGATACCTTGAAGAGCACCAGCTGATTGGTGATTGCGAGTACGGTTTCCGTTAAGGTTGCATAGCTGGTGATCTTCTAGTTTATTTAACATGCCGATAGGTTAAGGCAATTGAGTCTAAAATGGAAGCTTTGACGGTTAGATTGGACATAGCAAAGGTATTCGATCGGGTTTGGTATTCGGGTTATATGAGCTTCTCGAGAAATGGTGTAATTAGATCACTAGTTTTCTAGCTGATTAAAACATCATGGTCGTAGTAGACGGTGTATGCCCGATTGCAAGCCTATTAACGCTAGTATTTCACAAGACTGCTTGATATCATCAACGCTGTTTCTTCTGCATATTAATAATATGTTGCAAGCCGGTGACATTCATTGCTATGCAGCTGACAGCACTGGTGATGCTTTATACACCGGCCGTGCCAATATTTCTCGGGCCGAGGACTAAAACAAACTTGTATCTGAAGTTGAGACTTTCTTGAAAAAAGTTTCGATTGAGAGCAACTAAATCTTGTCCAGTTCATTCCTCAGACGACATGAGTTCGCGTGCTCAGCAGAGTGGGACGTTATTTCATGCCGGCACACTGCCTGCAACTTTACATGGTGCAAGTTCGGCCCCATATGAAATACTGTTCCCATTTCTGGGCCGGGGTTCCCCAGTGCCAGCTCTTTCCATTTGATCGCATCCAGCGTAGAGCTTTTCGAATAGTTGGCGACCGAGCTCGTTCTGATAGGCTGGACTCACTGGCGCTGCGAAGAGATGTTGCATATCTCTGCGTATTTTGTTGTATTTGCCGCGGGGAGTTTTCAGAGGAATGGTTCGGATTAATTCCAGTCGCCAAATTTCACGACTTTGCTTTTCACTCGCAGTTTTATTCCTCGTACCACTTCTTTGTGGAATTGTTTACCACCGGAAAATTTTCCCGACAGATACAACTTAGGGACCTACAAGAAAAGACCTTAGTCATTTCTAAAAGGACGGTTACGCACCTGCGATTCCCCTCTTGTTCACCATCTGAACATTTGGTGGTCCACTACTGTGCGATTCAGAAAAAGTTTTTTTCCTTGCACAACTTGCTTTTGGAATCTATCTATCTAATCTACCAACAGCGATGTTTTCGGATCAATACGACTTAGAGAACTTCTAGAAAAGAGCTCGCTCTTTTTCAAAGGCCGACAACGCATCTGCTATTCCCCTGGTGTTGCAGGTATTCATGGCCGGCGGTAGTCCCTTATCATCCGGTTAACCGCAAGCTCAATTGCCCCCTTTCATACAAAAAAAAACCAAACCGCCGTGACGTCACACCGCGCCGGTTTTTATTTTCAAGTTATATTGCTTTCATTATATAAATCAAAAATATATTGCAATAAAATGGCCAAGAAATTTAACGCACGACATGACAGCTTCACAAACTGACTGAACCACCGCAATCGTCGCGGTGGATAAACGATCGCTATCACTTCATCTTGATCTCGTCCAGAAATAATCTCGTTATTATTAACGTCCCCGAATCACCGTATATGTCATAAAATACATACTGGTATAAGTCTATTATCAGTAAAGGATCTAATCCTCGTTTTAGTGCAGCCGTACCAACATTGTCCTCGATAAGTCTCCCTGTATGTGTGTCGGTATGATTGTTGTTGCAATCGAGTGACTCTGAAAAAAAAAATATAACACATTTTTCACTTGACGGTGTTCTACTAGCTCAACTGAACTTTATTCATAATTCTCGAATATTAGCAGAAGTAATCGAATGTGCAGTTTACATTAAATTACCACAATTGAAATCGGCACAGTGATAATAACTCAGACTAACATATCCATAACTAATGTCACGCTTACACGACGTAATATTAGATGCTGAAATGACAATGAACAGTGTGAGAGATCAATGAAAACCAAAGCACAGTTACTTGATCAAATCAATTATTAATAGTCGCACTTGGCAGGTGAATTGACGTTTTCAGTACAACAGAAGTCTCTGGTCTTTGACGTTACTGCGCGTTGACTGGGTATTTTACGTTTTTCGTAAACGAGACGGTTTCATGACATCCACGTGATGAAATAGGTTCCCTTATGCTGCCAGCACATGGCAAATTCATTTACGTTTATAAACAAAAAAATATATAATTTTGGCTGATTTTTTTACATAAAATAAATAGGGTGATAAACGAGCACACAGTCCACCTGATGGTAGATGGATGCTGTGGCTCATAGATTTATCCTCGATTAAAAATTAAATGCAGATGTGTTGATACCCGTGAGGTCTAAGATGGAATGCCTCGTTTCCGGTAAAAAGGGTTTCCGGTTCTATACACTCACCATGCGAAACACAGTAGCATTGAGCTGCTATTTTATGCTGATATTCTGTGAGAGCGTGGTCCCCGTTCGACCCGACGCATTGGTGCTACAATGATAATGTTGCGCGCCTAAGTTGACGTCATGTACCCGGCACTAGCGCCATCTAGTGTCGGGGACCAGAGCGAGGAGGTCTTCCTAGAAAATGTCAATCTTGACATTCGACCAACAGCGCCATCTAGTCTCGAACAGAAGAATTAAGATTTTAGAAGCCCCACACTCGAACTTTCTGTGCCTGGTCAGTTGGCGCCCGTATTTACTTGAATATTCTGGATGTTTCTGTGAAAAATTTGTATTTAAAGGCGCTGCAAGACGCGATCGAGTAGTATTGAATTTGGCGAGACAAGCGAAGCAGTGCGATTAATTATTAGTGTTTTAAGTTTTAACTGGTGTTGGGTTATAAAATCGTTAATTTTGGTAATTCAATCGGCAGTTTTTATTGTCACGAACCTCAAACTCGTAACAATAATATGGTTGCAGCGTGACTCTACTACGTTATAATGCTACTCCGACACTAGACCATCAATCTTATTATGTACAATAAAACACTAGTTACTATGATGGGAGGCTGGCAAATTTGGAACTGATAATATCCACCCGACCAAATTTCGGTCATGACGGTCAACCTCAACGGAGACTAGCCATCTGCGCAGCGCAGGACAGGATTGAAGTGCACGAGAGTGCATACTCTCGTGCACTTCAATCCTACTTCACTACAAACACATGTTAACTCACTTTTCTCTCACTTTCTTAGTTCTGTGGCCTGTGGAATGGCAATCAGATAGTTAAAACCTTGCAAATTTTAGACGTAAATAAGGCGATTGGACCTGATGGTATACTAGCTTTAGTTTTGTTCTTTAATTTTGTAAAAAAAAATACGACCAGACAGAGATCAGGCGCAAAACGAACGGTTACATGTGTATTACGAGACACGTGTGTAAAACAAAGTGAAATTACACTTACAATACACTTGAAGTGTTGATTTCCATAAACAGACTGTAATAATTGGGTTCGGGATTTTAAGATAGATTCAAGCTACCATTCGATTATCAGAGTTTTGTTCGTTAGTCAGCTGTGTGCATTGCGTTCAGGTGAGATTGATGTTTGAAAAGTTAATTTTTTTTTACCATTCCAAAACACTTACACTTGTTATGTACATATAACAACTTAAAAAAGTGGTAAAATTAAAAATATTGCGCAAACGACTTCAGCATAGTTAAAAAGAGATCAACAGTCAATCAAAACACATTATTAAGGATAACTCAAAAACTACTACTCAGATCTTATTTAAATTTATGTAGAATTACACCAGCTTTTAGTTAAAAAAAATCATCCAAATCTGTTCACTCAGAGAAAAGTTCTGAGGTAACACACATAAATAAGAAAAAAATAACATACGGTCGAATTGAATACGTCCTCCCTTTTGAAATCGGTAAAATGATTTTCATGCATTAATTTCTCCTCTTTTGTCTTTTTTCCAATAAACTAGGACAAATATAAAAAAATATCGTCAAATAATAATAATATGTAAATGTTATACGAACTTTACTCACACAACTCTTTTTGTACATATTTGACAGTGAAATTTAACGAAGACAAAACACAACAGAAACAAAATCCAAGCACTAAAGCACTTTGCTAACATTTTAGGCTAAATTACACAATTTTTAGTTTTAAATTAAGGCTCTTAATATTATGGTACAACCCGATAGGAATGACTGACAAATGAGCATGATGATACGATGACACAGTTAAAAAGGTACAAGAAATGAGGTACGAGTATATCAGCGCAAACCGAAGCTATGGTGTCCATTCATTATTTTTTTCAAACAGTACCAATTTATCAGAAATATTATGGGCATAAAAAGATCCGAATGTCATTTGTACGTTGTACCACACGCAATTTTTTATATAAAATAAGAGTGAGAAACGAACCCACAGCCTATGTGATTGTAAGTGTATTCTGTAATCCATAGACATCTTCATTGATCCTCAATTAAAATCACGATGCAGACGCATATTCATCCCAGAGGATGAAGGTGGAATGCTTTGTTTCCCATAAAAAGGTTCTCCAGTTCTCTACACTCACAATACGCAACAAATCAGCATCAAATTGCTTATGAGACTGTGGTCCCACCCCGGTCAACATAGTATATAGCAGCAGAGTTGCTCTTCCACGTATAAAACTATAAATTTAATAAGCAATATACTATTTATACGTATATATGTATATATATATATATATATATATATATATATATATATATATAATTTTTGACTGTCCGTGTGGTAAGTGGTAATAAAGTATAATCAATTGTTAGCTAATCAGAGATAGAGTTCAAATGTGTGAGTTTCGTTGACAGTTTGCTTGTTTCATTTCCTTGAAAATGACCTTCCTGCCTAACCTAACTACCCAACCTTCGCGCACCTACGCAAACGCTAGTTGCGTTCACTGAATATTATTGTTTCTCACATAATGCCCATATGCTCCACTGCTTGACCTTTCTAATATAACGCAAGCCGATATGGATGTGTAGGTAAAAATATTTTTTCTTTGTTTAATATTTTCTATTCTTCTTATCGCTGTACATTTTTCTGAATCTATTGATGTTGAACCTTATCAAGATTGCCAACGGGTATGAAAGGACTTGAAATATTTAACCCGTAACTGGACCGTATAATAATCAGTTTTCTACTATGCGTAGCTACTATGCCGTGAATTTTGGGTGCTAATTCCATCTGGCGATGCTATTTGTGGAAGAATACAAATTGAAATAATACTAGTTTTTACGGAATTTATCGCGTATATTTAACTTTTTAAATACCCGACGTTTCGAGAGCTTTACAGCACCCATGGTCACGGGAAGGTCTCGAAACGTCGGGTATTTAAAAAGTTAAATATACGCGATAAATTCCGTAAAAACTAGTATTATTTCAATGTGTAGTGTTCGCGTAAATATAAGAAATCATTAAGAATACAAATTGTTGAATTTCAGTTTTAAATTTGTTTTTGAAATACAACTATTTACAACATATTAGACATAGTATTGTCAACCCCGAGGCCAAGTTTGAATGTGAAGTTAAAATTATCTGGTTCTTGTGTCTTATCATACGAAGCACACAAGCATTATTCTTTGTCTGATATCATTAACACTGTTCCTTGAGAGAGAAAGAGAGAATAGATACTCATATTACTTGGAAACCACATATAAAAAAATTACATAGAAAGTTGTGCAGCTTTGTGTACGCGTTACGAGAAGTAAAAAAAAACAACAGATATGTATAACCACCGCGATAACAACCTACTACGCGTATGCATATGCATGGCGCAGCTACGGCATTATTTTATGTGGATGCAGTACTGAGGCCTCAAGTTTATTAATTAAACAAAAAAAAACTAATACGAATCATAGCTAATATACAAAACAAAGAAAGTTGTAAGCCTTACTTTAAGAAGTATAACATTTTAAATCTGCCCTGTATCTTGTATTTTGGAACAAGGCAAATTTGTAGAAAAAAATCCAAGTTTCTACACAAAACGAGACGACATAATATCCAGGAATTTAAGACAGAGAAACAAACTAGTGCTACCAACTTCAAAACTAAAATCTCATTCTTCCAGCCCATTTGCCATGTCTATATACGTATATAATGAATTACCCTAATATAAAAAAAACATTAACGACGAAAAACCATTTGTAAAAATATTAAAAATATAAAAAATATTAAACTACTTATAAACAAGTGTTACTATAGTACTTCTGAATATTTAGAATTTAAAAATATAATATAATAAAGATACTGCCATCCTACTATATAAATTACAATAAAAAATTCTAATAAAATTTAAAATGATTCAAGTAATTTAATCAAAATTCAACTGTACTAATTATACTACCTATAATTAAATGTCAAAATTAATTAATAAATAATAACAATTAAAATAGCCATATTCCAAATTCAATGTTTGTATGTTTATATAATATAATGAATATTAGTATTAAATAATTATTTAACAGTAATAATAATGAAACAAAATAAATGTTCCTCCTTCATAATATTGCTGTGCCCATCAGGGTCTATAGAGATACCATAAAACTATGTACCTTTTGTAACCTATGGAATGCTATAAAATTATTGAGTATTGAGTATTGAGAGAGAGAGAGAGAGGGAAATAGAACTATTTTTTATTTATTATAAATTATATGTTATACTTATGGAAAGTCATTATAATGTTCCATTTTTACTAGTTATCCGAAAACTGAAAAAACCGAATAGAACCAAGAAACCAAGCGGGATATTATTTACTTAAAAAACAACAGTACAATCATGTACACAATTAGCTAGGTAAATCATATCAGTTAGAGACGACCATCTTTTTCTCAATCTTATCGTCATCCGTAAACTCTTTAATTTAATAATAACCCTTTTTATACAAGCATTGGTTATTCTGAACTTGGCAGTGGACAAATGTCGTAAATTTTCTGGGATTTTGTTGTATACGCTTATACAACTGTGGTGGTGCCGTCTTCGCGCCTCATGTGAAACGCACCGACGTCTAAATCGTGCTATCAAGGTTCCGAAGCAACCGCGCTATATAGGACAGCTCCAAAATATCACACGGGGCATAGACCACTCCCCGGGCAGAACAACTTGCCTGGCGGGAGATCTCCTTTTCTTTCCACGGTCACACAAAATATAATACACGGTGGCCCATAAGTCGTTAGAAATGTAAATTTCGAATAAAATACAAAAGGCGCGCATGAGTGGCGCGCACGGTGCGGGGGGAGTACCGACGGTTTCTGGGAATTCAGTCGCCATGGAGCGTTTCACCGGTGCGGACCGTGCATTTTGTGTGCCCCAATTTTTATCGAAACAATGATTCGGCTACCATTGCGCGGCGTAAATTTCGAGAATATCAGAATTTACGCAACTTTAAAGACATTCCAAGTGTTCAAACAACATTCCAAGTGTAAAAACAAAGTGTTCAAGAGAGTGGTTCGACGTTGGATAAACAACGGTCAGGTCGACCAAGGACATCACGGACGGAAGAAAACATCGATGTAGTGAAACACTCAATTCGTGAAAATCCTACCCAGTCTACTCGTAAGCGTTCCAGTGCATTAAACTTACCCAGAACATCGTTACAGCGAATTTTAAAGAAAGATTTACATCTTCACCCGTACAAGATTCAGATAGTACAGGAATTAAAAGATACTGACACTATCCACAGACTAAATTTCGCAAATGAAATGTTGAACCGCTTTACTTCGTTTAATAACGTGTTATTCTCTGATGAGGCTCACTTTCACATCAACGGCCATGTCAATAATCAAAATTGTCGCTACTGGAGTTGCGAAAATCCAAATCGCAAACATCAAAAGCCTTTACATAGCCCTAAAGTGACAGTTTGGGCGGCTATGTCAGCGCATGGCATTATAGGTCCTTACTTTTTTGAGGACGGCAGAGGCCGCGCGCTTACTGTTACTTCACAACGGTATGTAGCTATGATCCAGGACTTTTTCACACCAGAGTTGCAGAATTTTCCAGGCCTCAATACGCGGACCTGGTTTCAACAAGATGGAGCAACTGCCCATACCTCTAACGTCGCTATGCCGGTCGTCCGTCAACTTTTTCCCAAATAAAGTGATCTCTCGAAGAGGAGATATTCCTTGGCCACCACGTAGTCCAGATCTGACCCCAATGGTCTTTTTCTTATGGGGTTATCTTAAGACTGAAGTGTACGAAACCAACTCGCGGACAATTGACGTCCTGAAAGAAAATATCGAAAGAGAAATGGCAAACATTACAGAGCTTACTTGCCGCGAAGTGATGGATAATTTTAAACGTCGCTTACAGGAGTGCCGCGATCGTAACGGATTACATTTAGATGATGTAATTTTCAAAAAATAATTCCCATTTTATAAGGATTATGACAAAATAAAAACCTTTTTCATAATGTCATTAGTTTTTTTTTAATTATTTTTTCACATTTCAAGGGACTTATAGGCCACCCGGTATAACATTGCGCCATGAATTAATTAGCTCTGTGGCGGCGAGGAACTGATATTAGTGGGTTGTGTCTGATCCTTGTATTTACAGAATAATTTCACGTAAATTTGTGGAGAGCCCATTGATAAGTCGCGAACAGGGAAACTGTTAATATATTAATTTCCATAAAATTTTTCCCTAGAGACGCTTTAGATTTTAAATCGAAAAATTATTAAATGGAATATTTATATAATCCTAAAACTGTAACCTGCACTATTACAATTGTTTATGTGCTAAATACTGGATAGAGGCAGGTTGTAGACGATTGCAATGTGAAGGTATTTCACATGTCATGCACACGCATTTGGCGTGTCTCTCTAAAATAACTATGGCGCAATTTAAAGTTTTTGACAGTATTGGTAGTGTAAAGAAATGTCTGAATCCGAAAATATACAAAAAGTATGGCTACCAATAAAATCAGTATTATATTTTAGATAGTAAACATTATGACAAATCGTACATCCGTTATATGTGTATGGAAGCTGTTAAGCGATAGTCGCAAATTTATTTCATTGTTTATGATTATGATTTTATGAATAATTATTACTATTCATAAGATAAGGTATGTAAATCATGACTCCTATATTTATCAGAGGAAGCAAGTAAAAATAGTAATTATAGATGTTACAATATTAAATCAAATATTTTCAATTATTAAATCACTAGAAATTTACATATTTATTTTAGTTTATTTAAAAAATAATCAAACATTTACTTTTTATTTTTTAACCAGGACAAAGGATTATTACAATGAAGGTAACGACTAGAATGTCGTCTGAGCAATTAAATTATAAACTTACAGTAAATATACCTATTTACAGTCACATTTTGAACAGTGCTTGATTAAAAATATAAAAGCTGAATTAATTTTACCGATACAGTCTATTAAAGTCCACTGCTGGTAGCCCCCCTATAGATTGCTTCATGTGCGGGTCAACAACCGCAGATGTTTTTATTTTTTTAAGTTGTTACTAGAAAGACGCTGCTATCCACCTCCTTATTAGTTTCCCACTGTCACCCCATACGACACCCACTGGATCATATTGGGTCGGGGATATTCCGACACTGCCACCACTACACTACTACTCTACTCCTAGATGGCCTCCTAAATAATCATTATGGTACAGCTGTAGAACATCCGGTACTTTAGCTTTAGGGACAAACATTTGTAAATGACAGCTGTCTCCCCGAACATTTTCCCATTTACGGCACAGAACTCCATCCTGAAGCAGCAAGCTGTCCCACTGGGCCCAAAAAAAGTTAATAGAGAACTTTTCTGGTTCTTTCTTGTCAGCACTGCCAGCCTCACAATGCATAGTAACGCTGTGGATTCCACACCTTTTCTTAAATCTAAAAAACCACCCCCTGAATTGAATTCTTTGAATTCTTCTTCATTATCTTGATTGCTGCTACTTCCAGGGACGTTTTTCTTGAGATCGTCATAAATTGTCTTGGCTTTCTGACAGATAATATCTTGGGTTGTTACGTCACCTTTCACCTGCCTGTCCTTAATCCAAATCGCTAATAGCCTCTCCATTTCCTCGTGGATTGAAGACCTATGTTTTTCATTAAATAGTTTTACGATATAATTATTACAAATATGCCTGTGACATTTTTTGAATTAAAAATACTAACTTACTCAAATGATTTAATATAATTTTATTAGTTGTTGTTTCTTAACAAAAAACTTGTTGGTTTTGACAAAAAATAATAAGCCAACTGCGTTACTCGCCTAGCATGTCATAAAAGACGACTAATGGGATATTGGGTTTGAGATTGTGTAGGCGATGTTAGCTTCCTGTTACTTTTTACATAATTATTCGTTTATATCCATATTTTTAGCTTATCGTTGTCCAAGCAGCTTGCTGCTGTTTGGATTCTGTCCCACTCTGGGATATTTTTAGGGCAGCGAAAATAAAAATATCTATTTATAATACATAAATAGAAAAATATATAATAAGAAAAACTAAAATAGCAGCTAAAGTACGTCCCACAGCTGGGCATAGGCCTTCTATCGTTACTGAGCACACCTTATTGCAGAAATGAGGTCACCGAGCAGTTGCCATATTTTTGGGCCCAAAAAAAAGGCTTTTAGTGGTCGAACTCATCACTGAGACGTCGCTCCACTTTGGCTTGGGAGCACTGGCCTTCATCCATTCCAGGATAGGCTTGATGTCCGGATCTTCCTGCTATGCACGTTGTAAACTGTCCTTCCACTCGTTGCTGAGGTGGTCTGCCCTGAGCATCCTCACGGATACCACTTCCTTACTCTCTTGCCTAGTACAATATTTGCAATCCTCAAGACAAGGTCTTCTTGACAACGCATCTGCGTTGCCATGAGATTTCCCGCTGCGATGTTCGATCTCAAAGTCGTAAGAGCTTCTGAAGGACTTCAAGTACCGGTGTTGCACCCGCTTTCAGAAGCTCCACTGTAATTCCGTCCTCGCCTGGGGCCCTGCTATTTTAAAGGTGCTGGAGAGCCTGACTCGCTCAGACTGACGTCCGGGATATCATCGGAATAGTGTCGGATAAGACTTGCTCTTCGATCGTTATTGACACTTGCGTGTGGCTCCAACGATGATATGTACAGCTGCCCATAGAACCGCTCAATCTCAGTCAAAATTTCAGGTGTCCCGGAAACGATGCTGCCACACTCAGTCTTCAGCTTTGACAGTTGGCTCTTTCTGGCAGACAGATCTCTGGCAAAGACTTTGGAGCCCTGGTTCCGCTCGATCGCTTCTTTAATATGAGCGGTATTAAAGTTGCGTAAGTCTCGCCGCATGCATTTGAAGATCTGTCTGTTCAGTTCTTATGAGCAATATATAAGCTACAAATCCTTGTGTAATTTTTATTGGTTTCTATTACGTTTTCACTGTTAGCTTGATAGAGCTGACATTGATCCATTTTGTGCTATTGTGTGGTTAGAAACCCCAAAATATTTCATGGCCTGGTGAAAGATATCTAGGTACTGTAATAGCCAATCCGCCTGTTAATTAATTTTTAATAAAATGGTAGTGTGTAGAGTAGATTGAAAACGTATTTGCATTTTACTTGATAGTAAGTAAAGAAATTGATAGTAAGTTAAGAAACTTATAGACACCTGCAACCAACTTTAAACAAAGAAGTATACAGATGCGAGCTCTGAGTACTAAGATGAAATGTGTTTATACCTTTAATTATACTGGCTCTCTATACTGTTCAAACTGGAATACAGCAGTACTCCCACCACTGCTTGACAACAGAAATATGTATCTACCCAGACTGATTCCTAACGATAGAATGATAGCGCCCTGCCAATTAGAAATAGCGATAAAGGCAAATCTTTCCCAAAGAAAATTGTCAATATAATATTAAACGAATAGGATTAGTCCATAACTAACAATGGGATCTTACGCGGGCTTATTTAGAAAACACATGTAGTGAAATTTAAGAAAATCATACCCAACGAATTTCTTATAAGTTTTCCTAATAAAAGAGTGTTGAAATATTATTTCTATAAAAATACGTTCTTAGACTATTATGCCGTTAATACCTACCTACCTCTTTCATCCATCGCTTTCAATTTGAGCCGAAGATTATGACACAAGTATAAGAGGTTAAACTACCTGCTTGTTCTTAACTAGTAGCGATATAAGACCGAGTTACAATGATAAAGCAATGTACACAAAGATATTTCCATCGTTTATTTTATCACATTCATTTTGTCATAGGAATATTTTTGTGATAAAATATATAAAATATGAACACTTGTTTTATTTTTTGTGAAAATTGTGAAAATCTCCTTGACGCAGGCCTCTTCTCATTTCTAAGATGGTTTTAGAGAAAGGAAGTATTTGCTTCTCAAATTTAATACGTGTTGGAAGGCCTTACACGTCACAAGCGCGCGCACACACGCACGAACACGCACACGCACGCACGCACACACGCATACACACACACACACACACACACACACACACACACACACACACACACACACACTCATACACACACACACATGATTTATTTAAAAATTTACGTCTTAAAAACAGTGTGAACATGTCATTATTAGACCCATCATCCCTCCCCCTGTGTCCCTCACCCCATCTTGTTTAATCGCACCAGGCGGCTCTGTAGGTACTAATGAGAAAAATAATGAAGACCCACGGGAAGCTAGTGTCGGCTTTAATCAACACCCCCGGTATCGGAATAAGGTTACCTTTTTTCGTAGTCTCTTTTCATTTATCTACGATATAACAATAGTGTTCCTTCGAGACTATTCGATTCTTCTATTTACGAACATAAAATGTTATTCAAATTACAAGATTATAATGTAAAGGGTACGCAAATAACTATTTCTAAACCCTATTAAATATACCTTGCGTTATTTTAATCGAATGAACTTAAATTATTTTAATAATCTGTTTCATACACAAACAATGAACTATAATTAGAAAAGTAAAAGGTAAGCGTTATAATTTAAAATATTTTTTTCAAGTAAAATAGAGGTGCATTGAAAATTCATGTAAGCAGTGTAGTTTTGTCATTGAATATTTACAAAACTGATGTAAGCGGAAATAACAAATATAAGAAAAGTTTTAGTTTGTTATTAATTTTATATTTTAATTGCCTTTATTGGGTACTGAACACGCAATAGAACACTTAAAGTTGTTTATACAGAAGAGACCTGGGAATTTAAGGATTAAACACGTGAGGGGCAAGCTTCATCAAAGTCCACTGTCGAACGTAGGCCTCCCCGTGATTACCTGATGATGGTATTTGCTGAGGTTGCTGTGCTTAGAGTACGGGTTAGCAACCGCAGTTTCTTATTTTCCCGTAGTTGAAGACACTCTTGTTCATTTCCTGATTTGTTTCCATCTGTCACTTTAAATGACAATCACGGAACGTTATGGGATTGTGGATATTACACGGTTTGCCAGATTGAGTATCAAAAGATAACTTTTACGTATTCGGCTGTGGATTATTTTTATTTAACGTTGATTTATTTCATTTCTGTTACCATATAGAACCTTATTTTTGTATTCAGTTTTCCTTGAACTGCACTCTATTAAAATTTATATTATCACAAAAAGTGTTAGAGCTGACAAAATAAATTTCTGAATTTAATTTTACGGTACTAAATTAAGCACTACACAAATATTGTCGCGGATAAAAATGAATTATTAAACGAAGGATATTTTAAAAAAAATAAACGTAGTTAATTTGACAGAAAAAATCTTACGGCCCGGTATAGATGGCGGTGTTACCATCTTTTCATGCCAGACGTAAAATACCCACACCGGCGACAGACAGCAGCTTGTCTGCGTCTGTATGCGTGATCGTCAACCAGCCTTCTAACCACGACGATTACAGCAAATCTTCCCGAGACCGAGAGAAGTCCATATTATTAAATAGAATGAGGGTGACATGCGAGCATATGGTCTTCTTGATGGTAAGTGGATTCTGTTACCCATAGACATCTATATTTATCGTCGAATATTACTATTGCGTTGGTATCAGTTCTGCACTCATAATGAGTGATTCCTTTAGGGAATGCAATCAAGGAATATGTACCATTGCTAAGCTGTATCGTTTGGTATGTGATTTCGCACGAGAAAGATTGATCGTGGAAACATGTAAAATTTTATTAATATCATGACTGGTGACGGACCATACATACTCCATCTTTTTTTTTAATGGACTATATTTATCTCACAAAGCACGTCCATGGTTCCGTTTGACCCATATTCATTGACTTCTAAGGGTCAGTTCATTAATCAGGAGGGTACTGTTTTATAACGTTTTTATAACGTTTTGATTACAACTAAAATAAGCACCGAAGTAAACGTTATGTAGTGGCTGCATTACGAAATACATCGCCTCATTTCGTGGTGTGTGTGTTTAGGAGGCGACTGTAGGAAGTGTCAGGGAGGTGTCAAGGCTTCCGATGAATGGTAGTCCGTCTCGCTTACGTCAGAAGTCAAATACAAACCCGTCATTGGGAGCAACGTCTATGGTGCGCCAACTTGCCTGCTAAGCGTGGCGATAATGGCAAATATTCTTTACAACGAAAAAGTCAGCAATAGACTTTTTAAAGCCAACGAAGAGAGAAGAAGTTAGTGTCGTAGTGAATTATACCGTGTTGGTTGTCTAATGGAAGACTTTAAATCATAATAACTTCTTAATACTACACTTTTAATATAACTAATATTAGGGATTTTATCGTATTAAGTTCAGTTCTATAGCAATAGTACCATTGAACTGTTCTCCATAGTAAGGAGATCCTTCTTACAATAATAGGTACCTATAGCTATGAACGATGTTAGCCGAGGGAACGTTATTATTTTAATGGTTATCGGGTGAAAACTCTTAATTATGTTTATTTTATAAAAGTAAAAAAAATATAACTCGTTTAAAAATTCATTTTTATCCTTAACAAGATTTGCGTTGCACTTAATTAAGTACCGTCAAACTAAATTCAGAAATTTATTTTACCAGCTCCAACACTTCGTGAAAACAAAAAATCTAATAGAGTGGAATTTAAGGAAAACTGAAAAAAAAATTAAGTTCTTTATCGCAATACGAATAAAATAGATAAAATACAGTGCCAGCTCCCCACATACCCCAAAACAATGGAAATTAAATTAAGTAAAAATATGTTAAATTTAACGCGATAATCCGTAAAAATAGTTTTATTTAATGTAGCAACATGATCAAAGAGTAACTACAGACGAAATGTCAAACACGTGATAACGAACACTTTTTTATTATTTTGTTTAAATTGAAACGCAATATTTTCCACTGTTAACGTGTTCCTTTAAACTAGTAACATAAAATCCGTCCAGCGGTATGAGATCAAAGCCACGTCCAAACGACAATAGCGTTATACTTTGCTACAAATCTATTCGGTTCGAGCTCGTCAGAAATGATAGTACATTTGTCACGTTGTTCGTTAGAGCTAACAATCCCGTGGAAAGTCGCGCCCGTCACAAAATGGAGTCATTTATTTTTTGAAGCGAATTTCGTGATTTTTACACAATGTACTGAAACGGTTTGTATGCTTGTTTATTTTTCATTCACCCTCACAGAGCGTGTATTAATAATCCATTTCATTTGTGGATGGACAACTTCATATATGTATAATATAGGTTATGTAAAAACGTTATTAAAATTATATCTTGATTGTTTTGTCTATTTTATTTTATGGTTGTTGGTATTATATATGAATACATTATATTTTTTATAGGATAGGGTGACAAACGAGCACACATTCCACCTGATGGTAAGTGGTTGCTCTGGCCCGTAGACATCCATATTTATTTTATCCTCGATTACAAATTAAAATGCAGATGCGCTGTCACCCGTGAGGACTAAGATGAAACGCCTCGTTTCCAGTAAAAAGGGTTTACGGTTCTCTTTACTAACCATACGAAACACAGTAGCTAAGCTACTATTTCACGCTGGTATTCTGTGAGAGCGTGGTTCTTCCCCTGTCGAGCCGACCCACTCGTGCTACAACTATACTACTAATATAACTTCAGTATGGCTCTACCACGTACATTGACACGATATTTGATATATTTTGAATATATGATAGCAGGCCAAAGAAGTTTATTTAAAAGAAAAACGACAGTTTGCTATTAGGCCCACACCTATATAGATAGGCCTTTTTAAAAGAAGCGATAAACGAACTTACCATCCACCTGATGGAAAGTTGGTACTGCAGTCCATGAAACTGTAGCTGACTTCAACAAAGGAGACTACTGATGTGTTGTCATCTCTGAGAACTAAAACGGGATGCTTCGCAGCCTGTACTTGTACTTGCTTTCTATACCCTTCAGACCGGAAACATTCTATGCAAGCCCTTCAACTTGGTGGCTGAAATGTGTAAAGAAGATGGTATCTACTCAGACAGATTTCTATGAAAAAGGCCCCCCATCTTGTAAAATGCAATGTGCGAATGTATCTCTCTTGAAAAACTTGCTATACAAACTGCGCTGGTTGGGGGCGTAGCAGAGCGATTGGTTGGCTTTATTTTTATGTTTGACATTAATTGGTTAGTGTGATGAATTGGAGATCATTTTACTGGTAAAGTGGCATTCTATCTTAGTTCTGAAAGGTGCTCTAAATTTCGATTTGTAATCAGAAATTGATGTAACTTTCACATCAATATTTAACATCAGGTGCTTGACGTGCTCGTTTAATTTTTTATAGAAAATATTAAACAGTAAATTTTCGTCTTTCTTCTGAACTTGTACACAAATCGTACGTATTCTTTAAGAGGTAACTATTTTGTAATAATTTCATGACAATATATAAATGTATTCGTATGGATTATAGGCCAATGCTTCAAATTATTTTTTTTGGTTATAGTTATATTGCTGAAAATTCATATCGCTGTATATAACTATGTAAGTAGTGATTCCCAGCAACAATGACCAGTAGAGTTATACAATCGTATTGTAGAGCCGGTAAACTCACCAATTACCTTGCTAATTATGCTCCTTATCACCAGTGTATGGCATTTGTTGTCAGCATTTTAGACGAGTTTACGTCGTCAATCGATTACCAAACTATCCTTGTATGTTACATACTCTTACTAGGTACCACACTACTTCTACAGTCTATATAAAGTCCACTGCTGAACATTGGCCTCCCCATAGAATGACGTCAAGGCATTACTCCATTCAATTGGAGCGTCGCTCAACATTGCACTTACCAGTACGAGGCCTCCAATCGAGAATCCCGAAGATTGTCGGTTTTTCGAGCTATACGAGTATGACCGGCCCATTGCTAATTCAGCTTACCGGTCCGCTGAACAATGTCAGTTATTCGTGTTCTTCTTCAGATAGCCTAGATACTAATTTTTTACTGAGGTGAAATTCCGACCATACGGAAATTCCGAACATACCATAGTTTTACCCCTTTGATCTTTGAGTGCTGTCAATAATTTAATTAAATTTTTGATTTAATGACTGCTATATTACATATGCTATACTGTCTATAGCCAATTTGAAACGTGTTGGAAATTCTTAAACTCTTACGAACTTTTATGATGGGACCTTCTTTAGGTAGAACATAGGTATAAGTTGCGCTTCTTTTCCTTTTGAATTTGTTAGTCCTGTTTAATGTATTACTTATATGAAATATCTTAACGTAATTAAAGTGCTGTAATTTGAAATACAAAACCAATACTTCGATTAAAATACATTGTAATACTAATGATTAAAGATATTACAACCGTCGTAAAGTAGGATTTTTTTTTTATAGAAGAGGGGGCAAACGAGCATGCGGCTCACCTGATGTTAAGTGACTACCGCCGCCCATGATCAACCGCAACACCAGGAGAATTGCGGGTGCGTTGCCGGCCCTTTAGAAAGGAGTAAGCTCTTTTCTTAAAGGTCCCCAGGTCGTATCGGTCCGGAAAAATCGCCGGTGGTAAACTATTCCACAGAGAGGTTGTACGTGGAAGAAAACTCCTTGTGAAACGTACAGTGGTGGACCGCCAAGCATCCAGATGGTGTGGATGGTATCGGGACCTTTGCCGTGTAGTGCGTTCACGAAATTTGGCGGCTGGGATTAATCCGAACAATTCCTCAGAGCACTCCCCGTGATAGATGCGATAAAATACGCAAAGAGATGCAACATCTCTTCGCAGCGCCAGTGAATCGAGCCGATCGGAAAGCACTCGGTCGTCGACGATTCGAGCCGCTCTGCGCTGGATGCGGTCAAGTGGAAGGAGCTGGTACTGGGGAGCCCCAGCCCAGAGATTTGTGCGGCCGAACCTGCGCCTTGTAAAGTTGCAGGCGGTGTGCCGGCATGAAATACTGTCCGCTCTGCTGAGCACGCCAAGCTTTTTAGAGGCCAATTTGGCCTTCCCTTCCAAGTGACCACGAAACTGCACGTCACTCGATATGTCGACGCCGAGGATTCCGATACTGGCTGAGGCAACAAGGGGAGTGCCTTGAAACTGAGGGGATACGACAAAGGGGTTCTTTTTAGCGGTTAACGCGCAAACTTGTGTCTTCTGGGGGTTAAAATGGACTAGATTTAGTCGTCCCCAATCCGAGACTCTGTTCAGCAAAGACTCGACTTCTGACACAAGTTTGTCCCGGCACTCGGAGACGTTTTCCCGAGAAATATTGGCTCGGCCGGTGTAAAGAGCATCACCAGTGCTGTCATCTGCATAGCAATGAATGTTACGGGTATGCAACATATCATTGATATGCAGAAGAAACAGCGTTGGCGATAGCACGCAGCCCTGTGGAACACCAGCATTAATAGGCTTGCAATCGGAGCTTGCACCGTCTACAACGACCTTGATGCTCCGATCTGCAAGAAAGCTGGTGATCCAATCGCACAATTTCTCGGGAAGCCCATAGGAAGGGAGCTTCGAAAGAAGCGCTTTGTGCCAAACCCGATCAAAGGCCTTCGCAATGTCCAAACTAATGGCCAATGCCTCCCCCTTGAACTCTACTGCCTCCGCCCATCTGTGAGTGAGGTAGACCAGAAGATCACCAGCTGACCGACCACGGCGAAAACCGTATTGGCGGTCACTAATCAGCTGGTGATCCTCAAGGTACCTCATGAGCTGGCAGTTTACAATGGACTCCATTGTTTTGGAGAACAAGGAGGTGATGGCGATTGGCCGGTAGTTGGACGGGTCTGAGCGGTCGCCTTTTTTAGGGATCGGGTGGACGAAAGCCGTCTTCCATGATTTTGGGACTACGCCTAAGGAGTAGGAGTACCGGAAAAGACGCGTTAAAACCGGTGCCAACTCTGGAGCACACGTCCTCAGCACAATTGGGGGGATTCCGTCAGGCCAACTCGACTTGTGGATGTCCAGGGAGAGGAGTGCTTTGCGAACCGAGCGCTGTGTGAACTGCACTTCCGGCATGGAGCACTCACACCGCGGGATGGTCGGCGGCGTACTCCCCCCGTCATCGAGAGTCGAGTTAGACGCAAAGAAAGAGCCTAGAAGATCGGCTTTCTCCTTTGCAGTATGGGCCAGTGAGTCGTCCTCCCTGTGCAGAGATGGAAGAGATGGCTGACAGAAATTCCCCTGGACAGCCTTGGCGAGAGACCAGAATGCACGGGTTCCAGAAGGAAGGCGAACTAGTTTCTCGCCAATTCTGCCTATGTGCTCTGACTTTGCCTTGGCAATGACTCTTTTGAAGGACCTAGAGGCGGAATTATACTTCTTTTTTAGAGCGCTGGTGTTTACATCCCGGGACGCTGATGCATCAACCCAGGCTTGGTAGCACTCCTGCTTATAGCATGATGCTATTTTACAGGAGCGACCAAACCATGGCTGAGATTTGCCTCCAATGGGCACCACAGAGGAAGGAATAAAAAGTTCCATACCCTGAAGCACCACATCAGTAACAGAATCCGCAACAACGTTGGGATCATCCGGCGAGAAGCAAACCCGCCCCCAAGGGTAGGATGCAAAGAAAGACCGCATCCCATCCCAATCGGCTGACCTATAGTGCCAAACACGGCGGCAGCCTGCAGAATGCAACCGCGATTTCAGCGTGAGTGGCACAACACTCTGGACCAGACAGTGGTCCGAGGAGCCTAAAGGGGCGTCGACGGAAATCTGATATCCGTCCGGGTGAGAGGTCAGCAGAAGGTCCAACAGGGAAGGTGCATGATCCTCCACATCTGGAATCCGCGTAGGCGAAGTAACCAGTTGTGTCAGACCATATGCCAAGGCAAAATCATGAACAGATCTCCCCGCATGATCGGTTAAACGTGAACCAAGCCATTCGGCGCGATGGGCGTTAAAGTCGCCGAGGATCACGATCTCTGCGGAGGGGATCTGCTGTAGCAACGAATCTGCAGCCATTTGGACGTGGTCGAAGAGTCGGTCTGTTTCGGCATTACCGCTATGGGACCTATAGAGGCACCCGTAGACGCGCGGATGTTCGTCGCTGTCTACGCGTAGCCAAAGGATGGACAGGTCCGAACCTTCAAGTCTGCCGAGGCGTCGAGAACAGATGTCCTCTCTGACGTAAACGCAAACTCCAGCCCGAGGCACAAAGGAGTGTTCCAGTTTGTACACCGGGTAGGAGAGATACGAGACATCAGCCGGAGAGGACACCTGCGTCTCGGTCAGAAAGAGCAGAGCCGGCCTCGCCGTCTCGAGATGGTAGTGGACGGCGTTTAGGTTTGAGTGAAGTCCCCTGATATTGCAGAAATTCACGGACAGCGTGGCAGGGGTCGCCTTGGTTTTGTTGCTCCGTTTGCCCCGAGCAGTTGTAGTCTTGAGCGGAATTTTGCCCCCCCCCCCCTCAGAATACGCGGGGCAGCCTGAGCACCCACGCTCAGAAGTGGAGAAACATGGTCGTGGATGCTCAGCGAGGGATTCTCCAGGGGTGCTGGTACCCTCCTGGGGTAGTCTATCATTATTTAATTCCGCTACCATGTTGATGGGGGGGGGGGGGGGGATTTGGGCCTCCGGCCACCTGCACTCACCAGATGAAACGCGGAAGCAGAGCTTCCACTTCACGCCGGTATTCTGTGAGGTCGTGGTACCACCCCGGTTTGAGCCAGCCCATACGTGCAACAGCAAAGCTGCCGCGTGGCTCTACCACTGTTTTGATTTTGGATTTGAAAAACAAAAGATTATTTTCCATTAGCCAACGTAACCTATAGTTTGTAATACCTTTGAACATTCAATCATGTTAACCTTGCGAAGATACAGAAGATTTTTTGATTGATAATCACCTTTTATTATTCCAAAGGGAGCAATGATAATGATTCTCTAAATATATTTTTGCTGCTAAGATTTTTTCAAATTCGAAATATATACTTGATTGGCCTTTAACACCTTTGCTAGCGTTTGTAACTATGTAACGAATTAGAATTGGCTAGTTTTAAGCTCATGAATTGATTAATCATCGGTTAAAATCTATGTTCATGCAAAAAAGTTGAATTATTTAATTTTGTCAGATAACACCTTTGTCCACTTATACTTAGTAAAGTAAAGTTACAGCCTATATACGTCCCACTGCTGAGCACAGGCCTCCTCTCATTTCTGAGAGGGTTTTAGGGCAAGGAAGTGTCCACCGCGCTGCCCCAATGCGTGTTGGCGAACTTCACATGTCTTCGAAATATTTATTTCTTATTTCTCTGAAATGCAGGTTTCCTCACAATGTTTTCCTTCACCGCCGAGCACGTGGTAAATCGGCACTTAAAACTGCAGTTAACAATTTCATTGGTCCCGGCGGGGATCGAACCCGGTTTGCTCGCGTACTGTGAAATTTACAGCGAGCGCTAACCATCTGAGCTACCACGGCTCCTCCACTTATACTTACAATTCAATATTTGAAAAGCGGTAACAACAGAACATGCATATTGTTTCCATTTACGGTACGGCATATTCAATGTGTTCAAGCTTTTATTTGTATGTATGTATGTGAGTTCAAATATTTGAACTACGGCACGGGTTTACAGCTTTTATGTTTCGATTCAACACAATACTTTTATGTTTGGCCTCGAAATAATATAGTTTTGTACCAATTTATTTTTAAATGGTAACATTGAAAACTTTTATGAAAATCGAAATCCATCTTAGCACACAATGGTGACGCTGCATCTTAAGCCTTCGTTGTTTTTAGTTGGGCGGGGGCACTTAGTTGTCATGGTTTGAAAGAGGTAGTGCCACGCTGCATGCATGCATGTAGCCGAATTGGGCCGGCACGACCGGGGAAGTACCTCTCGCTTACACGATACCGGCGTAAAGTGGCAGCTGAGCTGTCGCGTTTCGTGCGGTGTGTAAGTATCCGGTGGCCCTTGGGGTGGGGAGGGGAAAGGAGGGCAACGCATCTGTATAACATCCAGACAGATGTCTATGGGTGTCGGTAGTGATGAAAACGGCTGCGACTGCTCGTTTGCCCCCTTATAATATTAAAAAAAAAAAAAAAAAGGTTTAGTCACCCATGGTAGACTAAGAGGAACTCACATAGCTGGTCCAAGGAGAAGGACCGAACCGAGGAGGCCACTTCGAGTGGTCTTGGCGAGCCCATTTTGGATGTGCATTAATGGACTGTGATAAGAGCGGTGTTCTATCCTCATACCACTGCAGCTGAAGTGAAGTACGTGGGAAGAGAGGATTGTCGATATTGCGAGGTGCCACTCTCCCAACCAAGCTCCGCCACCAACCAAGAATCTTGGTTGGTGGTGGAGCCATAGACTAGTTCCACCGCTGAGGTCAGAAAAGTTGGTTCTTTCCTGGCCCCAAAGCCTCGGTGTATCGGATGTATCGGATGGAGGGTCCGTTGCGTGGGTGAAGTTAGAAGTTGCGTAGAAAGGCGAACCTTGTCTTCCAGCTGCATCTTACCTGGGAATAAAATGGGAGAGGGAATTAATTTCTTGAGGAGGGACTGTCAAGGGAAGGCCGTCATCGTCATTGTTACAGCCCTTCACAAGTCCACTGCTGAACATAGGCTTCCTTCAAGGTATTCCACAAAGCCACAAAGTACTGGCCGTGTAGTGGCGGTTGAGAATATCCACTACCCCATATCCTCCCGTGGGTATCGTAAGAGGCGACAGAGGGGGACAGGCAGGAGATGGGCAGCAGCATCTTCATAATAAAAACAATAATCGCTCGCCAAGCGTGGCAACTATGGCAAATATCCCCCCATGAGCAACGATGAAGGCCTTTACCGGTGACCAATTAACCCTGCGCATATTATGCCAATATTCGGTAAAAGTGGGACACCATGGCGTGTTAGTCGATGATAGTCCGACTGTCCCATTAGCCAGGCGGTCTAAGCGTAGGCATTCCCCATGTAAAAATATGTTGGCTTCCTATTAGGTTGGGGGGGGGGGTGGTTCTTACTCCCTGAGTTACTACGGCTTTTTGTTGTTTTTACTACGGCATTTAGTCTATGCGTGTTACTTTCATATTCACCATAACAATAACGTCCTATAATATCCAATAATGTGTGATTCTACAAAGCTCGGTGCAAATAGGTTCGTTACAATTACGAGGATGCCATTCGATATTCTCTCTCACTTATCATTTGGATATTTTATAATAAAATAAAATAAACTTTCTACTATTTTTGATTAATAATCACTCGCACACTTATAAAAGTTGAAATAAGATACTTATAAGCAATCGCATATAAGACTGAACAATTTGTATTCTCTATTTAGTCGACAAAATTTTCCCCAACACTACACATGGTTTTTAAAGGAATACATTACGAAATGGGTGATTATTTATTGTATGGTTTCTGATGGTTTAAAATTTAGTGGCCAGTAAATAACCTTTTATTCTGAAGTTTTCAACGCCAGTGCCATTAAAGTAAGGAAGTAAAGTACATAAATTTCGTCATTTTAAAATTCAATTTTTTACGTTCGTATTATTTTTTATTTTCGTTAAATCGTGACACGAAAACATTTAATAATATTAAATAAATAATATAAATCATTTATAATATTATTAAAGACCTTGTTTTGTAGTGCAGCCTTAAGAAAATCCATCAATCAATTTCTTCTTCCGCGTTTGAAAATGTCAGATAGGTATATGGCATCCGTTAAATGGCAGTATAGCCATTTCGTATATGTCAGCTGTAGTCCCATATTGTGCCCATTATAGTGGATATTTTATGAGTAAGCGTTATATAAGTAAGTAATGAAATACCTTAATGTGAGCTTCTTATAAATGAGACGATATTAGAGATATTAAAACTGTGGATAAAATGATTCAACATCAAAGTGCTTAGCTCTTTTCAAGATTAGTATCGCGGATCAAAGCTCTGCAAAATGTACATTTATTTTAATATGATGAATATTAATAACATAGATTCTTCTATCTGATGTTAAATTATAGTTTTGTAATGATTTCTTAAATTTACGCGGACACTACACATTAAATTAAACTATTATTTACGGATATTATCGCGTTTAATTACTTTATTTTATTTTTATTATTATCCCGACGTTTCGGGTGCTTTACAGCACCCATGATCACGGGGGGACTGAGATGTTCCTTGACCTTCAGTTTTTTGATATTAATTTTTGGTCCGATTTACGCAAAACGAGCTTATAGTATCATGAAGTCTTGCAGTGGTATGCTTGGGTTTGGGTTTAATTTTGTTAATTATAGGATCCCAAGCAGATGGTAGCACCCGACCATCATCTCTATTGAAATTTGGATGTTTTCTAATTTCAATAGCCTCGCGTATCATCCTTGGTAGGAATCGGTGTTCTTTTGCGAGAATTTGTGGTTTATCAAATCTAATGTAATGGTGGGGACGATCTTGAACATGTTCGAAGACTGCAGATTTCCCGGAGCGTCGGTGCTTCACATCAGCTATATGTTCCTTCACGCGGGTTTTTATAGATCTCTTTGTTTGACCTATGTAAGAGAGACCACATTCACAATCTAGCTTGTACACACCTGCATCTTGTTGAGGAATATTACATTTGATGGATGGTAAAAATTGACTAATCTTCTTCAGCGGCTTGTAGTAAAAAAAAGTGACGGTTTCGGACACGGACGGACACAGATGTGGCGTCCCTAAGTAAAACTTTGCTCCGCATTAGATTCATAATTAAAATAATATAAGTGTGTTAATATTATTTATTGTATGTGAAACCTAAAGTCAATAATACATTTGTTATGAAAACTAAATAGAGAAAAGTGAAAAAAACTGTGTGTACTTTGAATTTCACCAATAAACAATCTATGACAAAAAATTTATCATAAAGTAAAGTGTAAAAGTGTTCTTAAACATAAATATTAACCAGTTCTAACTGCGAACAATATAAACTACAAGTTATTGAATCAAAAACCAAAAAATTATATTATTCGACACATACCATCATAGTACACGGAGGTGACAACGTGTTTTTGTAAACTTCTTTGTTTGAAGTTGTCTGTAGATACCCGTGAACTGCAAGAGCCACTTACTATTATGTTGACTGTGAGTTCGTTTGTCACTTTAGTTGTCATCATCATCATCATCATTACATCCCTTCACAAGTCCACTGCTGAACATAGGCCTCACTCAAAGAATGCCACAAAGCACGGTCCTGAGCCACCTGCATCCATCGAATTTCGTCGTTAAGTCGTTACAAAATAAAATTCTGTGCGCGTCTATGTGGTGGCTTGTAATTGGTGGACCTTTTTAAACTGTCTTATCGGTTACTTTTATTGTTTGGTTTGCTACCTAAGTCTGCTATCCGTATATTTATGATTGCATTGTTCAAAAATATTGCGACTGTCTGTACGGCCTAGCTGAGTAAGTGCGAACGTTATTACCGAGTATTCGGGGTTCGAAATCCCACCCTTCCTACAAGTCAATTTTTAATTTTTTTAATATTCTTATATTTCCTTATTTTTTCTCGTTTAACATTGCTCAAGATGGCATTAAAATGCGATAAGTGTAAAAAAGATATTATTAGAGGAAATTTCATAACTTGCGACAATTGCCAGAACTTCTATCACATAGAATGTACAAGTATAGGAGAGAAAAGGTTCTACTTAATGGCCACAGAAAATAGAAAAAAACTCAAATGCGATGGTTGTACATACAATAAAATACCAACTCCTACTACAATACAGGTAAATATTCCTACTGAAAATTCTTTTCATTCTCTCAGTGACATAGATACGGAAACTTCACAAGAATCTATATACTATATTACTCAAAGAAAAAAAGAAAAACAGACGTCCCGAGAAAACCTGTCTACATTGTATTGGTCAAGAAACTCAAATAGTCTTCCAGATCTCAGTCAAATAATTACTAGTGATAATTTGCAAGTATTCAAATTGGAATTGATGAGATTACAAACAGAACTCAACATAGCTAACAATGAAATTAAAAACCTTCTACGCTCTGACAGCGCGCGACATGTTACACTCCCGTTCACTCGGGACCTTTTTGGCGGGAAAATTTCTAGGTTAGGAAATTTTTTGCAATATTGCAAATTTTGCTATATTTTCACTTTGAGACAATATTTATGGATAAAACTTACAGGAAGTCTTGTTGAATGTATAAACTATCGAATAAAATTATTTTTGGTTGCTAGAAATTGTAATAAAGTATATAAATTACACTGTATAGCATAATAGTAGTATAAACTTCAATTTTAGTGACAAAATTACTACTAATTTGAATTCTACACCTTTGTTTTTGGAGAAATTTATATGAAATTGTTTGGAAATATGTATATTTTATGTTTTATGTGTTTCCATTCGTTACTCATACCAAAATATTAAAATATTAAAAAATTAAAAAAAAAAAATAAAATAATATTTTATCTGTGACATATCGAACAATATTTCTAAAATATGTTCGTGTGAATTTGAAATAAATACAACGTCATGTTATTTCAAAATATGTAGGAAAACTATTTTTACTTACATTTTACACTAAAAATAAATGAGAATTTGAAAAATAACACATTTATAACCCGCCCGCCAAAACAGGCCTTTCGGAATTTGAAGTACTTTTGGCAATTTACTTTTCACTTTTTATACCACAAATTATATATCTACGTGTTGACTATATTACAAGAAATGTAAAAAGTATAATACTTTGGTTTTTAGTCCAGACACAAATATAAAATTCTATAAAAAAGACAGAGCAACTTCATCAAAGTGACACGTGGAACGCCGGAAGTTCAGAGTGATTTCTTTTTTTTTTTTTCTAAGAAACATTGCCAGGTTATGGTTTAAAATAAAAGAGCATATCTTTGTCTTTGATACTAATATCTATTGCATAGTGTCTTTGGTTTTGTTTAAAACGAAAAAATAGTTTTTTCATAGGTAGACATGTTTACATAATTCTGATCTAATTCGATCACTACTTGGCGGGCGTAAGGTTGGTATTGCGCGATCGAATGTGAGCATGGCTTGGCGTACAGGAACGCAATAAATACACAACTAAATAAGAAAAATCAGGAGCAAGAGAAAATTATAGAATTATACAAAACTATAAATGTAGATGAATTAAATCCTAGTAAAGTTCTAACTAACTCATGTATGTCAACCCCGCTCGGTAATCAGTCTGAAAAAGTTCTTGCGAAAAAGAATTTCCATTGGCAGAAGACTGTAATAAAAAACACATTGCTACAATACCCATACATGAGAATAAAAGGGACTTTACCTCAAGAAACAACATAATCGATACTTCGAAGCCTATAAATTATACAGAGAAGCACACATTTGTCACTAAGACCAACATATGTATAATCAGCGGTATAAGTAACCACAAGCAATCTTCAATAATAAGAGACAATATTATGGAGCAAAGCGCCGCATACTGTCACTATCGCACACCAGGTGGCGACATAGACCAACTGTCACGTGGGTTGTAGGAGAAGCTAGCTAACTTCACTCTTAACGATTTTTGCGTATTTATGATAGGAGATACTGATTTTAAAGTTTCCAAAAATTTAAAAATATTTTATATATCTTAAAGCAACGCATCCTGGCTGTACAACACACAAACATTATTATTTGTTTACCGACATATAAATTTTGCTATAATTCTAATCTCTTCAATAAAAGAATTGAACAATTCATTAATTTATTATACTCAGATAATAAAGTACACAAATACTGCTGTATACTGGACTCTAACAAATATTTAGAATATTCATATATTATGTTTTCGAAGTACTCAGGCAAAATAAATATAAATGGTGTTCGTATTATCTTGAACGACTTAAATAAATTAATGTCAAATATTGCAACAGAACAGTCAAACACATATACTGTTTTCAAAATTACCTCTTGTCCTGTTAGTCCGGTGAAGGAAAGATTGACATATAGTCGCTCCTTTCGTTCCTTCACAGGATATTAACAATAAACTAAATAATATACAAGCAGAAACAGTTCTAACTGGTCTTAATATACTTCACCAAAATATTCAGGGCATGAGATCTAAACTCAGCCAGATAGAGGTTCTATTAACTATGGAAAAAATTGATGTCATGTGTATTACTGAGACTTTTTTAAAGAACCAAGATGTTAAATTTTTACAAATTCCAGGCTATAAAGATGCTGACTCATATTGTAGAAACGAGTCTAGAGGAGGGGTCTGTAATTATATTAAAAATAGTATAGATTTTATTTCACTTCCATGTATAAATCAATTAAGCTTAGATAAACACCTTGAATCTTGTGGTATACTGTTGCCAGAATTAAATTATATTATTGTTTGCTGTTACAGAACTCCAGACTCAAGTTTTGAAATATTTATAAAAACATTGCACTTGTTATTACATAGAATTACTGTACGTTCAAGATATATAACTAAAAAGTAATAATAGCTGGTGACTTTAATATAAATTTACTTGAAAATAATCTTAAATGTTCACTTTTTAAAAATACTGTATTAAAATATAACTTAAAACTAACAATAAATGACCCAACTAGGATAACAAAAAAACGAAAACTTGCGTAGACAATATTATAACAAATATAAAAGATTACAGTTCACAAGTTTTACACTTAGGCTTATCCGATCACTCTGCACAATACATAAACGTACCATGTAATCAAGGTTTTATTGAAAAATATTGGTATGTACATAGAAAAAATGAAAAAAAGTATTTAAATATCTTTTTAAAGTATCTCTCACAATTAAGTTTTTCTGAAGTTTTCTCATGTCAATCAGGCGTATAATAGTTTCATTAGCTTATTCAAATTAATATACGATCTTTGTATACCCGTAGAAAAGGTTAGAATCTCATTCAAGAAAAAATCAAATTGGCAGACAGTTAGCATTAAAAGAGCATGCAAAGCTAAAAGAAAGTTACATCAGAAAATATTTAAATATAAGGAACAGGAATTAATACCGTATTATAAGAAATACTGCAAAATTTTAAAATCCGTTACACGTTTAGCAAAACAAAAATCAAATATAAAATTCATTAAAAATAGTAACACCAAAAATAAAGCCACATGGCACTTAATAAAAAGGCAGACCACTTCACATAACATATTCAAAACAACCATTAAAAATGTGACTATTGATAATAATAATATCACGGATGCAAGTTCTATAGCTGAAGTATTTAACACTCATTTTGCTACCATCAACGCTCAAACACAAGCTACAGATACCTACTATCTACCTCCTACACATATAAATAGCTTGTATTTATCACCCGTTGATGGAAATGAATTGAAAAAAACAATAATGAACCTTAAAAATAAAAAAAGTTGCGGCCACGATGACATATCGATCAAAATTATTAAAAAATCTATAGAGTATATTAATGAGTCTCTTGTTTATTTATTGAACTTAATGATAGAAACTGGTACCTTTCCAGGTGAATTAAAAACTGCAAAAATAAAAACCTTGTTCAAAAAAGGTTCAAAATGTAATGTCAAAGACTATAGGCCCGTAGATCTTTTATCTAACTTCTCGAAAATATTTGAAAGAGTCATCTACAATAGACTTATAGAGTTTTTCAATAAATATAGTATAATAAGTAAAAATCAATTTGACTTTCAGAAAAATAAATCCACTACAATTGCGATCTATGAAATACTCAAGGAAATTTGGGAATCATTAAATAATAAAACTTCTTGTGTAGGTTTGTTTTTAGATATGTCAAGGGCATTTGACTATGTCATATATGATATACTATTAAATAAACTTGACAAATTAGGTGTACGTGGCTTGACATTGGAACTATTAAAAAGCTATTTAAAAGATAGAGTGCAAATAACAGCAATTGAAAAATTTGACAGTTAGTAAAACTTTTGAAGAAGTACGGTCCAAGCCAGTTAAAATGACTCTAGGCTTGCCACAAGGAAGTATTTTGGGCCCTTTGTTATTCTTAATTTATGTGAATGACTTGCCAAATATCACTGACAATAGATGTGTTATGTTCGCTGACGATGCAACAATCTTTATACCTGATACTCAATGAATTTTGAAAATAATATAAATAAAACTTTAAAAATAACAGTTGAATGGCTAAAACAAATTAATTTAAACGTTAATCTAACAAAAACTAAAATAATTCAATTCAGAAATTACAAAACAAATTCTTTAAATTTATATATAACAGATAAAGACACTCAAATAGAAATAGTTAATAATATTAAATTTCTTGGAGTCACCATGGACTGTCATTTAAATTGGAAATCTCATATTGAAAAAATAAACAAAAAAATCTCTAGCTACAGTTACGCATTATCCATATTAGCAGAAACAACCTCCGTTGATGTATCAAGGGCTGCATATTTCGGCCAGGTATACCCTCTATTAGTTTACGGTATTATTTTCTGGGGTAATTCTACAAACGTGCAGTCAACATTTATTCTGCAAAAGCGATGTCTGCGGATCATTTATAATATGTACTCAGATGAAACTCTAAGAAATGTATTCGAAGAAAAAGGCATTTTTACTCTCACTAATATTTATATTTTAGCAATATCACTTTTTATCGAACAGAATGGCAACTATTTTCAGATTAAATCTAATGAAAATTCACGTCCAATACGCACTAAATATAAGTATAATTTATATACACCTAGAATAAATAATTATATGTATTATAAGAGCACCTTTTACACAGGTATTAAAATATTTAATCATCTGCCACCTCATATAAAAGCCATGGACTTGCCAAAATTTAAAAAACAACTAAAAAATGGTTAATACATAATGTTTTTATAATTTAGATGAATATTTTAATACCAAATAATTTAAATTAAGTTTTGTTCTTTTAATTATTGCATACTAATGTTTTTAATAATTTAGATAAATATTTTAATACCAAATAATTTAAATTAAGTTCTGTTTTTTTAAATATTGCATACTAATGTTTTTATAATTTAGATGAATATTTTAATACCAAATAATATAAATAAATTTTTTTTTAATTATTGCATACTAATGTTTTTAATAATTTAGATAAATATTTTAATACCAAATAATTTAAATTAAGTTCTGTTTTTTTTAAATATTGCATACTAATGTTTTTATAATTTAGATGAATATTTTAATACCAAATAATTTAAATTAAGTTTGGTTTTCTAATTATTGCATACCCGATATGGGTAAACCGTGTAACATTTAATTGCAATGTCACCCGCAAATTGTACATACACAGATTATTGGCAATAAAAATATTCTGATTCTGATTCTGATTCTAGTATGTCTTAATGGACGCTCGCTTCAAGATGTAGCCAATCTTGTCCGTGACTCCTCTGACGTATGGACAGATAGCCAGATGTGAGGCAATGTTCAGGTAGTATTGCATATTCTTGAGGCAAGTTATTTTCTTCTAGCTTCCTAGTTACAATTGAGATGCAGTCCACAATAGGTAGGCATGTAAATAGTGACTGAACATCAAAACTGACCATAGTTTCATTGTTAGCGAGATGTAGGTCTTTTATCTCACTCACAAAATGGTACGAATCCTTTGTGTGTGCTCTGGTATGTCCTCTCAGTGGTGATAGTATTTTTGCTAAGTATTGTGCCAGCTTATAAGTTGGTGAATCGATCTGGCTCACTATGGGAAGTAGTGGAGCGTTTGGTTTGTGTATCTTCGGTAACCCATACAACCTCGGTGGTTTGGCACATGATGGTATTAGCGAATTCACGTCGAGATTTAATTTTTCGGAGTATTTCTTTATTAAATCGCTAGTTGTTTTAAGCGTGTTAGTTGTGGGGTCTGTTTTAACCTTTTTATATGTACTTTCGTCCGATAAAAGTTGTTGTATTTTAAAATTATATTCCGACGCGTCCATAACTACCGTAGCATTTCCTTTATCCGCGCGGAGAATCGTGAGTTCTGGTCTGTTTCGTAAGTTATTTAGCGCTATAAATTCGTCTTTGGGAAGGTTTGGTTTCGGCACTAAACTACGACGTAACAAGGACGAAATATCTTGACGTATGGCCTCCAAATCTTCCTTACAGATATTATTCTTAAATTTGAATGTGGTCTCTCTTACATAGGTCAAACGAAGAGATCTATAAAAACCCGCGTGAAGGAACAAATAGCTGATGTGAAGCACCGACGCTCCGGGAAGTCTGCAGTCTGCGAACATGTTCAAGATCGTCCCCACCATTACACTAGATTTGATAAACCACAAATTCTCGCAAAAGAACACCGATTCCTACCAAGGATGATACGCGAGGCTATTGAAATTAGAAAACATCCAAATTTCAATAGAGAAGATGGTTGGGTGCTACCATCTGCTTGGGATCCTATAATTAACAAAATTAAACCCAAACCCAAGCATACCACTGCAAGACTTCATGATACTATAAGCTCGTTTTGCGTAAATCGGACCAAAAATTAATATTAAAAAACTGAAGGTAGCCGGACCAACTATGACATTGGGATGTCAAACATCTCAGTCCCCCCGTGATCATGGGTGCTGTAAAGCATCCGAAATGTCGGGATAATAATAAAAATAAATTAAAGTAATTAAACACAATAATATCCGTAAATAATAGTTTTATTCAATGTGTAGTGTTCGCGTAAATTTAAGAAATCATTATGTGAACCAATACGGACTGGTAATAGCAAATAAAATTCGCCGATTATAAGATCTTAAAACCAAGCGCGTAAGATATATAACATCTTTAAATTTCTTGAAGAGATGCAGAGACCATAATCTCATTCCTACGTGTGTCAAAATATCAACAAAGAAGGACATTCGAGGTAGCGCTAAGATCTTAAATCAGGCAAGTAAAACGTTGTTATGGACGGTGATTCAGCAGAAACGGTTCGATTTACATTTCATAAACAACACCATAGACAATTTGTCCAGTGAACTAAAGACAATTTAAACGACATTTGATTTTAATAATTGCATCGAAACTTTAAACAACCGAGAAACATCGAAATACAATGAATGCAAAAATAAACAAATAGAAAAATACCAAAAATTAACGATTAAATCAAATGCCAAACATCCAAGTCGACGCCAGAACAATAAACAACCGTTGACCATAGACACAAACTATAAACAACGCACTGTCTATAATTTGTCAAAACATACACTGGACGAACCGACAATGAAAGTATTAGCGAAGGGAATGAACTTCGCATTAACTCCGCGAAAAATCCCGTACGAAGAAATTATCTGCAGTGTTGGGGATTGTCTGTTTAAGAATAATATCGGTAAGGAAGATTTGGAGGCCATACGTCAAGATATTTCGTCCTTGTGACGTCGTAGTTTAGTGCCGAAACCAAACCTTCCCAAAGACGAATTTACAGCGCTAAATAACTTACGAAACAGATCAGAACTCACGATTCTCCGCGCGGATAAAGGAAATACTACGGTAGTAATGGACGCGTCGGAATATAATTTTAAAACACAACAACTTTTATCGGACGAAAGTACATATAAAAAGGTTAAAACAGACCCCACAACTAACACGCTTAAAACAACTAGCGATTTAATAAAGAAATACTCCTAAAAATTAAATCTCGACGTGAATTCGCTAATACCATTATGTGCCAGACCACCGAGGTCATATAGGTTACCGAAGATACACAAACCAAACGCTCCACTACTTCCCATAGTGAGCCAGATCGATTCACCAACTTATAAGCTGGCACAATACTTAGCAAAAATACTATCACCACTGAGAGGACATACCAGAGCACACACAAAGGATTCGTACCATTTTGTGAGTGAGATAAAAGACCTACATCTCGCTAACAATGAAACTATGGTCAGTTTTGATGTTCAGTCACTATTTACATGCATCTCAATTGTAACTAAGAAGCTAGAAGAAAATAACATGCCTCAAGAATATGCAATACTACTTGAACATTGCCTCACATCTGGCTATCTATTGTGGAAGGAGGAGTTCTACAAGCAAGTAGACGGTGTGGCGATAGGATCACCTGTGTCTCCCATAGTCGCCGACATATTCATGGAGGACTTTGAGGAGAAAGCCCTTCTTACTGCTCCTGTAAATCCAAGGTTCTACAAGCGGTACGTAGATGACACTTTCACAATTTTACCATCTGACAAAGTAACCGCATTTTTAGACCACTGCTAAAAAACTGCGGTTGCCAACCCGCCAGCCAAACGTGCGAGCCAAGCACGGCAAATTGTAGGGGGAATATGATGCAATCTGTGGGAAGACCCACCCCTATTTTGTTAATTAGTGATGATGATGATGAATCCAAGTATTGTGTTCGTACATAAATTTCTATTTTTTATGGCATCAAACGCACATTTTGATGATGATCCAACTGGTAAGATAATGTAGTGATACCATTACAGCTGTACACATGTGACTTACACCGGCATCATTCAATATTAGAAAAAGAAAAAGTGTGTGTGAGAAACTGCGGTGTGCACACAAAAATGATCGATATAGTGCGTCGTGAGGCGGTTTTGTTTTTTATTTTAAAGACTAATATGTTTGATTGCTTTAACGTTAAAGTCCACTGCTGGCCAAGGGTATATCTTAATTAAAGTGACCACCCATACAATGTGTGCATCTTTCGCAACGCAGTGGCAGTTTATTGAAGCACTTTTTGAAGATATCAGCTGGATGGGAGGGACCAAATCCTTCAAAGGTATTTCGTAATGCCTCTCAATTAAAAAAATGCTCGAGGTATAGAATTTTTTTCCGCCAAAAAGTTACCCAAATTCTGAAAAGTAGAAGCCTGTAGGCGCAAGATCTGGTGAATATGGCGGATGATGGAGAGCTCTTGTAACATAGAGACTGTCAGTTATACAGTATGAGGTCGAGCGTTGTCGTGCAATAGCAGCGGAGACAAGCGATTGACCAAAGCTAGTTTAAGTCATGCCAGCTTCTTTTTATATAGGTGAGGGAGGCAAACGAGCATTCGAATTACCTTATGGTAAGTGACTACCGCCACCCATGAACAAATGCAACGCCAGGGAATAACAGATGTGCGCCATCATACAATGGTGGATCGCTAATCATTCATATGGTATGGATGGTATCTCAAGTTTTGTCGCGATGTGTGATGGTGAAATTGAACGGCTGAAATTAGTCCAAATAATTTATTTATTTATTTATTTTAATAGATACACCATCGACAATATCAGTAAACATTGTTACAATCAAAATACTACATTTTTAGATAAATGATATGTCTTTACAGGCGTATACATCAATATAATAGAAAAAGAAAAACTGAACAACATATAAACTCTAAAACAAAAAGAAATTAAACTAACCAATCAAAGTAAAAGCTGGTGATTTTATCCACTAATAATTACAATAAATAATAATTTTAAATCATTAATCTGGCAAGGCAGGTAACAGTACGTCTTTACATTTTCTTTTAAATACACGTTCGGGGTCGCTAAAGAAGTCGATGTTATGATTGTTTAAGCTGTTGTAAGTTCGCATACATCTGCTTAACGGAGAAAACTCGCCTAAATTGGTTCTACTGATGGGAGTATTGAACAAATTAGTAATTGGGTGTCTAGGAATATGACGGGGGATTTTAAAGCACACTTGCTGTATTAAACTTGGCGGAATTAACTTACCGTGTAGAAGTTTATGTTAAAATTTCTCTGAGTAATTCTTGTGGTAGATAAAGAGATGTTACAGCTTTTCGCCGTGCCAGTGTGTCAAGCCAATCAGAAAGAGCTCGGTCACCGATGATTCGAATCGCTTTGCACTGGATGCGATCAAATAAAAAGAGCTGGCACTGGGGAGCCCCATCCTAGAGTTGGAAACAGTATTCCATGTGAAGCCGAACCTGCGCCGAGTAAAGTTGCAGGCCGCGTGCCGGCATGAAATACTAATTGAGTTCTAATAATTATCCAGAACTGTGTAGAAGTGGCGAAAGACTACACCACATCGAGCCGTGGTTGCCGTAAGAGGCACCAGAACGAAATGAAATGAAATTCCTACTAACAACAAGAAAATAAAAAAGACTAAGATTGCTTTCTAATCCATACATAAAATATACATAATATACATTACCGTAGAAATTATTTTTGTGAATGTCCTTTCGTTGGAAAATGGTTTTTTTGAGGTTTCTCTCCGAGAGGATAGACATTGACGTCACAAGATATTTTTGACACCGTAAAACACGTCACGCTGATAACAATTTATTGAGACGTAGACTTGTAAACTGTATAACGATCAACTAAGTGATGAAAATATTTTCCATCGCATTTTATCATTTCTTAAGAAGATGATAATTACTTCAGATCCGGTGGCGATTATACTAAGAAAGATTTTTAGAATATAGCGTAAATTTAATGAATTCGCGGTTACTTCAATGCGTATCTTATACAAATACAAATGTAAAATATAGTAAAAATAAAGTATCTAATAAAATATATAAATAAAAGTAACATTTCTTTAATTTGTATTTGTTTTTTGAGTTTTCAACCTGCCTGTGTATTTCGAAACTAGATTATAAGTAATAAATTTTCTTTTGCGTCTATACGATTGTTTGTGTTAAATAATATAAATTAAATAAATAAAATCGTTCTTCGACTACAATATTTGTGAAAATGTAACTTAGGTCATCCCAGGCCGAGATTTCATAGCTCATTATTTTTATAGTTGCTCTATCATTTAAATAAGTCTAGATATACGACACTAAGTAGATGGATGATGTGATATGTTTCGCTGCGTGGACAGTGGTGATATTTTATTATATTTCAATTAATTTCATTAATACAGTTGCAGCTCAGGAGTCACCAATTTCATATAATGTGGTCACACAGTCGGAGGACCACTGGCATCACTATGTGAAGGAAATATACATTTTAATATTATACCTTACTGTTCTACTGTAATGCCTTAAATTATACATAATTCAAACGTTAGTAAAATTCGTCAATAATTTATAAAGCAACCCAAACTCATTCCCACTCACACTCATTCACATTCACACACATAAACCTCAATAATAAGTGCGGTCTCTGGAAAGCTCTTGTGGGTGCCTTGAATACTTTTTATTGCGGAATGGAATACAATTGTCGGCACTACGTATCATGAAGTAAGATAGTAAAACATTGGCTTTTAATAGGAAAATAAATGTTCAAAACACTAAATACCTCTTTTAATACGAACGTTAAAAGCGCTTTACTACACCTTAATTTTTCTGTGTTTTTTTTTTTTACTTTTTCAATAGCTTTTATTGATTATTAACGATTGATGAAAATTAAAAAACATTTAAATTTCTCGTATTTTTGTTGTTCATCATAAGCTCATAACAATTGCCACAATAACACCGCTGAATTAAAGATTATTCCATAATAGTTGTCGGATACCAATCTGGCAGTTATTATGGAATATTTTTCAATCATTTCTACATTTAGCAATCGAAAACTGCCTATGCGGAAGATATTATAATTCAAATGAAAATAAAACTGTGTCAAGTAAATAAAAGAGCGAAGAAAATACATTTTTAATGTATTTTTTTATTATTATTACAGCCTATAAGATTATAAAGAAAATGAAACAACGAATATCATTTTTCATTTCAAGCCTATTTCCACAAGCCTGCTGTGTGATTTACGGTTAGGTTATTAATATTTTATGACACTGTTACGAATGTATTATTCTCCATACAAAGATTGTAATTTGTGTTTATTTTTACACTATTTTAAGCACCGTAATTCCCGAAGAAACACCTTCTAATGAAACTATTTTGTTGAGAATTAACGAATACCCAATTCCTATATTCAAGAAATTTTACGTTCTCTGGAACATTATAGGTGCATGTAAAACAGTTAAATTCAGGATGACTTAAAATAAAAATTAAAAGAATTTAAACGGTTCTTTGTTATTTTATATTAGTATTTTGATTTAAAAGAAAGATTTTTAAGCACTTCCTTTACTACAGAACGGCTCGTAAAAGGAAACGAAGCGTTTTAAATATAGAAATCTATCATAAGTCTCTTTACGACGTTAACAGCTTTAAACCCACACTAGCAGTTTCTCCTGTATTTTTATAGCATTATAAAAGCGGAGCAGCATCACAAGTAAGTGATTAGCACCTGCAAGCTTACCATATTGATGTATCTTAGACAAGGTTCATATTAAAATGTACGCATTTGGTTGGTTACCCATATGCAATTCATGTGGCCAACGCCCATAGAAAAATGTTCCGGGTTTGCTTGTTTGTCTATGTGCAATCATGTTTGTATCTTTTCATTTTAAATGAATTCATACATAGGCTGTAATATGTATTTTCTACATAAAAAAATCGTAATCCGTACTTGTACAATTATTATTCCATGCCGTCAATCCATGCATAAGCATTTTTACGTGGTAGGTATACTGCAGCCATTTCATGGTTTTAGCACGAATGGGATGGCTCGACCGGAGAATTATCACGCTCTTACAGAATTACAGCGTATAAGCAGCTACAAAATATAGCAGCTCAATGCTGCTATGTTTCATGTGATGATTGTAAAGAACTAAAAGCACTTTTACTATAAATGGGGCATTCCACTGTAGTTCTCAGTGGTGACCACGCATCTGCATTTTGATCTCAATGGAGTATAGATGCAGATGTCTACAGGCCACAGCAGGCATTTACCGTCTGACGGACTGCGTGTCCATTTGTCACGCTTATCCAATAAAAAAAGACGTGTGGCACTCTGGGACTGCCGCGGTAAAGCTATTGCATAGAATTTTGTATCAACTTATGCAATTATAATTATTTATTTATTTTATTTATGCAGTATTTCTTTTTCTTTGATATTAATTCAAGATACACTTTTTGAGCGTGGTGACCGATAAGAAAACAAATTTTTTTCTTTTATTAAATAAATAAATAATAAATGCACTTTATTCATTCATATTCAAAACACTTTATACACAAATTTTACAAGTACAGCTATTCACTGTTGTACATAAATACCTATACACCTATATACTTTCTCATAAACAGCTGCTTATGTGTTCGTCCGATTTCGGAGCAGCTCGTCTCGATTCGTGCGAGCTTCGTAGAGTCGTACAATACGTCTAGTTGCACGCACACAAACACCGTGTCGAAGACTGCCGAAAAGAAACGACGTTAGACAATGCACGGCCTTCAAGTCACACCTCCGTGCCCGTCGGAGTGGGGAGCGTGAGGTTTTTTCGTTACGGAATAAATTTCTGGATTCGGTCCCCGCGCTCAAGGCTCGCGATAGAAGCTATGCAATAGCTTAAAAACATAAAACATAAAGCTTAAAAAAGTATAGAAGAAACGCTACATTGAGTTTTTTACTCAGGATATTGCGCTATTAATTATATATATTAATTATATTTCGTTCGTGATATTTCTCCGCTTGCTTACAGCAGTTTCATTTAATAGGAAAATGTTAAATAAAAATAACCACAATTATGTGCTAAAAATTGAGAAAAAGTTGTTTCCAATCATATTTGTGAAAAAAAACTACGAAAAAATTTGTGATATAATATAAGATTCAATCATAGGATATGATAGCAAACACGGATACAGCACAATAAAAACGAAGATTGTTTATGCGTGCTATGTATTATAAAAGTAGACTATAAGTCTATACGTAATATATAAAGAAAATAACATTTTCTTTATATATTGCGTGTATATGTCTTAAGTAATATAATATATTATAAACCATATTCGACTCCAAAATATGGAAATGGAATTCTGTTTCACTGCGTTGATAGTATTGTTTTATTAATTCTTCATTAGCCCATAATAGTTAACTGCTGGAGCCTCTGCTGAATGGGTTTTTATGGGAAAGTTTGCTTAAATCATCACGCTTGGTAGACTGGATTGACAATCCCAGTACTATATATGTCGCGCATCTTTGTCATTCGTAATTGTGTCATTCATTTTTAAGTCCACTTCTGAACATACGCGTCCTTAGATTGCCTCATAAAAGGAATATTTGCCATAGTTGCCACATTTGGAGGCGGGTTGGCTACCGCAATGTTTTTTCAAATTTTTTCTAGGAAGACACTGCTGCCTATCTATTTTAGTTTGTGTCCCTCTGTTGCATCGTACGACATTAACGCAGACGATATAGGATTATCGATATTCTGACACCCCTACTATATGGCAAAAAACCCATGGAAAATAGGTGTGGTTAGATAGTAGGAGTAGTTTAGCACATATTTGCAATAAAGTTTTTTAAATTAAACTAATTGTATTAATTTGATGGTGTTTAATTTAAACTTTTTTAAATTTCCCATATTTTGGGCACTTTAAAGCACCCATGGGTCACTTTGGAGACGTCAAACTTCATCCATATTATAAAATAAAAATTTAAATTACATTGCAAACTTCCGCTAACTAAATGCAATGATGTGTCTTACCTGGATTGAAGAGCACCTCTCGCCCTCCCTCAATTCTTAGCGGTCAGGCGCCGTAAAGTCTACATCACCTGAGGAAGTCCCGTGTAGAGGCGAAACACGTGTCGTATTATCGTCGATGGTGTGTCTTACCTGGAATAGTCATATCGGAAGTAGTGGTGCCGGGAGTAGTGGTGTTGGGAGTAGTGGTGCTGGGACTAGTGGTGACGGATTTAGTGCATGCAATTGAGGGAGGGCGGGAGGTGCTCTTCAATCCAGGTAAGTAACATCATTGTATTTAGCTAGCGGAAGGTTGCGAAGTAATTTATATTTTTGTTATAATGGATTTCCTCAAAGTAACGCCTGATTGTATCATTCATCCATATTGTCATTCATCCATATAGTGTGTTGTTGAAGCATTGGTGCTTTACATCAGTGCAATTCACGATCCCAAGTGGTCTTGTCCTGAATGATGATCAGAAGAGGACTTTTGGGACTTTTTGTTCTGAAGTGGCCTGAACATTTGATTCACACGGACTAAAGGAGTTTGCTACTTTTGAGGAGGGCAGGAACGGAGGGTTTTGCGGCTACCTTCTTGGCTGACTTGGAGGATTCCGCATTCTTGGTGGTCTGACGCCTCTTCCTACACTCGACAAGAGTTAAGCCCTCGTCACCTGAAGAAGACGCGTCTACAGGACTTCCACCTCAGTGTCCTCTCCCGATGTAGCCACCGAGTCAAAGATGTCCGAGTTTCCACTCGCGCTCAAAGCCCTAGAAAGAGCCCGTGACACATGCCATCCCTAACAGCGCTTTCAAACTTGGTTGCCTTCAACACTGAATTTACCTGAGATGGTAAATGAAGGGAAAGAATGATCTCAGCAGGATTAATATGCGGAAAGCGTTCCGCTAGAAATTGAAGCACCTCCCCTTTCACATGTTAGTTATAAAAGAACACGCGGATTTTTATGGATTTTTTGTTGGACTTAAGTAAGACAGACCATACTCACCATCAAACCATTACACTCCTGCATCACTTAGAGGGATATTACACTTGATGGATAGTGAGAATTGGCTAATCTTTCGTGCAGCTTGTGGTAAGTGTAGCCAATCTTGACTCACTCCTCTGACATATTACGTTACAGCAGGTACACGCTTGACTGTGGCCGGATTGATTTTCGATTGTCCTCTGCAGGGCATAATGCCGTGCAGGTCTCGGGCCTCGAGGTGTACCCCTTTACCCGGATGTTCCTCTCGGCACACTACAGTGTGCCGGTCCTGGGCGCCTTGATGTTACAGGCGTTGTTTTGGCGACTTTTGTCGCAGTTGGTTAAACTTATCATTAAAGATGTTTATCTAATAATTTGTGTTTAACACAAATTATTATGTCTGGGTTGGCCTTTCTGCGGCATTGTGGAATTTACTCAACTCCCTAATCTATATAGGGAGGAGTTCTCTTGGATAAGGTCGCCCGTCCGGCGGCCTTGCATGCAACGGCGCGAAGCCGTTGAGGTGTTCATGTGGCCCGTTGTCGGCACGGTCAAACATACCGCGCGCCAGCCGGACCACGAATTTATGCAGGCTCTCCATCTTCAAGTTGGCCGCTATAACGTCGTTACGGACGTAGCGACCCGCTCCGACTATGGTTCGTAATGACAAACTCTGCTGGGCCTGAAGTCGCCGCTTCTGATGATCGCTCAGGAGTGCATACCAGGCCGGAGCAGCGTATGTTAGCAGGGGTCTTATATATGTTTTGTAAATAGTTAACTTCGACTTTGTCGGTAACTTGGATGTCAGGACAGGGCGGAGCATTGCCCGCGCACATCGAGCTTTGCGTATAGCAGAGTCGACGTGCGCTGTCATACGCAACATCCTGTCAATCCGACATCCAAGGTAGGTCACGGCCTTCTCATATGCGATCTCCTGGCCTCCGAGGGTTAGCGGTGGTGGTAGATTTCTATAGCGGCGAGTGAGTAGAGCGGTCGTCTTGCTAAAATTGACGGCCATCCTCCACTCATCCAACCATGGTGGCAGCAGGTCCAGCAGACGTTGCATCCTGGCAGCTGCAATGTGGGCTCTTCTGGACGACGTGAAGTATGCGCTGTCATCCGCAAAAAGCGCTAATTCGACGTCGTCCTCCCATTCGTGCAAGTGTCCTGCCAGGGTAGGGATGTCATTTGTGTATGCCGCGTACAGGGCTGGAGACAGACAGCTGCCCTGTGGTACACCAGCTGATATGGTCTTTATTGCGGACTCGGCGTCCTCTACGCAGACGTAGAACTTCCTGCCTTCCAGGAAAGACGCCACTAGCCGCAATATAGCAGGAGGGATACTTGTTTGTACGTCTAACTTGTAGAGTAATCCTGTGTGCCACACCCGGTCGAACGCCTTCTCGATATCGAGAAAGACGCCCAACGATATGCGGCCACGGTTGTGTTCGGCCGCAAGCAGGTGCAGCACTCTGGTCAGCTGTGTTGCTGTTGAGTGACCCCTCCTGAATCCATGTTGCTCCACCCGAAGTTGGATGCACGGGCGGAGACGTCTTAACAGTAATCACACAGTTTAGCTATATGCGGTAGCAGCGTGATCGGCCTGTAGTTGGCAGCTCTACGCCTGTCCTTCCTGGGTTTCGGCAGGACGATGACTTTGCCTTTCTTCCAGTACTCCGAGAAGTGGGATGTCCGCAATATGCCGTTGTAAAGCCGACCTATCTCTACAAGAACTCTATTGGGCAGCTGTCGTAGTGCAGCGTTGGTAATCCCGTCGTGCCCCGACGCCTTCCTCGGTTGCAGGCGGGTTACTGTCCTCCGCAGTTCGGCGGTGGATATAAACCACTCTCCTGCAAGCGGTGGCGCGGGTGACGACAGGAGCTCCTGCACACGGCTCTCCTTCCTGGTATGGATTTCCAGGAACTCCGCACTTGCTGGGTTCGGCATAAACTGCTCCTCGAAGTGCTCACCTAGGATATCCGCTCTGCCCTTGGCATCGTAACGTTGAATGCCCGCGTTGCTGGTCAGCGGGCAAACAGGTGGTCTAGTTTTCGTTACTTGCGGTTCAATTTGTGGAGCGACGCATGCTGTTCGTCCGCCTTCCATATGCGCCGCTCCCAGGCCTCTCCTCTGTGGGCCTGTATTGCAACCGACAGTTCGTCTGACAAGGTGTTAAGTCTTCTTTTTACTCTAGGGCAGCGAGTACGCGCCCAGAGCTTCTTCAGCGCTCTTTTGTGGTTTAGCTGCACGCGTATCTTTAGCGGCAGCTCCTCTTTACTTCCCGTGAGAGGGATGATCGTAGAGGCCGCGTTGAGGGCCTCCTTGATGCACGTGGATATTCTAGTTGCAGCGGCCTCTACGTCGTCCGCTGAGTTGATCGGTGTATGGACTGGAGGTCTCTCCTGCAGGTGTTGGTGGTAGAGCCTCCAGTCGGTCTTGGTCTTGATAGCTCTGGGCGGTGAAGTCACTGCCTTAGTGCCAAGGGTTATCAGAATCGGGAGGTGCTGTGTATTTAGATCATACAGCACTTCTACCACTACTGGGTAGTCGTCGTTCCTAGTGAGCACGATGTCTAATACATCCGGACGCTTCCTAGGGTCGGTAGGAATATGCGTCGGTTCCTCGTGACCTAGACGTCATAATCATGGTGTTCTGCATCTTCATAAAGTTCAGGACCCGGCGGGGTGATCACTCTGGACCCCCACGCCGGGTGTTTGGCGTTCAGGTCCCCGGCGATGATGGTGATGATGATGATGGGTGCCGTACCTTCCATTACCGTCCGGATGTCTGAGGAGTGAAATGGAGTCCCTAGCGGGCGGTATGCTGCAAAGATCCTTAGTTCCTCGCCCGCCGCTTCCATTTTTATGCTGATTGAACGCATCGTCTGGAAGTCTGGTAGATCCAGCTCCTGGTGGACTATGTCTCTTCTCACCAGGATCGCTGTCCCTCTATAAGCGACCCCTTGAGGATCGACCTCGTCCCTCCTATAGATGTAGTAGTTAGGCAGCTTTAGATGCGTTGTTGGTCTTAATTTGGTTTCACCCAGCAAGATCACCTGGATGTCCTGTTACTGGGTGATCGTGCGGAGTTCATGGATCCTTTGGCGAATCCCGTCCGGGTTCCAGTAAAGCAGACGCAGGTTGCTATCCTCCGTAGTGCCTTGCCAGTAGCGATGACAGTGCCTTCATGACACTGGTGGCACTGGTCACTGGTCACTTCATGGCACTGGTCTCGGGGCATTAATTGTGGTCTTCCTTTGCGTAGAGCGCACTCTGTGTGTGGAATGGGCTCTGCTTTCTGGTAGAGCCCCTTCTGGCGCTCTACCTGTCGTGGTTGGTGCTGGTGTTCTTACAGCAACCTGCGCCTGCGAGGCTATTGGTCCTGTGGTTGTAGGGGTAGAGATGGTCACAACCTGAGGAGGAGGCTGTTCCGTTCTCCTGCTCCTGTTCCTCCTCCTCTTCCTCTGGGAGGGTTGCCTCTCAGTGGCGTCATTGGCAGGAGGTCGGACAGTCGCCCCGGTGGTTGCCCTTTGGTCTGTGGGACCTACCGTTTCTATTGGTACTACAGGGGGGGCCGGGTTGCCCCCGGTTGGCCACGGATGCCCACTTTAGTGGGCTTCTCCTCTGCCGGTGTGTAGCAGTACCACGACATGGTTTTATCTTTTTCGGAGAGCTCGACCATGTATTTCTGTATGGTGCGGAACTCATCCGGGCTCTGTGGAGTGAACCTGACTCCTTTCCCGAACGGACGGGCATTAGGTGGGTGGCCCAACTTCTCATTTAGGACCTTAAAATGCCTGGTCCAGTCTGGGAGGCATTCTGCGACAATCGGCAGATATCTCGACTTTTCTTTTACTTTCTCAGTTTTCTGAGGCTCCTCCGCCGATCGCGGTCGTGGTACTGCAGGGGCCGCAGCCATGTGGGCATAGCTCGTTGACGGCCGCTGTCCATCGTCGTGAGCTAACCCGGACGGGTTGGTGGTTTGTACCGGGGATGATCTTCCGGCTGATGCAGCTAGGGTTGCATATGTTGTTGAGCCCCAGCTGTAGGACTCCTCACCTCCTTGCTCGAATTGGGCCGAGTCGTGGCTACGTCGGTCCGGAGAGATGGATGGTGGTTGATGCGGCGCGGGACTCGAAGCTTGTTGTCATGCAAAACTTGCTTGACGTGGTGGAGCTCTGCAGCCAGGTGTTTACTGTCACAGATCCCTCGTGCTCTCTGAAACAAAGATTTACCCACGGTAGCTAACTGTGAAGGATGGTGGTGAGAATCACCGTTTAAATATCTATCTGTATGGGTCTTTTTTCTATACACAGTATGGCTCAAGGTGTTATCAGGATTTCGAATTACTAACACATCTAGAAAAGCTAAGGAATTGTGGGTGATGGCGACTTAGGAGGTGAGGTGTGGACCTTCTTCCTAGTCGCTATTTGAGGCTCCTCATCATCAGATGATGCTGATGATGGTTCTGATCGTCCAACACGCTGCCTCTTCTCGTAGAGGGAGGCCTCGGTCTCGGGTGGTGTGTGTCTTCGTGGCGTTTTCATAGGCCGCTGTTGCTGAGAGGGTAGCGGTTCACGCCCAGTCGTACACTCAGGTACGATGGGCGAGAGTGCAACCCTAGGTGCGGACTCCTTACCCGGCGACGAAGGTTTCCGGGTCGGTATTTGGGAGTAGGATGAGACAACTCTCATCCTCTCCGGATTGAATATATCCCGGTAGGCGATTGGCCTCTCCAATGCGCTAGACCGGTCCTGAGGTTTCCTTGATTTAGGAGGAGGTTCCCCCTTATCTTTCCCTGACATATCTCTATCCTGTCAGTCAGTGGTAATCTAATAAATGCCCTGTCTATGTTCCAGCCGATCGGCAACAGAAGTTGGTGCGCGACGCGGATGGTGGTAATAATAAGACAGAGACTATCCACACTTGGGGCACTGCCTACCCCTTTTACAACAAAAGGGTTGGGGGAAGTGCTATGGTGGCACTTTATAACGCGACTAGGCACAGGATGCTCGGAGCGCATAAAGTGCCAAGAATCACCTAGGGGCCGGTGACCTCGACGCCTCACGGAATCACGGGACTCAACGTTCGGCGGAGTTTGTCGTACCGGCGGTCATTTGCAGCCACTGATAACTGCAAGCAACACACACCTAGGAGATCCTGATCCGATCTGTGACGCAGGCGTGGAATTCGAAGCTTGTTGCCGAGCAATACTTGCTTGTAGTGCTGGAGCTCAGTTGCCAGATGTTTACTGTACTAGCTTTTTCATCGTCATTATCATCATTACTGCCTTTTACAAGTCCAGTGCTGAACATAGGCCTCCCTCAAGTAATGCCATAAAGCGTGGTTCTGAGCCCAGGTACTGTAATACAGATATTTTGCAAGTGTCGATATCGGGTTATCGATATAGATACCGATATTTAAGTATCGATTTATCGATATTGGTATCGATATTTGATTTCAGTACAAAAATATCGATAATTGGAGTCAGTTTATCGGTATAGATATTGATACCAATATATCGATACAATAAAAATAAGTTCCTCGTTTTCGCGTCTTATTTACTCTATCTAATATCAACGGTCATAGGAAAGGTACCTTACATGAGTGTGAAAATAACATTGGCGCAGAAAATTCAAAATTTCGTTTGCTAAGATTGCTTACAATGCCAAATAGTAGTCATTTTTGCCAATTGCTGACAAAGTTGCAATTTTTACATCCTTATACGAGAAATGTTGCCTGTCGTCATATTTTAAAAATTGTAGATGGACTAAAAGGGAACCAAAGTAATGACGATATAAAAGTCGTCCACGTCAAACCTGACAACCTTAATTACATAAAATTACATTAATTATAATTACATTACCTTAATTACAACAGTTACGTGGTTAAGAAGTGTTAAACACTTCAGGAATGCTTCTGTAGACGTACCGAATAAGGATTTTAACAGTTTGCGATCAACGGATATGTCAGACTATTCCTTACAGCTAGTATAAGTTAGAAAGAGATAAAAATATATACGTGGTAGAGCTACGCTGCAGCTATAACATGGTTGTAGCATGAATGGGTTGGCTCGACCGGGGAAGGACCACGCTCTCACAGAATACCAGCGTAAAGCAGCGGCTTAATAATGCTTTGTTTTGTTTGGTCTGTGTAGAAATCCTGAGATTCTTTTTTGCTGGAAACGAGGCGTATCATCTTAGTCCTCAGGGGAGACAACGCGTTTGCGTTTTTATGTTTTATATATATGGGCCACACCATCCACTTAGTATCAGGTGGACTGTGTGCTCGTTAGTTACCCTTGCCACAGAATAAATAATAGTACTACGTACAGAAGTTGCAGTCTTTTGATGTTGACTGGCTTGCCAACGTTTAATAACCTACATAATTATTGATAATTAGATAAATCGCACACGCAAGCTAAATAAAACGTTATCACTGCGCCCGAGTGTCCATATTACTTATTACTTTTCCCCTTACATACCTTTTGGGATGTCAATAAAGACTAAACACAATATACTCACAATATAACTAAGGGAATTAATAAATGTACAAAACCTATTCTGACTATGATTGTCTGACTACATTTTCGCACCTATGTGACTTCTTTGACGTCCAACGCATACAAATTGCAAGGCCATTTGTCGGGAATTTAATTATTAAGAAATAGACACATAGTGTAAACAACAAATAAACCTGAAATACAATTAAAAATTAACCTAACCTAACAGAAATGTATTCGATTTAGTTAAAAATCTTACCGATAAACAAAGTTTTAATTTCAGTACTATTCGTACTATAACCTAAAACATTTTAATTACAAAAGACAAGTACAGGTATGTAAGTAGATACTTGGATATTGAAGTAAATTTCAACTTGGTTTTGTAATAAAGTACGTCGGTATTACTTATTTAGATAAATTATTACTTAAATATTTTCACTATAAGTCCCTATCCAAGAAAAAATTAAATAAATTCACCTTTTATAACTTCCTACTGAAAAGCTTCGGTAACTTAAAGAATGATACATCTGAAATCTTTTGTTGGTCATTTGGCATCTATCCACGCAAAAATTATAGTACGAACGACGTTTTGCCATTACAATTTATCTAATAGGAAATATACATAATTTATATAAATTTTAAATTACAATAAAACTTTTTTAACATTTTTATTCTACAATTGAGTTTACTAAATACTAAAAAAACTATTTAAACAAATATTTACAAAAAATATAATAGTATATAACATGTTGAAGATGCTAATTTTTAAAATAAAATTGTAAATTAAACAAAGTGTTCTCGTATATTTTGACATTTATTGGTACTATTCATAAATATTGCTCTCGAAGTATTTGACTTATGTTCAGACCGTCAAGTTAAGCAACATTTTGTTGAATTTTTTTTCTGAAATGAAAAAAATCCAAGCAAAATATCCTAATTAGCTCACAATTTTGTAAAGGAAGTCAAAAACATTAAGGTGATGTAAGCACCAAAAGCAGATTTTTCACGCTATAAAAGTGCAATTTTTTGTCTGAATTTACATTTATTTAAAATTTACTATGAGAGATAAAGATTTTCTTAATGAATTGTGGTAGCCCAAACACGATTGACACATTTTGGCTCATTAGAAAAAGATCGCAAAATTTCCTCAAAATCTACAATTTTAGGTACGTCCACTAAGTGAAGAAGCGAAATAGGTTACGGTTTCCGTAAAGGCTTTAGTACCATAGATGACATGGATACATATCCTTCAAAAAATTGTACAGAAAACCGAAGAGTACGATCTGCCACTTTGGCTTGCGTATGTGAACCATGAGAAAGCCTTTAATTCAGTTGAAATTTGGGCAGTGCTACAGTCACTTCGGCAGTGCCTAATTGACTGTCGGTATATCAAAGTCTTTTACACCAGAGCTACGACGGCTATCCGAGTAATGAACCGGATTACGATACCTATCCAACTGCAGAGAGGTGTAAGACAGGGTGACGTTAAAACCCCTAAACTCTTTACCGCTGTATTGGAAGACATTTTCGTTCTTTTGGACTGGCATGAATACGGTATCTCTACGCTCTGACAGCGCGCGACATGTTACACTCCCGTTCACTCGGGACCTTTTTGGCGGGAAAATTTCTAGGTTAGGAAATTTTTTGCAATATTGCAAATTTTGCTATATTTTCACTTTGAGACAATATTTATGGATAAAACTTACAGGAAGTCTTGTTGAATGTATAAACTATCGAATAAAATTATTTTTGGTTGCTAGAAATTGTAATAAAGTATATAAATTACACTGTATAGCATAATAGTAGTATAAACTTCAATTTTAGTGACAAAATTACTACTAATTTGAATTCTACACCTTTGTTTTTGGAGAAATTTATATGAAATTGTTTGGAAATATGTATATTTTATGTTTTATGTGTTTCCATTCGTTACTCATACCAAAATATTAAAATATTAAAAAATTAAAAAAAAAAATAAAATAATATTTTATCTGTGACATTTCGAACAATATTTCTAAAATATGTTCGTGTGAATTTGAAATAAATACAACGTCATGTTATTTCAAAATATGTAGGAAAACTATTTTTACTTACATTTTACACTAAAAATAAATGAGAATTTGAAAAATAACACATTTATAACCCGCCCGCCAAAACAGGCCTTTCGGAATTTGAAGTACTTTTGGCAATTTACTTTTCACTTTTTATACCACAAATTATATATCTACGTGTTGACTATATTACAAGAAATGTAAAAAGTATAATACTTTCGTTTTTAGTCCAGACACAAATATAAAATTCTATAAAAAAGACAGAGCAACTTCATCAAAGTGACACGTGGAACGCCGGAAGTTCAGAGTGCTTTCTTTTTTTTTTTTTCTAAAAAACATTGCCAGGTTATGGTTTAAAATAAAAGAGCATATCTTTGTCTTTGATACTAATATCTATTGCATAGTGTCTTTGGTTTTGTTTAAAACGAAAAAATAGTTTTTTCATAGGTAGACATGTTTACATAATTCTGATCTAATTCGATCACTACTTGGCGGGCGTAAGGTTGGTATTGCGCGATCGAAAGTGAGCATGGCTTGGCGTACAGGTCACTAATGGCGATTACATCACTCACCTTCGATTTGCTGATAATATAGTCCTTATAGCAGAATCGCTGAAGAATCTAAGCACTATGTTCAATGACCTCAATAGTATTTCCCAACTGATAGGTCTTAAGATGAACATAGACAATACAAAGATCACGTGTAATTTCCATTGCACACCTATGGCTAGTTGTTGGGAGCACTAAGCTCAAAGTTGTTGAAGAGTTTGTTTACCTGGGACAATTGACAGATTCAACTCGGCTGGGCAGCGTTCGGGAAATGACCACATATCTTCTCGTCAGGTATATCTCAAAACCACGCACGCACGCACGGAACAAGCATATTTGTATGGCCTACAAATAATTGTTCCGGGTCTGGATGTTTGTCATTGTGCAATTTATGTTTGTAAACTGCCCCCACGACACAAGAGAAAATCCTAGTGTAGGTGTAACGTTTAAAAAAAACCTAAAAATAAGATTGTACGACCAGTGCGTGTTTGCCAATGATGGTTGGCTCTGGGACATAGTCCTTCACTACTGGTCGTATGAGGACGCTCAAGGTTGTTCAACGAGCTATGGAGAGGGCTATGCTCGGGATTTTTCTGCGGGATAAACTTTAAAATGAGGATATCTACAGTAAAATCAGAGTAACTGACATAGCCCAACGGATTAGTAACCTAAAGTGGCAACAGGCTGGCCAAATAGCTCGAAGAACCGACAAACGATGGGGTAAAAAGGTTTCCGAATGGCAGCCTCGTACTGGTAAGCAAAGAGTAGAGATGCTGGAGTAGTTATGCAGGAAGTCCATGGGTGCAGGTGGCTCAGGACCGTACTTTGTGGCATTTATTGGTGAAGGTCTATATTAATTTAGCAGTGGACTTATGAAGGTCTCTAATGATGATGAATGATGATGTCTTATCATCCGAAAGCTCTCGTATGTTGCATTACGAACTGACGCTCATACTTTTACAGCACAAATCTGTTTATGAGTGAGTTGTTATCTTTCCTAAAAATATTTTAATTTAACGAATGCAACAAAAGCTAAACACATACTGTTTGTAATACGCGAATATTACGCAGAAACTACGTATTTATATTTTGCATCGCGGAAAAATCAACATGTTTTGATTAATCCGCAAGACGCGCGCACACGTACTTCCTGTCGCACACGTATGTCCTCCGCTAGTCGCGGTCGCTTGACGCGCTTGTGTAGTATATTGTTATTTTTTCGGCTCATCGCAGATGCAAGATGCGTCGCGCTATCGTGGCACAAGACTTAGAGGTGACCACGCATCTGTAGCCTTCTTGGTTTGAAATTGGTTTTAGGTTTCCATGGGCTGTAGAAGCCAACTACCATCAGGCGGCTTGATCGGGGAATGACCACACTTGCATTAAAAATCACTTTAAAATCAGCAGCACAATGCTGTTTTGTTGTGGTTACTGACAAGAACCGAAAGTTTATGTTATGGGTAACGACGCAGTTGAGGAAAGATGTAGGTGGCTATGGGCCTCATTGTGTACTCTACATCAAGTTGGCTGTATGCTTGTTTGTTGCTCTATTTTTTATCGTATAAGGGTTTACGAGCACATAGTCTACTTGATAGTAGGCGAACGCTATATCCCACAAACGTTACATCAATCATTGATTAAGAAACAGATTGCAGATGCATTGCCACATCTGGAGACTAATGTGGAATTCCTCCTTACAAATAAAGATTGGCTCCAGTTCTCTCTTTTCACCATACAAAATACAGCAGCATCAACCTGCTGCTACGCTGCTATTCTGTGACATCATGGTTATACCCCGATCGAATCAACCAATTCGTGCTGCAGCTATATAGCTATCATCGCTGCAGTGTGGCTTTACCACGTTTTAAACTAACGTGTAATAAAAAAACATATCATCATTTGTTCTCGACACATGCACTCATGCACACAATCACTCCCGATCGCACGCTCTCTCTTCCTTTCTCTTACACACAGTCACACACACAGACACACACACACACACACACACACACACACACACACACACACACACACACACACACACACACACACACACACAAACACACACACACACGCACACACACACACACACACACACACACACACACACACACACACACACACACACACACAACACGCTTTTTGCTTCATATCACTTCTCTAAGGCTGAGTTTCGTTCTTTGCGTACCTATTTGTTATACATTACTCAAAATACTAGTCAGTACGATGTTTAGTGTCAATAGTGTAATTTTTCACAAACGACACTTTCAATAACGTTTCACGATGCCTGTGTAGGCAATCAGAAAGATATCAATCATGTGGTTTAAAGCACGACGACACTTTGAATATTATGCAAGCATTGCTTTTTTAATATAAAAGTACGCATGAAGTGTTTTTATTCTCTTTGCTTAAAAAATTAAACATTAGAGGTTTTTTGTTGCTGCTACTTCAAACAAAGAAATGTTTTCTTAGTAAATAAAACTAATGTATATGGATTTTATCGCGTTTAATTAAATTATTTTTAATTCCAGGTATTTCGTTGTACAGTATTTAATTTGTAGTTTTTGCGTAAATTAAAGAAATAATTATTTTTAATTATATTAAACTGCCCAAGTGTAACAAAAACTACAAAAAAACAATCGATTTTATTTCCAAACAAAATGTACATTTAATATAAATAAAGTGGTTACATGAAATAACGCTATTAATATATTATGGTTTATATCGTTGATGTCGCGGGGATAAGCCATCTCAAAACTTCTAAGTTCACGGAAACCCGTACCTAAAAGAAAAATTTCATTACTTTTTGGCTTACGCATCGTCTGGCTAGGTTCAGTTTTTACACACTGTGGGAATTCAACCTCTAATAAATCACTATTTTATTATATTAGTCTCCTGTGAGTGTTAAAAACTAACATTAAATGTATTCGCGTGTCAACCATTTTCTTTGTACCGAATATTTTTGTTTTATGAGAAATTTATCGCTTCCCTGAGGCCTTAGAGGGTTATTGCGTTAGTGTCACTTTGTTATCACACAATCTTTTTTATAGTATAAGTGCGACAAACGAGCTCAAAATCCACCTGATGGTAATTGGATGCTGTAGACCATATACATCTACATTTATCCTCGGTTAAGAACATACCATTTTCCATTCGATGAAAAATGAAACTCCTAAAGAAACAGGGAAAGTCTAATAAATTTCTGGAATGAAGTGCCTTTAAAGGAATCGTTTCGCAGGTCATTAGATACGCTACTTATTTTTTCTGGATAAATGAGCATTAGCGTGGGCACTTTACCAGGAAAATAACTTATTAACCCTGAGACCGACAGAGAACTTCTTTAACAATAAAATTAAGTATACTTATAAGTACTTCTTTTAGAATGAAATATAAAAAATTGCGTTAAGGCTTTCATTTTAACGCTATCGTAAATATTATTTGGATACTTTTTAAAGATACATAATACTTTTTAAAAATTAAGTAGCTAAGATATGCGTAACAAAAAAACAATATGTTTTACTTAATTTGAAGAGCTCCTCTTACCCTCCCTCAGTTGGGTGTACTATCCTTGTCACCACCAATCACAGCACCACCACTCTCAACACCACTTCATTAGGACAGACACCGTTGTTGTGAACACAGTGTGTCGAGAACGATACACGTGTTTCGCCTATACACGAGGCATCCTCAGGTGACGTAGACTCAGCGGTGGCTGATCGATTATATATACTATATATTATATATACTATATATTATATATACTATATATTATATATACTAATTAGATACTTAGTGGTCAGCGGAGTAGTGGTTATTTTTTACGCGGATATTAGCTAATTAATTCTAAACATTATTAATACAATGGATTTCCGCAAAATAGCGCCTGAATCTATTAATTGGCTTTTCTCATCCAATACGTGCAAATGTTAGAAATGTAATCCTTTATCTACTAAATCATTAAAAGGCCAAAATGTTCCCCAAGCTGTATAAAAATAGGGCTATTGCTATTAGTTTAAACAAAACAAAAAAAAAGAATTTTGAATAATTATTAATATTTCTTAGCAGCTGTTGAAAAATAACCGGGTTTAAAAGTATTTCTTTTCTTTGTAGTCACTCAATAGCACCTTAAATGTGGCCATATAATACTTAAAAAGATCAGACTAGGGAAAAAATAGTAGCTAAAGCCATAAAATACTTTATTTATGATATGTTACTCCTCCACTCCTGATATGGCTTTTCTTTTTTCGAAGAAGTTGACTTTTGAGGTAAGCACTAGTTTCGCTAAGTGAAATATGTATAGACTATGACGTACTTACCTACAACATTTATGAGAAGAATCAGATTGAGGTATTATTTATTTACCCTATAATCTTAATTCGGCGGCTTAGAATCTTAGATTTATGAGTACTTTATTTTTCCTTAACGGTTGTTATCTTACAAAAAAATAAACGCAATATCGGTTAAAGAGATTCATTTTAATAGACCTACTATAAAATTACCAATATAGAGGACAATGTTATGTGAAATAACTATTAATCTTCTCTTGCGATTTCTCTGGTTACTGATTTCTTTAAATTGACTTATTAATTTGAGATTTGCAAATGAATACGAAATGGCATTTAAAAATTGTACCCCAGAGTTTTTGTCGGTTCTTCTATGAGAAAGTCCTGTTTTTCGAACCGGTGTAGGTTTTGACCTTTAAAGGAGTTTTAAACAAGCCTATACTTAAAAAATACTTTGACTCTCTCAATATACCCTGCTGAGGACCAACAAGGCTTTAGCGACTGACTTATTTCTTAAATAATAAATAAATAATACATATAATAAGCAACGACCTCACCAGTGCCAGTGTATTCTCTAACCCCAGGCAAGAATAGCTGCTCAGATATAGAGTTAGTATGCCAATTGTCTTCCCTTGATTTACGATACACTCACGAGCTCCAAATACTTACACTTGCTTTTTTTTTGTAAAAAAACAACAAAGATCAGTTACCGATCTGTTTATTATTTTATATATTGTATTTTTTTATAAATTACCATTACAAACTGTTAGGCTCCACCGCTAAACAAAGACCGATTTTCACAGATTTCCTCATAGGAGGGATATTTGCCGTACTTGCTTGGCAAGTGGATGAGCAGCCGTAGTTTTTTTATTTCTAGTCGTTATAAGGAGAACGCTTTCCCTTTCTCACTGTGTATGGGGTATAAATAACTGTTGAAAAATGAGCTTTATTCACAATTTTTTGAAGGGCAAATCATTTTAATCGTTAATACACCAAAAACGTGCAAATGCAAGTAGAACTCACGTTCTGAGTGTCCCGAATAAATCGAATTGTATACGTAGATCATTCATTATTGCCAAGAAATAAAAGTAAGGTAGGTAAGCATCACACATGAATGCTCTAACAAAAAGTAAAGTCAGCTAAACATTGCAAGAAAAAAAATGTTTCACATCGGTTTGATTCCATGAATCAGACCGATGTGAAACATTTCATCTACGGCGAAGACTAGTTATAGATGCTATAACTAGTCTTCGCCGTAGTCGCAAAAACATTTTTTTACATGACGTAAAAATTGATATCCTGATTTTTTTTCTTTATTATGTGACCTTATTTTTTATCAAGTTACATAATTCTAGTCGAAAAATGTTCTATTAGTTTTGATAAGTGAGTTTGCGAGTATCAAAGTATGGCAACTTAACTAAATGGCCGTACATAAATTGCGTTTTCATTCCGTTCACTTAGAAGCTATAGCTTTTATATATTTAAGTTAGAATAGTCTGTAGTATTTTGTATTATTTTAACTTGAAACTTTGATCAGTTCCTGAGTAAAGGAGTCTTGATAGATGGACGAAAGGACAGACGGACGTACAACAAAGCGATTCTTTAAGGTTTTGAAATTACTAACTCTACTGGCAAATGAAAAATTCATTTAAAATACAGCTATATAATTTTGTTTATTAAATATAAACATGAGTTTAGTCCGTTTCACAGTATCTGAAAAATAAAAAATAAGATACACTATCAACGTCGTAGTTAACGTACGTTCTAATATATTGTTATGTGAATAAGTCAACTAGCGCCATCTAGTGTCAGGAGCGAGAGCGGGGGGGGGCTTTGCGGAGAATGACATCGCCGATCTCTCGACCAACAGCGCCGCCCGAGGAACTAAGTTTCTAGAAAATCTATACTCGAGCTCTCGGTACCTTACGCGTGTTTACTTGAACATTCCGGATGTTTTGCTGATTTGAATAAATAGATGGCGCGGGATGCGATCGAGACAGAGTTTAACTCGGCGACACAAGCGAAGCTTCGGAGCGAAATTAAGTGATTTAGTGTGTTTAATTATTAGTGTTTTTTTTACTTTAATTTGTATAAAGTAAATTAAAGTGTTAATTTAGGTAATTTTATCGGCAATTTTTATTGTCACGAACCTCAAGCTCGTAACAATTGGTGTCAGAAGTGGGATAAAATAATGCCAATTTTACCTAAGGAGGAAACGGAGGGTGTCCGTACCCGAAGTCAACGCCAGCAGGAGACGGACCAGAGGAGATTTGGTGGTGCAACGCCGCAGATGTCTGAGGGCCAGCCGCCGGCCACGGAAGCCGGTCCGTCAGCAGCTTCTACGTCTGTGGCACCTGACTTAGGTGCTCTGATGGTGATGCTGCAACAGCTGCGGGGCGGACAAGAGGAGCAGGCCCGCCGACAGGAGGAACAGGCCCGCCGACAGGAGGAACAGGCCCGCCGACAGGAGGAACAGGCCCGTCGGTTGGAAGATCAGCAGGCGGAACAGGCTCGTCGGTCGGAAGAGCAGATGCTCCTCATGAAGGACCTTCACGCTACCTTTGGGAAAGAGATAAGGCAGGTGAAGGACAGGGTTGCTCAACACGACAACCGTCTGTCGGAAGCTGAAACCCGAATCGAAGAACATGAAACCCGAATCAACCATGTGAACCATCGGGTTGACAACGTGATGGCCGACATGAAGAAATCACTGGACGAACTCAAACTTGGAGATGGAGCTACAGCTCCCGCAGTAGCTACAACACCTTCGCTACGTGGGTTCAAGGTGCCACCGTTCGACGGTACCTCTTCCTGGTCAGCCTACAAAATTCAGTACGAAGCTGTTATGAAGGCGAACGGCTGGAATAAAAATCAGGCCATGACTGCTCTCACACTAGGCCTGCGCGACCAGGCCTTGACAGTTCTGGAAGCTCTCGGTGAGGAAGTGACTTATGAGCAACTCCTTGAGGCATTGGAGGCGAGATACGGCGACGCTCACCTGGAACACGTCTTTCGTGCGCAGCTTAAAGATCGTGTGCAGCGCATCAACGAAAACCTGCAGCAGTGGGCTCTAGAAGTGGAGAAGCTGGTGCGAAAAGCATACCGGTCTGTACCTGCGCTCATTGAAGGGAACCTGGTGCAGACATTCATCGACGGCATCCGCGACCTGGAAGTCAGAGCTGCTGTGAGGCTCGGGCACCACGAGACGCTTAAGGACGCCTTGGCCCATGCACTGAAAGTAGAAGCCGTGCGGCAGGATCATCGTTCCCATCGCGTCAGGGAGGTTGCAGCAGCTACAGTTCGCGACTGCAACAAAGGATACAGCCCTAGGTGCTATGGCTGTGGGGATAGGGGCCATCTTCGATCCAGCTGCCCTAAGCGAACCGTGGAAAGGAGAGTTGATCGATCTCGAGAGGGTAGTGCAGCTAAAGGCACTGCCTGGCGGCGACAGGATCATCGTTCACCTCACGCTAGGGAGGTTACAGCAGTTACGGTTCGCGACCACAATAAAAGATACAGCCCTAGGTGCTATGGCTGTGGGGAAAGGGGCCATCTTCGGTCCAGCTGCCCTAAGCACACCCTAGGAAGGGAAGGTGAACGGTCTCAGAAAGAAAGTGCAGCTAACAGCACCGCCCAGCAGCAGCAGGAATACGACTTTTCTATCAGACACTGCAGCGGGAAATCTCACGGCAACGCAGATGCATTGTCAAGAAGACCTTTTCCTGAAGATTGCAACCATTGTGGTAGGCAAGAGAGTAAGGAAGTGGTATCCGTGAGGATGCTCAGGACAGACTACCTCAGCAACGGGTGGAGGGACAGCCTACGACATGCACAGCAGGAAGATCCGGACATCAAGCCGATTCTGGGATGGATGAAGGCCCGTGCTACCAAGCCTAAGTGGAGGGACGTCTCAGCGATGAGTTCAACCACGAAAAGCTATTGGGCCCAATGGGACAGCTTGCTGCTTCAGGATGGAGTCCTGTGCCGTAAATGGGACAATGGTCGAGGAGACAGCTGTCGTTTACAAATGGTTGTCCCTAAAGCTAAAGTGCCGAATGTTTTACAGCTGTGCCATAATGGTCGTTCAAGAGTCCATCTGGGAGTTAAACGAACTCTACTGAAGGTCCGAGAACAGTTCTACTGGGTCCATTATCGTGACGATGTGGAGGATTGGTGTCGTACATGTACAAGTTGTGCGGCTGCGAGGGGACCTCAGACACGGAGTAGAGGAGCATCGAAATTGTACACTGTTGGTGCACCACGGGATAGGACATCCCTTGACATTGCGGAGCCGTTACGGCAAGGCGCAGGAGGGACTCCTAAGATCGTCCATGTGGATCGCTTGGCGCGTTATTATGGGACCGATAATGCTCGGGACGAGCATGTCTTAGGAGGGGGCAGTGTTATGTGAATAAGTCAACTAGCGCCATCTAGTGTCAGGAGCGAGAGCGGGGGGGGGGGGGGGCTTTGCGGAGAATGACATCGCCGATCTCTCGACCAACAGCGCCGCCCGAGGAACTAAGTTTCTAGAAAATCTATACTCGAGCTCTCGGTACCTTACGCGTGTTTACTTGAACATTCCGGATGTTTTGCTGATTTGAATAAATAGATGGCGCGGGATGCGATCGAGACAGAGTTTAACTCGGCGACACAAGCGAAGCTTCGGAGCGAAATTAAGTGATTTAGTGTGTTTAATTATTAGTGTTTTTTTACTTTAATTTGTATAAAGTAAATTAAAGTGTTAATTTAGGTAATTTTATCGGCAATTTTTATTGTCACGAACCACAAGCTCGTAACAATATTTATATGTTTTTAAGTTGCTAACAACTGGGAGAACCAGATTATTTAACCTCCTTTGGGAAATAAACCTTGTCCATCCGAATTAGAAAGTTGACACAACTTTAATTTCGTTTAAATCATTTTACCTTCTGTAGTTTCAAACTAATATTTATTATCATTAAACATTGACATATTAGTAGGTCATTTACGACTGTGCATTCTTGGAGATAGAGAGCATAATACGAGAAATAGCATTTGGAGAGAACTAACTTAAAAAAGTTCGTTTTTTTAGGGTTCCGTAGTCAACTAGGAACCCTTATAGTTTCGCCATGTCTGTCTGTCCGTCTGTCCGTCCTCGCTTAATCTCTGTGACCGTTAGCACTAGAAAGCTGAAATTTGGTACCAATATGTGTATCAATCACGCCGACAAAGTGGTAAAATAAAAATTAGAAAAAAATGTTTTATTAGGGTAGCCCCCCTATATGTAAAGTGGGAAGTGATTTTTTTTTTAATTTCAACCCTAACGTGTGATATATTGTTGGAAAGGTATTTAAAAATGAATAGGGGTTTACTACAATCATTTTTGATAATGTCAATAATTTCGGAAATAATCGCTCCAAAAGTAAAAAACAATGTGTCCCCCCCCCCTCTAACTTTTGAACCATAGGTTTAGAAAATATGAAAAAAATCTGAAAGGTAGAACTTTATAAGGACTTTCTAGGAAAATCATTTTGAACTTGGATGGAAACAACAGTTTTTGTACAAAAAAGACAAAAAGTTGTACAAAATAATTTCTGGACTAAGTTTGTAGTATAATCGTATATGCAAGCATTTTTTTCAACTTCGTTTACGTATTTTATTATCCTGAACGTATCTTTTTTCAAACAAAAAACGAATTATTAAAATCGGTTCTCGCAATCCAAAATTACCACCGAAAACTTCTGGCACGTCTATGTATTAATTAGTGACCCAATTCCCCGAGAGATGGCGCTGTAGGTACTTATTACATTGGGTCGGGTATTATCGAATTGTTTGGTTGGTCTCTCCTTGGCATCGCCTGCCGCTGAGCGTGCAATGTTGCACGCTCCATGTTCGCGCACGTACCCACTACCGGGAGCAGTTGCAGGAGCGCGGAGCGCTGCTGGAGCGCGAACATAATAGATACCTACCTTTAAACTCATAAGTGGGAACACTTATTGTGACGGACGGGAAACTACGGAACCCTACACTGAGCGTGTCCCGACACGCTCTTGGCCGGTTTTTTGTATGTCATAACATTAGTCGCGGAACCACAGTTCTAAAACGTTCGTCTACATTACATATCATAAATTATTTGTAAGAATTTTTTAACGATGCGGTACAATACAGTTGGGTTTTGTAATTAGATCTTTATATTTTGCCTGATAAGTTTATCAATTACGTATAAAATTACAATTTTATTATTAAAATTACAAACCAGATAATTGCCGAATCTCGCCGAATAAAAATGTGTTTTAATTATTTACTAAGAATGTCTTGTATCGCACAGGGAAGATATATATAAAAGTATCAATAAATCCGTAGTTTAAGGAGAAAAAAAATTTACAAAAAAATATATTAATTTTTTTCATTGTACTATATGACATTGTACCGCACCACGTTAACCTCACAGAAGGTGTCAGAATGGCGATCGTAGTGTACTACTGTTTGTGATACGTAATCGATAGTTTTACTGTGAAAATGAAGGCTCACCAAATAAGAATGTTTTAGCGAGTATTGGAAAAAAGTTTTTGAAGATGATAAAAAGGAGCTGGTATTTGATCACTGCACTTCTATCCAAAGACCACCCCACTTTATTTCTATAAATATTTCAACTATTACGAATTTTATATGAAGGGCGTCTACCCAATCAATTACTTTGAATGCAATTCAGCCAGTGCAATCAAGATAGCAATGTAAATATAACAATTTCAAAATTACCTTTGAATACCGATTTTATAGAAAAAAAAAATGGATAACTAATTCTAATGCTAGAGTGTGTAAAATGTACAATGAGGACAAATATCGAGAGAATAATTATAAAATCATCGTTAAAAGAGGTTTAAAATGTTTTAGAAAATTGATGATGAGTATTATTTTTGTGAGTTCCATAACTAATGATTGGATTTGATTGTACATAATGCAATTCAGAACCAATAATTTTTGATTACCTCTCTTACAAAATAAGCTTTTTGATGACACAATTGATATACTCGAAAAAAAGAATGTGCATACATTTCAGAAACGAAACGAAGAGGGAATTGTATATTGCATGAGAATTAAAAATGATAGTGAGCAACCGAGAAACAGACAAAAAATGAGGAGAGTCACAACTTTTTATGAGGAATGCGATTGAAGGTTATATTTAATTTTTTTCTATAAAAGTGATGCAATTTGTAATTTCTAAAAATAAATATAATCTAAAGTGTTGTTGACAAATAAATATACCACATTTACCACGTTTTTCAATTTTTTGTTGAAGTAGGGACATCATGCTATTGGATATGCTTCTGGTAATCTTCTATAAGTGCTAGGTATCGCTAATTTCTTCAAAAAAATCCGCCTTATGTGTGTATTACCCTTATCAGTATTCGATATTACTGATCTCATCGTCAGCCACATTCGTCAGTCATTGCACTCTTTCGCGAGTCATCTCAAGACTGTAAAAAAAGAAAATAATTAAAAACAACAGTAGGAAAAGTAAATATGTACTATAACCTCTCGCATATCGGGGTCATTTTGGCCAATATGGCGCATCTGTCGAGCACTCCCCGAAGTACTTCCAGACTACTTCCTGCTGTTCATTAAAATGACTATTTCCACGAGATTTTGTATAAAAGGTATATTAAAATCATATATCAATGGAAACTTTATTAAATAAGCTATCAAATTATGTATAACTTGAATACAGGTTTACTTCGAAAGTGGTACTAATTTGCAAATGAAAGTAAGAAAAGTGTTTTTCCCCAATGTTCTGCAAAGGTGTAATAATTATAAATTAAAGCCTTTATTCCAAGTACTATTTATTTTACTTGTACGTCCAAAGCATATTTAATTATTAAAAAAAAATTTCATAAATTTTTTGTAAATAAGGAGGTTCACAAAAAAAACAAAAAAAAAACACATTATTAAATCAAATTTGGACAAAATCAATCATGCAGATATATATGTGTGTGTGTGTATGTAAGCGCGCGAGCGCGCTCTAAGCATTCTACCACATTATTTTATTAATTTGAAATGGTCTTGACCTCTTCCGCCTAATTGTACCGGACTAAGTGAGCCGTGGTAGCAATGCAGGCAGTGCTATTATGTAAAAATACATAATATTTATTAATACGATACATAATATTTATTAATATTATACGTAATATAATATTAAGGAGCATCTGGAAACCTCTCATATTACTTTATAACCTCTGACAAGGAATATAAATAATCTTGAGTAATACAACTGATGTTTTATATTTACAGACACTTCAGAAATAGCTGTGTCTGATTCGACACCAGTTAACAACAATACACAGACACAGCATATGGCCGAGTTATCACGGACTCAAAATGTTCCTGAACCACCACAAACGGGTATTTATTTATTTAGGATCAAGGGAAAAAGTACAATAAACAATATTTTAAATATATATAAACAATTACAGTACCATTCAAGTGCCTTAGCAAATATTTTTTTAAATTATTAATTACAGGGCTTATAGTCCTGGTTACCTATATTTGTTTAGTATTAATGGTATATGTAGTAGAACCAGAGTGACTGACATAGCTCAACGGATAAGTAAGCTGTAGTGCCGGCCATATAGCTCGAAGAACCGACAACCAATGGGAAAAGGTTCTCGAGTGGCAGCCGCGTAACGGTAGGTGAGGTGTACAGCATACCCCCACTAGATGGAGTGACGACCTGGTAAGATATGGAGGAAGTCGATGGATGTAGGTGGCTCAGGACCGTGCTTTGTGGCATTCTTTGCCGGAGGCCTATGTTCAGCAGTAGACTTGTGACGGGCTGTATTGATGATGCTGATGAATGGTATATGTTTAGCATTAATAGTATAAAAATAAATATTTTATCATACCTATATTTACAATATAATACAAATACAAGGCAATTTTCTTAAATTAAAATATTTTTATGCAGGAATAGAGAGTCCTGTGATTCGAAGGCCTACTGAACCCCATCGCTTTAGACGTAGCAGATCCTCTACTACTCGTGAGTTAACTTGAGGTTTATAACTTTTTATATTTAGAAACAATATTTATATTCTTTTATGTTTCATATCATTCTAAAGTCGATCCGGAATGGGTCATGAAACTAGAGGAGAAAAGGGTTGAGGCTGAAAAAAAGCTGCAATGGTGATGGCAGAGGCATCTCGCATGCAAGCTGAAGTAGCCCGCACACAAGCTCACGTAACTGGCACACTCGTAGAGCTAGTGCAAAGGCAAAGCGAAGAAATACGTGCCTTGCTTGAAGCACGGAGACTACCAGAACTCTAACCCATTACCCTGTTACCTAAGTTCCTGTCACATACAATTCATTGCTGTTATCATACTATTGTGTCCGAAAATTGGGCAGTGAGGGTTTAAAATATTTTCAATATATTTAAAAACATATCAATAGAATTAAGGTGAAAAATGAACATACAGTCCATTTTATACATCATATTAAGTATCAAAGTATAAAAGAGTTATTGCCACTGTGGTGATAAATAATTTTTTAATTCTGTCTAAGTCTGGTCGTAGCTACCGGTGATTCTATGCATGGTTCTTTTTTCGCTCAAAGCTATAGTTTAACCGTGCAGTGTTGAAATGCAACCCATTTTCTTCAAGGAACAATAATTAGATTAGGGCTTTATGATAATTTAGTTAGTATGTTATATAGTAGTACTTGTAAGAATAATTGTTTTATTTTAGTTTTAAATAAAATTCATTGTTTAATCTTACATTTGTTTTATTATACACAAAACTTCACTTTAAACAACATTAGAATTAATTATATAGTGATAAACAACAATCATTAAAAAAGAAACAAACTTGTTAAAATTAATTAATTAATTAATTATTATATTATTTCCGTTAAAATTATTATTTAGTTTTAGTCAAGTAAAAGCAGCTATTTCTCAGAGTGACGTACAAGCACACAGTTTTTAAATGTAAAATTACCGTTGCGTGCTAAACCTAAGGGCTGGAGGGATGGAATGTCATGTTACAGGAATATAAAAGTTTTAAGTAGCATTTTATTAAATAGCAGCCCGACCGGGCTTTGTCTGTGTAAGATTTATAACGTAGTAAGAGATATCATCAAGTATTCATAAGTTTTCCGATTACACAAAAAAACTCTTCAAGATTTTAAATACAATGTAGCCTAGATCATTCCTGCTATCGGTCTCTATCTCTATCTCTATCACTATCTTTTTGTGAGGTTTTACATCCGTACAGCAACTTCGAATATTATCCCCAACAGGCAGACACAAAAATAAACTAACATAGTTATTAAAATCCTAATAGCATGCAGATAAACCCCTGAGTTCAATAAATGCAATTATTTCGATATTAAGGACAGACTGTTTATTGATAAACATTAAAATGAATACTGATTGAACATTATATCATTTAAATTTTTCAGTATTATTTGTTCTTTTACCACTGGTCTATCGTGCGAAACACTTGCAAGAAACCATGCGATGCTCTTTTTAACCTGGCTGAACAAAAGTGATATTCGGCGTATTTTGTTTCTTATCTATATTCACCGATTTCTAGGAAAGTTTTTAAGTGCCGTATAAATTTAAAGAAAGAATTATATTTCTAATTTTTGGAAAGAAATTTTAATGTACCTATTTAAAAGACATTTTATTTGCTGCTAACTTAAACTTGTGATATTCCTTAGACCCTAAACAAAAATTGTGAAATATAATCATTTGAATTTAAATTCAAAATTTTAATCAAAATCGTTATATATATATACATATATATATATATATATATATATATATATATATATATATATATATATATATATGTTATATATATATATATATATATATATATATATATATATATATATGTTATATATATATGTTATATATAGATATATATATTGTATAATTGTAAAATATTTTTACGATTATTATTTTCAATTTTTTTTATTAATTATTACTCTTTTTGATACATGATAGCCCTAATTGTTGGTAACAATTCGCCAATAGCAGTAATCGTACGCCGTGAATCATGTCGATGTAGCCGAAACAGCTATTCTACTCCAAAACTGAAGAAACAACAATAGTAGGAAAGAGCATAAAATTCATTGCGTTTTGAATTAAGCTAAATTTGTTGCAGTCCTGTTAGTCCCGTTTTCTTAGCACTGAACATTATTAATTCTGAAAGTGATTTTTACTGTATGTGTATACTTTATTGTACACCACAAAACACTGAAAAAAAAACACTTTACGGTAGTGGATATTCTTAAACCGCCACCACACAATTTTATTCTCAATCCTCGATTAAGAATAAAATTCTTAATCCAGGATTAATTAAGGCTGTTGTCTATGAACAGCATTCACTTTCTATCAGCTGGACTGTGTGTTCGTTTTTCATCCATATTGTTTTTTTTTTAACTGACAACATGCCGACCGAAAAGTGAGGGCGCTGAAGGAGCGGGACATCTAGTACTGCGAAGGTCAATCCCAGAGAAGCGTGGCAATTGTGGGATATCCGCCCTACTTGTTAAAAAGCCAACGTCCAGCACTGAAATTTTACGCGCTGACGCAGAGATAAAAGTAGATAATTTTTAAATAAGCACTGCTTTAAAAGGTAGTAGAAAATATTAACCAATGACCCTTTAAAATGTATCTACTCAGCAGCATCAACATTTTAATAATGCAGTCGAGCTATCTTGAAGTTTGAGAGTATAACTTGTGTTTCAATAGTATTTAAGATCTTAACAATAGGTTATTTTAGTAATAAACCGACGAATTCAGTAAAATATACTAGTCATATCAGGATTTTATCGGAGAATACCGACCCGCCGTGGCTTCGCCCGGATAGTATCTATGTATGAGGCAGCGTATTTAATTTAAAGCTAATCAAAGACCGTTTTTATTTCATAAATTTTAGTTTTTTTCTTCTTCAAAATTATTTACTAAGTTTTTCGGATAAAATATAGCCAAGATCAAGTATGGCGTTGCTTTCTATCAGTTCGTGAAGTTTCGTTACAATAAGTTCAGTAATTCCGAAAATAACACCGGAATCACAGTTAGACAACAATTTTAAAAATGCTTATTTTTGTCTTAACGGCATGCAAAAAATCCCCTCAGCTCAATGATAAGGCATCTTTTTTTTAATAGATACAAATATTTTAGTTTTATTTATGTATATTATTTTATAATAAATTTTATAGTTTATTTTACCATTTAGCATCGGTTTTTTTCTACAATTTAATGAAAAAATAACATAACGAAATTGGCATTCGGAATTCACCTGATGCCGGAAATGCAAATGGAAATCTGGCCTGTACTGACTCCAAGCATGGAATGCCTCGTTAGTCATTATTTAAGCGCATATGTATACGAATTTTAATTTAGTATTATGATAAGTTGTTGTTAATCTTTATATCAGTAGCTTGAGCACGCCCGACCCTTTCAGTGCGTACAAATCTTGGTTTAGCCGAAAATGTAGACTAAGTTATTTCTACGATAACTGATGACTTAGTAAGTATTGATAAAAGTATATTTTGAGTCGTCATAGTTCGGGAACTAAGATGTTCGCTGTAAATTTCATTGATCAATGCTAGAAAAAGCCTCGTTTTCAGTACCAAATACAACATATTGTACGCAGTAGAGCCACGTTGCAGCTATATTATGGCTGTAGCACGTAAGGGTAGGCTCAATCGGGGAAGGACCACGCTCTCTCAGAATAACAGCGTAAAATAGCAGTTTGATGCTGCTGTGTTTCGTATGGTGCCAAGACATTCCATCTCAGTCCTTAGGGATGACAACGCATCAGCATTTTGATTCTTAATTAAGGTTAAATGACTATGGACCACAGCATTCACTTAACATCAGATGGACTATGATCACGTTTGTCACTTTAATTCTGTAAAAAAACAGCAGCATTCTGCTGCTATTTCACACCGGTATTCCATGTCTTGATCAAATAATCAAATAAATAAATTGATACTCAGGTGTGACAACAAACCTTGAGGCTTCTTTGTAGGAAGTAGTTGTATGTGCTGCTGGGTTGCAGTAGCTTCTTATCGTTACGTAGACAGGCAGCTCGTTCACTAATTCAGTATCATAAAAATGTATGTAGCCCAATTGGTTTGTTTATCGATGTTGCTGATTTTCATCAACACATGACATCAAAATTGTCGTACGTTTTCTTTTATATTATTCGGTAGTTCTGTCAAGATGTACAGAAAACTGTCAAACGTGTATGTTGCCGTTAAGACATGTAAAAATAAAACATAGGTAAACGTTTTTTTTAAAACTCTAAACAATGAAATGGTTAAATTTTGACCAGGTGCGATACTATAACATCATTTTCAACATAACGTCTCGAATGAATTTCAGAAACAGAAACAAAAAACAAAAAAAATTCTTTCTTTTTTTTTAATATATAGATAGTTAATTTATTTATTTATAAACTATTAATATATCATTGATTTTTTGGAGATATATGAGTAAGTTTTTAATCTGGCAGAGCCACACTTTAGTTATATAACGACTGAAGCACGAATAGATCGACTTGGTCGAGAAAGAAAATCACTTAAGGAATTCCAGTTAAGATGTAAGGTTATGCTGCTGTGTTTCGTAGGGTAAGTCTAGAGGATCGGACACCCTTTTTATTGGTAAAGAAGAATTCCATCTTTGTCCTCAGGGTTGATAATGCATCTACATTTATTTAAGCGAGGGTAGATACAACATGTGCCTATGGGCCACATCATCCACTTACCATCAGGTGGACTGTGGTTCCATTTGTCACCTTTATTGTATAAAGAAGAATAATGTTTATCATTTTAGTATTTCATTATTATTTGAAATGGAAATATCGCCGATTCAAGTATCCGATACCTCAATACATCAATGCGAATATCATACATCAATATCATATAAAATGCCTCTTCGGCTCCCCGACGTTTGATTAATCGGTAAACAAGGCAGGCATTATACGAAAGTAGTAAGGCGGGCTTAGTAAAGACTTTTTATTTATACTAAAAGATTTTGCTACACTTTTGCTCTTATTCCTCTTTTTATGTTATTTACACTTTAATATTACTAGCCTAAATTAAAAGGTCACAAAGGTGGATATAGTACCTTTTGGGCATTTCCTTAAGTCGTAGTAAGATTCTAAATATTTCCATATTTACAATAAACTTTTATTTATATAATGAGAAACTGCAACAGTTGCATAGTTACCGTGTAGTGGTGTCGTAAAAATATCCACTACCCCACATCGTCTAGGGGGTATCGTAAGAGACAACGGAAGGAAACCGAAAAAGGAGATTGGCAGCAGCATCCTGTAGATAACAACTCAGAATAATAAAAAAACTGCGGAAATAAAAAACACCTGTCAAACGTGGTAGCTATGGCGGAATCCCAACGGTGTAACTATGGCGGAACCCCAAGCCGATTATGGGGGAGGTCTATGTTTAGCGATGGACTTTTATAGGCTGTAATTGGGGTTGGGGGTCTACAGGCACCGGAGTTAACTTACAATTAAGTGGTCTGTGCGCTTATTTGTCATACGTGATAGTTGAGTGAATAGATAAAGTAATAACCTTGATTAAAACTACTTTTACGGATTTTATCGCGTTTATTTTACTATTATTTTTAATTTCCGACGTTTCGGGCGCTTTCCAGCACCCATGGTCACGGGGGACTGAGATGACTGACGTCCCGATGTCATTGTTAAACCCGGAGTACCTTCAGCTTTTTTAATTATTGTTTATGGTAAAAAAAAGGCTGAAGGTACTCCGGGTTTAACACTGACATCGGGACGTCAGTCATCTCAGTCTCCCGTGACCATGGGTGCTGGAAAGCGCCCGAAACGTCGGGAATTAAAAATAATAGTAAAATAAACGCGATAAAATCCGTAAAAGTAGTTTTAATCAATGTGTAGTGTTCGCGTAAATATAAGAAATCATTAAGTAATAACCTATTAAATTTTCTTTCACTTATAAAGGACTATCATTACATTCCTTAGGCCTTTTTCCTAAGATAAGAACTCATTATCAGACAGGAGTCCTTTTAGATTGATCTCACCACAGAAATAATAATAATAAGACAATAGAAATGAATTAGCGCTAGATTACTTTCAAAACCGATGTCGCCACATCTTAACACATATGGATTAAGCAACTGATGCCTGCAGCCGTATAATAAACACATTACCACATTACATGCTTGGCGAGTTTGTTAACTTCGCGTGTGTTGTGTATTACGGTAGAAAAAAAGCAGAAATGGTAACTGTACAGTACGAAAAGTAGTAAATGAAAGAAAAAGAATAAGTGGTAAATACCATAGTAAAGTATTCATCTAGATGTAAATTAGTTAAAACAATGATAATAAGTAAATAATAAACTTACTGATGACATATTATGCCTTCATTAGTTGAATTACACGTTCATGATGAGCTTTTACAACTTACTATGCTGCAGTTGACCATTATAATAACGTTAATTCACGTAAATCACAAAATGGTGAATGATGTTCGTCAACACATCATAGTGGTGATAAGGTCACGCGTCTATGCGACTTCTACTGTCTTATTACGATTTCTCTGGGTCCCACCCTCTTGTCTAATTCTGATGCTCACTAGAACAGTAAGTTTCAATTTGAAGGATAGGAAAGCCAGTAAAATTATAGCAGATGAAACTTTTTATTTAGCCCTCCGAGGTGGCAACGCATCGACAACTTTATTAGTATGAAATAGGTTGCCCATGGCTACAGTACCCACTGACCGTCAAGTGTATAGTAAATTCGTCACTATATTATAATACAAAAATCGTCTTACTTAGCAGGCATTTCCACTAAACTTTTGTTGTTGTTTTTTGACATGGTTTTCGGAAGAAGTCTTGAGATATTCGAGTTTCCTCTAACCGATTCTAACGATACCCATAAGCAAGATAAGGTGTTGTTATATTTTGCTATCGCTTCTAATACCAAATCAGAAATGTTAATTTACGTTCTCAATTAATTTTAAACAATTTATTTCGTTTAGCATGTGAGATGTTTCTTCTTCATTAAAATGGGTTAATTGAGAGTAACTTTCAGTCAATTAAATGAATATTTGGAATTACGTGCCGTTAATTAAAAGTTCCACGTCGCTTTCATTCGTTTTAAATACATATTTCATGAAAACAATTTTACTAATGAACATTATAAAATATATTTAAAAAAAAGAACAGATTTTTTTCAATTACGAATAGTCAGTTGTTTATCAAAATCTTTGATACTTAATATTTTATAACAGTTTAATTGACAAATATTTAATTTACTGTATTAAAAGTTAGAGGTTTATACTAAAAGGTTATAAAGCAGTTGGTCCATGGCATTTCTCTATTATATGCTGGTAGTTACAAACAATTTTTACCGATAATTTTTCAACTCTGAGCACATAGTAAATCAGCAAACCGACAGTAGCCACGACATTTGAGTTCGCAATGGTAACGTGTGGATTATAAAATAATAGATGTAATTTCACTAAGAAAATCACTCCAAACCCTGCATATTAAGCTTATCTGAATTAGTTAATTGAAGAATTAGTAAATGCTAATAGAATTTCTAGTTTTTTTTTAATTTAAATAAGTAAATAAAAAATATTAAAAAATTCAACTACTTTTAAATTGAATCTAGCAGTGTTTTGCATGCATATAATAAAATTTCTCATGAGGGCTTGGCCACTGAGATACCACTGCTTAGACAATCAAAACAGATTTTGTTTCATGGCAGTTGTTATTCTTAAATAGTAATAATGTCATCCAAATCGAACTCGACGGAGATCTCCCGTCTGCGTAGGACAGGATTTATAGTGCACGAGTGTATACGCAAGCCCACGTATACTCTGCTGGGAATGGACCTCTCTAATTGTAGAGATGATTTTATTATTATTATCTAAATTACCTTTTGAGTCAAGAGTTAGGTTTTTGTAGCCGGAAATAGAAATATTTATAATTTCACAGGTGTGCAAGTTTCACGATATTGTCTTTCGCCGCTGAGTACGTGGTAATAATGTCCTCCTGATCGGATTTTGGTCTAGTCATTTGCGAAGAGACAGAAATATAAGGAAAGAGTGTGTGCACACGCACAGGTGCACTCCCTGTTCCTATTATCTCATAGTCCGATGCGACGGCAATCGGACACAACTGGATAGAGATCAGGGTAAGCAACCGCCATCTGTTTTAATTCGGGCTGCTTCTGAAAATTACTTGAAAGAAAAACCCAAGAACAAATTTTGGCTTGAGACCGGAACCTTATTACTAGCAGTTTCGTCTGCGACTACTAGATCAACGACGCAGTCAAGAGTACTTTTAAGCTTAGTAATTAAAATCGCTATTTCAATGACTGGTGGAGACTGAACCTGGATTTGTTCGTGTTTTACATAATAAAAACAAGCAACAAAATAATTTATTCCTTAAGCTACTATGGTTCTGAACAACACGGTTCTTACAAAGGAAAAAGAATAACGTCAAAAATCATATTTCTCTATATCGTCATAAAACATTTGACGTGATTGCTTATAACTGGATTATAAACAGAGGATGGAATCATGGTGAAATAGATAAAATTTTAGTACGCAAAGTTTATTTATGTCTGTAGGTACACGAAAATTCATTCGTAATACTATCTATCAGTAAAGTAGTTATTGTAAGTTTTATTCCTTATTACCAATAATCCAAAAAATTCTCCCGTGTAAATAGTTACTGTTACATGTCATTAAAGTTCACTGCTGAACTTGTTGCCGAATTCATCATAGTTACGACCAAGAATTTAATAAGTATATACAGGAGTTACGACGCTTTTCAAGCGGGTTGGTAACCGCAGTCTTTTTATTTTTAGATAAGCACTGCTTTAAAAGGTAGTAGAAAATATTGACTAATGACCCTTTAAAATGTATCTACTCAAGGTGGCAGCGGCATCAACATTTTAATAATGCAGTCGAGCTATCTTGAAGTTAGAGAGTCTATTTTACTTAGCTTGGGACTAGATGGCGTTGTGTGATAGTTGTGGAATATTATTATAATTATTATTTTGTACTTCAATAGTCTTTAAGATCTTAACGGTAGGTTATTTTAGGAAAATGCTGCTGGCCATCTCTTGATTTGTTTCCGTTTATTGTGTTTTACTCGTGAGTGTTCTCACGGCATGATATTACGCGGCAGTGGATATTTTTCCACTGCCACTACACGGCTGTAAGCAGTGTTTGCTTTTATTGCCATAGTTGACAGGTGCACGGGCTATCGTCGTTGTTATTTATTGCTCTGACTATTTTACATCTGACTTAAGGGGAATAGTTATACTGTCTTTCATTTTACTACTATTGGCATATCGCTAAGTCGGTTCTTTTAAGCTGAGAGGCAAAAGGTAAGGTGGATTCTTTAGGCTATCACCACACGTAATCGTATGCCTTTATACGATCTTATGATCGTATGGAAAAATTGTATCAACTATAACCTAAACATCAACCAAACTGTAACGTACTAACGTACGAACCAATCTTTGCATACCTATCGTATTGCCGGGGAGGGGACAGAATAACTAAAACAAAGTAAGGTTACCAACCAACCTACAATTGAATGAGAGTAGCTTCGAGCTACACCAAAGACGGTAATGTATGAAATACGAAGCTAGGTATGATAATATTTTGTTCATTTTATTATTGAGTACCTATTTTAGTTTTCTACGATCTTTTATTCTTTGTATTATTACGATACGAAAATTTGAGCTGTTCTGTGAGCGTAAATTATTGTTTTAAAATACTTTTTAATATGGCCCTGTTAATCAAATCAAATGTTTGGATCATTTTCAACCACCTCATATAGATATAAGATAGGTAAAAGTTTAATTTTGTAGCAAATAAATGTTACAATCCCTATTTTTGGACATGTAAAGTAAGATGAAATTGTGTATTGTTAGGAATGAAATTTAAGAATAAACAAATTTATTAAATATTTGAAATATATAATAATATTGAATAAAGTTATCAATTAAAATCAAATCAAATCAATTGAATCACTTGAGGTTTTGTGTTTATGCCATCTAGCGTCAATTGTACTAACCACCTTGAAAGTCAATAAGTTTTAGTTCGATAAAATGACTTTATTACCTATGGCATATAGTAGATGGCGCTATTATAAATCTCAAATAAGTTGGGTGTACCATGGAAGGCCACTCTAACAAATAAACAGTTATTATTCGTTTTTTTACTGAATAAATAAACCAACAAATATTTAAGTAATACTTTGTTTTATTACGTAACTTATAAACCCCTTTTTTTAATTGCATACATTGATGTGTCTCAGTTTTTGCATTTCTGATAAAGCTCGTTCATCGTGAGGTTTGTCACCTTATTTGACTCTCAATCAGATAAAGCAATACCCTCAAGTGTTTTTACTCTACTCAGTGCCACATATGCCTGCCCTTTGGCAAACACTTTCTTTCTGAGGTCGATTACAGCTTTAAACAAATAATAGTTAAAGTAGGATTATATAACAGTTAATAGCTAAAGTAAGGTAAGTAGCTAATTTAAAAGTAATCAAAAATTAAGAATGTAGTAAGTGGAAGATTATACACACACCACCACAAAAAATTAAACCGCCGAAAAAACTGAAAAGCAAAAAATAATAATCATTTTTCTTTTACCTTAATAACTTAATTCCTAAACTAATACAAATATACCTAAGCATATATATTTTTGTAATTATTTTGAGTTTATTCCTAGTTTCTTCCTTAATTAACAAGCGCAACTTTTTGGATTTAAGTTTTCTCTACAAACTGTGCAATTATGGCATTGACTGTTCTCAATTACTGGAAATGGTTAACATGCTACAAGCAGGTTACTTCGTTTTAATAAATTCGTTTTAACGTCTAAAAGCTGCTTATGGTCCTACCTCACAAGACTAACCTCGGTCTTAATTCAGCATTATTCAGAATGTTTACACTGTATAATGAATATATCTAGGCGGGTAAGGTTTACAATTCGGTCGCCTGTATTAGGGGGCGGGGGTGGTGTGGGGGAAGGGGGAGGAGTTGTAGTCACCCTCTACTTCCCCTTCCTGCCGGACGTACTTAGTTTTTTTCATATAAATTTTTAAAAATCTCATTTTAAGGTTATGTTTCGTAATTTTTATGACAATTTTAACCTGATTTATGGGGAGAGAGAGGGGACGGAAGAGCCACGGCACTTAACGTGGTGCAGTTGAGGGAAGTCAACGGCATAACGAAAAGCTGTCAACAAAATGGCTGGCCTAGCAATTATATATATTATCGAAATTGGATGAATCGATTCGCAAAAAATCGAAATCTTAAAGATCGATTTCGCAAAAATCGATCTTTTTTTCATTTGCGTTAAAATTTTATATTTACAATATCAAAAGATACAATAAAGTACATATAACATTTAATGATTTCAATAAAAACTGTCATTCTTTACGAGTTGGGGTACATTCAACCAATTGTAAATAATTTTACAAATCTTAATAAAACGGAAAAAGATTCGATCTCGATCCTCTAGGGTGAAATATCGATTCACTAGATAGATTCAGTACTATATATCGATATGACATTGACAGATGAAACGTCAAAAACGTAATTAGTCATTTACCAATATTTTTAAAAAATAATTAAGATACTTCGACGCTATATATATATATATATATATATATATATATATATATATATATATATATATATATATATATATATATATATATATATATATATATATATATATATATATATATATATATATATAGTACCCGGTTGACCGAGCTTTGCTCGGTATTTTTCGCTCGATTTTTTTAATTCGTGTGTTTTGGAAATTATATTTAGATACAAATTACATACTGATGAATTATAAATAATATTTTTTGATCTTAGCGACATAACAGAAAAAACTGAACTGGTTATTTGAATAAAAAATCATGAGTGCAATTATTTTTATTTAAATTTTCGTGTTTTTAAAAAATACTAAAAAAAGGGCTCGAAAAAAATATATTTTCTCAAAAAGGAAAGAAACTTGAAAAAAAAAATAAAAAAGTCGGTCGGTCGGTCTGGGCTCGAACCGGGGTTTTACGATTTTGTGACCGCCCATTATACCAATAAGCTATTTATAATCATTACCAAACTGTCAAAATTTACCTTCTTATTCTAACTATATTGTAGCAGTTTTTAATTGCCTAAAAACACGGACAAAAAGACATTTTCTAAAAATAAATCTTAGCTAGATCGATTTATTATCCCCGAAACTCCCTGGACACTAAATTTTATGAAAATCGTTGGAGCCGTTTCCGAGATCCCGATTATATATATATATATACATATATACAAGAATTGCTCGTTTAATAGTATAGGATATATATATATATATATATATATATATATATATATATATATATATATGTATATATATATATATACACTATACGTACGATAATCCCCCTTGACCCCCCCCCCCACAGTGACAGAATCTTCAAATTCAGGCGACCGAATTGTAAATCCAACCCTATCTAGGCTATCTGATTTGGATATTGAAAATATCCAAATCAGATATGACAGTTTAAATAGTTTCAGAAGAAAAATGTTATTTTTATTATGTTATTTTGATTCAGGTCTATTTTCGTAGACTTGGCTCTGCGGTAAGCTTGTTGGTTGTAATATATAGGCCTCATAGCTAGTGCTACATTTTGAATAAAACTAAATTTACGGATTATATAGCGTTTATTTAACTGATTTTACTTATTTTTAATTCCCGACTTTTCGGGTGCTTTACAGAAACCATGATCACGGGGGGGACTGAGATGTTTGACGTCCCAATGTCATTGTTAGCCCGGCTAACTTCAGTTTTTGAATATTAATTTTTGGTCCGATTTACGCAAAACGAACTTACAGTATCTTGAAGTCTTGCAGTGGTATGCTTGGGTTTGGGTTTAATTTTGTTAATTATAGGATCCCAAGGTCCAAGGATTCCAAGGAAACCAAGGTCCCCCCGTGACCATGGTTGCTGTAAAGCACCCGAAACGTCGGGAATTAAAAATAAGTAAAATCAGTTAAATAAACGCGATATAATCCGTAAATTTAGTTTTATTCAATGTGTAGTGTTCGCGTAAATTTAAGAAATCATTAGTGCTACATTCCTAATATATCTACCTATAACCTTTTCCAATGAGAGGAAAGGAAGATAGGCTTATAGAGGTAAGACGTAGCCCTTTCTATCAGCGTTAGGTGTAAATAGAACTTTGACGACTGTTCATCGTTCTGGAATATATCTCCATGCAAAACTCGCTCCGAAGATTTTTACCAGATAAGGAAGAAGGTAATCCTCTGTATTCGGATGGGAATTATTCCATCATTACCGCTTGTTTTATATGGTTTAAAGGAATCAACCGCCATACACCAGTCGTCATTACAAGGCCTTCTTAACACTGAAGGAATTCGAGGTAAAAGTCTTCTGTGACCCTGGGAAATGGGTTGACGCTAGTAAACCCAATGACTCTGTTTCAATAGTGAAGAGACAGCATCCACTGAGTATACTGTGGGCTATATATGGTCGTTTGTCATACTTATTTTACCAAAAAATAAACTATGAATGTTTCACAAATCAGAAATAATTCAATTATAGAATTGTTACTAAAAATTAATAAACCATATACTACTAAACATACACGGTTATTTATTTTAAGTCTTAACATAGATGCTAATTAATTAATAACATCAAAGACAAGTTAATACCAAATATACTGCCAATTAATTACAGTTTCAATTATTCGTTTGTTTTCCCTGAAACCTTTTCAGGCATCGTATGGCATTCGTCAAAATTAATTAAGCATATTACAGTTACAAAATTTTGTATATAAAATGAAAGTTATTTCAAGACGTTTAAAAATAGATTTTGTAAAAAAAGTAACCATCAGAGTAGGCTTTTCGCATATATATCGTTGAGGCGTACGTATATCCAGAACTATAAAAATTATTTGTAGGCCATAAAAATACTTGTTACTTTCGGGATTCGAACCCGCGGCCTTGCAGCGCAACGACAAAACACTTTTCCACTGTACTACAGAGCCGTATATAACATAATATTAGATTTATACCTTCAATTTTTTAAGAATAAATAACTAAGACCTAGTGAGATTGACTTCATTATGATGACTAGACGATAACAGTTCAGTAATGTCTCAGTCTCAGAGGGTGAAAATTGGCAGCAATCACCGAATGGTTAGAGGCACACTGAACCTAAACTTTAAGTCGGAGAGGTCTCGTCTAATGAAGTCAACGCTCCGTCCTCCACGTGCTCTCAGCTCTCGGCATATTTCAGCTCGAGTTATAAAACCGTTTTCAGTACCTAAAAGACTGCATTACAGTGGATGGTATGAATGACAAGCTCGTGAAAACTGTCCATATGGTTGGAGCTAAGATCAGCAAGTCTCGCCGTAGAAAAACACAAAAACTCTCCGATCACACTCTTAACCTCATGGCTATTAGAGAAAAATGAAGCTGCAACCTCCAGCTTATTTCACAGCAAACAGGCAACTGAACAGACAGATCTCCAAATGCATGTGGCAGGACTTATACCACTTTAATACAGATCATATTGAAGAAGTGATCGAGCGGAACCAAAGCTCCAAATTCTTTGCCAGAGGTCTGTCTACTAGATAGTCCAACTGTCAAAGCTGAAGACCGAGTGTAACATCATCGTTTCCGGGCCACCTGAGATTTTGAGTGAGGTTGAGAGGTTCTATGAGCAGCTGTACACGTAATCGTTGGAGCCACACGCAAGTGTGAGTATCGATACAACAGGAAGTCTTATCCAACACTATTCCGATGATATCCAGGACATCAGTCTGAGTGACAATAGAATGGCTGAATTGATGGAAATGGAATGGGGTTGAAGCTGAGCTTCTGAAATCGGGTGAAAAACCGATACTTTAATTTCTTCTTTCATGGTGAAACTATTCCAGAGGCGTGGAGCAGAAATGCGATGGCTTTGTTCTTCAAGAAAGGCAACAACGCTCTCTTGAAGAACTACAGATCGAATTCTCTTCTGAGCCACCTCTGTGTGTTATTTTCGAGGGTCATTACGAATCGTCTCGCCTTCAGGCTCGACGACTTCCAGCTTCCCGAACAAGCCGGTTTTCGTAAAGGCTTAGTACCATAGACCACGTACATACCCATCAACAAATTGTACAAAAGACAGAAGAGTACAATCTGCCATTTTGCCGGCTTATGAAAAATCCTTTGAATTCGTAAAGATTTGGGTGTTGCTACAGTTTCTTCACCGCTGCCAATTTGAATGTCGATATATCGAAGTGCTGAAATGTTTCTACAGATGGCTATCCGAGTACAAAATCAGAGTACGAAACCTATCCCATTGCAGAGAGGTGTAAAACAGGGTGACGTTATATCCATGAAACTCTTCACCGCTGCATTGGAAGACGTTTTTAAGCTACTGAACTGAAAGGTTTTTTTTTATCGAAGAGGGGCAAACTAGCATGCGGCTCACCTGATTTTAAGTGACTACCACCGCCCATGATCAACCACAACACCAGGGGAATTGCAGGTGCATTGCCGGCCCTTAAGAAAGGTGTAAGCTCTTTTCTTTAAGGTCCCCAGGTCATATCGGTCCGAAAAAATCGCTGGTGGTAAACTATTCCACAGAGAGGTTGTACGTGGAAGAAAACTCCTCTTGAAACGTATAGTGGTGGACCGCCAAGCATCCAGATGGTGCCGTAGTGGTGATGGTTTGCCGCGTAGTGCGTTCACGAAATTTGGCGGCTGGGGTTAATCCGAACAATTCCTCAGAGCACTCTCCATGGTATATGTGAAAGAAAATGCAAGGAGATGCAACATCTCTTCGCAGTGCCAGTGAATCGTGCCGATCGGCAAGCACTCGGTCGTCGACGATTCGAGCCGCTCTGCGCTGGATGCGGTCAAGTGGAAGGAGCTAGTACTGGTGAGCCCCAGCCCAGAGATGGGAACAGTATTCCATGTGCGGCCGAACCTGCGCCTTGTAAAGTTGCAGGCGGTGTGCCGGCATGAAATACTGTCCCACTCTGCTGAGCACGCCAAGCTTTTTAGAGGCCAATTTGGCCTTCTCTTCCAAGTGACCACGAAACTGCACGTCATTCAACTTCAGACACAAGTTTGTCCCGATACTTGGAGACGTTTTTCCGAGAAATATTGTCTCGGCCGGTGTAAAGAGCTTCACCAGTGCTGTCATCTGTATAGCAATGAATGTAACGGGTTTACGGGATCTTTCTAAATGATATTTCAAAAGGTTAATTAATATGCCGTTTGTAATATTTTGGCGTGATCGTCTTAGTTAAGACCCTTATTTACGTTGTATTTGTTTAGTAACTTTGTTCTTTTAGGTGTCTTTTGGAAGAATGAATATTCACTAGAGCAATTGAAAGCTGTTGGTAGTGCCTTATAAGCTAAGTGAACCCCGTTCACGAAGACAGGGCTCGAGAAAAGTTAAGAACATAAAACGTCCCAATTCAACTTGTATCAGGTTTACACTAATAATTTAATATAATTTATCCCCTCCCGCTCGGAAAAGGCTCAAAATATATTTATACAAAATACCCGATACAAGGGCTTCGCTCCGGCACCACACACGCCGTGTACGGTCAGCGCCAACCATTTTGATGCACTCCCCCCTAAGGGAACGCTAATTCGGGAACAGGAACGTAGTCCACAGCGAAATAACTAGCGAACCAGTAAAAGAGTCTTGGTCCCTTGTTAGTGCGTAAGCACAAACATCGACCGAAGTCGCGCATGTCAATGAGTGTAAACGCCATAGAGAATTCGAACGAATCCAGCCACAGTGAATGTACGTGACACGGTTTAGGCAAATAGGCACACTGGCCGTAAACCCTCCGTGAGCGCCACCACGTGCCAGATCGCCGCTGTATGGCATCACCACTAGTTGCATGATCAGCACGGCTACTAGCCGCAGAGCGTGTCATGAGTCTACCGCTCACCTGAAGGGAATGGGGTCCCACGTTGTGCGGCTTTCGGCCGCAGCCTTGAGGGTCTCCTCAGATCCTCCCGCCAGCTACCACCCGCATGAAGTCGACACATATGCTCCACCAACCAGTACAACGGCAGATATAGCCAAAAGGCAGTTATAAGATAAGAGTAATAATTCGCCATCAGAAAGGGTTTGTGTCACTGACGTTGAGTAAATGCATTTTCGATCATGTTTGTCTCACCCACCAACAAGTTGCCTTCAATCATTCAAAGGTGGGAAAGTTACAGAGATATAATATTATGTTGTTATATAAAACATCGTGGAGGGCAGACAGTCTGCAGCCCCGTAATGAAGGGACCCGACTTGGGCAAAGCTACTCAGGCGTGAGTTAAACCAAGACGCAGAGAGTGCCATTGAGAATAGCGTCCCACCAAACAACCATCGCAGAGACGCAGAACGCAACAAGCATCAATACGACTATCGATGGGCTTACACCATCCCAAGGTCCCCATACATCCCAGCAGACATCATCTCCCGCATACCTCCATCGACCAGAACCACAAGAGTGCGTCGAATCAGGCGCAGCACACCCGCAGATCCATCACAAGACACAATACCGCAAGTAACAGTAAGCATCAATGCAACTATCATTCGGATGGCGCCCCCTCACAATACACCCACATCCCTATCGACTTTGGTAACAAAGTTTGTATTGTTGTTATATAAAAAATATCAACAACGTATCATAGTAACACGCTTCTAAGACGCCACGTCTAAACTCCACGTATCATAACGCTAATGCACTAAGACATGAAGTTGAGTATGCCTGTTATACTTAAAACTGCTACCAAACACACTCATCATCCCAATCCGAAATATAGACTACGCATCGCTATGCGCTACTACGCCGCCCACAAACGGTATGGGTGTGCGATGTCCACGGGAAAGCCGTATTGCTACAACAAACCCGCTTACCACCAGCACTAAGATGATATGTCTAGGACACATCGGTTAGCGAGTCCAAGTTTACCTCGGACCAATTGCTCGTGAAACAGCATACACGCCACCATAATATTCCTTTTCAAGTCCCTAATAAAGACTATTCATTTTGCTACAGTACTAGGATCAGTCGGTCACCCGACCACCCCATACAATGCTTATGCATCAAGGAGACCTTCTATAATAATACTTTTGTATAATAGACCTTACTTTCATAAGTCATTAATATATAGGGTTCGAACCCACGACCCTACTATTGTAATGCAAATTCATCATAGACACCTTCTATAGTATTGCTTTTGTATAATAGACCTTACTTTCATAAGTCATTAATATATAGGACTTCAACCCACGACCCCACTATTGTAATGCAAATTCATCATGGAGACCTTCTATAGTATATATTTACAACAGCAGGAATATATTTCCGGCAGCTCCTCCATACAAGACATCTATACATGAACACCTTCCATAACTTAGGAAAATTTTCTTTTATACGTGAACTCCTTCCACAACTTCAATTTTTAACAAATTTCCTAATTATCTTACAAACGCTCGACTTGTATTTCTATTGTTTATCATGTTTTAAATATTATTACAAGTTTTTATAATAGATTTATTTATTATGAAAGCCAATATTTTGCCTTTAATTTACGATGTTATTGGTCTAATGTCTGAAATGTATTTATATTAACTTTATGCTTATTAATGCAATTTTAGTGCTTAATATATATCTTTTAAGATTATTTTTGACGCCCCTTTATATTGAATTTAGTTATTAATAATAATATTGGGCCGTCACAATATGCAGAAGAAACAGCGTTGGCGATAGCACGCAGCCTTGTGGAACACCAGCGTTAATAGGCTTGCAATCGGAGCTTGCACCGTCTACAACGACCTTGATGCCCCGATCTGCAAGAAAGCTGGTGATCCAATCGCACAATTTCTCGGAAAGCCCATAGGAAGGGAGCTTCGAAAGAAGCGCTTTGTGCCAAACCCGATCGAAGGCCTTCGCAATGTCCAAGCTAACGGCCAATGCCTCCACCTTGGACTCTACTGCCTCCGCCCATCTGTGGGTTAGGTAGACCAGAAGATCACCAGCTGACCGACCACGGTGAAAACTGTATTGGCGGTCACTAATCAGCTGATGACCCTCAAGGTAGCTCATGAGCTAGCAGTTTACAATGGACTCCATTATTTTGGAGAACAAGGAGGTGATGGCGATAGGCCGGTAGTTGGACGGGTCTGAGCGGTCGCCTTTTTTAGGGATCGGGTGGACGAAAGCCGTCTTCCATGATTTTGGGACTACGCCTAGGGAGTAGGAGTACCGGAAAAGACGCGTTAAAACTGGTGACAACTCTGGAGCACACGTCCTCAGCACAATTGGGGGGATTTCGTAAGGCCCAATCGACTTGTGGATGTCCAGGGAGAGGAGTGCTTTGCGAACCGAGCGCTGTGTGAACTGTACTTCCAGCATGGAGCACCACACCACGGGATGGTCGGCGGCGTACCCCCCCCCCCCCCCGTCATCGAGGGTCGAGTTGGACGCAAAGAAAGAGCCTAGAAGATCGGCTTTCTCTTTTGCGGTATGGGCAAGTGAGTCGTCCTCCCTGTGCAGAGATGGAAGAGATGGCTGACAGAAATTCCCCTGAACAGCCTTGGCAAGAAACCAGAATGCACGGGTTCCAGAAGGAAGGTGAACTAGTTTCTCGCCAATTCTGCATATGTGCTGTGACTTTGCCTTGGCAATGACTCTTTTGAAGGACCTAGAGGCGGAATTATACTTCTTTTTTAGAGCGCTGGTGTTTACGTCCCGGGACGCTGATGCGTCCCAGGCTTGGTAGCACCCCTGCTTATAGCATGATGCTATTTTACGGGAGCAACCAAACCATGGCTGAGATTTGCCTATAAAGGGCACCACAGAGGAAAGAATAAAAAGTTCCATACCCTGAAGTACCACATCAGCGACAAAATCCGCAACAACGTTGGGATCGTCCGGCGAGAAGCAAACCCGCCCCCAAGGGTAGGGTGCAAAGAAAGACCGCATCCCACCCCAATCGGCTGACCTATAGTGCCAAACACGGCGGCAGCCTGCAGAATGCAACTGCGATTTCAGCGTGGTACCACACCCCGAACAAGACAATGGTCCGAGGAGGCTAAAGGGGCGTCGACGGAAATCTGATATCCGTCCGGGTGAGAGGTCAGCAGAAAGTCCAACAGAGAAGGTGCATGATCCTCCACATCTGGAATCCGTGTAGGCGAAGTAACCAGTTGTGTCAGACCATATGCCAAGGCAAAATCATGAACAGATCTCCCCGCATGATCGGTTAAACGTGAACCAAGCCATTCGGCGTGATGGGCGTTAAAGTCGCCGAGGATCACGATTTCTGCGGAGGGAATCTGCTGTAGCAACGAATCTGTAGCCATTTGGACGTGGTCGAAGAGTCGTTCTGTTTTGCCATTACCGCTATGGGACCTATAGAGGCACCCGTAGACGCGCGGATGGTCGTCGCTCTCTACGCGTAGCCAAAGGATGGACAGGTCCGAACCTTCAAGTCTGCCGAGGCGTCGAAAACAGATGTCCTCCCTGACGTAAACGCAAACTCCAGCCCGAGGCACAAAGGAGTGTTCCAGTTTGTACCCCGGGTAGGAGAGATACGAGACATCAGCCGGAGAGGACACCTGCGTCTCGGTCAGAAAGAGCAGAGCCGGCCTCGCCGTCTCGAGATGGTAGTGGACGGCGTTTAGGTTAGAGTGAAGTCCCCTGATATTGCAGAAAGTCACGGACAGCGTGGCAGGGGTCGCCTTGGTCTTGTTGTGTTGTGTTGTTATGATATTAACATCAGTCGCCAGTATATCACTCACCTTCGATTTCCCGACGATATTGTCCTTATTGCAGAATTGCTGGAGGACTTAATCACTATGCTCAACGATCTCAACAGCGACTCGCAACGAATATGTTTTAAGATGAACGTAGACAAAACAAAGATCACGTGTGAAGTCCATGTCTCACCTATGCCGGTAGTTGTTGGGAGCACTAAGCTCGAATAAGTCCAACTTCGACCGAGAGGTCAATCGACGGATTCAACTCGGTTGGGCAGCGTTCGGGAAATCACGACACATATTCTCATCAGGTATACCTCAAATTAGAAATTGGTAAAAGGGTGGTACTTATATAACCCTCTTAATAATGTCTGTTGCCAAATAGCAGTTACTGCACTGCCATGTTCCAGTCTGAACAGTATAAAAAGACAGTACAATTATTGTCTGGGAGGCATTCTATCTCTCCGGAGCTGACAGTGCATCACGCATCTATGATCTTCTTTGTTTCAAGTTAGTTGCAAGTATAATGGGCGGTAGTAGCCCTTTACAATCAGGTGGACAGTAAGGCGCTGTCCTATTGCCATCGCTCGCGCGATGATGCGATGCGTCCGACGAAAATGATCGTGCGACCGTGCATTTAAACATACTCATATCTGCGGAATGTCCTATTAAACGTCGTGCGATTATGCGATGCGACTGAATAAATCGCGCGTGAGGATTCATCGGACGATGAAATCGTATCGCATCATCACGCGAGCGATGGCAATAGGACAGCACCTAAGTTCGTTTGTCACTTAACCTTTATTTTTAAAAAAATTGCCACTATTTTCAGTTTTCAAACAAGTAAATTACGAGACAAGTGATTTAAAATAAGAAGTAAGGCTTTTCATATGTGAACAGAATATTGTTTCAATAACATAATAGTGCTCACTCGGAATAAACAAATAAATATTTAAATGTCTTTGAAGCGGTACAAATTTTGCGATCTCTTAAGGTAAAAACATAACCTTATGGTTAGCTCTTCAATATATATTCTATGTCTACATATTGTGACGGCCCAATATTATTATTAATTAAATTCAATATAAAGGGGCGTCAAAATAGTCTTAAAAGATATATAATAAACAATAAAATTACATTAATAACCATAAAGTTAATATAAATACATTTCAAACATTAGACCAATAACATAGTAAATTAAAGGCAAAATATTGTCTTCCATAATAAATAAATTTATTGAAAACTTGAAAAAATATTTGAAATAAGATAAATAATAGAAATATAAGTCGAAAATATTATAAAAATAAAGATGTGCTATTGCTACTATGATACGTTGGTGATATTTTTTATATAACAACAATAATAACTTTGTTACCAAAATCGATAGGGGTCATGTGGGTGTGTTGAGGGGGTGCCATCCGTATGATAGTTGCATTGATGCTTACTGCTAATTGCGGTATTGCGTCTTGTGATGGATCTGGTCGACACTTTTGTGGTTCTGGTCGATGGAGGTATGCGGGTGATGATGTCTGCTGGAATGTATAGGGGACCTTGGAATGGTGTAAGCCCGACGATAGTCGTATTGATGCTTGTTGCGTTCTGCAGCATTGCGTCTCTGCAATGGTTGTTTGATGGGACGCTATTCTCAATGGCGCTCTCTGCGTCTTGGTTTGACTCACGCCTGAGTAGCTTTGCCCAAGTCTGGTCCCTTCATTACGGGGCTGCAGACTGTCTGCCCTCCACGATGTTTTATATAACAACATAATATTATATTTCTGTAACTTTCCCACCTTTGAATGATTGAAGGCAACTTGTTGGTGGGTGAGACAAACATGATCGAAAATGCATTTACTCAACGTCAGTGACACAAACCCTTTCTGATGGCGAATTATTACTCTTATCTTATAACTGCCTTTTGGCTATATCTGCCGTTGTACTGGTTGGTGGAGCATATGTGTCGACTTCATGCGGGTGGTAGCTGGCGGGAGGATCTGAGGAGACCCTCAAGGCTGCGGCCGAAAGCCGCACAACGTGGGACCCCATTCCCTTCAGGTGAGCGGTAGACTCATGACACGCTCTGCGGCTAGTAGCCGTGCTGATCATGCAACTAGTGGTGATGCCATACAGCGGCGATCTGGCAGGTGGTGGCGCTCACGGAGGGTTTACGGCCAGTGTGCCTATTTGCCTAAACCGTGTCACGTACATTCACTGTGGCTGGATTCGTTCGAATTCTCTATGGCGTTTACACTCATTGACATGCGCGACTTCGGTCGATGTTTGTGCTTACGCACTAACAAGGGACCAAGACTCTTTTACTGGTTCGCTAGTTATTTCGCTGTGGACTACGTTCCTGTTCCCGAATTAGCGTTCCCTGCGGGGGGAGTGCATCAAAATGGTTGGCGCTCACCGCGCACGGCATGTGTGGAGCCGTGTGCCTCCCCTATATTTTTTTTAAATAAATGTAGGAAAGCGAAGCCCTTGTATCGGGTATTTTGTATAAATATATTTTGAGCCTTTTCCGAGCGGGAAGGGATGAATAATAATAAATTAATAATGTAAACCAGATACAAGTGGAATAGGGATGTTTTATGTTCTTAACCTTTCTCGAGCCCTGTCTTCGTGAACGGGGTTCACTTAGCTTATAAGGCACTACCAACAGATTTCAATTGCTCTAGTGAATATTCATTCTTCCAAAAGACACCTAAAAGAACTAAGTTACTAAACAAACACAACGTAAATAAGGGTCCTAACTAAGACGATCACGCCAAAAATATTACAAACGGCCTATTATTAAACCTTTAGAAAGATCAATTAGGAAGATCAAAACATATCTTATTTATCCTGGTCACATATATATAATGTTATTGAAAAGGTCAAATATTTAATATTATAATATTTTTATATAGAGGGGGGAAGCGTTACAATATACACTACCCAACTTCGGAGAAATACGAATATAAAAATATTAAAAATACATACGATTGTCAATCCGTAAACATGGCAACTATGGCAAATACGACCCAAAATTTGTATGACGCAAAATTTGTACCGCTTCAAAGACATTTAAATATTTATTTGTTTATTCCGAGTGAGCACTTTTATGTTATTGAAACAATATTCTGTTCACATATGAAAAGCCTTACTTCTTATTTTAAATCACTTGTCTCGTAATTTACTTGTTTGAAAACTGAAAATAGTGGCAATTTTTTTAAAAATAAAGGTTAAGTGACAAACGAACTTAGGCGCTGTCCTATTGCCATCGCTCGCGTGATGATGCGATACGATTTCATCGTCCGATGAATCCTCACGCGCGATTTATTCAGTCGCATCGCATAATCGCACGACGTTTAATAGGACATTCCGCAGATATGAGTATGTTTAAATGCACGGTCGCACGATCATTTTCGTCGGACGCATCGCATCATCGCGCGAGCGATGGCAATAGGACAGCGCTTTACTGTCCACCTGATTGTAAAGGGCTACTACCGCCCATTATACTGCCGACATGTGGCGCAGCGCGGCGGACTACTCGTAATTGCTCTATTACCATCTCAGAAATGAGAAGAGGCCCCAGCCCAGCGGTGCAACGTTTATACGCTTTATACGTTTTACTTACTTATCTTCACGCACAATCCCTAACGGGGTAGCCAGAGAGAACAGATCGCCAAGTATCACGATCCTTACATACCTCTTTCGCTTCTTTCAGGTTCATTAACGTATTATATGGTTCATTATACGTTTTAGTTATCTAGAAAAACGGCTCATAACAATGTTACGTTATTTTATAAAAACTTTAAATATAGAAAATGTCAGATAGATCTTATAGCCGTTGTTAGAAGGCTGTTTATAACTATCTTCTATGTAGGTGCCCAAATCAGCGTAACGTGGTAAAATTAAATCCAAACCCAAGTATACTACTGCAAGAATTCAAGATACTGCGAGCTAGTTCTGCGTAGATCAGACCAAAAATTGATATATAAAAGTTGAAGGTAGTCTTCGTTAAGAATGACATCGGGACGTCAAACACCTCAGTCCCCCCATGGTCACACCATGGGCGATGGAAAGTACCCGAAATGTAAGGAATTAAAATAGTAAAAATTAAATGCCATAAAATTTGTGTTATTCCATGTGTAGTATTCGCGTCATCATCATCATCATTACAGCCAAAGCAAGTCCACTACTGAACATAGGCCTCCCTCAAGGTATGCCACAAAGCACGGTCCTGAGCCACCTGCAGCCATCGACTTCCTGCATGTCTTACCAGGTCGTCACTCCATCTAGTGGGGGGTCGCCCTACACTTCGCCTACCGGTACGAGGCTGCCACTCGAGAACCTTTTTTCCCCCAACGGTTGTCGGTTCTTCGAGCTATATGGCCGGCCCATTGCCACTTCAGCTTACTAATCCAGTGAGCTATGTCGATCACTCTAGTTCTACTGCGGATATCCTCATTTTCTAAGTTTATCCCGCAAAGAAACTCCGAGCATAGCCCTCTCCATAGCTCGCTGAGTGACTTTAAGCGTCCTCATACGGCCAACAGTGAAGGACCACGTCTCGGTTCCGTAGGTCATCAGTGGCAACACGCACTGGTTGTACAACTTAGTTTTCAGGTTTTGAGGTATACCTGACGAGAAGATGTGTTGTAATTTCCCGAAAGCTGCCCAGCCGAGTTGAATCCGTCGATTAACCTCTCGGTCGAAGTTGGACTTCCTACTCGGACTATTTGTCCCAGGTAAACGTACTTACTCGTCAAAGTTTACGCGTAAATATAAGAGGTCACTAATTGATGTGACCTTCTATAATATTGAAATTACTGGCCTATATTAAGTTTAATGGGGTATTTACGTGTTTAAAAGGCATAAATAACTATTTTTTTAATTTATATTTGCCCGTCTGCCAGTCTTTAGGTCTGTCTATACTAATCGGTCTAGGCTAATCTTCAAAATCGCTGAACCGATTGTGATGAAACTTTTAAACAGATAGAGAGCATTGCCAGGGGGATCTAGGCTATATGTTGATGCGAAAATGCTTTAAGCATCTCACCATGGCAACACTGTCAACGCCATGTAAGACACAATGTAAAAGGAAAGGAACTCTCGCGACGCGTATGGTATGCCCGCTCTTGTTGAAACAAATAATTTAAAACATTAATTTTGCGCCCTCCTTTCTGCCAAGGAGGGTCGCGTCCGTATACGGCTTAGAGATATCTAGTTAGACCGTTAGGCCAGTCCCTAAAAGGTGGTGTTTAGTGGGTAAAAGTCTCCACATAACCACGCAGCCGGCTGCGAGCATTGCCCACCTCCCTCCCCCGCTTTCCGGAGGGTTGCCCATATTTGCTTCGGACGCAAAAAAAAACAGTAATCTCGCTTAAAACTCCAAGACAATACGCTAATTCAGTGTCAGTGTCTAACGCAGTGTTGTATTGAAAGTGTGCAATATGGAAGAGATCCCGCCTGCATCGAGCAATAAGAAAACTGCGATAAATTCCGCAATCCTATACCTGGAGATACGTGGTTCTTCCCTGCTAACGAGAAAGATCTTAATTCTTAATGCCGCATTTCTACACTAACGAAATAAACTCACCACTATATGTTATCCGAAAACCTTGAAGATATATGTTGAAAAAAAAAGGAAAATTAATGAAATAAATAATCTTGATTATCTTAAATATAAATAACACCATACTAATTGATTCTATCCAGGCAAAGCGGGGACGAGTCGCTACTAAAGCGCTCGGAGTAAATTTCACAGTAGGCGAACAAACAAGGTTCGATTTTTTGTGTGCGAGCATTTAAGTAGGTCTGGAGTGAGAGACCAGTATCACTGCGACCTGAAACATCTATTATGATTGCTGCTATGTCTATCCTTCACTGTTAAGCCCTATGTCTTCAATGAATAGAAGAAGTTGTCTAACTGTGAGCAATTTCACTTTTAGGTTAGAAGTTAGGAGTACAAAGTTTCTCAGATGAGTGTTACGTTTGCACATTAAGGGTCTAAATATTAAGCAAAATCATATCTTTGTAGGTTGGAAACTTTTCTGACCACTCACGTATTTCAGCTCAGGAGAGAATAAAGTTTCTTATGATAGTAATATTTCATCATCATTACAGCCCTTCACAAGTCCCCTGCTGAACATAGACCTCTCCCAAGGAATGCCACTAAGCACGGTCCGGAGTCCATCGACTTCCTTCATGTCTTACCAGGTCCTCACTCCATCTAGCGGGAGGCCGCCTTGAACATTGCTTCCACATCGGTTGTCGGTTCTTCCAGCTATATGGCCGGGCCATTGCAACTTAATTTTACTGATCCGTTGCGCTATGTCAGTTACACTGGTTCTACTGCCGATATTCTTATTTCTAAGTTTATCATGCAAAGAAACCCCGAGCATAGCCCTTTCCTTCATAACTCGCTGAGCGACCTTAAGCGTTCTCATTCGGGCAGTAGTGAAGGACCACGTCTAGCTGCCTATCGAGAACCTTTCTTTTCCATATATTGTCAGTTCTTTAAGCTATATGGGCTGCAGATAGCCACTTCAGCTTACTAATCTGTTTTTGAGATTTTATTAATATACTTTCTATAAATTGCAATGTAGTTGGTCACCTCATGTTGACGTGGTGTTAGCGCCGTCGTAACAAACTGGCATTTGTTTTACAAAACTAAAGTTATTTAAATAATACTACTTTTTACGGATTTTATCGCGTATATTTAACATTTTAAATACCCAACGTTTCGAACACTTTACAGCACCCATGGTCACGGGGGAGACTGAGATGTTAAACGTCTAGATGTCATAGTTAACTGCGGTTACCATAGATTAAAATTATTTTTTTTTATTCCGATCTATGCAGTACGAACTTATGGTATCTTGAAGTCTTGCAGTTGTATTTTATTTTTATTTTATTTTTATTATTCACAAAATCCACAGCTTGTAACAATATATTTACACACAAATCTTATAAAATAGGTCTTGAAGCCAATTACGGATTTTCAATATACTTATGTAGCTTAAAAGAACGTCACAGAGTATTCACCACCTTACTTAAAAATAGATGTATGAAATATAAACATATTTAAATGTAAACAAAGCGCACGAAATTTGTTTAAGTGCAGAAGATTGTGTATGTTTGCACACGTATGTGAAAGTGAGTCAAAGTGTGTGTGTGTGTGTGTGTGTGTGTGTGTGTGTGTGTGTGTGTGTGTGTGTGTGTGTGTGTGCATGCGTGCGTGCGTGTGTGTGTGTGTGTGTGTGTGTGTGTGTTTGCGTGTGCGTGTGTTCGATACAAATTTTAATTAAATAACTATATTTTAACATAAATAAATATATGTTATAAATATAGACATGATGTATGTAAACTATAGTGTATAATTATGTATCCAATTAATACCTGCTACAAAAACTTTCTTGTATTTATATTGTTAATACTATTTGCTATTTAAATTTATAGGTTATTTTATAATTTGACATATTTTTGCAAATTACCTTGGCAACTTCACGTTTGAATGAAGGTTTACTAGAGTGAAAGATATTAATTGTGTTAAATGTTTTATTATAAATTCTGTGAAGCCTATTGACAATCGAATTTTGAGCATAATTAGTTATTTTAAGGGCAGTAGCAAAAAGTGTCATATGTCTAGTTCGTTTAGTTGGAACACAAAAACTTAAAATTTGTAACGCTAATTCACAACAGTCTATGTAGTTATTACATATGCCGTGTAGGAAGGACATATCCATTAAGGTTCGTCTACTTTGTACGCTTGGGTTGGGTTTTAATTTTATTAATTACAGGATCCCAAGCCGATGGGAGCACCCAGCCAAGATGGCTGGGTGCTCCCATCGGAGATCATCTATTGAAATTAGGATGTTTTTGATTTCAATAGCCTCACGAATCATCCTTGGAAGAAATCGGTGTTCTTTAGCGAGGATTTGTGGTCTATCAAATTTGGTGTAGTGACGAGGGCGATCCTGTCCACAGACTACAGACTTCCCAGAGCGTCGATGTCTGTCAATTATGTCAATTGTGCACAAATAACACCACACTAATAGATCCTATCCAGGCAAAACGGGGACGGGTCGCTGCTAAAATATTTAGGAAGCATTTGTGCAAACGTTGGGTACAAATTTTAAAAAGTAACCACATAAACTCCGGCGCTAACTGTTTCATCCCTGAAGTTTTTAATGTCATAAATATCAACAAAGTTTTTGCTCAATATTCAGGTAATTCAGTGCAAAATTTGCAAACAACGTCCAAGTTGGGTAATTTATTTCCGTTTTTCGGCACTGTTCCTGAACTGGAGCGCTATAAAATCAAAATTCCTTCCTTCCAATCCGTGCTCTTAAATACGTATCCTAAAATGAGCTTTTCTACATTTCTGAATAATTTAATTTTCTGTTACTTATTTTTTCTTTTTAGTTGAAGCAAACATAATACTGGTAAGGTTTGGTTGCATAGATTCATTTCTTTTTATACATAACATGTAAAGCGACTGATATTATGCCGATATATTTGCTCCTATACAACACATGATGGTGCATTTGAATTTATTACTAACTTTTTTTATAGAAGAGGGGACAAACGAGCATACGGTTCAGCCGATGTTAAATGACTACCGCCGCCCATGAACAACCGCAACACCAGGGGAATTGCAGGAGCGTTGCCGGCCCTTTAGAAAGGAGTAAGCATTTTTCCAGAAGGTCCCCAGGTCGTATCGGTTCCGGAAAAATCACCGGTGCGGTGTTAATTTATTCTACTATGGATAGTGTGAATATTAAATAAAAAAGATGATAATAATTTATATATTATTTCACCTGTGATGTATATAATCAATAATTATATATTATTTCTCCTCGCATATTTTTGGAAGTAACAATAACAATAATAAAATAACAAATATTCATACGTGTTAGAGCTATGCTGCAGTTATATTACTAGTATAGTTGTAGCACTAACGGGTCGGCTCGACCGGATAAGGACCACGCATTCACAGATTACCAGCGTAAAATAGTAGCTACTGCTGTGTTTGGTATGGTAAGTGCAAAGAACTGATTTATATATTGGTTTGTAATCGAGGATAGATGTAGGTGTCTACTTACCATCCGGTGGAGTGTGTGCTAGTTTGTCACCCTATCCTATAAAAAAACTTTTTAACTGTTTGTAAAATGTAGTATTTTACCTCCTATGGGTCATCTACATCTACCCTCAAATAGCATAATGTTGCTATTTGACGCTGTACCTTGTACGATTCTGAGCGTTTCTTCGTACCAGTATACCATATACTGTAGCGTGGCTCTGGCTCTAACACATAAATCGAGCTTGAGAGTCTTCAAAAGACGAAAAGAAGTATTCGGTTCATATTTAGATTGCGCAAATTTGACCATATTTCCCAATTTCGCTCACGTCTCAAGTAGTTACCTATCCGACTTCGCCGGAATATGCATATTCTTTCTATTCTGTACTGTGTATTATTTCACCCTTCTACTCCTCCCTATCTAAAGGATAAGTTTAATTTTATAGGGCTTCTAGGAGAACCTCTACGCTCTTCAAGAAAACTTTTAAAGGTACCAACTCACAATAGCTCTTCTTTTAATAAATCTTTTACTGTCCAGTCTATCAAGCTCTGGAATGCCCTACCGTTGCGTGTATATGAAGAACAAACTATTGTTATCTTTAAGCGACTACTTAAAGAGCATTACTTGTCTCAGTCTCGTCTCGTTCGAACACCGTTAGGATAAATTTTAAGTGAATATGTATCTACTGTATTTATCTGCTTTATATTATTGTTTGAGGAATTTTGTAATATATATATATATATATATATATATATATATATATATATATATATATATATATATATATATATATATATATATATGTATGTATGTATGTATACGTGTATATTATATGGTTTACTTAATTTTTTATTATATTTTATTATATTTATGTTTAGTAATTTATATAATTTCATGTGTTAGTTATTTATATGTTATTTTATTGCATGCATTGTCTATATCACATGTATTGATATTATATTATGTATATTTATATTGCACCCCCTACCTAGTTTTCATTGTTCTAATCGTTTACACCTTTGGTTGCCTGTAAGATCGCTCTGTAGCGATAAGGCCGCCAATATATACTTATATGCTTTTTGTTTTCTTATATGTGTATTTGTTTGTGGTGTTCAATAAAAGCATATTCATTAATTCAATCATAAATCGTATTTGCATTTTTCATTACAGTCTACTTCAGTTCACTGCTGAAAATAAGCCTCCCCATAGATTATGATTTCTTATATTTACGCGAATACTACACATTGAAATAATACAAGTTTTTACGGAATTTATCGCATATTGTTAACTTTTTTATACTTTTTTATTTGCGCCCGAAGCAAATATGGGCAACCCTCCGGAAAGCGGGGGAGGGAGGCGGTGAATGCTCATAGCATACCACGCAGCCGGCTGCGTGGTTATGTGTAGACTTTTACCCACTAAACACCGCCTTTTAGGAATTGGCTTAACGATCTGACTAGAGATCTCTAAGCCGTATACGAACGCGACCCTCCTTGGCAGAAAGGAGGGCGCAATTTTTTTATACCCGACGTTTCGAACGCTTTACAGCACTCATGGTCACGGGCGGGACTGAGATGTTCAACGCCTAGAGGTCATAGTTAACCGCGGTTACCATAGATTAAAATTTAACTTTTGTTCCGATCTACACTGTATGAACTTATGGTATCTTGAAGTCTTGCGGTTGTATGTTTGGGTTGGGATTTAATTTTATTTATTATAGGATCCCAAGCAGATGGTAGCACACAGCCATCTTCTCTATTGAAATTAGGATGTTTTTTGATTTCAATAGCCTCCCGAATCATCCTTGGAAGGAATCGGTGTTCTTTAGCGAGGATTTGTGGTCTATCAAATCTGATATAGTGACTGAGGCGATCCTGTACGTGTTTACAGACTGCAGACTTCCCGGAGCGTCGATACTACATATCAGTTATATGTTCTTTAACGCGGGTTTTAATGGATCTTTTAGTTTGTCCTATGTAGGAGAGACCACATTCAAAATCAAGCTTGTACACTCCCGCATCTTGCAGAGGGACATTACACTTGACTGATGGTAAAAACTGACCAATCTTCATCAGCGGCTTGAAGTGTGTTTTGATGGAAGCGTGCTTCAAGATGTAGCCAATCTTGTCAATGATTCCTCTAACATATGGCAGTACAGCAGGTAAACTCTCGACTGCGGTCGGCTTCACTCGTTCACTGTGACGTAGGCGCGGGACCCGAAGCTTGTTGTCATGCAAAACTTGCTTGACATGGTGGAGCTCGGCAGCCAGGTGTTTACTGTCACAGATCCCTCGTGCTCTCTGAAACAATGATTTACCCACGGTAGCTAACTTTGAAGGATGGTGGTGAGAATCACCGTTTAAATATCTCCTTCTCCTCCAGATGTGTATGATGGTATGTTTCTCTCTCTCACCTTTTACGATACCCACGGAATAATATGGGGTAGTGGATATCCTTACACCGTCACTTCACGGATAAACGTTCAATATGTTTACAGCCTATATTTGTTACATTTCTGGACACTGACCATGACCCATTTTTGAGATAGTTTTAGGGAAAGAAAGTGTCCCGCTGCGTTGCTTCAGTCCGTGTTAGCGGGCTACACATGTTTTCGATTTTAAATTATCTAGATAAGCAGGTTTCCTACACCGCCGAGCAAGTGGTATATCAGTACTCAAAATTAACAATTTCATTGGTGCCAGCGAGAATCGAATCCGGGATTCTCGCGTGTCAGGTTTACGGTAAGTGCTTAACCCTTGAGCTACCACGGATCCAATTAAGTATTAATTATCCATTAACAAATTGAAATATTTTGCAGAAATAAATTTATAGATTATTATAAAATATTTTTAAAAATATTATAGAATGGTTAAAAATTGTTCAATAATTTATGTTTTAGACGTTCTCTTGTCCGCAGTATTATCACCATAATATAAGTGAATTATGAACAACCGACGCCAAGGAAGGAAAGTCGCTTAAAATAAAATAATGTTCAGAGTGACATTATTTCAAACTCCAAACTCTTCTATTTCTTACTCACAGAGAGACAAAAAAGTGTTATTATAAATTAAAAAGTTAATTTCTCTAGGTGTAGTTTTTTACGGAAGTAAGCAGAATATTAATCACACGTATCAGAATATCAACTCACGTCTAGATGTTCTTAGTAGAGTTAAAAAAAGATTTACAGTAATTTTCACACACTAGTAAACTTGTATGATGCAAGTCTTACAACGATTATGGAACTAGGTGAGGTGAGTCAGCGTAGTAATTATGTATGTAATTATTTTAATGGAGATAATGTGATATTTTATGTGCGTTTTTGAGTCTATTTAATTCCATTCATGCTTCAGTATTATTTCTTAAAAGACCTGAAAACTTATTGAACGAATTCCAATTTTTTTATACAGAATCGTTGGCCGCTTTGGTAACAGCGACAGATACCCTTAGAATTGAAATGGAACATTCAAAACAGTTTAGATTGTATCTTTTGCTGCCAGTACTTTTAAAATAGAGATTCATTTAAAGCTTCGAATCGACGGAACAAATTGAAACTACGATTGTGCAATTTCATTTGAATACCTTTCTTAGCCATCGGTTGTCGGTTCGTTGCGCTATATGGTGGGCACATTACCACATTACACTGATCTGTTGGTCTATGTTGGTTACGATTTACCAGGAGGTAGGACTCTATTTCTGACTTCTGTCCGTCTAGTTAGCTACCACTATTTTATTTTGACAAGTGGGTAGAGAACCGTAATGATTTTATTAAATTCAGTTGTTAAGAGGAAGATGCAGCTAATCGTCTCCTTTCAGTTACTCTCTGTTGCCTCTTGCGACACTCACGGAATGAAATGGGGAAGGAGATATTCTAACACCGTACCGTACCGTACATAATGTCAAGGCCGCTCCTCATATGTCAGTAAAATTGCGACTGAATCTTAATAATTAAACGATAAAACGTATTCATAATGACTATAAATAATTATATCCGTAATTCTAATCTAATTTTCTGTGATAATGCGTTGACATTTCTTATATTAAACCACTGACAGTGAATGTACATGAGTAATACGACAGTTATCAATTACAATTAGAGCCTTTCTTCTTCAACATTTTTTAATTCTAATGCTGGACAATGGCCTTTCAAGAATGTAATTTTTGGTATGACATTTCTTAGAAGATTTACCCACCTTACGTTACTAACCAATCACTGGGGTACTATTCTACATTACTATTCAGTGAAACTAGGTTTTAGCGTTTAGAAAAGATTTTCTTTAATAACTCGTTCACCTGAACCCTCATCCTTTAATCAGCAGCGTCCAATAATACTTTTTTTACGTCTGCATACTGAACATTATTTTCTTATTAAACTGAAATGACGAAGGAACTTTCAGCTACCTGATAGTAAGTGGCAACTGCGTTCCATGGACGCCTACAGCAAGCTTCAAACAAAATAGGCTATAATGCGTTTTCACTTCTGAGGACTAAGTGGAAATGCCTCATAGTCTTATTATACTGGTTCTCTATACCCTTTATACCGGAATACAGCACTGCAATTGCACTGCTATGTGGTGGCAAGAAAAGTCAACAGGGTGGTACCTACTCAGATGTAATTCTAGGCAAGAAAGAAGACCTGCCAACCACAGTTTTAAAAAAAAGGTTGATTCCTCACTTTGTTACCTTAACTTGTGTTATAATCAGTGGTTGGAGTAGGTAGAGCTGTTTGGCGCGAATGACCGCAAACATTGATGTTAACATGGATATGCCTCTGAAATCCCGGGGTGTTGAAATTGTCGATTGATTTAAGTGAGTTAATATGCGCAGGTATTAGGTGAGCAACCAAACAGTAAATACTTACTTATATACACACACAGGGATCCTGGATTGTTGTTAGAGGTAGCTTCGTGAAATATGAATGATTTAAGTAAAACTGTTAGAAATAATACTAAATAAACTTTACTGCACAAGGAAATATTAAATACCCACACAATACAGAATGAAAAGGGATGTAAAGAGTTGTATAATTTTTTTTATTTAAATAGAGAGAAGAAATTTTTATTGATCACTTTTTAATTACCTATACATACTATTTTTCTTGTTGTTAATATTTAGAAAATGTTTTCCGTCTTTCTCTAGCAAAGCAATTTATCTCTCTTTTATTTTTATATGTTTATGCTCCATGATATCAACATGCCAACCCGTCTTACGCGCTGTTTTCGTCGCTTATTTTTTGTCTCTTTCTATCTTAAAACGTCCAAAGTATTAGCTATCTCACTTACGCAGATACAGATACAGTACAGCGGCCTTTACATTCTCTCTTGTTTCGGCTTGTATAGTGCGTACGTATGATTTATTGTTTCTTATTTTATTTGACGTTGGCTTGTTAACTGGTTTCTGGAATCTTACTAACACGACTATTTTGGCTTGTATTTACGAATTTTGATTTGTGTTTTGTGGATTGGACTGTTTGTTTGATTTACCTACCACATTTGGGTAAGTCTCTTCTATTTTTATAATATATACTTACTACGAAGGACATTCAGTGAAAAACTAAAGTAATTATCCTCTGCTAAATACATATTTTTTCAGCCTTCTGAAGTTCGAAAGGAAGCTTTATACAACACGTACGAATTAACTTGAGACTCCGCTGGAATGCGACCCTATCCCGACTCCCCGCACCGCGTCCCGCGCTGGCCGTGCGCGCTCAGTACCGATAGTATTTTTGTTACGGATACGCGTCTCGACTCTAGTTCGGTATTTTTGATAATTGTTTGTTGTTTGGTTTGGACTTTTGTTTGTTTTTGTTATACTTGAACGTTATTTTATCTGTTTGTTGTTAATTGCGTTGTTTTATTGTTAAGTTTGAACGTTGTGTTGTGCCGTTTTCTTGTGACGCTTAGGAGTTACTCCGCCTTTTTTATTTTTAAAAAAATATGGGAGGAAAGACAATACATAGCCAAGCACGGACACTTGCTCTAAAAGTTTTAAAATTTTTCGAAGATGAAAAATCAAATTAAAAGTTTCTTATTCCTGTGGACCAAGATTTAAAGAGGGCTTGTGCAGCAACAGGCATATCAAAGGCAACACTACTAAGAATGAAAAACGAGGCGAAAAAAGTTCAGTCAATTTCTCAAGACCAAAATGATGATGTCACAGTAGTATCGGAACCATGTACTTCTCAAGCAAGACCAGAACTTAAACTATCAACTCCAGGAAAAAAAAGGAAATGGAGCTCAAAAAAAAATTGAACTCGACAATTTTGATCTGTGTGCTCTAAGAAACCTTGTCAACAGTTTCTATACAGTAAGGAAATTCCAACATTGAAAAAGATTTTAACGGCTGCAAAAGCAGATCTAAATTTTCCAGGTACGTACCCATATTTATTGACATTTTTTATATGTATTATATATCATACTTTAGGTCATATCATATACAAGGTGACATTTAATTCTAGCATAATCTTGTTAGGGGTGCTAGAACCGGTAATTTGCAACAATTTTATGTATGGACACCCATATGCAAAAGTGAACCATTTCTGAGATATTTAATTTTAAATTATTTTTTGAAAAAATACCACGCGATAACTAAAACAATTAAAAATAAAATCTTTATTTTACAGGTGAAGAAACCACGTTACAACGAATACTCGTTGACTACTTTGGGTACAAATTTAAAAAATTTAAGAACACAAAATAAGTCTTAATACAAAAGCCAGACATTGCTGCCTGGAGAGCCCGTTATTTACGAAGGAAGAAAGAAAACAATGAACTTGGGGTGGACAAAAAACCCGTAACTTATTTAGACGAAACATGGATTCACTCCCACTATACCGTTCGCAAATAACAATGACGCAAGCATTAGAAAAAATGATAATCCAGGACAGCGGTGGATATTGGTGCAGGTTGGCGGTGAAAACGGCTTTATCCCTGGTGCCGAATTGCTTTACAAATGCAAAAGTAATGCCGGGGACTACCATCACGAAATGGATAGTAAAAACTTTAAAAAGTGGTTGACAGAAAAACTAATCCCAAACTTACCTCAAAACAGTCTCTTCGTTATAGACAATGCTCCCTACCACTCAAAGCGGTCTGAAAAACCACCCGTGAGCTCGTCCCTGAAAGGTGAGATGCAGAGTTGGCTTCGGAAAAACAACATTCCTTTTGATGAAAAAATGATGAACCGGAACTGTACCATATAATACTGCTCAATAAACCACCGAAAAAATATATAGTGGACGAACTCATGAGGGAGCATGGACACGAGGTATTACGGCTGCCACCCTACCATTGTGATTTGAACCCTATCGAATATATATGGAACTTAATAAAACAAAGGGTGGCAGCTAAAAATGTTAACCAGTTTGAAAGGGAAATAGAGGGTTTGACAAGAGACGCAATACAGTCCATAACGGCTTCCGATTGGAAGAAAGAAATTAACCATATCGAAAGATTAGAAAATGAATACTGGGAGAGTGATAGACTTGGAGAAATCCAACAGAGAGAATTAATTATATCCCTCGAAGGGGAAGAATCCAGCTCAGAGAGTGAAAGTGAGGACGATCTAATGGACGGGATAGAACCGATCGTATACAGTGACAATTAATAATAAATATTATAATAAATCCTTATTAATATTCCTTACTTCTATTCCTTGATTTCACATAGTTTGTGCTGTTCCGCTTATCCAAGATTGATTCACTTTCACCCTAAGGTTGCCTGGGAGAGATTGCTTTTTAGCAATAAGGTCGCCTGTTATGCTTTGTATTTTTATTGTGTACGAATCTGTAACACTTCTATAGTGCAATAAAGTGTATAATAAATAAATTAATAATATTATAAATGAGAAAGTGTGTATGTTTATTTCTTTGTCCTTCCTTGACGCGTTAACTAAAAATAATATTATAAAAAATAAATATTTAAAATATATAAAAATGGCAACAGTATATCACTTATTACTTGCCATTGCCCTTGCCAGAATATTTTATTTTGTTTTTATTAATAATCTCATGCAAATCTCAAAAATTTCAAATAAAAAAATATTACGACGCATTATTTTGCACACCGTACATTAACAATTACGTCATCGGCTCAGGTCTCAAGTTAATTCGTACGAGTTATAGTTTGGCCATGTCCGTTTGTTTATCACAGTCCACAGCCATTTTTTATACACAAAAGTTTAAAGTGGAATTTTTCGTTGGTGACCTGAGTAGCAGGCAACTTGTTTACTTAAATTGTGCTCTCCCGCTACCCTACGTTGTAGGTGGTCCGACATGCACCTGACCGTTTTTTTCTAATACAATCTTGTGTTAAAAGCTAAGTCAATTAGAATACAAGGTGGACTAAGACCTCCCCCTCACACACCCCTTCAAGCACCGCGTTTTCCTACAATAACCGTTTTCATTGGCTATTGACTGCTCTTACCTAAATATTTTCGGAGACGAATTTGACAGTGTTCTATCTGATTGTCTTGATCGGCTAACAAAATGCATTTGAATTATGTATGTCATATTTACTGTGGACAAACTGAAATACTTGGCATATCTATGTTATGTCCGCATGTAGCAAATAACAAAAATACCTCTACCTACTCCTATAAAAACTACTTAAACAATGTTTTGTTAATTCCGAGAATTCCCGGGATTCCGGGAAATATTTGGCATATCCATGTTATGTCCGCATGTCGCAAGTAGCAAAAACAGCTCAACTTACCTATAGTTATAATAAATGACTTATATTGAAGAGTGTGGTTTGCAAGATGATAATGTGACCAGGATTAAGAAAGGAATGCTTCGTTGGTTTGTTCATGTGGAAAGAATGAATGCGAGAAGAATGACAAAGTAAATTTGTGTTGCGGAAGTGAACGGCAGAATTGGAAAGGGACGTCCTAGGCGAAAGTTTATCGACCAAATTGGCGATATATTGAAAATTGGGCCAAATTAGGATATGGAAATTAGAATATGGATGTGAAGGAGGCGAGAGAGGTGTGTGAGCATCATGCAAAATGCTAAGTCTGTAGTCTCTGCCTACCCCTCTGGGTGACAGGCGTGAGTTTTTATGTTATTTTATGTTTTTATGTTACTTATGTTGGTATTATATGGTGTAATTAATTTTGTTATAGTTCATCCTTAATTTATATCCCAATTAAAAGCAACGCTTTAACCCTTATATACTAGTTTATCGTATCAGAATTAGGTGTGTTATTAAAGGTTTTTATTTATTTTTATTTATTTATAGGATAGGGTGACAAACGAGCACACAGTCCACCTGATGGTAAGTGGTTGCTGTGGCCCATAGACATCTACATCTATCCTCGATTACGAATCAAAATGCTGATGCGTTGTCACCCGTGATGACTTACATGGAATTCCTCGTTTCCAGTAGAAAAGGTCTCCAGTTCTCTACACTCACCATACGAAACACAGTATTATTAAGCTACTATTTGACGCTGGTATTCTGTGAGAGCGTGGTCCTTCCCCGGTCGAGCCGACCCATTAGTACTACAACTATACTATTAATATAACTGCAGCATGGCTCTACCACGTAGGTGTTTACAGTGAGGGTTAATTATAGCAATTTGTTCTTAGCATTACGTAAGCTTAATTGCAGAAAATTGGATTATAAATTCAGCAATTAACACAAATCAAATCCATCTAATTTCTAGTAAAGGGCCATCAATCATGTTGGATTCATTTGGTATATAGTTGCTAATTATAAATGAAAATATATTCCTGGTATCCGTTTATAGTCAGTAGTATTAGTATTAATATTCGTGTTAATACTAATACTACTGACTATAAACGGACATATAGAAGATAATTTGAGTGTCCAGCTACGACTACTTCATTGCTTTATTTTTTTAAAGTTCTTAATGAATATGTGTGACAAACGAGTAGTATAAATGGTATCCGGTTCTAGCATCATGCTTCTATTTTACGCTGGTATTCTGTGAGAAGGTGGTCTTACCCCGGTCGAGCCGATCCGTTTGTGCTACAATCAAAATATAACTGCAACGTGGCTCTACCGTGTAAACATACCTCTTTATATTTTACATAGTATATTTGGGGTATCTATATAATTTTCTCGTCTGGTTGGGTTCAATAAATATATAATTTTAAGTTAAAATGAAAAGATAAATATACATAAATATCAATAAAATAAAATAAATACAAAAAATACATAAATAAATAAGATCCAACCAGATGGAAGCCCTCGGCAGGGGAGAACAAACGGCCGAGGGTTAGGAGGAAAGGGAAAGAAACCGGCGGACGATGCGGGCGGTATCAAGGAGCACCGCCTTCTGCATTTGAGCCCGAAGCGGTCCGTCACTGAGTCCCAGTCGCCCCAGCTGACACGAGAGGCTGACTGGGATCAGCCCGTTTGCAGAGACGACTAAGGAATAATTTCGGCCGGCAGACCACCCCACATGTCGGTCACCTCGTGAGCCAGGTCCACATATTTTTTCGTTTATCTTACACAGTACTATTATTATTATCGGAATTTCAACATCCAAATCCGGTAGACAATAAATTCAAATTTATGATATCTCTTGATAACAGATTCCTTCAGTTGTTGATCCAATTGTGTAACCCTTATCACATGTGAAACTACAACAAAATGACATTATTTCGATTATTTCGTTGGTCGAATGTTTGTAAATGCGACTGTTGATCATGAGGTCCTAGTTTCGAATCCCAGGTCTAGCCAAAACCAATCAGTTATTGAGCTAGGAGCCAGGAAGTTGGCGGTATCTCAACCCCGTGCGTCAGAAAGCACGTAAAGCCTTTGGTACTGCCCATGACTTCTCTCCGGTCGTGTCGGTTTACCGTTCCATCGGGCTTTGAGAGTCAGGGAACAAAGAGTGCAGCTGTGCTTGCGCATATATTTGGGCACTATAATCCTGTCCTAATCTGATGGTTAGTCTCCGTTGAGACTGACCGCCGTGACCGAAATTCGTTCTGTAGGACGTTATTATATTTAGATAGCTTATTGTAAGCAAACATTAATTACCATTAATTTTCGTAGCCTTTAGTTCATCATATAATGTAAAAGAATGTTTTCAGCCGATGTTTTTATTTAATAAAAATCTATATATGTGTAGTTACACGGTCTAGGCAACAAACTTGGTGGTGAGACTCCTTTGTGTGGTGTTAGAAGTCCGCCTGGTTAGGGATCAACCCCTCACCTGTTTCTGCCACCAATCAGCTGTTCCTGCAGCGCTATGTTCCGGTCTAAAGGGTACAGAGAGCCAGTCCTCAGAGGTGCAACGCGTCTTTAGCCTTCTTTGTTTGAAGTTGGCTGCAGGTGTTATAAGACTGCAGTAGCTAGTTATCATCTGGCGGGATAAAAGTTTGTTTGTCAGCCTCGAAAAAGAAAGTTTGATGCAAAAGGTTTGCAGTATTTCTGTATACATTACACACTCCATTGATTTTATGATGACGTTGAAAAGTCGTTTAGAAGTACAATAAAAAGATAACGAAAGTAGAAAGGAGGCTAATGGTGTATTATATTATTTACACAAATACTAATAAAATTAATGTTGAAGTTTTGTAAAGACTTATGCGATAACCTAATATTTTATTAAAATTGAATTACTTATTACGACTAACGCGAGCTGTCTAGAACTTTTGATCCGTACTAACTTTGTCTAGACAGGATGTCACCTTGCACTACGTTTGTAACGATACGACATTGATAGATTCTAAATAGGCTTAATTTAAATTAAAGCATCATGATTCATAATTTGTCTAATACTTTGTGTAATATTCTTATCTCTAACAGGTTTTGTATTTCAAAATTTAAAATTTATAAATATTGCTAAAAGTCTATTTATATTAGTTTTATAATTATATTTAATATAAATGATACTTAAATAGTTTTCATAGATATGTAGCTGTGAAAACAATTAAGCGATGTGGACTCCACCTTAAGGGAGAGCAGGTGTCAACAATTCTTGCGAAAACTAGGCCACAATAATGTATTCCATCATTATTCATTCTAATGTTCTCAAAAACACTTCCTGATATAAAAAAAGTTTTAATTAAAAACTAAATAAAACGTTCCACATCCATCTCTCTTTCATTTCTGACTTCCCAATTTAATAACAATAAGAAACTTTCTCACGTTTATTCAAGAAACTGCAATAAATTTGTTTCTTAGTAAACTGCACGTCAGGCTTGTAGCAAAGAATTCATCCAAAATATGTGATATTTTATTAGCTGACAACACGTACATCGAATCATCTTTAATATAATATCATATCATTTAATTATTTCTTACATTACCACACATGGTACAACATAAGTGAAATAAAACCAATTTTAAGGATTTCGTAAATCTTAAATTTACTTACTCCCGACGTTCCGGATGTTTTACTAACGTAATACCATATTACTACCGTATATCCGAGAAGTAGCAAACAAGATTTGCTAGTGACTATATCTGGAAGCCCTCTCTCCTTGCTAAGCCATTGAGTGAGGGAAAGTATCGTGAGGAAACCTACGTGTCAGAGAACTTAAAAATATTTTCCCGAACATGTTAACACGCTTTTAAGCGGCACCGCACCGCTCAGGACTGAGAAGGGGCACAGGTTATATTATACATATAAGATGTAGCCTGTTACTTTATTTTATTACCTTGCAAAACACAAGACAAAAGACAAATATTTGTCACCCATAGCAATAGTAATAGTATTTCTTTGCGTTATTTGAACCTGTGGCCTCCAACGCTGCAGACAAATTCTTAACTACAGCGCAACTGAGACGTTAATACATTATTAAAGAGTAAAAGATAAAAGCGATTACTTTAAACATGTACAAGCCTGTTTTACTTTCTTTGCATATTACAGCCTGGAAACCCTTGTGACAGCAAGGCGCTCTCAAAGCGATTGTTTTCTATTTTAACTTTGAAAGTTTGTTGGCTCCGCTTGTTATTTAAAGTTGACTTTAAGCTTTGTCATTGTTTGCGATCGTTGCAAGTGCGGCTTAGGAAAATTTAAACATTTATTTATATGATAGTATACACTCTCGTAAGTCTTTCTTTCGACTTACTTCAGTTAATACTTTGCTTTTCGCTCAACATCCTTAAGTAATATATTTTTCGTACTTCAATGATATTTTGATATTTGAAAATTTTGATTACAATATTACAAAGAATAGATTCAGAACGAATACGTAACTTTTTATTCAATATACAACATTTGAATACAGTCGTATGAAAATCTACATATAACGTTAGCATGCTCTCTCTTTAAAATCTCTTTTTTACCCGAATCCTCCAGAAGGAGGATTTTGATTTTTTTCGTTTGTTCGAGGGTATTTCTACGTTTCAGTATGTCTATTTCTTTGACATGATCTATAGCCTAAACATCTTAATAGATTTCAACATACTATCGGGCGTCGTTACATTTGTCTTGGTTGTGAATATATATAAATTATTATTATTTCAGTGAACTCTTTTACACAGACGAATTTTTTAAATTTCTGTTTTGACCGTAGGGCTTGTCTTACAAAGACTTTGAGTTTTTCAGACGGGCTTAGGTTTTATATATACGTAATATATAAAGGTTAAGCCCGTCTAGAAAATTGAGTACATCGTTCAAGGAAAACTATTAACTTGAATCTTATGATTGTGCCTCAATTGGAAACTAATGATGAAAAACAAAGGGAACAAATAGAAAGGAAATTATCGTCGATATTAATGCCCCACTACGCGTAAGTAACCATTTGCGAGTGAGATAGCTTGACAGTGCGTGAGTTATAGCGACTCCGTGTGACTGCGAATGAGATACCGTGACTGTGTGTGCGGTAGTCTGACTGCATGTGAGGTAGCGTGACTGCTCGTAAAGTAGCGTGTGATAACGCAAAAGAGTTTTGATTTTTTATTGAGGGTAGATAGTAAGTTTTTATGGACCAGAGCATCCATTAAGTACTAAGCGGAATGTAGTTATATAAAACTATTCATCAACTCTATGCATCCCTTACAGCCTATATAAGTCCACTGCTGAACAATGGTCTTCCTTATATCACTGCACAAGGTCGGTCTTTTTTTGAACGATGAGTGGGATCAATTTTGGCCTACGGAAATTTGTTTTAGAAAATTAAGATATATCGCCCCATGGAAAGAGAACCGAAGAATGAGAACAAAATTACAAATAAATAATATTGATAAGTCAGATATATCATTTATATCCTTCAACTAAATAAGTTATAAGATCTCCTGCTTAAATAAGAGGGTTATGAGAAAAATACCACTTCCTATCGCTCCAGGAAACTTAATTGCTCCCACACGATCACGGTTTTTTTTATTGCTCTAGACCCAGAATTTGAATACTGCGGTATATCGGCCATTGACACGTCTCTGGAACTAATCCGCGAAAAACAGTGGTATGATATGGTGGTGCAGCACTTCAATGGAATAAGCAAATATCTACGTGTGCTTTCATACCTTGTTATAACGACAGGATGTGTGCTGTGATACTAAGGCAAGGAAATAGATACGTGCTCATTCTGAGTGTTTATATACCTACTGACAGTGAAGACAACCTAGGGGAGTTTTACAACCTGTTTATGAAATATTAGTGCAGTCATAGAAAGAGCAGATATAGAAACAATTTTTACTCTAGGAGACTTCAATGCCCACCCTCCTCATCACTTCGAGGTACTTTAAACTATACATTAATGAAGATTAAGCTTATGCATTTATGTAATTAGGTCTACTTAAACTGATATACGTACTGTATTACTGGTATTACTAACTTTATTTAGTTAAAATTCAGAAATCACAGTAGAACAATATCTTTGAACTTGTTATTACGGGTTGTTTAGTTTTCATCGCTTTCACTAGTTTATGACTCAATAAAATATGATGTATAGTCATACAAAATGTACGTGGTGAATAGGTTTGTTTAATTAATATCTTTATTATCTTTGTTACTAAACGTTACCCTTTCGACTTTGTACAATGTAGTGGAGGCAGTTTAGATACATTAATTTCACGAGGGCAAACATCCAACCCGGAAAATTGTTTGGAAGAAATAGCTCAGATGCGCTTAGAGCTGCGGGTTTGAATCCCGCACGGAACAAGTATTTGTATGGCGTACAAATAATTATTCTGAATTTTTTTCATTGTGCAATTTATGTTTGTAAACTGCCTTCACGATATACGGTTCATAGTGTGAGGATAACGTTCTTTGAAGGAATTAAAAACAAAATTAAAAACTTTAATGAGCCGCCTTGCTCTGAATCAGTTGAATCAATTCAAATGAAAAATTGAGAAGCGGTGAAAAGGCGACTAACCTAACCGAATGTCTTATTTAAAACTTTTGCAAACCACTTCTATGCCACCTGAACGGCAAATTATAACAAAAGACCACAAAATCTTAAAAGTGCGTTTTTGCTTATGAGAGTAATTGAATTATATTTTTGATCTTTTAACTTACATAGGTCCACTGAAAAGTCGCCGGGAATTTTCTTAAGTGATTGTCTCATTTAAAACTTTTGCAACCCAGTTAGTTCTGTGCCACCTCAACTGCAAATTATAACAAAAGACCACAAAATCGTAAAAACCCCTTCTTGCTTGTGACAGTAATTGAATTCTATTTGTGATTTTTCACCTAATTCCTTAACATCATCAGCCTCATACCTGCTGGTCACCTTTTTACAGTTTCAATGTAATGAAACTTACGATCCATAGTTTAAAAAGCGATTAAAGAAAACATGAAGAAAGGCTTTACTAGGAGGAGGAACTCCGCACGAAAAAGAAAATCCTGTTTTTTTTTGTTTTTAGGTATAAAACTGATGACAAATGAACTTACATTCCATATGATGGTAAGTGGCTGCTGCAGTCCATGGATATCTGCAGCCAACTTCAAACAAATAGGACAGATGCGTTGTCACCTCTGAGGGCTAACATGGAATGCCTCACAGCCTGCAATTATACTGGCTCTCTTCAGAACTTTCCCTTCAGAACGGAACACAGCAGCGCGAGCACTGCGAGGTGGCGGCAGGAATAGGTCAGAGGTCTCCTTAATAGAAACGAAGTTCTACCACCAACTAAACCTCGTAAGACAAGCATAACGTCATCGCATGCAGGCGACTCAAGACCGTACACTCCTGGACAATGGACTAGTCATGGACTGTAAATAATGTGTTTACATTGAAAGTCGTTAGAGCCACGATCAAGAATAGGTTACCTCGACTGGGGAAGGAACGCACGATCTTACTGCGTTTCGTATGGTGCGTGAGGAAAACCAGTGTTTCCTTTTATGAATCCCTCATCTGTCTTAGTCCTTAGGGATGAGGTGACGCATATACATTTTGATACCGCATTTTAAACTTATTATTATTTATTTATCTAATTATACGTGGTAGAGCCATGCTGCAGTTATATTAGTAGTATAGTTGTAGCACGAATGGGTTGGCTCAACCGGGGAAGGACCACGCTCTCACAGAATACCAGCGTCAAATAGTAGCTTAATGCTGCTGTGTTTCGTATGGTGAGTGTAGAGAACCGGAGACTTTTTTACTGGAAACGAGGCATTCCATGTACGTGCTCACGGGTGACAACGCATCGGCATTTTGATTCGTAATCGAAGATAGATGTAGATGTTTATGGGCCTTAGCAACCACTTACCATCAGGTGAACTGTGTGTTCGTTTGTCACCCTATCCTATACAAAAAATTATACAAGGTCACCTAACGTATTCTATCATCTAACACAAGGTCTGTGTACCGCAGTAATGTAACAACAATAATGACAAACAAAAATGAAACAATGAATGTATATAGAACGTGCATAATGCATAATATATTATTTGGTTAAAGTTTTTCAAGTAAATTAAACTGCGTTTAAATATTTCTCTTTTACATACACATACACGAGAACTAACGTTTCAGCGTTTAAGAGAAGAGGACTCCTGCTTGACGAGGAGCAAGTGTCAACAATATTTGTTGGAACTTGGCCACGATACTTCAACAACATGACACCATTTATCTTTTAAAATTAATTAATTTTATTATGCTTTTCATCTCGCTATAAATACAACATCTATAATTTAAATGACAAGACTTTTTTTGTCATTCTTTAAATTAACGCGATTCGTAATTTTAAGTACGGATAGTGGTACTACTAGAGTAGATCTGGATAGACTTATTTAAATAAAATTAATTTTTATTCGATTTTTAAAGTGACTCAACTTTAAAGTACTTCTGAATATGAGCGGCAATTGTAGCCTGAACATGAACACCTGCAACTAACGTCAAACAAAGAAAATGCAAATGGCCTACAATCACAGCGGTGACACTCCCTGTACGTGAGAGCTTAAGCGCCGGTGACCTTGAGTTGAAGCGTGTAACGGTAGGGTTGATATCGAACCGAAATGGAATATTATAGACTTGTACCAAAGAAGATACATAGTAGGTATATGTTATATATTATGTAAACTTATGTATTTGGGTAGTGAAAGATACGTTCAATTTTAAATCAACTTTTATTAAATGAGGAAACTTAAAACTTCCGACAAAACCAAATATGCACGACAGCTAATGGTAATCTTAAATAATTAACCAACACTTAGTATTTCAGTACGCAACAACCATTATTACCTACTATCCTTTAAATATAACTTACTCTTATATATTTTTGAATTTTTCGATTAATTTTTTAATTTTCATTATTATTTCTAACATTTGCAAAAATTCTTGACTCTCTAGTGGTATTTTTAATAGTGTATATTTCAGTTAATGTAATATAATAAAATTATTGGCGATATATTAGTTTTATTGTCATGGTATTTCCCCATAATTCTTGTTAAGATCATATCTACTTTCACTAAAATGAGTTCACATATTTTTAAGTATCATAAAACATTATTAAAAATTAAACTAACAAAACAAGGGCCTTTGTTTTGTGCAGTGGAATTTATTTTAATTCTAATAACTTAAAATCACTTTCAGTAATACCTATACATATACTATAATATCATTTATTTAATAACAACATAAATATTTATCAAAGTATATAAACCTAGCATACACGGCTATAAAAACTAATAACGTTACTTGGTAACATAAACTTAATACCTACATGAATGGAATAGTAACATGTACATTAAGATATCAGTAATATTCATATTTTAATTGAAATATTATAATATCACTTGACGAATATATTCATATTAACTAATACTGACAAATATCAGTATTACTACTAGCCCTCGGCCAGGGCAGTCGGCGACTGCCCGTTCCACGCCCCGCGCGCCTCTCAAGGCCCCCGCACACATCCAGACACCCACACATAGCCGCAAGCGATTTTACGTGCACACATGCTTAAGTGTCGTTTCTTTTCGCGTAGTGTATATATTCTTTGCTACAATGCCTTACAGTACGAGTATATATAATAATTTTATCACGTGTTACGTTTTGGATAACATTATGAAGATTACATTATAATCTTCTTTGACTTCTTATTAAAAACTACATTTCATTATAAATAAATAACAAAACTTTCTAAATCAAAGTTATCATTATTTTGAAATGAATGCGCTTTCTACGATTAAATTTTATTTCCCTTTAAAAAGATTATATCTAAAAAAGAAACCTTTTCAAAAAATAACTTTTAATTTAATGTAAAAGCCAACTCCCCAGAATTTTGTTCTCCGAGGTCTACTTCAAAGAACTAAAAGGAACAAAGTAGTTTTCTCTTCAGCTTATGAAGTCGTTGCTGACACATAATATGTATATATATATCACTAATTCGTTCGCTTTTTCACCTGTTCGCTTTAGTAGAAAGATGAAGGCAAAAGAAGGAGAAAAGTCTTCATTAACTTTCTATATTATTTCAGTAACAGGCACCTTTAAGCTTTACTTGTATGAAGCTTCTCCTGTTGCTTGCTTTGGCATATAATACATTAAAATAAAATTACTATCAATAAAAGTACTCTCCTTTCTGACAAAGTAATGGACAAAACAGTCCACCGCGTGCTCCAGTGCTCCAGTGCATGTTGATTAATATAATTTATTTCTCAGGCATGCTGCTGTATTTCATATGGTGAGTGTAGACAACCAGATATCCTTTTTACTGGAAACGAGGCATTCCATCTTAGCCCTCAGGGGTGATAACGCATCTGCATTTTGATTCTTAATTGAAGATAAATGTAGAAGTCTATGCGCCACAGCATCCACTTACATCAGGTTGACTGTGTGCTCGTTTGTCACCCATATTCTTAAAAAAATGCTAGATTTTTCATATTTCTGTCTAAGTTGCTACACATTGCACGCAGATTGATATTCATAGTTATTTTTTATAATTATGAGGTTGCCATCAGGAAGACGCTCCTGCCTGCGCGACTTAGGTTCCCTCTGTCGTCCCTAACGACACACACTGGCTGACAATACACGTTAGTGGTTTCTCCCTCACGCCGTCACTATGATATGTTATACTGTACGTATACACAGTACAACATGATAATTACAAACAAAATAAAATTAAAAAATCAAAGAAAAACTGTTCAATCTTATAAGTTCAAAAAATACTTGCATGAATATGTAACGGACTCAAACTATGGTTTTCTAACTAAACTTAAAGCTAACGTTAAATAACAAGTAAAACCATCAAATTTAAAAGTAATAATCGAATAAAGAAAAATAAACTAATTTCAGCTAAAAGATCCTAAAATCGATTCTAAGTCATACTGTCTTATCTGCCGATTTCAGTAACTATTAAGTGAATATTTTTATTTCTTTTTGTTTTTGAAGTCAGGTTTTACGATTTTTTTTAAATAAAATAACTATCTTACACTTTTCATTCTAAGAATATATTACAAGTTCAAAGTACAAACTAGAATTCCGTTTAAATGGTAACATTAAAACCTATTCCTTTATTTTTTACCCTCAGGGGTGAATTTTGTTTTTCAAATTTATATAAGTAGAACCATAGGACCCCTGAAGTGTAACCAATTTCAAACTATTACATACCGTTATAGCCTATTTAAGTCCACTGCTAAACATGGCCTCCCCATAGATTACCTCATAGAGGGGATATTTTTTATAGTTGCCACACTAAGTAACCGGGTCGACAAACGCGGTTTTTAATTATAAGTCGTTATTAGGAAAACGATGTTGCCCTTTTCTTGAATTGTTTCTCCCTTTCGCCTCTTACGATACCTACCACGTAGGGTACCTATATACTTACACCGTTACAACGCGGTAAAAATTATTTCAAAAACATAAAAAATATAAAAGATAGATTATTTATAAACAAAAATGTTCGTAAAGGTAAGGCCCGAACGTGCATAAATAACGAATAAAAATAGATGCAGATTAATTGACAAAGTCTTCCTTTTTTGAAGTCCATTAAAAAAACAAATGATTTGTTTTAAGAATGCCTCAACGCCAAGAGGCTTTTTTTTTCAATCTTTTATATGTAAATAAATTCATGGAAGCATGAATTTTCAGAGTAAAATAAGCAAGAAAGATTTTTTTCAGCATTGCAGTAATTTTATATTACGTCTTGTAAGTTGTTAACTACACAGGCCAAATATCACAAGTCGTAGTAGAGTCGCAGGGGAAGAGGTATTTTTTGTTGAATAAAACTATTTATACGGATTTTATCGCGTTTATCAAATCTGATATAATAAACAACAAATCATCGCAAATAAATCCAATAATGAATTATAGTATATTTCATTACGAGTGCGGAAAGCCTGTCATTGCAAAGAGTTTCGACAAATCTCTACCCGAGCCGAGGCGCAGCCGAAGGTGAGGGTTGACAGTCGGAACAAGTTGCAATGACGGTTCCGCACGTGTACTGAACAACTATTTTTAATACAGTTGCGAAAAAATTAAGCAATTTAAATAAAATAATAAAACACAATAAACTCAACTAACTTGGGTATTCATTTATATCCACGTTGTTCGTTATTTTCAGCATACTTTTTACCATCGAAAACCTCGACCATAACGTAGAAGGTTTTAATTATGCTGAGATTTCAGAGAAGTGTGCCAACATAACATTTTCTGAAAAACTATTTGCCTTTTTCTCTTTTCTCCAAGCAATAAATTCGTCGTATGTAAATATGTAGCGATTTTTTGACTTTTCTGGTAAAATATTCTCCGAAGCATTTTGTGAGTTCCGAAGGTGTTTCGAGAGTTCAAATAAAATATCGTCGAAATTACTCATTTTGTGCAACAAACAACTAAACTCGCAAAGAACATTTTTGGAAAATGGCGCCAACCGTAAAAGAATGGGTGCGTTTGGCAGAAAAAAGCGCTAGCAAGCGCTTACAAGCGCTAAAATAGTTTTCGGCCAGGACACGATTGCTACTTCAGTAGCGCTGACACAATCCGCCATTTTGCTTATTTAATTTGTTTGTTTTGAAGTAGAAATTATAAGTTGTTTTGTGCAATATTAGTTTTAAGTAATATAATGACATGAATAGACATATACATGTTATTAAAAAATCATGATTGGTAAGTTTTTAATATGAATACTTTACAAACATATATTTAAATTAGGTTAGGTTCCCTGGTTAAAACTAACATCGTGTCCTGGAGGAAAATAGCTACTTACGATTTGACAGCGCTTACCGCTTACGATCGCCATTTTGCTTACAAGCGCTTGCTAGCGCTTTTTTCTGCCAAACGCACCCAATATATGCAGAGATTTTTTTTTGTTTTCTTCACCCATTCTGGGTAGGCAAAGGGAACTATGCCCATACAGCCAAGTCTTCAGTAGAATTTTTTTTGATATGAAATGAAAATAAAATTTAATGAGATGAAATGAAATCTAACCTAACTCATTGAATCAAATCGTTAAATCTGATATTGAAACAAATTAGTAGCTTCTTTTTAGAAATATTTGCATGAATCATAAAAACTTCTATGATTTTTTTTTAGTAAAAACTTCCTAGTTGTTTTTTTCTTCTTAATAGACATTATTTTGACAGTTGGGAAAGAGAACACACGAATTCGGCAAAGGTAAAGAAAAAGCTCGAGTATGTATTAGCCCACATACCGAACGCTATACGTCCCTGCAATACGTCACTTTTTGAGCAACTGTATCAAAAACTTATTTTTGTTTTACTGTTATAAAAACATCTATTTGTTTATGTGCCACGAGCGTAGCCGTCTATTTACATACAAAAAATATAGTTCGGTAAATTAATATGCACCAACGCTCACTAGACAGTTGCGTCCACGACCAACACCGTAACGTATCATGACCGACCGCAGCTAATTCGCAATGAGAACATTTGGACAGTATCGATAATTCGTTACGCATTCAAAAGTGACGTTACCGCTATATGCAGGCGATCAAACACGTTTAGCATGTGGCATTCATACCGTTGTCCAAAATAATAGCAATTATAAAATATTTTGACTCGTTGGTCCAGTGTTCGTAAACCTCGTTTACCGTCGGCTGATCATGATGTCCTGGTTTCGAATGGGGCCGAGCCGAGTCAGGTCAAAAGCAGTCAGGAAGTTGGCGGTGTTTCACCCCCATACCTGGAGATACCTATGTTTTTTTTCCTGATGCGTTGATCGTATAACCGTTGTAGTGTGCCGCAACATTTGACTTACGAAATAAACGTCACTTTGCTATAAAATCATGACAGCATTTGTCAAAAATATCAAAGTAACTTTCATTGAAATGTCACTACCAGCTTGAAAGAGATAAGTATCCCCCGTAAATTGAGCGTCAGTAACGAGTAGAAACGAACCCCATTGTATGAATTAATCCATGTCTTTCAGCCATTTTATCATGGTAGTTTTAATTTGTTAATTCAGTGGCACTGTGCTTATTTTGTACCCAATAGATTTTAAGTATATATAATCATCATTTTCAATATCATCATTACAGCCGTTGTTAACAAGTCCACTGCTGAACCTAGGTTCACTAGTAACTCAACAAATCAAAGAACCCGGCTGAATAATCTATATAACTGCCGTGGTAGCTCAGGGCTCAGGTTTGGGCGTTAAATATTTCCACCGTTAAGGAACATTGTTAGACTGATTCTACTGGTAAACTAGTTTTTTCGTAAACGTGAAAACCAACATTTCCAGTCCCGTTTAGTAGACTTTAAAAACTTTAATGAAGCACCAATAGCTACCACGGCTCATATATAATATATACTCTATATGCCAACCGCTCTGCGTAAAGTTCACAGTAAGCGAACAAACCAGGTTTGATTTTTTTTGTGTTCAAACAGCTATGCAGGTCTGGAGTGAAAGACCAGTATCACTACGACACAAAAGATCTATTATGATCGCTGCTATGTCTATAGTTCACTGCTAAGCCCTATGTATTCAACAAATAAAAGGAGTTGCTTAGCTGTGAGCAATTTCACTTCTTCTGAGCGGAGTACATAGTTTCCCAGATGAGTGTTACGTTTGCACATTAAGGGTCCAAATATTAAGAAAAAATATTTTGTATCTTTGTAGGTTGGAAACTTTTCGGACCACTCACGTATTCCAGCCCTGGAGCGAATAAAGTTCCTTATGAAAGTAATTTTTCATCATCATTACAGCCTTTCACAAGTCCCCTGCTGAACAAAGACCTCTCCCAAGGAATGCCACTAAAGATGGTCCGGAGTCCATCAACTTCCTCCATGTCTTACCAGGTCCTCACTGCATCTAGCGGGAGGCCGCCTTGAACCTTGGTTCCACGTCGGTTGTTGGTTCTTCCAGCTATATGGCTGGCCCATTGCCACTTCAATTTACTGATCCGTTGGGCTATGTCAGTTACACTGGTTCTACTATGGATATTCTTATTTCTAATGAATTAAATTTAATTTATCATGCAGAGAAACCCCGAGCATAGCCTTTTCCTTCATAGCTCGTTGAGCGACCTTGAGCGTCCGCATTCGGCCAGCAGTGAAGGACCATATCTGGCTGGTATTCGAGAACCTTTCTTTTTCATCCGTTGTCAATTCTTCGAGCTACATGGTCTGCCAAGAGCCACTTCAGCTCACTAAACCTTTTGTGAGAATTTATTAATATACATTTTATACATTGCAATGTAGTTGGGTACCTCACGCGTCGTATAGACGGTGGCATCGCCGTTGTAACAAGCTTTTACGTATTTTATAGCGTATATTTACCTTTTTAAATACCCTACGTTTCGAGCATTTTACAGCAACCATGGTCACGGGCATGAAGGTTAGAGAACAGGAAAACGATCACTACGTACTAAAGCATAGCCCGCCTGTCCTTGAAAATTGTAGAATGTATAGCGGCGCTGACGTCGGTGAGTAGTGACTGCGAAGTTAGCTGTTTATGAGTACAAGTAGATGAAGTTAGTTGAATAATGTACAAATTTTCATTTCATTTTTAGTGAGAAAATTTTCATGCTCCGTAATTTTGTAATTTTGGCAATAAGAAACATTAAAAAATGGAGAAATATTTTATTGTGCGTGGATGTGCAAGTTGTTTAGCATTTGATCATAAAAATAGACTGAAAATGACTTTTATTGACAGAACTTTGCGATCGCAGCGTCTCACATCCGGTGTCCATATTTCTGGGACACTATTTTCTACGGTGATTGTCCTCCTGTTATCTAACCTTTATGGTCACGGGGGAGACTGAGATGTTAAATGTCTAGATGTCATAGTTAACCGCGGTTACCATAGATTAAAATTATAAATTTTTGTTCCGATCTATGCAGTACGAATTTATATCATTTTGAAGTCTTGCAGTTGTATGCTTGGGTTGGGTTTTAATTTTATTAATTATAGGATCCCAAGCAGATGGTAGCACCCAACCATCTTCTTTATTGAAATTAGGATGTTTTTTGATTGCAATAGCCTCGCGAATCATCCTTGGAAGGAATCGGTGTTCTTTAGCGAGGATTTGTAGTCTATCAAATCTGACGTAGTGATGGGGGCGATCCTGTACGTGTCCATAGACTGCAGACTTCCCAGAGTGTCGATGTCTGTCAATTATGCCAATTGTGCATAAATGACGCCACACTAATAGATCCTATCCAGGCAAAGCGGGGACGGGTCGCAGCTAAAATATAAAGAAAGCATATGTGTAAACGTTGGACACAAATTTTAAAAAGTAACCACATAAACTCCGACGCCAACTGTTTCGTCCCTGAAGTTTTTAATGTCATAAATATCAACAAAGTGTTTGCTCAGTATTCAGGCAATTCAGTGCAAAATTTGGAAACAACGTCCAAGTTTGGAAATTTATTTCCGTCTTTCGGCACTGTTCCTGAACTGGAGCGATATAAAATCAAAATTACTTTCTTCCAATCTGTGTTCTAAAATACGTATCCTAAAATGCGCTTTTATGCTATATATATGCGCGCTAAATATGTTTTAAATATATAGATTGACTTGGCCATCGCGTGAAAACAATGTATCTCACAAGTAATACATATTGCTTAGTGCGATTGCCAAGTCATTCTATATATTGAAAACATAAAAGATTTTTAACATTGATATGGTCACTATAAAATGTTGTTAGGGTAGCTAATTAGGTAATAACATAAAACAGAAGGACCCTTAAGTAGGGACTGAATAAATTAACTGACTTGGCATTTATTACATGGATCTCACAACTTTTCACGGTAAAAGAACTGAGTTGCGAGACTTGTTTTTTTTTTACAAGTTATGTTTTTGATGGCATCTCATTTCTTTTTGTAGATAAGATAGTCCTACTTTTTTACCTTACCGGTACCTTCTACTTCTTGAATACCAACAACGTACCTATCTACACCAATTATACATATACAAGTACACTGATTCATACACTGCAAATGTAACTTTGTAATTCTATATATGTATATGGGATTACATAGTTAATTGATAGAATCAGGCGTTACTTAGCGGAAATCCATTATAATAAAAATATTAATTAATTTGCAACCTTCTGCTAACTAAATACAATGATGTCTTACCTGGACCTCCTGCCCTCCCTCAATTGCGTGCACTAACTCCGTCACAACTAGTCCCAGCACCACTACTTCCAACACCACTACTCCCGGCACCACTTCTTGTAACAGCACTATTCCAGGTAAGACACACCATCGAAGATAATACGACACGTGTTTCGCCTCTACACGAGGCATCTTCAGGTAATATAGACTCTACGGCGGCTGACCGCTAAGGATCCTTATCAGTACTCAAAATTAACAATTTTATTATTGCCGGCGAGAATCAAATCCGGGCCTCTCGTTTGTGAGATTTACGGTAAGCGCGTAGCCATTAAGCTACAACGGATCTTATTAAGTAGATATTTATTATCCATTAACAAATAGAAATATTTTGTAAAAATTATTATATGGATAATCATAAAATATTTTCAAAAATGTAATAGAACCGTTAGAAACCGTTAAATAATTTATGTTTTAGACGTTCTCTTGTCCGCAGTCTTATCACCATCATAAAAGTGAATTATGAACAACCGACGCCATGGAAGGAAGTCACTTAAAATAAAATAATGTTCGGAGTGACATTATTTTAAACCCCAAACTCTTCTAATTTTTACTCGCGGAGAGACAATATTCAAGACATTATTAAAAATGAATTCTCTAGGTGTAGTATTTTATGGAAGTAAACAGAATATTAATCACACGGATCTACGTTTTGTAACGTTCTTATTGAATTAACCGACGTATGTATATTCTAAGTAGTCATTTTATTAGTAATTTTTCCATATTAGTAAACGTACAATATGATGGAGGCTTTAAAACGATTATAGAACTAGGTGACGTGAGTTAGCGTAGTAATATTTTATTATTTTAATGGAGATAATGTGATATTTTTATGTATGTTTTTGGGTGGTTGGTAAATCCATCCATGCTTCAGTATTATTTCTAAAAAGACCTGGAAATTTATTGATTGAATTCCCTTGCATTTTGATTTTTAAAGAGAATCGTTGACCACTTTGCGACAGTTACTCGTAAAATTGAAATGGAACATTCAAAACAGTTTGGATTGTATTTTTTGCTGCCAGTACTTGTAAAGTAGAGATTCATTTAAAGCTTCGAAATGACGGAACAAATTGAAACTACGATTGTGCAGTTTTATTTCTACCAAAAGCCTCCAACTTTTTGTACTACTTTCGTAAAGAAAATAGTACAAAAAATTCGAGGCTTTTGGTTAAGTTTTTAAGTTTTTCTGTTACGCAAATAAAGTCAGTTGTGAACATTAAACGTATGAATACATTAACGGCCGATTGACTGTTCATAATCATCATTACAGCCTTTCATATTCATTCACCTTTTGCTGAACATAGGCTTTCGCCAAGGAGTGCCAAAAAATCCGTCCGAAAACCACTTTAGTTTAGGGGCTCCTCCTGAGCTAATATATATAAAAAAGAAAGAAAGAAAGTGTATATATATATATATATATATACCCTTTCTTTTTTTCTTCCTTTCTTACCGAACCTCAACTTCTTTCAACCTTTCTTCCCCATCGGTTAATGGTTCATTGAGCTATATGGCGGTCACACTACCACATCAACATACTGATCCGTTGGTATATGTCGGTTACTCTTGGTTTACCAGGAGGTAGGACTCCATTTCTGACTAGGAGTCCGTCTGGTAAGGTACCACTATTTTATTTTGATGCGTGGGTAGACAAACGTTAATGTTTTTACTATTTTCAGTTGTTAAGAGTAAGATGTAGCTATTCGTCTCCTTTTGCCACCAAATAACGTTAAAGCCACTTCTCATATGTCAGTACAATTGCGAGCAAAACTTAATAAGTAAACGATAAACGTATTCATATTATAATTCTAATCCGATTTTTTGTGATAATGCGTTGACGTTTCTCACATTAAATCAGAGACAATGAATGTACATATGTAATATGACAGTTATCATTTACAATTGGAGCCTTTCTTCTTCGACATTTTAAGTCTAATGCTCTAAATGGTGTCTTTAGACTGCAGTTGTCACTTACTCGTGCCATCAAACGTTTGTTTGTCAGTTCCGAAAAAAAAGTTAAAAAGATGTTTTTTGTTGCAAAAACTTTACAATATTTTAATATATAATACAGGCTACATTGACTTTACGATTACGTAGAAAAGTCGTTTAAAAGTAAAATAAAAAACAGTAAAAATAGAAAGAAGGTTAATCAACTTTTTTCTATTTTTATTATTTAATGCTGTAATATGTTACTTAAACAATTTCTAATAAAATTAATGTTCACGTTTTGCAAAGATTTATGCGGCAACCTAACATTTTATTAAAATTAAACTACTTATTGTGACTAACGCGAGCTGTTTAGAACTTTTGATCCGTACTAACTTTGAAAACCTTCTCGATTACAGTTTCATCCTACTTTAAAACTCTAGACAGGATGCCATCTTGCGTTACTTTTGGATAGATACGACATTGATAGAGTCTAAATAGACTTCATTAAAGTTGAATCATCACGATTGACAGTTTTGTTTAATTATTTGTGTTATATTCTTAGCTCTGTCAGATTTTGCTTTTTAAAATTTATAACTTTTTTTGTAAACTTGTTAAAAGTCTATTTATAGCAATTTTGACTTTATATTCAACGTAAATTTTATTTAAATAGTTTTGATTTGCAGTTGTGATACATTCAACGTCTAAGCGAAGTGGACTCCACCTTGTAGAGAGCTGGTGTCTACAATTCTCGCAAAAACTACGCCACAATACTTTGTGTTCCATCATTTTATAGGCACAATTATTCATTCTGATGTTCTCAAAATACTTCCTGATATTAAAATTAAATTAAACGTTCCACATTCACCTCTTTTTCATTTCTGACGTCCCATTATAAAAACAATAAGAAACTTTCACATGTATACTCAAGAAACTATTTTTTTTTAAGAAATGAAGGGCAATAAATAAGCACAGTCCGACTGATCGAGTATCCTGTGGCCTATATACACTATCCTCGTATAAAAATTGAAACGCACATATCAGCCCTTACGAAGAATATGGAATCTTTCTTTGCCAGAAAAAAGATCCATTTTTGGTTTATCAAAATTTTATCTGAAGGCACATCCCAAGGACACCCAATTTTTTTTCTGTTTATGTAGCAAAGTCAACAAAAACAACCTTTAAATAGGGTGCTTCATTTCAAAATGCCAAATTCTCCTGCAGGTATACGCCGCGCGCATGATATAATGATATCACTATATCACGGACTCTGATGAGAGGCACGTGACAACGCGGCGCGACACAGATGCGACCGTACCTATCTAAGCAAATAGTCTTTATTCCAAAGCTTTATTCTTTTTCGCCGGGGGATTTGACTCATTCGTACTTCAGCCATAATTGGTGCGTGGCTCTACCATTTAAAAACATTTGTTGAAAAACTTTATATAAGTAATAATTTAAATTATTTAAATATGTGGGCAGAAAAAAAATCTTTTTTTTTTTGTATAAATTACAAGTATTGTATTTTTAATTTTATAAAATTTGTTCTAAAGTTTGAAATGATTTCTGGGCAAAAGGGAAGTGTGAATAAAGACACGCGTAAACAGTATCGTCGTAAATCCGTTCATATGTTACTAAGCCCCACTAATTTAAATGGACTTAACAGACTCTTCGCGAAATTAAACTTTGAGGACAAAGGAATGTGGCCCATTCGTCTTTATTTAGTATTCTTAGTTCATTAATTAGATCAATTTGTACGTTACATGAAGCACTACGGTTTAATAACTTGGGAAAACTTTCTAAAGAAAATCTTTTTGAGTTTGTTTAAAAATCCCTTCTTCCCATTGGCCGTTATTATTTAAAGCCAATTGTCACCAGGCTGATGTTATTTGTCATTTTCAAATAAATTCTGCCATCATTCGGACACGTCGAGCGCAAATTGTAATGGGTTTCAAAGATAAACTCGTCTCTTCCCTCTTAGACACAGCATGTTATGGCCGTGTTATTGGTTGGATCGACAAGGAAAGTTGGCTGGCTTGAGATGAAATAAAATTCGTGTGTTTTTATTTATGCAATGAAATTTCTTAATATGGTGATTTTCATCAACGTTGTGATTTTCATCAACAAATGGATGTTTTTTTTTTTTTTGAAAATTTGCAAAACCATAATATGATATCATATAATACGATGCTACCTATGGGTAGGTACATTTTGAGCAATGGACATAGAAAGGCTTTAATGAATGAATATCTAATAATATAACATGTATACTATTTAACTGGTAGGAAAACTTTCCAAACTCGAGAACTCTCAAAATATTAATTTTTTGTTTTAAATTGACATCACAACTTTTCCCTTTATTTGTTTTTAGAGTTGAATGAAACTATTTATATGGATTTTATCGCGTTTAATTAACTTCTTTTATAATTCGCGACGTTTCGGGTGCTTTACAACATCCATAGTCACGTGGGAGGAGGGGGGGGGGAGAATGACATGTTTTATATCCCAATGTCATAGATACTAAGCCCGGCTACCTTCAGTTTTTGAATATAAATTTTTGGTCCAAACTACGCAGAACGAGCTTACAATATCTTGGAGTCTTGCAGTGGCATGCTTGGGTTTTTAGAGGTTCTTTGTTTGTCTCTCGACGTTTTGAGAGTGTAACTTTTTATGTAATAAGTTTATAAGTTATTATTGAAGATGTCAGTCCTAATACATGTCAATGGTTCATAAAGTTAGAGCAAGCCTCATTCAAAACTATTCCGATGATATGTCATTCTGAGAGAGATTAGCGTCGCTTTCCAGTATAAAAACGGAAAGGCTCTGGAGAGTATGTTAGTTACAGCTGAATTGGAAAATTGTCTCGCACGCAGACTTAAAAACTTCCAGTCTTTAGTATATAGATTAAACCGGTTTCGGAAAATGATTAAAGCTATAGTACAATAGATACACCCTTCGGTAAATTGTACAGAAGACAGAACAGACTAGTAGTTAAACAGAAAAAAGGGACAATAACCGTGTGAAGTAATACAGGATGCAGTGACAAGGGTAAATATCCGGACAGCTAAATTAAGAGGTCGCAATTTTGAATACTGTCTTGTTGTCCTACCACTATTAAGATATTTTAAGCTAAGTTGGAGTAACGTAACAGAGTCCCAAAAAAAAATTTTAAGACAGTGCCTGACCACAATACCACCTGGTGGTAAGTGGTGATGTAGGCCTAGATGGTAAATCGTACTGTTTTAGCGTATCAAAAGCCTATTTACTCTTGCCTTGAAGACGCCTGGATAGTATTCGGGCGGAAAGAAAGACGCCGGCAAATTTTTCCACTCTTTTGCTGTGCGCATTATAAAATACAAAGGGTTTAGTGCGTGGAATATTGAAAATAAAGGTGTGAAATACCGACGACCGCCTTTTTGTTAGATTGTGAAAATAAGAGGGAGGAATTAGAGCATGCAATTTCTGCCCTCACACCCATTGAAATCACTAGATTAGCATCGTCCTCTTTTGAGACTGCCTGAAGTGAGAGACCCTGACGCTCAAACGTAACTTCTCTTTCAAATTGAATTTAATCCCGACTGGCCTGAGCATTCATCTGTTACTTCTTGATAACTTTTCTGGCGTCTGCAAACCCAAAAAGATACTGGGAACAAGTAGATTATTAAAAAGCAGCAGGAAGTGAGTTGCGGAGGGAAGTGACCACTAAGAAACTTCTACTCCGATAGGTTATCAATTAACAAAATAATTATTCAGTAAATACAGACATTTGCAGCATTGAATTCACAAACGAGATGAACTTTTAAAGCGATTTAATACAGTATAGCACTTCCTTTATTAACTATTTGCCTAAGATATTAAGCTGTGAAGGCACTTAATACTTCCTAATGTGTTATTCAGTTAGCAAACCAAAAAAAAATTTCCAAAAATATCACAGCCACTGTAATATTTTTGCAGTAAATACATTGCTCCATAACCACTACCTAAGTATGACACCAAGTAACTCAACAAGCAATGTAAATATCACAAAACAATACTTTATTTATGTGGATATATTGCGTAGTATGGCCGCTGTATCTTGTGACGAACTAGTAATGTGCGTGTGCAGATCCACTATCGACAATAATGTGGATTGGCGAATTGCTATTATAGTTTATTCTCCAATTTGTCAACCGTTTCAACCCGATAGGAAGACCGATGTGACATAATGTTTTTTACTTATTTTGATTATTTTACAGCAACTACTACGCTGAATGCGTAACCAACAGTCGTAAAGTAAGTTGATTAAATTTTAGGTTATTATTATATTTTTACCTACATATTAATTACTTGTATTACACTATTCTCTGAACATATGATATTTTATTTATTTTATACTCAGGACCCAAAAAAATATTAGCAAAATGTTGGTATAAATGAAACAATCGTTAACTTTCCAATTTAGTCAATCACTAACGTATATGTAAAATAAAAGGCTTTTTACAGCACAACGATAGTGACCGATATTTTTGTGTGAGTAAGTAGCACGGTGAATGGCAAATGCACGCTGTACGTTCAAATATGTGGTTTATAATTGATTGTGTAATACGTTCTGATTTATAAAATGCGAGTGTGTGCGCGACTGTGTATCTACTGCTTTTACTGATCTGCAAGTGTAGTAGTTGGCGAGTGGTAGGGGCCAACTGGAGACACCGGGTTCCGATACATTTTCAACTACTGAGCATATCTCCTTATTTCTTATATCTATGGTTCTCACTAAAACCAACACAACTCGTGATTAATGCGTTAATTAGGGTCTTCAAACTCTTATAGTATATTAATATATTAAAATAGTATATTGTTATAAAATAGTAACGCTCTTAGATGAAGTAGTTTCTCTTGCGTACGTGAAAATTATTATTTTATGTGCAGCTCACATTTTTCATCTACGGCCATAAAAATTTTTATATGAAAATGAATTATGATATAAACGTATGCCCCAGCTAGTTTTTAAACATATTTAATGTAATAAGATAGTTTTTAGTAATGTTTTGATAGTTATAAGATGAGTGGTAGTTATGCAGTACCTCATAATGTCCGATTTCTATATTCAAAAACATTTCGTTCTGTGTAACGATCCGTTTTTTATACGAAGTTCGTACATAAACTTTATATTCATAAAAAAATAAACATTAATAATGTAAAAGGTACCTAAAAGAGCTAAGTTACTAAACAAATACAACGTAAATAAGGGTTCCAACTAAGACGATCGCACCATAAATATTACAAACGGCCTATTACTTAACCTTTAGAAAGAGAAAAACATATTAATTTATTGTGGTCATATATTATATAGTAATCATTTTATTTAAAAGGGGAAAAATATTACATAATAATATATAAGAAGGGGGGGGGTCACACTATGATCATGTTTCTGAATGGTTTTGACCGTTCACGCAGTCTCCAAATAACTTCGAGTTCACTAAGTTTGATATCAGCGCTAGCAGTGCTCTTTGCCTATCAGAATTAATATAGATATATGGTCGACGTAGTGTTTTCGCAGGTTGATTTCCGCACACCGGAGTATGGTAAAAAAATCCTGGAGGATAGAGGTGAATTTACCCAAATTTATACTAAGTTTGAATTTGAGGCGTTTCCCATAAATTCCAAAGCCTACGTCCAGCCCCATTTTTGATCCATCGGTATGCCATATAGGGCAACTGACCTCACAAATAACCTGTCCATTCAGCCAGTCCTCTCTGGAGCACTGTGTACTTTTTATTAGAAGTGTATAGTGAACGCATGATATCTGAGATCATGCACAAGATCGGTGTTTCCTTTATTGAGTCGAGTATGAATTTTAATCTATACGAAAGCAAGCTGAGTCCTCCCTGGGCATTAAATCCTACACAAACTATCCCTTACCACCTTTTCTAAATAAAGAACAAGGGGTATTAGGCATAGATGTGCATTAAAAGTAGCTCCTAGCGATGATAGCATTGCTCCAGTTGCCATTAAAAAGGCAGTATTTTGTAAACTATTTAGTCTGTCTGTGTGTCTTTTTAGAGTCGAGGGATACTCATCCCAATTTACCTGTCCGGTAGTTGTGGTATGGTATACGGGTATGCGACCCCGGCTACCCTAGCTATTACTGTCCTATCCCTTGCCCTCATGGACGGTAATATCCTACATTTCCTATTTCCTACCCTAACTTACCTTACTCTTCCTTTTCACACCACCTATCCTTCCCGTTTTCCTATTCCTACCCTCCGCCAATCCAACGTCGGCCGTGCGGATGGATGCATGGCTAGGGGCGAGCCTAGTCGTTAGCGTGCCACACTGCCCTGGGACCGGGCGACCCCAGAATTAGGCTAGCCTTACCCTGGCATGCGGGGCTCTGCTGGGGGGGACAAACCTTTCCTTCGCTATTCGTGGGAACGCAATGGGTAATCAAAAAATTAACCAAAATGGCGGCGATGTGGTTCGCCACCCATCACGTCTCGTTTCTCGCGGGGGCGAAAAGCGGCCCACGGAGAGCCGCTTCGCTACGTTGAATGTAAGAGGAGGGATGGATGGAAAGGTAGATGGAGTGTGTCAGATGATGGATGAACGTTGCCTTGATATTCTGTGCGTGAACGAAACCAAGAGGAAAGGATGTGACACCACGGTTCATGGCCCCTACACGGCATACTGGTCGGGAGTCCCCCAAACCAGCCGAGGCTGTCAGGGAGTTGGTGTGATTCTTTCATCTCGAATGGTTGAATGTGTGATGGAGCATGAATGTGTAAGCCCAAGACTCCTCTGGATTAGGTTAAAAGTCGGACTCACCCGCTTGTTTATCCTTGGGGTCTATGCACCGACGGATTTGGGTGGAGGTGGGTCACTAAAATCACAACAAGAGAGAGAGGAATTTTGGGATAGCATGAGAGAGGTCTTGAATAAATGCGGAGAAAATGAACGGATCGTGATGTTAGGGGACTTTAATGGATGGGTTGGAGTAAAGCGTGATGGGTATGAAGGAGTTCTGGGTATGTTTGGGGACGAGAGAGTGAATGACAATGGGAGAAGCCTGCTTGAAGTATGCTTGGAATGGAATCTGTGCGTGGCTAACACAATGTTTGACCACAAAAAGATCCATTTGTATACAAGAGATGAGGGTGAGTCTAGAAGTATGATTGATTTTGTAATTGTGGATGAAAGACTAAAGAAGAAAGTGCTAGACACTCGGGCATACCGCGGTGTAGGCCTTGACACAGACCACTTCCTGGTCATAGCCCGAATGCGTGGCCTCTTTAAACGGTGGCGACACCGAGGGGCCGAGCCTACGAGTGTTTTGGACAGAGTAAAAGTGGAAAATCTACAAGAAAAAGAAAAGAAAGACGAGTATGTAGAGAAACTGAAAGAAAGTTTTAAAGGGATAGAAGAGACAGGAATGATTGAAGATTTGTGGGAGACATTTAAGAAAGAGGTTGTAAATGTTGCGATTGAGGTATGCGGGGTAGCTAAAAGAAGGAAAGGGAGAAAGAATGATAACGTGTGGATGGATAAAGATGTACAAAGGGTTGTGCAAGAAAAGAAGAAAGCGTGGTTGGATTGGTTAGCAACAAAAGCTAACCAAAAAGTTCAAAAGGCAACGGATGACGAGATAAAGGAAGCAAGAACGAAGTATAAAAGATTGAAAACAGCAGCGAAAGAAACTGTGTCTAGAAAGAAAGAAGAACGAAAAGATGATTTCGATAGGAGGCTCACTGAAGATTTCCAGTCAAACATTAAGTTTTTCTGGAAAACTATCAAAACAGTCAGAGGAAAAACTTCTACCTCGGAGCTGAGTACAATCAGGAGTCAAGATGGGAGCATTATAAAAGGAGAAGAATGTGTGTTAAAGAGGTGGAAAGAGTATTTTGAAAGTTTGTTTGAAAGAGAGGAAGTGCAGGTACAGCATCTGCCACCTTCCACGGAAACGAATATAAATGTTGATGAAAATGAGATAAGCATGGATGAAATAGTGAAAGCGTTGAAAAGTATGAGATTAGGTAAGGCTGCAGGGTATGACAGGATTACCGTCGAGATGCTGAGGGCTGGACAGGGCCTGGTGGCTAGTCAGCTGTACCGCCTTTTCAATCTGTGCTGGCGAAATGGGCAAGTGCCGGGAGACTGGTGCAAAGCCGTAATCGTGCCATTGTATAAGGGAAAAGGGTCACGGCAGGACTGCATAAATTACCGTGGTATAAGCCTTCTTAGCGTCGTCGGTAAATTGTATGCGAAAGTGTTGATTGAAAGGGTTGTGAATGAAACAGACGAGAAAATATGGGATGTACAAACGGGATTTAGAAAGGGAATGGGATGTACGGATCAGGTCTTTTCTTTGCGGTGCATAGCCGAAAAGTGTTTGGCTAAAAACAAGAAAGTCTACTGCGCCTTCGTAGATCTAGAAAAGGCCTATGATAGAGTGGTGAGGAATGAATTGTGGTCAGCACTGTCCGTGTACGGTGTGAGCAGTGTCCTCATACGAGCATTGCAATCTCTTTATAGGGATTCTAGTGCTTGTGTAAGGATAAACGGGGCATACACTGAATGGTTTAATATCGAAAAAGGTGTTAGACAGGGATGTGTAGCGTCACCGTGGCTGTTTAATCTGTTCATGGACAATTGTTTGACAGATTTAAAAGTGAATGAAAGTGGGTTGAGAATGAATGAGTTACTCGTCAAATGTCTTCTCTATGCTGATGACCAAGTATTACTTGCGTCTTCGGCCGAGGAGTTGCAGGAGATGGTAACTGCTATGAGTGGAGCATTTGTTAGAAAGGGAATGAAGATGAATGTAAGGAAAACGAAAGTGATGGTGTTTGAAAAAGATGAGGCAGTGACAGACTGCAATATCGTGATTGAAGATGAACAAATTGAACAGGTGAAAGAGTTTGTGTATCTGGGGTCAAAGTTTACAAGAGATGGAAAGTGTGAGAGTGATATCGAAAGAAGAGTGAATGCAGGAAACATGGTGAATGGAGCTTTGCACTCCTTTATGAACAGTCGGAAGGTGTCTAACAAGGCTCGTTTGGCTGTGCATGAGGGGGTGTTGGTTCCGACACTCATGTACGGAAGTGAAAGTTGGGTATGGCAGAAGAAACATGAAAGTAGAATAAATGCAGTTGAGATGAGAGCATTAAGAAGTATGATAGGAGTTAAACTGAGTGACAGGGTAAGAAATAGTGAGATAAGGAACGTTGTGGCTTGAAAGAAGATGTAGTGACAAAAATTGAGAAAGGTATGCTGAGATGGTTTGGCCACATCGAGAGAATGAATGAAGAACAATTGACGAAAAAAGTGTATAAAGCGAGTGTGAATGGAAGTGCTGGAAGGGGTAGACCTAGGCGGACTTTTCTAGACCAAATTAGGGACGTCTTGAAAAAAGGCCAGGTTAAGAGTACCCTAAACCGTAGAGCATGTATGAAGGGAATAATGAAAGTGGACGAAGCGAAACAAGTATGTAAGGATCGTAGCAAGTGGAAAGAAGTGGTCTCTGCCTACCCCTACGGGAAAGAGGCGTGATTATATGTATGTATGTATATGTGTGTCTTTTGTTTGGCCTCATTACATCAGACAAAAGAGGCGTTGGTAAAAATCGGCCTCACTTTCTGGTGTACAGCCATAAGATAATACTGGGACGCAAGCCCCAGTTGTTCCCAACCATACGATTGCACGTACTTAAATCAATGTTAGCTTTATGCATACGTTGCCAAGGTGAGTTCCACTTTATATTTTGGTTGACTGTTACACCCAAATACTTAGAAAAAAATATTGTTAACTTCAGTGGAGAATGTTTTTTTTACCATTAAGTTTTGGTTTGACTAATTTGTCCAAAACCGTTTTGGTACTTTTTGGTACAGTTTTATCAGTATTAACTGATAAACTGTTAGCCTGACACCAGTTTTTATAGTGCTTAGGGTACTTTTTGGATAATTGATAATAAAGTACTTTGGCAAAAACCTCTCGCAATGATCACAAAGCATCAACATAACTCGGTGTTTAATGCGAAGATCTGCCATTGTACAATAAAAAAAATTGCCTTTCTGTTTGAGAGTATCGACTTCACCCAACTCGTGGTCGTGGGGTCAACATTTTTAGATGTCAGGTGTCAGGTCTAGTTGAGGAACCAGCAGTTATGTGGGGCTACTGTCGAAAGCACTCTTACGTTTATCCTCTATAAACAGGAGCACAATTCAATTAACTCACTTCTGCGGTTCGAATGGAGGGAATCCGTCATTAATGAAATGAGAGGACGCTCACACCACGCAACAACCACTACATTCCTTTTATCAGCCCATAATAGTCCACTGCTGGACACTGGATAACATCGTTTATATCATAACAGTCCATTATGAGTACATTGCTAAACATAGGTCTTCCCCATGAAATGCCCCATAGCACAATCCTGAGGCACCTGCATCCATTGATTTCCCGCATTTCTTGCGAGGTTATCAATTCATTTAGTGAGAGGCCGCCATACACTTCGAAAGCCATTAATGCCATTTTTGGTAATTAATTATTAAGGTGAAGTTTCCTTCATCGTGAGGTAAGCTGTAAGTCTGAAATATGAAAAATATTTTGACTACAAGTGAAGTCTGCAAACATGCAATGAAGCACAGTGGCAGACAAATTGCTCCATAACCCTTAAAGAAGATTAGGACCATATTAAATTAATATTTTATATAATTATATAAAGATGTTACAGTTTAGAAAACTTTAGCAACACATATCGCCCAGGAGCTGTTATGATCTTTGTAAGAATACTAGGTCATATAATTAATGTATTGTCATCGGTTTTTAATACGTCTGCATTTCAGATCATTTAGAGCTCCGTTAGTAAGTAAAACTGAATTATAACATTTTATTACATTTCTTTAAACTTACATACATACATAAATACCTACTCGTACATACAGGTCAAGTTAACAAGAGCATATTAAATATGTCGGGTTTATACATTTTTATATCAGAGTTGAGCAATCAAGCACACGGCCCATCTGTTAGTAAATGATCACCTCCACGCAAGAAATATCGGCAACACCAAAGAATATGTGGGTGTGTTGCCAGCCTTTTAAGAAGAAGTAGGCTCTTTTCTTAAAGGTCCCTAAGTTATAACGGTCCGGAAAAACTGTTGACGAGTGTCTAGATTTCAGGGTTTAGTGAAAAAATAATTTATTTAGTTATATTTACAAAAAGTGTAGTTAAAAAATTATAAGTACGGATGTCAGTCAGTCTGTGCACTTGTTTGTCTTCACGTTTCAGGAAAATATACGCAACAAAATGAAATAAATCTTTCTTAATAAGTATCCATTTATCCAGATGTTATTGCTGGTTGTTATTGAACTCATAGACGTTAAAATGTTAATTTTTTTCATTAAAATTAAATGAAATATTAAAAATAATCATGAGGCGTGCACTTTGGAATCTCCAAACTATTTTTAAATAGTACCAACAGACATATCTGTTGTATTACAGAACATCATCATCATCATTACAGCCCTTCACAAGTCCACTGCTGAACATAGGCCTACTACAGAACTAACAGAACTATTACAGAACATAAGCCAAAAGATTACAATTTCATGTTTAATTTTAAAAATCACCAGGTGGTTAGTTCCTTCAATGGAGAAAAAAGTTTATGTGGGGGCTCCTTAATATTAGCAGATAAATCGTAACATGATGATAATATGAAGAACGTAGGGATATTGTTAGCCTCTCTGTTAAGCGAACTGTAGAAACACTCATTCACTCATCATTGTTGTAAGTGTTTACAAACTCCCATGTCCTACTTACGAATATTTTGTTGAAAGAAGTTTTGCTCAAACTTAGTAACCAGAACAAGCCTGTTGTAATATGTGGAGACTTTAACATCAATCTCTTTGAAACTTCTTCCATTATTATTAAGTTTAGCTCATTGTTTAAATCGTATAATCTTGTAAATTTATTTCAAGAACTGGCACGTATTCCTGGGCATAGTGCGACCTGTGCACCCCTTTGCATAAATTAATCATTCAAAATTTAAGTGCAGATCACTGTAGATAGTTGGTCATATTGTCCTACATACACAGAAACAGAAAAATGAGAAAGTTGTGTTTGTTCCAATAAATAAACATCGTTTGTAGAGGCTTAGAACTAATATAGTGAAAGAACTGCTATCACTTTCATTTAAAAATAGTGCTGATTATTTGTATGTTGCAATACTTAAAATTATAAATTGTGATTTTAATAGAATATTTACTTTTAAAACTTTCTCTTCAAACAGTCGCAAATAATTTAATGAATGGGCGACAGTAGGAATTTATAAATGCAGGCAAAAGTTATACGAGCTCTGTAATGAAAGTTCGTATATTCATAATGTTATATTTAGATAGTATGTAAAAGCATATTCTAAAATATTTAAAATGTACGCTTCACAGCTAAGTTATTTAACCAACAAAATTAAAACTGCATCTAATAAAATTAAAATAGCGTAGAGTATAATTAATAGTGAAAAGGGCAAGGACAAATGACGCAACTCGGATTTTCAATTGAATATTAACAGAAATTAAACTCAATCTGATCAAGATGTTTCTTTGGATCTTGAGAAACATTTTACTTTTGAGAAACCTTTTTTGACAACATAATTATTAAATTTTTCTTGTAGTTTCGCCGAATCATTGCTTAAACAAAATATAAGTTCTTGTTCCTATACTTTTAGTTTCCATAAGGTATTGCCAAAATATGTCGTAAAATATTTTAAAACTATGTATGTTAAGAAAATTACGAACTTAGAGGGTATTTCAGTTAAAATTCTATAATAGATACAATAGCTCCTTTTCTAGCCACTATTTTTAAAACAAGCGTCGAATCTGGTGTGTTTCCTGATTTAACGAAACAGCAGTCAATACTTTTTTTTAAATCTAGTAGTATTATAAAACATATTTCTTGTGCATAAGAGAATTCAGATGATGATTTAGGTATATTTTGTGACCTTTCCAATACCTTCGACTGTGTTCACCATGAGACATTAAATTTCTTATTTTCTTCGTAGATTAGTTTTTACGTAGGTAATATCGATTGAATTGAATAATAGTATTCTAAAATACCACATTCTAATGAAATATTCCTGATGCGTAGAAAGCTTTGATATGAATGATATATAGTGCATATTGTATGTTATTTCTGATTAATAATAAGGTTAAAGAACTGGCGTTATGCCCAAGCATACAGTTTTTTTACTTGCGTTACAGTGAACCATCAATAGCCTTAGTACGAAAATAAAGTTGTTAATAAAAAAGATTTATGTATTAAAATAGAGAAAACTATTTTTGTATCTATTTGTATTGGGGGCTCTACCGCGTCTTTTAGGAAGCAAAGGAAAATGAATAAACCATGCAATGCTAAGTAGAATCCGTCTGTCGAGCGTAGCAAAAATGATAACTAAAGGCTACAAAAATATAAAGCCTACAAAAAGAGATAGAGGCCACAGAAGTTTCGTTTTCACCTGTAAAATGCTGCGATATTTACTTTAGTTTAGTGTGATTCAAATTAGCATCCCTTTATTTTATCGTCTTTAATATCATTAAAAAATAAACCTACTTCAAGGAATGCAAAGAAACATCGTCCTGAGACATTCGTATTAATCGACTTTCCTTGTCATTACGACATCTTGTGGGGGGGGCCACTCTATTTTTTGCTTATACAAAACTGTAACTCGGTAACCTATGTCGGTTGTCGGTTCTTAGAGGTATATGGAGGCCCTATTGTCACTTGAGCTTACCGAGCCTTTATTAACCTTATTGAAAGTAAAAATGTATTTCTGCTATTATTATTTTAGTCTATAATAATAAAAAGAAGTACCTAAAGGCATTTTATATTCATTGGCTGAAAGCACAGCCTTAAGAATTTTGCATCCATGAATTGCTCGCCGTATTACGTCGTCCGTCTCTGTCTTGAAGTTCAATTGGGCTTGTTAGCGAGATAAAGTCAGACTTAGAGAGAGAGAGAAATGACTAAATAAGGTAACCCTATTGCTGTCGCAAGACGCTAGGGCAGCATCTGTTCTGTTGTGTTCCAATTTGAAGAGAAACAGAGCCGCATAACAATTGGTATTTATCTCTTACCTGCTACGTTTGTCTTTGATTGTTTACTTTGCTCTTTAGAATCTTTACTTTCAAACACACTTTATTCCCAACTTTCTTGCTTTTAAAGAAATATATTTGAAATTTCATTCCTTGGTGAGAAATGTATCTTGAAAGACCTTGAAACGTTACAAACATTCATAAGTGGTACTGGAAATTTCATAAAAAGAACTGTCGCGATCAGGTATTTTTAAACATACTCAACTTAGATGAAGTTTGCCACATCCTATTTGACTGATGTGGGAGACATAAAATCTATCACATAGAAAGGTAGTTGACTGACGTTGGAAGAACACTTACAGGAATAGCTAGACAGTTGGCGGTAGAAATATATTTAAATTTAGGGACTTGTATAAATTGCTATTACATCATCTTTAAAATTACTAAGTTATTTTGCCATTCCCTTTTTACGACTCGTGCTGTTCAACAAATAATGATGGATTAAATATAAGAAAAAAACAATTATACAATTTTTTATAGAGACATTAAATAATTTTATTTTAGAACGTTTGCATTTATTAACAGTAGGAATAGAAGAAACAAAAACATGAGCTCTCTCCAAATAATGTATGTTTGGGGACAAAAGTAAATAAAACAATAGTAATTAACAAAATGGTTCTGAAGCTGCGTAAACTTTACGAATGTCTCATTATTTTAACAAAGTGAATGCCTCCGTCCAGTACTGAGTAAATTAGTTTATTCGTAATGGTAGTTATCAAAACCCTTTTAGACAATATGAGCCTTTATTTTCTATAACGAGGTAAAAGGAGAATGTTAAAATTAATTTTAAAATCATTTTAAAATTATATTGTATGACCAAATATAATATTTGTGCATCGATGGAAAAGGGGAGTTCTTCTTTAAAAACTTTGTCCTCACTAGGATTTTCTCTTGTATCGTGGAGGCAGTTTACAATCATAAATTGCAGAAGGACAAACACCTAGACAGGGAAATATTTGTTCTTTGCGGGATTCAAACTCGCGGCCCCCAGCACTGAAATTCATTGCAGAGCCACTTCACTACGTAGCCGTTCTCCTATCGGGCACGGTATTTCACCCCAGAAGCGAATAAACTTCCTTATGAAAGTACGATTTCATCATCATCACCTTTACAGCCCTTCACAAGTCCACTGCTGAACATAGGCCTCCCCCAAAACTTATCACAACGCACGGTTCTGAGTCAACTGCATCCATCGACTTCCTATATGTCTTACCAGCTCCTCACTCCATCCAGTGGGGAGTCAGCCTACACTTCGCCATCCGGTACCAGGTTGCCACTCGAGAACCCTTCTTTTCTATCTGTTGCCGATTCCTGGAGCTACATAGGCGGCCCATTGCCAGCTAAGCTTACTAATCCGTAGGGATTACAATTTGCGAGATTTTATTAATATAAATTTTGTGCATTGCAATGTAGTTGGGTACATCATGCGTCATATCAGCGTGGTGGCTGCCTCAAAGTAATTACATACATATGTATGTATGGAGAGAACTGACAATACTACGTAAATTGAGTTGATATACTTGACTCGTTTTTTCTAATTTAATTTTTAATTAAGGCAAGAAGAGACAAACCTATTTAAAGATCTTGCGTGTATTTCATGCGTGGAAATAGAGATAACAAGTGGTCAACTTTGATGTGTTTATACTATACCAAATAAGAGAGTAAGCACACTCGTATCTTCTAATTTACTGCGAAAATGACATGACTACTATAGTAGCTTTATGTGTGACGTTACTTTACAGGATATGATATCTTTAATCTATAGTGATTTCGTGCGCAATATTAGTAACAATCAAAATCAATATACTTAAAGTGAATCGTGTGGTGTTTCTTCTATTCGGTTGCGAAGGACCATTAAAGAGGGTCCTGTGTTGCTTCTGAATCAATAGCCCTTCGCGCTGGCTATCACATTAGCAATCCGGCGAGTCTTCCAGTTCATTACTCGTCGATCTAAGTCACACTACGTTGGGTTCGAGACAACGCACAACCCTTCGATAACGCCTACTTCAGAAACACACACATGCCTCTTCTTAAAAGGTGGTTGATGCCTGAGATTACGGGTCCCGGTCAAGATATCAATATGTGGACTATATATTTTCTTCACTTTACCTAACTTTAAACATTTATCTGTAGCATGGCTCTACCACGTATAATCTGATTATACGTGGTAGAGCCATGCTACAGTTATATTAGTAGTATAGTTGTAGCACGAATGGGTCGGCTCGACCGGGGAAGGACCACGCTCTCACAGAATACCAGCGTGAAATAGTAGCTTAATGCTGCTGTATTTCGTATGGTGAGTGTAGAGAACCGGAGACCCTTTTTACTGGAAACGAGGCATTCCATCTTAGTCCTCACGGGTGACAACGCATCTGCATTTTGATTCGTAATCGAGGATAGATGTAGATGTCTATGGGCCACAGTAACCACTTACCATCAGGTGGACTGTGTGCTCGTTTGTCACCCTATCCTATAAAAAAAAAAAAAAAAAACAGCGATTTTCTTGAAAATTCTTGAGAAATGTGATAACCGGGGAACTTTTTGAATCTTGTTCGTGATTACTTTATAAGATTTGTATCCAACGTTTGCACAAATGCTTTCTTTATTATTTTAGTAGCGACCCGTCCCCACTTTGCCTGGATAGGCTCTTTTAATGTGGCGTTATTTATATTTAAGATAACTAAGACAATTTATTTCATTACATTTTCCTTTTTTTTTTCAAAATATATCTTCAAGGTTTTTGGATAAAATATAGTGGTGCGTTTATTTCGTTAGTGTAGAAAATCTGGGATTAAGAATTAAGATGCTTCTCGTTTACAGTGAAGAACCACGTATCTCCAGGTACAGGCTTGCAGAATTTCTTACAGTGTTTTACTAAACGATGCAGGTGGGTTCTGACTTTCGATAGCACACTTTCAATACAACACTGAACTCAGAATTAGCGTATTGTCTATGAGTTTAAAGCGAGATTATTGAGAGTTTAAGTGGCGTAAGTCCTACCACATGCATTTGAATATCTGTCTGCTCAGTTGCCTGTTTGCTGTCAAATCAGCTAAAGACTGCAGCTTCATTTTCCATCTTACAGCCATGCGATTAAGAGTGTGATCGGAAAGTTTTTGTGTTCTTCTACGACGGGTCTTGCAAAACTTAGCTCCAACCGCACGGACAGTTTCCACGAGCTTGTCATTTATATCATCCACTGTAATACAGTCTTCTAGGCACTGAGAATGGTTTTATAACTCGAGCTGAAAGGTTTCGAGAGCTGAGAGCACGAGTGGGACGGAGCGTTGACTGCATTAGACGAGACCTCTCCAACTTAACGTTTAGGTTCAGTGTGCCTCAAACCGTTCAGTGTTTACTATCCAACCAATCAGTTTACTATCCAACAAGGTCACGTATACACTGTGCTTGATTGAGTACTGTGTTTTTAATTTTGTATGTAGTTTGGATAGTTTGTTTTTAATTTTGTATGTAGTTTGGATATAAGAAGCATATTGTTTTGAGTACACCACCCGACCAATCTATCCAGATCGGTTTTGATAAGCTGTGAGTCTACTGATGTTTTAATAAGTCTTGCTAATTCAAATCATAAGCAAACAGGTAAACCTCTGTATTTGAAAAACTTTTTGTCACTGAGTTTATCAAAATAAGAAACAAAAAGGGCACTAAGTGTGATCCAAAATAGGACCACCAACACCATAACTTCTTAATTTCGTCAAAAATATCTCGTGAACAACTTTATAAAATGACATACGCAACTAGCAAATGAAATACCAGACAAGTTTCATAACAATGATACATACACGTTACCTAATCTACGCCAAACAACTGTTCATCACGAGCTATCCCGATTTTCCCCATGCACAGCTAATGAAGTATCTAAAATCATAGATGACTTGGAATCAAATACGAGCACAGGTATTGATGGTATAAGTACTAAAATCGTAAAGTGTATAAAAAAATATATAATTCATAATCTGACTGATTGCCTTAACAAACTTTTAAATGAAGGAGTCTTCCCAGAAAGCTTAAAAATCGCTAAAGTCACACCAGTGCACAAGTCCGGTACAAAAATAAATCCCGGAAACTATCGACCACTTTCAGTTCTGCCAATACTCTCCAAAATTCCTGAAAAAATTATTTACATGAGATTGGACGACTACCTTACTAAAATTAACTTTTTGTATAACCAACAATATGGCTTTCGTCCCAAATCTAACACCCTTGGCGCAACTATAGATTTAGTAACCACTATTAAAACCAAAATTGATCAAAAACACTTTAGGTGTTTTTGTTGATTTAAAAAAGGCTTTCGACACGGTCAGCCATTCCATACTACTAAAAAATTGGAACGTATTGGCATTACTGGAAACGTGTACAAAATGCTAAAGTCTTATTTGGATGACCGGTATCAGATTGTAAAAATTGGAGACTGTCAGAGTAGTCGCAAGCCTCTAACATGTGATGTACCACAAGGCTCAATTCTTGGCCCATTGCTGTTTCTGATCTACGTAAATAACATTCACCAAGCGGGACTACAGGGTCGCCTTGCTCTCTACGCAGATGATACAAGCTTATTTTATTTCGGGAGCAATGTCAAAGAAATAACGATGCGCGCACAAGAGGATCTAAACATACTTCACTGTTGGCTCCAATACAATCTATTAACAATTAATACTTCTAAAACTTCATACATAATATTTAGTCCCAAAAATAGAAAAATACCTGATCGACCTAAACTTAGCATTAACGGTGAGGTATTACAACAAGTTAACCAAGAAATATACCTAGGCTTAACACTGGACAAAAACATTACATGGAAAGCTCACTTGCAATATATTCACAACAAACTCTCCTCACTTGTGGGCGCACTGCATAAAATAGTTCGATGTATACCGAAACATGCTCGACTTTTAATATAAAATACGTTGGTGAAGCCTCACTTACTGTATCAAATCGAAATATGGGGTACTGCAGCTAAAAGTAATTTAAAACCAATACAAATATTGAATAAAACTATTATTTACGGATTTTATCGCGTTTAATTACTTTAATTTATTTTTATTATTATCCCGACGTTTCGGGTGCTTTACAGCGCCCATGGTCACGGGGGGGACTGAGATGTCTGACGTCCCAATATCATAGTTAGTCCGGCTACCTTCAGTTTTTTAATATTAATTTTTGGTCCGATTTACGCAAAACGAGCTTATAGTATCATGAAGTCTTGCAGTGGTATGCTTGGGTTTGGGTTTAATTTTGTTAATTATAGGATCCCAAGCAGATGGTAGCACCCAACCATCTTCTCTATTGAAATTTGGATGTTTTTTAATTTCAATAGCCTCGCGTATCATCCTTGGTAGGAATCGGTGTTCTTTTGCGAGAATTTGTGGTTTATCAAATCTAGAGCTATGCAAAGCAAGAGTAGATTTCGGCAATAGTAACCTATTCTTATTTGGTCTAATTGAGTATTTATTTCAATTAATTTGTTAAATAGTTCTGTGTGGTTTTTTACAAATTTGCATGTTTCCCAAATATAAATAGACGTCAAAGTCAAAATTTTAAACTTTTTGAAGTGGGGCTTACAACTTTCTGGAATTTTTATGTTTGCCAAGATTCTTATAATTTTTTTTGCATTATAAATAATTGCTGTGCATCTTTTTACCATTTCCCCACAACATGACACCGTATGACAGCCACGAAGATGTGTATGCGTAATATGCTGACAGAGCGCTGGGGACATCTGTGGTTTTCTTTATTTCTCGTAATACGTAAGTGAATTTTGATAGCCTATTTTTACTTCATTTATATGGGCTTTCCAGTTTATATGGCAGTCGATTTCCAGACCTAACAAGTTGAAGTTGTCAACAGTTCCTATAGGTATATTGCTATAAGTAAAAGCGATATTTAGTGGTGGTTCTTGAACTGGTTGGAATTGCATAATTTTGGTTTTATTAAAATTAACCTCTAGGTTGTGATGTGTCAGCCAATTTGTAACTTGGTTCAATACTTGATTCAATGTATTATTTAAATTCTGGTCTTTTTTATGCGGAATAAGAATGGAAATGTCATCAGCAAATATAATAGAGGTTTCAGTCAATACCCTAGGTAGTTCGTTTATATAAATAATAAATAGCAAACATCCCAAAACGCTGCCCTGGGGGATGGAGCAAGTAGTGTGGATTGCTTCAGATCTGACGTTGCATATTTCGCCAGCGTATTGTTTACGGTTTTCTAGGTAAGATTTAAACCATTTGTATGCCGTATCTCGTATACCGATGTCATATAGCTTCTGTAACAGTATTGGGTATTTTACTCTATCATAGGCTTTGGACATGTCTAATAATATACTTACGGCGTATTTCTTTTCATTTAAAATATCAATTACTTTTTGTATAAATTTGTATACTGCCAGTGTAGTTGATCGTTTCTTCCTAAAGCCATTTTGTGAATTATCAAATAGTTAAAATTTTTCACAGAAAGCGTAAACTCTATTTGACATTGCCTTTTCGAATATTTTCGAGGATGTAGGTAACATTGCGATCGGTCTATAATTTGTAGTGATTGCTTTTGTACCCTTTTTATGTATAGGTTTTACTGTAGCAGTTTTTAATAAATCTGGAAACGTTCCTTCCGTAAAAAATTGGTTGATTAAAATACTTAATCATTTTTTTTTGTATTTGGAATTTTATCATATTTAATTACTTTGTACGTAGTTTAAGTATAAGTCAGGTAAATGGGGAGCCTGCTACTTTGGACTCCCGCACAACACCTCAGGGAGGAGGGAGCGGCTGAAAAACAGCTCTGTATGAGATCTGTATCTCGTTACAGACAAAGCTGAGCCGTCTCCTTTTGTCTCAAATAATTATAATGTTATGTAAAAAAATTTACTACTACTACTACTACTAAACGGAAGATTTAATGAATCAACACATTCTTTTATTAATTTAGGTGGTAATTCATCTATTCCATAACTATTTTTATTTTTTAATTTTTTGATAATGTTACTAGTTTCTTTCAAATTTATAGGATATAAAAACATAGTATTTAGTGTACTGGTATTTTTAAATGATTGTGTTTGTTGAGATGGTCTGTTTGCTTGTGGCACGTGGCCAACTGATGCAAAGAAATTATTAAATATATTAGCTACCCTTTTCGGTTCTGATACTTGTTGTTTGTCCACTAAAATTTCAATATTTTCTTTTATTTTGTTCGTTATTTTATTAGTACGTTCCTTTAAATATCTGTAACAGTGAACCATTAAGCTTTACTGGAGGAACACGTATCGGATTTTTATTTCTACCTCTGAAAACCAACAGTTCACTTTTTTAGCATTATATTTTAATCCATGCTGCTCAGCATAATTCTCACAAATGGAAAGCAAATTTCGTATTCCACAGATTGCCGGGCTCAGCAGCACCATGTCGTCTGCGTAGCTCAAGTTATTTAGGCATACTCCATCCATATGACAACATGTGTGCTGCTAAGCTCTCCAATCAGCTTATTTATATAGATATTAAAAAGCCTCGGAGAGGTAGGACCCCCCTGCCTCACACCGCACTCAAGTTTATACGGGTAAGACAATGCTTTGGACCACCTAACAAAATTTCTTTGCTTATCATACCACATAGATAACGTAGACACTAATGAAGCAGGAAAACCCGCTTCCCGAAGCTATCCCCACAGAACATTGTATTAAACCAGGTCAAAGGCTTTTGAAAGGTCCAGGAAACAAGCATATACGGGTGTTTTCCTGTCAGTGTAATATTTGACAGTGTGCTTCAATGCAAAAATAGCACTCTCAGTGAATAGTCCCGTGCGAAAACCAAAAAGTGAATAATGTAATTTTATGTATTCACTGAGGCGCGAGTCAAGCACACTGTCAAATACTTTTGCTATCACAGCCACTATGTCTCCCGTCCTGTTTTTATCAATAGGTACGACTATAGTATCCAGAAGCACAGAATAAATAATAGTACTACGTACAGAAGTTTCACTTTTTTAAATGTTGACTGCTTGCCTACGTTTAATAGCTTACATAATTATTAGTTTAGTTTAGTTTAGTTTACGACGGGCTGTTTTCCGCAACTTCACATCTAAGCGCGTATTTTGCGTGAAGAATAATAAGTACATAATTATTATTAATTAGATAAATCGCGCTGGCAATCTAAATAAAACTTTATCACTGCGCGAGAGTGTCCGTATTACTTTGCACATTTTCCTCTTCCCACATTACGGCGGACTTTCCGTTGTTATGGAGGGATGTCAATAAAGAATAACAAAATACATTGCGAAATATTAATTAGGTTACTTAGGTGAAATACCTATTTTGACTATAATCCACAGACCATATTTTCGCACCTACGCGAGTTCTGCGATGCCTAACGCATGCAACTTGCAAGGCCATTCGTCGAGAATCGCGACGCTTGACTCGGAAGGAAAAGGTAGATAGTGTAAACAACAAATAAACCTGAAATACGTTTCCTAACAGAAATTTAATCGTATATCGTAGTAGATACTTGGATAGTGAAGTGAATTTCCACTAAATTTTGTAATAAAGTTCGTAGATATTAAATAAATTATTACTTAATTCTTTTTTGCTATAAGTACCTATCTAACAATAAAAATTAAATAAATTCACGTTTCATAACTTCCTACTAAAATCCTTCGGTAATAAAGAATGATATATCTGAAATATTTTGTTGGTCATTTACCGTCTATCCACGCAACAATTATAGTAGGAATAATGGGTTACATACATAATATATAGTTCTTAAATTACATTAAAACTTATGAACTATCTTATCTAATTATTTTTATTAATAATTAATTTTATTTTAAAAATTAATTAAATATACTAAACACTAAACAAAAACTATTTCAACAATATTTACAAAAAGTTATATACGTAAACAGCGTTAAAAAACTTTAACATTCAATCGCCTCCAACGCGCTAGCACTGGCTGCGTTATTTCGCCCGGGCGCGTCGCGATTTTAGGTAATTATTTCACACAGGTAGCAAGAGTAATAGAGGCCTGCCAGAAGCTCTTGTGGTAAGTAAGAATGTCCTAAACATAGATTAAAGAAAATGGTCAACACTCTTGGTTAATGTATTCTTGCGTTTTGAAGGTGCTCGATGCTTAGTCCGTCATGTCCAGGAGATTTACCTTTCTTCATACTTTTAATAACAGATTTTAGTTCCTTACATGCCACTCTTACCCTCCACGCTACCTAGAAGACTTGCGGTATTGCTTAATTTCCTAGTGCCTTTCCAAAAAGAAGAGAAACATTTTTTTGAATGAAGTGAGGTCAATATATCCATTTTTATTTTTTCTTGATTTTTAATACACCATTTTAATTTAGATTTAAATATTTTACGCGATAGTCTCATATCTTCAAATATGGGCCCGCTACTAGGTTGGCCATACCACATCTTCATTTTTAACGTAATCCTTGCATTGTTATGAAATTCTTTTACATATTTATTCCATCCCTTTATACCCTTATATTTTCCTACAACACTCCTCGGGGCTTTACTATTTTTGGCTGCATCACATAGTATAAGTACAAATTTGTTATACATTTTATCCAACAAACTTTACGTTCTGGATTATTACATTTATATGCACATGATTCAAAAACCTTAGGAAAATCAATTTTTTTTAATTTATTATTACACACTGAGAAATATTTATTAATTTCTTCTATTTTCTAATAATTGGATTTTATAGCACAGTTTTTTATTCTAATAACGGATAAGTTACATTTTAATTTTAATGGAAAATAGTCTGACCAAAAAGAGTCGCGGATAACCTCAACGCTTAGGAATTTCTCTCAATCAAATAAAAAGTTAACCACTTGAAACTAGATTTTTTTTTCAAACCGGTATTTAAGACAAGTTTACGTTCCTCACGCATCAAAATCGGTCGGAAGCAGCGGTAAGTAATCCGTCCGCGGCATCCCACGCCGACAGCATACTTCCATTCAAGATCGAGCAGCACAGCACCACGCCTTCATCACACTATTCGAAGTCTATATCAGGGCAATAACAGGAACTTTATTCCACTTCTAATGTAGACGAAAGATGATTATCCTTTCAGAAAAATTATAGCCGCATAGAATAGCATAACTCTCTAAATGTCAGTGAAGTTTCATCATTTTTATCTTAACAGCATACATTTAACCCCTGAGCATAATAAAGAACAGTTATTTTCAATATTATCAAATACTTCAACTTTATTTATATGTAGTTGTAGTATGTTGTGTAAAGATTTATGTGAAGTATGAAGTCTCAATACCTACAATTGTTAAGACAATCTTATTTCTATGATAATACGCTATATCTCCTATATAATATGACGCAATATCTCTCACCATCAACTTAAATTGTGGTCGTACAAAAGCAAGTCCTTACTTGGAGAGAGATTTAACAATAAGGCAAGTTTAGAAATACATATATTCGACGTAACTTAAAAGTTGCCTAGGGTTTTACGATAATTAGTACAGTTGTTACATCGACATCAAGAAGCACTCCAATAAATATCCATATATTTAATTTTAAAATAGTACCTAATATAAAAATTAAATAAATTTAAAAATATGTGAATATCTATGGTTTAATATTCTAAAATATTAATTGAGATTGTTGTCATTTGGTATAATATTAATTATTTAAATATTTTTCAAAAAATATATATTTAAAACTAATGATAACGATGTGGAACTTTTAATTAACGACACATAATTTAAGTATTCATTTGTTTCGCTCATAGTTACTTTCAATTAACCCCCATTTAATGAAGAAGAAGCATCTCACATGCTGAATGAAATAAAGTTTCATTAGAATCGGATATAGGAAACTCGATTATCTCATGGCTTCTACTAAAACACATGTCAAAAAAACCGTAAAACGGTTTTTGTATTATAATATAGTGACGAACATACCATACACTTGACGATCAGTGAGTATGGGCGCTTGCAATCTATTTCATACAAATAAAGTTGCTGACGCGTTGCCATCTCTGAGGACTAAATAAAAAACCTCATAGGCTGTAACTTTACTGACTTTATTATCCTACAAATTGAAACACACTGTTGTAGTGAGCATCAGAAATAGGCATGAGGGTGGGACCAAACTGAACAGACTCTGGTCAGAAAAGGAGTTCTTATTAATAGGAAAAGGCCTGAGAATTGTTACGATGGCCCTTCATAACTGAAAATAATAGGTTATTACTTTATCTATTTACGCAATTATCGCGGAAAGTTTGTCTGCTTTTTTAAAATAAAATAAGGATGTTAAATAAGCGCATAGTTCACCTAATTGTAAATAAAATCTATGGCCTATAGACCGCTAGCCCCCATTACAGCCTATAAAAGTCCACTGCTAAACACAGGCCTCCCCCATAATTGCCTCATAGGAATTCAACCATAGTTACCACGCTTGACAGGTGGGATGGGAACCGCAGTTTTTTTTATTATTTTGAGTCGTTATCAAGAGGATGCCGCTGCCCATCTCCTTCAGTTCCTTCTGTTTTCTGTCCCCTAGACGATGTCGGGTAGTGAATATTGTTACGACGCTACTACACGGTAACTTTACTTTAATCTCATTTTTCATAAGTTAAAAGTAACTGTTAATTAAATACAAACAATGACATTTTATCCTGATTTTAGGAATATGTCGGTAATTTAATTTTAACATCTTGCTTTATATTGTACAAAGATAAAAAATAAATCTTTTCTTCTTCAATTTTATTACGTTTGTAAGATCTTTAGTTTAACTGATTTTAACTATTGATGACAAAAAATCATCGCCTCTAAAGGTCATCACTAATTTTAATGGATAACTTTTATCTGACGATTGAAAAATTAGTCCCGAAGCATTCATTGAAGGTCTAAGGGAAAAAAAGAAAACAAAATGAGAGAACAACACCTCTAATCAATCCACCGTGCTGCTCCTATTTACATCTCTTTCGTTGATGCAATATAGTGTTTCCCCAGACTATGAGCTTTAGTATCACAACCGACCACCACAAGTTTGGCGTGTTGTTTACGGTCGTAAAGCGCTGGCATAAAAAGTAACAAATAAAATAAATTTTTTCACATATAAATACAAATTTTACTAGTTACCTTTAATATAAAATCACTAAAACATTTTAACAAATTTAATTTATTTGTTATAACATACAAGTTAAAATTCTTAAAACGGAGTCCATAAAGTACTATGTTATTTACATATATGTTATGTGCATTTAATATGTTTTAGTACTGTTTAATGAGCCGTGGTAGCTCCGATGGTCAGCGCTCGCTGTAAATGTCACAGTATGCGAGCAAACCCGGTTCGATCCCCGCCGGTACCGATGAAATAGTTAATTGCCACGTGAAGATTTACTAGGTGAAGAAAAACATCGTAAGGAAACCTTCATATCCAAGAAATAAAAAATTAACAATAATTTCTAAGCCATGTGAAGTTCGCCAACACGCATTGGGGTGGAGTGCACATCCTTGCCCTAAAACTCACTCAGAAATGAGGGGCGACCTGCTCCCAGCAGTGGTACGTATACAGGCTGTAACTTTTATTTTAACTTTTTAACTAGAGATCTAATGACATAAACAAAAAGTTAATTTTACTAGTAGAATAACAGATCCAATATTTTGCCACTACCGTACTTTATACTGCTAGAAGAACTGCTAGCTTCCAGTTCTACCTTCACTACGTTATACTCTGTTTTATTTTCTATAATCATTCATATCAATAGATAAATATGTGTGTGCACACCGTTTGAATTCGATCCGTTGATATCGCTATGTAACAATTTCAACTCGTAAAGATCGATCAAACAGAAAATATGCGTTCCGATAATAATCGTCGTAAAACATTTAACGATTTTCATAAGTTAAAAGGGTAAGGGTTACGGCTCAGCCTGGTGTTAGAAAACATTACTGTTGAACCTTTAGCACTTTTTAAATATTGTTGTAAACGTAGGTGGTTAGATGTTTTTTCGCCAATGGAATGTTTTACTGACGTTAAGTGTTGCCCCTGTGTCTAGCGCCAAGCAGTCATCTCGATTACAGTGGCTGTAGAATTGCAACTTACAAGGCATTTTATCATCTTCTACTAGATTATTTGCTCGTTTGCCAATAAGTTTGAATTTGCTTGCTTTTATCCATGGTATACAGTAGTTACTAATTTATTTAATTTTATATATTAACGCTATATAATAAGGTTGACAAACGTACAAACAGTCCACCTGTTGTAAAGTGTAGACTGTGGTCCAATAGACATCAACATCTATCCTCCATTAAGAAATAAAATTCGGATGCATTGCCACCCCTGAGGATTAAGATTGAATACCTCTATTCCAGCAAAAAATATCTCTTTTTCTCTACACTCACCATATGACACACAGCAGCATTAAACTGCCACTTTACACTGGTATTCTCTGAGAGCGTGGTCCTACCGCTTGGTTCTACCACTTCTTATCAGGTGAATTCTGTGAAAGCTTGGTCGTTTTTCAGACCAGTCGACCCATTCGCGCTGCATTTATACCATTTACGAGTATATATACCTAAACAAAATGTTGACGTAAGTATAAAAAAAATAATAAAAGCTTTTTTTTCATCGAATGAGTTATTTTTTACGATGTAACTAAAGCTTATTACACTTTTATTTGTTTATTTCCACCATACATTTTACTTATCTCAAATATGTTTTATAACATAGCTTATTTATAAACATTAAGGGTGATAAAAGAGCATAAATAGTAAGTAGACGCTGTCGTCTATTGATATCTGTACAACTATATAGTGGCAGCATGGCTCTACCAGGGAAAAAACACAACTTCATCAGAGGTAGATAAGAAAACAAATTGACTCATCAAAAAAATTTTCTTGACAGAAAATTCTAATAACTAAGATTTTATTTCTAGATAGATAATCCCAATAACTTGATTCATCCCAACCGGGAATTTTACTATAGCCGAATCAAAAACCAAAACGAAGTTTGAAGTAAGTCCGATTTTCGGCCACAGTGGCAATAAGTCATTTTACAATATGGTGTCAGAGCTGATATTATTTTATCGATAAATATCAAAATTTGAAATAAAAAGTTAATAGCTAATACTAGCAAATACTAGCTTATTTATGACAGAAAAATAGTTTCTTCAAATATAATTAAAAGTTCACATAAGTCGTACTAGAAAAGACCTTCGTACAATAAACATACAATTTGTATAACCTTTGTCTGATATTCAAAGTTTAAAATCCAAAACCACTCCATCTCAGCCGTTTTCAATGTTTAGATATTTACTTGAAATTTAGCCCTTTTGAAATGAGGTATAAAGCTTTTCATTATTACATGTTTTATTGTATACTTAGGATTTTTTAACCATGAGATAAAAGTTATACAAATGTTATACAAATTATGTTTTATTAAGATTAAATTTGCCAATAATTTCCACTGCATATTTCGTTATACCCATAAGTATTTGGGATGTAAACTCGTTAATGTTGCCTAATAAGATGTTGTGTGATGTTTTGGAATACCATCCAGACAATGATTTCAAAAGGAAGGTTAGGCTTATCTTAATATTTTATTCATAACTTTTTCATACAAGAAAAAGTAGCGGATCTGTCATAATACAAACGTCATATCAAAACACGACGTAACCAAGGTCGGATTTCGTAGTATAATTATCTTAATTGTACCATTATTTCATAGTTTGTAGTATATAGTAATAATACTAAGCAAAAATACCATAATTTTACCTAAAGAACGGATTGTATTATTATTGGGTTCTTTTCTTTTACATTTCAATACTAACCCTACGATATCCAGAATTTTTGTATTGTACATGAGTACCGCAATAGTTACGTTGTACCAGTTCAGGCTCACTGAGTCAGAAATGGTATAAGTAGGACGTGCGTCGACTCACGATCCTAAAAAAAAATCTCTGCACATCTCCGGAACCGTGCATCCATTTTTGCGTAGGATGCACGGTTCCGGAGATGTGCAGATCAATTAACTCTTATCCACGTACTTATATGCCACGTACTTATATGCCACGTACTTATATGACGTTCGTAGATGCTTTAAGCATGCAAAATTTTTAATGTATGCTGATGATACAAAAATCTTTATGAAAATTAATGGGATTACTGATTGCAGTAACCTTCAAGCCGATCTAGATAGATTAAACTGTTATTATATTGAAAATCGTATTGGTATTAATTTAAAGAAATGTTGTTTTGTATCATTCACTAGAAAAATTAATCCAATTAAATACAATTATAAAATAAATAATTTTACTTTATCGGAGGTTAATAGTGTACTTGATCTAGGGGTAAAAATGGATTCAAAATTGACATTTTCCGAACATATCGATACAATAGTCGCGAAAGCATACAAAAATTTAGGTTTTGTTTTACGAGTCAGTAAGCCCTTTTCAGACATTGGATGTTTACGAGTGCTATACTTTGCATATGTCAGAAGTATTCTGGAGTATAATAGTATAATATGGAATCCTCAATATGTGACGTATATTCAAAAGCTAGAGAATATTCAGTTAAAATTTTTAAAGCACCTACATTCTCGTTTTTCTTGTCACTTTTCAGATGATAGCGAATCTAGTCTCCGCTATAATTTCATGCCTCTTCAAAGTAGACGAACCTTAATGGATATGTCCTTCCTACACGGAATATGTAATAACTACATAGACTGTTGTGAATTAGCGTTACAAATTTTAAGTTTTTGTGTTCCAAATAAACGAACGAGACATACGACACTTTTTGCTACTGCCCTTAAAAGAACTAATTATGCTCAAAATTCGATTGTCAATAGGCTTCACAGAATTTATAATAAAACATTTAATACAATTGATATCTTTCACTCTAGTAAACCTTCATTCAAACGTGAAGTTGCCAAGGTAATTTGCAAAAATATGTCAAATTATAAACTAACCTACAAATTTAAATAGCAAATAGTATTAACAATATAAATACAAGAAAGTTTTTGTAGCAGGTATTAATTGGATACATAATTATACGCTATAGTTTACATACATCATGTCTATATTTAAAACATATATTTATTTATGTTAAAATATAGTTATTTAATTAAAATTTGTATCGATCACACGCACACACAAACACACACACACACACACACACACACATACACACACACACACACACACACACACACACACTCACGCACGCACGCACGCATGCACACACACACACACACGCACGCACGCACGCGCACACACACACACTTTGACTCACTTTCACATACATGTGCAAACATACACAATCTTCTGCACTTAAACAAATTTCGTGCGCTTTGTTTACATTTAAATATGTTTATATTTCATACATCTATTTTTAAGTAAGGTGGTGAATACTCTGTGACGTTCTTTTAAGCTAAATAAGTATTGTTACGCCGCGCTCAAATCAGCGCACTAGCGCCATCTAGTGTCAGGAACGAGAGCGAGGGGAGCTTTGCAGTAAATGACATCACAAATCTTTCGACCGACAGCGCCACCCGAAGAACTAAGTTTCTGGAAAATCTACACTCGAATACTCGTTGCCTGGCGCGCATTTACCTGAATGTTCGGGACGCTTCTTTGCTAATTATATAAATAGGCGCTGCAAGATGCGATAGGGAGCAGAGTAGAACTCGGCGACACAAGCGAAGCTTCGGAGCGGAATTAATTGTAAATCCGTAATTGGCTTCAAGACCTATTTTATAAGATTTGTGTGTAAATATATTGTTACAAGCTGTGGATTTTGTGAATAATAAAAAAAAATAAAAAAAATAATTGATATCCGGTGAAGACCTCCACCGTCATTAGCGCTCCATTGTTCTTATCTACTTATCTATTGTTCATTGAATACCGTCATTATCTATTCTTCCTCAGCGTGGTGCTATTGTATTATACTCCTTTGTTCCTATCTACACTAATCTGACTCATCAATAAAACACATTACCTAATTTTGTTAAAATGTTTATTTACAAATTACAAAATCTTATTACTTATTATCTATAAAATAGAAGCGAAACATCTCATCCACTAAAATATCGTTGTACAGTGTGTTCCCTGTAAATATACTCGTAAAACTATGCATTTAACATCCCTGAAACTTATATAGCAAATACATTAAGCAAGATTCGCCACAAACTGAAGTCCACTCATTCTGAATATTATCAATATTCCAGTTCCATCTTTTACAATTTCTTTTTAAAAACTCTAGATAATATCGTACAGGTGCCCGTCCGAATGAATCAAAATATTGACCGACGTCATTCGTATCGATATATAAAGCTACCCAATGTGACCCTAGTTTATCATCTGTATCCAAATTGCATATTATATACGTTGGTACATGGGCAGTTTATTGGCAGCATAAACATTATTTTCTAGAGTTGGGTGAATCTTTTTCAGATGTTGTTGTACATCTAGTGTATCCATGATATTACTGCTATTAGTAGATTATTACAGTACCAATCTATTCAATGACTAACATAGGAATGATCAATTATAGTGATTTCTAAATATTAAATTGCATTTTTTGTGTTATACAAAATGTATTTGAGTCATCAATACACTGAACAAGACACGACACGAAGGACGAAGGAATGTTGATATAAGCAACAGAATGTGAGATAAGCTTGTTGACGCATAAAGTTACTATCAATTCTAATGCAGATTACTCACTGGTACTATATAAGACCAAGCAACTGCAGTCATGGAGTTAATGTATGGTCGTTTGACCGCAGTGGATTTATCAATACCACATTTGTGTTACTTCAACGCATCAAAGGCCATGGATGTGAGTGTTTATTCTATTGACAAACTTACTTTTCTTTCTATTATTTTCTTACGTGTGTATGATTTAGTGTTAACAAATTATATTTAAATATTATGTGGTTATATGATTAAGCCGTGGTAGCTCAGATAGTTAGCGCAAAATGTAAATTTCACAGTACGCGACCCGGGTTCGATCCCCACCGGCACCAATTAAATTGATTGCAATTTTAAGTGCTGATTTACCACGTGCTCAGCGGTGAAGGAAAACATCGTGAGGAAACCTGCATGTCTGAGAAAATTTCGAAGGCATGTGAAGTTCGCCAACACGCATTGAGGCAGCGCAGCGAACATTTCCTAGCCCTAAAACCCTCTCAGAAATGAGAGGAGGCCTATGTTCAGCAGTGGACTTTAATAGGCTGTAACTTTAACTTTTTAACTGTTATGATTAAGTGTTAACAAATTGATATTAACATGATAACTGTGTTGTTGCAGAAATCATTGAGCTTCGATGAAAACACCTATAAAATCACTATAATTGATCATTCCTATGTTAGTCATTGAGTAGATTGGTACTGTAATAATCTACTAATAGCAGTAATATCATGGATACACTAGATGTACAACAACATCTGAAAAAGATTCACCCAACTCTAGAAAATAATGTTTATGCTGCCAATAAACTGCCCATGTACCAACGTATATAATATGCAATTTGGATACAGATGATAAACTAGGGTCACATTGGGTAGCTTTATATATCGATACGAATGACGTCGGTCAATATTTTGATTCATTCGGACGGGCACCTGTACGATATTATCTAGAGTTTTAAAAAAGAAATTGTAAAAGATGGAACTGGAATGTTGATATGATTCAAAATGAGTGGACTTCAGTTTGTGGCGAATATTGCTTAATGTATTTGCTATATAAGTTTCAGGGATGTTCAATGCATAGTTTTACGAGTATATTTACAGGGAACACATTGTACAACGATATTTTAGTGGATGAGATGATTCGCTCCTATTTTACAGATAAGAAGTAATAAGATTTTGTATTTTGTAAATAAACATTTTAACAAAATTAGGTAATGTGTTTTATTGATGAGTCAGATTAGTGTAGATAGAAACAAAGGAGTATAATACAATGCACCACGCTGAGGAAGAATAGATAATGACCGTATTCAATGAACAATAGATAAGTAGATAAGAACAATGGAGCGCTAATGACGGTGGAGGCCTTCACCGGATATCAATTAGATAAGAGTTAATTGATCTGCACATCTCCGGAACCGTGCATCCTACGCAAAAATTCGTGATCAGAGCATGCCAAAACCTTTTTTTTCTGACTCAGTGAGCCAGAACTGGTACAAGGTAACTAGTTACCGCGTTTTTTTAATAAAATTAGAATTAGCTATCTTTCTAATCAATCGATGCGCGATCGCATTTATGTTGCATACTTGATACAACTATAATGAGGGGCTACCACGATAAAAACTCTATGCTCCAGAAGCAATCGGTTTGAAAACAGAATTTCAAAATATTTTATGAAACAGATTTTCAGATTCAATTAAGCAGATATGGTTTCTTTTGTACTCTTTTCGTTTTACCCTTACTGAATATAAAATATATTAGGTAACAATATTCAAAATTTAACTTACACTAAGTTCTTTACACAAAAAATAAACAGAAATAAAAATAAAACCGTTAAAAAAGAAACGTATAGATAAACTAGACGCGTGACGCCAAAATCCCGGCACATGGGAAAACAGAAACATGAAACGTCAAACGTGATGTAATATCTTTGAAATAGCATAATATTAATTTCCATGTACAATATTTTTGAGGGTCTGAATCCAACCCTGGCCTAATCTTGGTAACGTAACTAAACTAACTGTAAAATAAAACTTTAAAAATGCGTATATATAATAATTACATTGTAACAAAATTAATATAATTTTATTTACCGATGATACGACATCCCATGTTTTTTTATAATCTTTGTCTTGTAATTTTTGCATTTTTTTACCACGCAGCTAGACATATTTATGACAGGCAAATCTGTCCTGCGCGCGCACTACTGTCGACCGATTCGCGTTGGCCCTAAACTGTAATTTTAGGGCCAGCGCACTGGTCCGTTTTAGTTATTCGGTCGGCCCGGCCCTTACGCTAGTAAATATATAAGTCAATGCATCCAGACCGTAATTATGTACTTAATATGTTCATGTTGTTCATGTTTTGATGTTATTCTGTTTTATGTACCTACTTAAATAAATGAATAAAATAGTTTATTTTTCTCTTACCTATACCTTTTATCTGATAACTTTATATCTGACGATTGAAAAATCAGTCCCGAAGCATTCATTGAAGGTCTAAGGGAAAAAAGAAAACAAAATGAGAGAACAACACCTCCAATTAATCCAACGTGCTGCTCCTATTTGTATCTCTTTCTTTGGTGAAATTTAGTGCTCCCCCAGGCTATGAGCTTTAGTATCACAACCGACCACCACAAGTTCGGCGTGTAATTTACGGGCGTAAAGCACTGGCATAAAAAAGTTACAAATAAAAAAAATTTCACATATAAATACAAATTTCACAAATTACCTTTAATGTAAAATCTCTAAAACAGTTTAACAAATTTAATTTATTTGTTATAACATACGAGTTCAAAATTCTTAAAAGGGAGTTCATTAAGTACTACAGAGAGTTATACGTAAGTCCACGACTCTGTAATTTAACTTTCCTCTTTGGATTGCAAGGAGGAAGCCATGTACGTATAAGTACATATAATAATATAAGTTTGTTTTAAATAATATGAGACGACAGACACCGCTACGTGGAGAAGAGTTTTAAATGTAAATACTTTTAAGGCTAATGAAAAAGCTTTATTTAAATTAATAATTTAGGCCACGACTACAATTTCTGAAACCAATTTTCAAAATCCATCAAGCGCACAGTAAATAAACACCATCGCCTGTACTTATAGGGCCAATACACAGATCTTTCATTTTAACTCCTAGAATACAATATTATAAGGTTGCTTCACGTTAATAAGACGATATAAAATAATTAACACTATAATGATACCCTTATATTATATATTCCACTCCTGGACACAAACCTCCGCGCATTTTTGAGACGGTTTTGGGGCAAGGATATTATGTCCGTGTCATTGAACTTCACATGTTTAAATTTAAAAAAAAATGTCTTAACCACAGTATAAGACGGCCAATGTCAGACTTGGTTCTGTTGTGTATTACACATAATTATGTATTTTGAAACTCATGCGAATGTCACGCCCAGATATTTGGCCGAATCTTTCCAAAAGGGATGGGGCGGCCGTTTGAGGAAAAAATATTAAGTATTTCTTTTGGACCTCGAATATTTTTGACGTAGTACTCCGTTGAAGGTTTATTGCAACACTTTTTTCGGGGTTTACTTCAATTCTTCATACGCGGAACCATTCAACTAAGCGATTCGTAGATTATTTGCAGTTTCAAAGTGAGTCTATTTACTATCGTAATCCAATACTAAAATACAAAGAATGCCTTATCCTAGGTGAAGAGAGCAGTGTTTACCAGTGGGTCCTTACGTTATCACTCGTGAAGAGTGTGAAGAGGAGTGGAGATAGCACGCAGCCTTATGGGGCCCCGGCCTTTAGGAAACGTTTCGTAGATAGGTTTCCCTGGACTAGATAGTGAAAAGAGCGATTTGTAAGAAAGGCTCGGATGATATGTACGAGCCTATTGGGCACATTAAGTTTATACAGCTTGTAAAGCTAGCCGTCCTGCCAGACTAAGCGATTTTTTAGACGTGATAGATGCCATCATGTAGATGGCAAAACGAGCTAAAATTTTTTTGGGATATTTAACATTACCTGTTTTTTGATAAAGTTATTATCAAAATGCAATATGTAGATATATATATATATATATATATATATATATATATATATATATATATATATATATATATATATATATATATATATATAAGTTTACCAAATGACATGTACCTAAATAGTTGATAGCATTTACTTTTTATAACTGAATGTTGTTTATGTTGAAATCGTTTTAGAGCGAAGGAACGCCACAAAGCACAGTCTTATTTTATCAATGTATAAGCTTCATAATGTGAGCCGATTCCGGCTTTTATGAACGAAAAAAATATTTTTCCACAGTGGAGAAGAAATAAGAAATAAATAATTACATCTTTGTTTTCTATGACTAAGACCTTAAAATTACGAACATTGTTAAATCGCTACAGAAATCTCAAAGGAAAAAGGTACAGCATTAAGTAAATAAATGGTGAAATTAGCCACTGTCTCTTTAAATGGTTAAATCATCAGTTAAGACAATGTTCATACGTTAAATTCATTGGGGATCAATAAAACTCTGTAAAGAGTTCAGTAGTACTTTTTTTTGCTTAGAACTTCGTCTGGGTGGATACCAACCTCAACCGCCAATATAAATTACTAACATTAAGCGCTGCGCCCTAAAAATTGTACTATTTTAGGAAGAATATGTTTTTAGGAAGCAACTGAGCTTCCTAAAAACATACATTTGATTTTTAAAATGAAATTTGAATCCGTTAGAAGGTACTCATATTCGTATTCTTCCTGAAAGTCCTTCTTAATAGGTACTTCCCTCCTGCCTATTTTTACCACCCAACTGTAGTGTTGACCACAGTTGATAGCTTGATAGCAGGGCATGGCAGCAGTGTATACATTGCTATCAAACAAGACAGATTTTAAGCTAGAAAAGGGGTGTTTCCAGAGGTGTCACAGACAAGATTGGCTACATCATGAAGTGAGCTTCTATCAAAACATTCTACAAGCCGCTGAAGAAGATTAGTCAGTTTTTACCATCCGTCTAGTGTAATATACCTCTACAAGATGCAGGAGTGTACAAGCTTGATTATGAATGTGGTCTCTCATACACAAGAAAAACAAACAACCTCTAAAAATCAGTGTAAAATAACATCACAACCGACCACCACACATTCGGCGTGTTGTTTACGAGTTTAAAGTATTGGCATAAAAAAGTGAAAAAATAAATAAATGTTTACACTTATAAATGCAATTTTCACTAGTGGAGAGCGTGCATAAAACGGATTTGTAAAAACACTAAGCATAAACTTTACCTCTAATGTAAAATCACTATAACAGTTTAATAAATTTAATTTATTTGTTTTAACATACGAGTTCAAAATTATTAAAACGGAGTTCATTAAGTACTACAGAGACACGTAAGACCATGACTCTGTAATTTAACTTTCGTCTAGGGATTGCAGGAACTCATGTGCTGTTTTTTTTTTAAGTAATCCGAGACGACAGACACCGCTACGACTAGTATCACTGCGGAAATATTGATACGACTACCTCGGCCAGATAATGCAGATAGATAAAAGCAACTTCGAGAAAGATGCCGATAGGTGGATTCAATTAGGCTGGGTGGCGATCGGGAAGCTTCGTCAGGTCTTCTCGTCGCCTATACCGCAAAGCTTGAAAAGAAACGAAATAGAGCCTTGCGTCTGTCTTAACAGCCAAGCGCGTTAGTTTTATTTTTATCGATAAATCCTTAAACTACAATACATTAATTAAACTTTAATGGTATTTATAGCATTCAAATAAATTTGTCGGTACGATATACGTGCGGTACCTGCCTGGAGATAGTTGTACTGCGCCTAAAACCTTCGCGCAAGTGCAAGCAATAAGTTGATAAAGTTTTACTACAATCTGACTAACGGTATAGCATCGCATAAAATACGAACAAAGAAACATTAATTTTGACATATTACATAAGATTGTAGCGGCGCTGTCGTCGCACCACAAGCGAAACACACCGAAGCCTAAATCGCGCTATCAACATTCCGAATCATAAACAGTATATATAGAACTTCTCCGAACTATCACTCGGAGTGTTGGCCGCTCCCCGGGCAGAACACCTTGCGCGGCGGGAGATCTCCCCTTTTCCTTCGACGGCCACAGTGGTGACCCCGACGTGATCTGAACACGCAACCAACAACCTTCGGAAACTTCAAGCTTCATCATCGTCATAGAATAGCCCACCCATTCGCTCCCGAGCCGATATCTCCTGCAGTTATTCATATCCCGCAAGCTATCTAGCTTCACAAGGTTCATCGCAGCACTGGAATAATAATGCTTCCTGTCCCTTCAAGCTACTCTCTGCGCTACAGTGTTCGCCACGGCTCTGAGCGTTACTGCTCGCCTCTTTTTCACGGCACTCTCGCAGATTACTTGCCTTCTTTTCGACTCACCACAGACTACAAGGCAATCTCCTGGGATTTGCAAATTCGTCGGCAACGAGGCTGCACTATCGACCTCCGGTCTGAGCCCGTCCCTGGTGATGTAGCGGCGCTGTCGTCGCACTCCAAGCGAAACACACCGAAGCCAAAACGCGCTATCAACATTCCGAATCATAAACAGTATATATAGAACTTCTCCGAACTATCACTCGGAGTGTTGGCCATTCCCCGGGCAGAACACCTTGCCCGGCGGGAGATCTCCCCTTTTCCTTCGACGGCCACAAGATTATTTAATAAATCAAAAGCTGAGGTTTTGTTTTCATTTTTAATTTTTACTTTCTGGTTTATGTATCACTGTATATTTGAAAAAACCCTACTCCAAAAATAATTGCAAACTACACCACTCGAGTGTACTAGACTAGTCTGCTACTAGACTGCTCTTAAAAACAAAATGATTCAAATCGTTAGTGCAACAACCGGAGCAGATAGCTTTAAAAAGTAAACGACATAGATGAAAAATATTCGAGAGACAAAAAGGTGAATATGGCGAAAAAGAAACTAGATTCACGAAATTATTATTCCGATATAATATTATAATAGTAAATTCACTACTATTTCATATAATAAGGTGACAAACGAGCACACAGTGGACGCTGTGGCCCATAGAAATCTTCATTAATCCTTAATAATCAAAATGCAGATGCGTTGTCATCCCTGCGGAATGGGATCCCTCGTTTCTGTGAAAAGGGTCTCCGGTTCTCTCCACTCACCATACGGAAAACAGGAGCATTGCGTCGCTACTTAACGCTGGTATCCCATCTCAGTCCTCAGGGGTGACAAGGCATATGCATTTTGATTCTTAGAAATGTAGAGAGGTATGGGTTACAGCATCCACTTACCATCGGGTGGACTGTGTCCTCGTTTGTCACCCCATTCTATAAAAAAGAATAGTTGCAGGGATCATCATGCCTTAATTAGGCATAAAGCAAAGTCAAATATACTGTATTATTTACAGTTATTACCAGCTTAACCAGTTTAACCAGTTTTATGAGAATATCTTTTAGCTACATAGTCCGTGAACAAGTGTATCATTTTATTTTAAAAATCAATTACAAAGTAAATCCTTTATCATACTCGTAGTACGTACCTTTACCTGCTTCTTTCACAGAAGTCTCCAGGTGGAGAAATGGTGACCTGAGATAGGTACACAGATTTTATTTAGTTTAGGTATAAGTTTTTTCCTATCAACAGAGTTGTTTTAGATGTAAGCGTATATTCATTGTTGCTTAATATACAGAGTAAGAGTATGTTGTTGGTACAAACAGTACAAATAAATAAATAACAATTAATGATTAATATGCAATGGCGAATTTAAAAGACAATGCTTTAATTCCACTTTTATGTTTTATACGCCGTGAATTTAAATGTTTCAGTGTGTATAATGGTCGAAATAATTTCGCGGCGGGAGCGCGATAGTGGAAAATAATGGTGTTTTCAGGATAAAGCTTAATAAGTATATAATCAGATTGTAATTTGAAACAGAATATCACAGTGCAAAACTGTTATTTAATGGAAATGCGGTAGTGAATAATACGTACTTTTTTTTAAATATTAGTAATCCTATTAACTAACATTACTAATATTCCCTTTAACCACTCCTGGTAAGCTGAAAATGCTTATGTTAGGAGTGGTTCACGACAGTAGTCGAATGGTGGATTCGAACCCGCGACCTTTTGAGTTCGCGGTCCGCGCTCTGCCACTAGGCTACTGTCGCTTCGATTTTTGAAATGAACATATTGTTTTCATGCGATTAAAAAATAAATTTTTAATTTTTATTAAATATGAGTGATATTCCCGGATTCATTCGTCGATTTCTCTCTCAGATCTCGATAACAGCGTCATCTACCGGGTCCAGCTATTGCTACGAACCATCCATGTGACCTCTGAAGTACCCCATACGAAATTTATTAAATTCGGTCCGGGTGTTTAGGAGGAGAGGAATTACGAACACACGCACACCGGTATTTTATATATTTAGATAAACAAAGTAATCCTTAAAATTGATTACGCTTGCGTCCAATTTATGAAGACTAAATGAGTATTCATTGAGTTCAGAATATTGTTATTTATCACCTTTATCAGTACCTGAAATCTACAGCTGGTCATGGGCCTCCCCAATTGTAGGGTTCCTTAAGCACGTAATTCTTATTTCCATAATTTTTAACTCCGAAGTCAAACTGATATTATAGGTTTCGCAAATACTTGTTATATGTAGAATTCCAAATGAATTTGAATTTTTGAATATATTATTTTGACACATACAATTCCATAAATGTCTCGTTTAGTCTATAATTTTTTGGTAACATAAATAAAATGAAGTCGATTTTTAAAAGCCCTTTATAAAAAGTAAAAACTAAAAGTCAAAAAATCCATTGAACAGCTTCAGAAATTGCCGCTAAGACATATTGTATAAAAATTTAAGGCCCACGTTTCAGAAGCTGTTATGTGGAAATTATTGGTTACTTTTATTTCACAGATTTAAAGTCGGCTTTTACTTTTCATAACTATTTCAATTTTTGACCATTTTGAGTGGACCAAGGCATATCAGAAGTTCAAAGTAAACTTTAATATCACATATATACATTCTTACACTAAACATTGAAACCAACCTTTACTTGTATTTAAAGTATATTTTTCTATTAATATTTTTACAAAGTTTCTCCAAATTGAACAAGTTTATTTTAATGTACTTTTATAACAAGTAGCCGTACTTTTTATCAAATGTTTTACAGCAATATCACTTCTGTTGAGGGAGGGGCCTGATGATCCCGTAACTCGGGGTAACCTAGTTTAGCCACCAGCCTTCCACCTAGATCTTCCTGTATAAATATACATATAAATGTATTTATAGCTGTTATTTGTTATATAAGTTCATTGTTACTTAGTACTCGTCATATGTGGGAGAAAATAAATAACAAAATTAAATTTAAAATTGTCGGCTTTTACTTTTTATTAAAAAATGAATTATCAAAATTATTATTACATTTTATTTAAAGGGTTTCTGTAATCTCTTTCGATATATTCTAAGGAAACTTTAAGGACTTTTCGATGGTTCAAAAATGAGAAGTGTATAATATAATGATAATAATATGGGTGAAACATATTGTCAACCAACTAGCTCTTTCCACGTTCGCACAGATATTTACGGATTAATATTGAACCTTGTTTAAGTATAATAAAAATACAAACATTTCCAAATAAACTAATTTATGAACATCATTGCGAGGATCTATAAGCATGTTTGGTTGACCGTTATTAGTTAATGTTGTTAATTTTAAAAGTATAATCATAGGTAGTTATTGATTTAACAAAATAATAATAATAAAAAATATTTAAATCATATAAAAATAATGACTTTTCAACATTGCTCTGTTTTATTGTCTATGTTTTCTGAAATGCTTTACTAAGAGCGATATCCACATGAGTGTGTCTCAATTGCGTTGTTGTAAAGTATCCTTCTTTTTAACGTTTAGTTATGCCACAGAAATATAAGTTTGCGTGTTTGTGCAAAAAGATATAACTTTAAATTAAATGGATAATTTTAAGGATTTTATGGCGTCTAATTAGACTTTATTTTTAATTAAAATGAATAGCGTAAATCGGACTAAAAATTTGTTAGAAGTTAAAGGTAGTTGTTATAAGTTGAAGGTAGCTTAAGACACTTCGACATAAAGATGCTAGAAACCTCATTCTCCTGGTAACCACAAAGTAATTTTTAATAAGCTGAAGCCCGTAACCAAAAGCGCTGCAAACGTTTCATAGTCTTTCGTATTATTTTGTGGTCGAAACTTGGGGAAAAAGTAAGTTATATTAAACGCGATAAAATCTATATACTGATTTAAAATAATGTATACTCGTATAACGACATATTCGCATTAACATAATCAATATTTTAAAGAGAATGCTTTTATTATTTAACCACGTTTTTGTCACTTTCTTGTCTGACTATTGTCCGTGGTTCCGGGTGAAATCTTGCAACTTCGAACACTTTCCGAGGAGCTAGGTACCTGAAATTTTGAACATAGCTCAGAATTGGAGGACAATGGAATATTATTCTTTTACACATATAAATTAGCCTGTGTTTGACATAAATTAGCCTATCGACTAAACAAGGTGTTTAGTCGATAGGCATACTTATATATAGTATACTTATCCAAAAATGTGGTGCAGTTGGCTAAAAACCGTGCTTTGTGCCATCACTGGGAGGAACATGTTTAGCAGTGGATTTGTGAAAGGTTGATGATTAACGCGACTATGATAGCTTTTGCCGCCGGAAATTTATTAAAACTAACCTGCTAAAGACTAAGATAAAAATTTGAAGCGACAGTAGCCTAATGGCAGGGCGCGGACCGCGAACTCAAAAGGTCGTGGGTTCGAATCCACCATTCGACTACTGTCGTGAACCACTCCTAACACAAGCATTTTCAGCTTACCAGGAGGGGTTAAAGGGAATATTAGTAATGTTAATTAATTGGATTACTAATATTTAAAAAAAAAAACAAAAAAAAACTATGCGGTAGCTGTAATATCTGGTGCCCTGGGTTAGGGCCTGCCTCAACGGCATTCAAATCACTTAAAATGATGATGAGAGTGAATTTTCTCTCCCTAAATGCAACACTGTTGTAAAATGTATATGCCTAGCAGCATATTGACTGCTGTGCTATAATATTGATTAATTTAAATGCGTGTATCCTATCATATGATGATAATAATTGAGTATTAAATTAAAAAAATTCTAAACATTAAAAATTCTAAACATTAAATTGTTTGATAAGAGATTACCAACCTAAATGGTACCAACATAAATAATACAATAATGAGCTCTACTAACTAGTGCCTTCATGTAATATAAAATTACTTAGAATGAATATACATATGGTGATTAATGGGATATTGGATTTGTGATTGCGTAGGTGACGGGTTATTCACCTTTCACTTCTTTCAAAATTTTTGATCGAAACCTATAATTTTAACTAAACTTCCGAGTAGCAGGTTTCCCTCATTTATTAGAGGATAGACACAATTGCGCTGCTCCTGTTTGTCATAATGTTCTCATTCACCGCTAAACGCGTGGTAAACAGTTTCACTAGTGTCGGCGGGGATCAACCCGAGTTGTTCACTTAGCTCTAGAGATATAACGGTTTTGTACTTAAATGTATTTTATACATTATATGCGAACTCTATTTCAAATACGATAGTGCATTATACATTCGCATAAATTTCATTCATCGAGGGTCATAGACTAGACAAACTCATATGATCTTGGAAGTTTGCCAAACCATCCACTATAGCAAATATTTTTATGAATATTAAAAAAGTCCGCTTTTAGTAGGTACTTCAAAATTTTGTGCAAGCAAAAATATATCTTTTTTAAGAAATTAAATTTTTGTAATTAATTTAAATAATTAATTTCTAAGTGTGTTGGCGAATGAAGTTGTTCTATTTATTGACCTCGTTTTCTCTCAGCGGTGTTCTTAATATATTAAAACCAAATAATTTGTAGAAATTGCGAATAATTTTGTAGGTTTCATCAATATGGCTCAGCGGTGTGAAACGCTTAGCTCTAGAGCTGTATGTAAGCCGTGGGTCCAAGTCTCGTAAAGAAAAAGCGGCACTGCAAGCCACTCTGCAGTTATAGTGGTTGCAGCACAAGTGGGTCGGCTCGATCGGGGTAGGACCACGCTCTCACTGAATACCAGCGTAAAATAGCAGCTTAATGGTGTTGTGTTTCGTATGGTGAGTGTAGAGAACTTGAGAGCCCTTTTACTATAAACGAGGCATTCCATTTAAGTCCTCAGGGCTGGCAACGCATCTAAATTTTGATTTTTAATTGAATTTAAATATGCATGTCTAAGGGCCACAGAATCCACTTAAAATCAGGTGGACTGTGTGCGCGTTTGCCACCCTTATACTATAAAAAATGCATCGGCTTGACGGGGAAGGACTGCGCTCTCACAGAACACCAGCATAAAATAGCAGCTTATTACTGCTGTGCTTTGTATGGTGAGGATAGAAAACCGAAAACCCTTTTTCCTGGAAACGAGACACCTTAGTGCTTGGGGCATCCCCTTACCATCAGTTGGAATGTGTGCACGCTTGTCACCTTATTCTATAAAATACACCGAAATTACTGCACAATAATTCACATTTGCGAGGACACTTCCCTACAGCTGCTTCGGTCCTGAACTCAATGAGGAAATCTCAATACCCAAAATCTGAATGCGGTCAGTGTATTTCAGTATTACATTTCGGAAAAAAAATTAGTAAGAAAAAGTTTACAGACAGGCTTGAGTCTTGATAGCGTTGAATTTTACTAAAGTAACATCACTCCGTTTAAAGACTGCATTTAATAAGACAGTTCAACACTCCACATGTCCAGTGGGTAACAGAGGAGGTATCATCTTTCAGATAACAACCCTACGTCATAAGTGGGAGATTGTCCCAGGGCGACTGCGGGCACTGGACGTGTCCCTGCCGTCCGATACAAACCCAATATATAATTTATCGCCGTATACGACATGCTAGACAAGTAAAAAAGTTAGTAGTATTTAGGTCCCAGACAACATGGATAGAAATAAATACATAACATGAATAAACTGAACGAATACAAAAGTAAAAGTAAAGTTACAGCATATATACGTCCCACTGCTGGGCTCAGGCCCCCCTCATTTCTGAGAGGGTTTAGGGCAAGGAAGTGTCCGCCGCGCTGCCCAAATGCGTGTTGACGAACTTCACATGTCTTCGAAATATTTTTTTTTCTTATTCCTCAGACATGCAGGTTTCCTCACGATGTTTTCCTCCACCGCCGAGCACGTGGTAAATCAGCACGTAAAATTGCAATTAACAATTTCATTGGTGCCTGCGGGGATCGAACCCGTGCTACTCGCGTTCTGTTATATTTACAGCGAGCGTTAACCACTGAGCTACCACAGCTCTTGAACGAATACAATACATTATAAAATAATATCTAGTCTATTGTTACGGACGGCGATTGGAGCCGCCGCCCGTCACCCCGGGAGACAAGCGCTCCAGTGCACATCAAGAAAGAAGACCCCTCAAGCTCCCTATTAGGATTGGGTATTAGGCTTAAATCACATCAAACACTGCCGCATTGTAAATAGTGAATAAATTTGTATTAGTTTCCATACCATCTTTAATTAATTAATGTCCCTAGCATAGTTTCTTTTTTACTCAGTTATAGTAAATAATAAAGTCAGTTAGATTCTCAGTTAGATAGGTTACCTCTCAAGTCTTCTCTTATTACACAAGTAAACAAGCGCTATGTAAAAATAAAAACACAGTCCACTCAGCTCTCCATCCCTTACTTTTATCTTTTCACTTGCGGGAGCATTATTCTCCCAAAGAGCAGTATACCGAAGTATATAAATGTTTTATTTCATCTATAATAATTTATTTTCAAGTACGACTGGAGCAAATAGAAGTGAATGGAGGACCTAAAAAGGTTTTTAATCCATATAGTACTAATTATTTTATACAGCATCAGACTTAAAAGGCGTATAAAACTGTTAACCTGCCCGTCTTGATTAAGGGTTCTGATTAGGTTAAGGTTCTGCATAATAGCTCTTAGAACATGTATGAGTAATTATTGTTCGCCCGCTGTATATATCAACTACAAATTATTACAAATCATTTTAAAAGTACCCAGAATCTTTTTACTAGTCTAAATCAATACTTGACTAGGAGTAAAGTTAAAGGGTGTTGCAGCCAAAGATGGTTAAGCGCACTGACTTAACAGTAGCCTATTCACTCTTGACTTAAAGACAACGACGAAAAAAGTGAATGAAGGAATGGCTTATTAAGGGACAATATTTATTTAATTTTGAGGTAATGAAATTTGAAAAACACATATTCTCCCGTACATCGATCTACATGATGGTAATGCTCCAACTGCTATATAATTAAATAATATAAAAACCTATTATTAGGTTCCGGTCTTCTTTTAAGATACGAAACCTTAATGAGGTTTACCAAAATATTTTTTCTATTCCTTTCGATAGTAAATTTTAGAATTAAATTACTAAAAAAATTGAAGAACCTTTCTAAACATTAATGTATATCCTACTCATATGCCACACACACATATATATATATATATATATATATATATATATATATATATATATATATATATACGTATGTAATATAATAAACACTCACGTCTGTCACCCAGAGAGGTAGGCAGAGACTACGGACTTCCATTTGGCACGATCCTCACATACCTCCTGTACATCCATTTATGTATACATACACGCTCGTTGGTTAAGCGTACTTCTAATGTGGCCCATTTTCAAAATATCGCCAATTTGGTCGATAAAATTTCGTCTAGAGCGTCCCTTCCCGACTCTGCCGTTCACATCTGCCATATAGCTTTGTCACTCTTTCCTCATTCATTCTTTCTACATGAACAAAACCACCGAAGCATTCCTTTCTTAATCCTATTAAAATAAATTCAATTCAATTCCCAACATAAATTAAACAAGGTGTACAGCAGGCCTACCATCACTCCCTCTCCAGCCCTTAGCATCTCGAGTGATACTCTATCATATCTAGCTGCCTAATCCACTTTTATGCTTTTCATTGCTTTCATTATTTAATCTACAGTTATCTCCATACTCCTGTCCACTTCATTCGGAATTTCTAGTTCATTAAATTCAAACGACTCTTCGAAACATGAAACACCGCAAACTTTCATGTTTGTAATAATACTCCAAAAATATAATTACTGGCATTGTGGGAGGATCTAGCCAGCTGCCGACGAACATTTAGTATACCTCGCTGTAGGTGTCTGCCTGATCTAGAAGGTGTTGTAAGCATCGCACTTACTGGCGAACCAACTCGTGGAGAGTGCTGGGCACAGCCTGTGCTCTTGGCATGGGCTTTGAGACACCTGAAACCATGATTTTTATAGTAATATGCAATTACACAAGGATTGTAAAATAAACCTTTAAATGCATATACAATACATACTATGCGTACTTCACTTGGCCGTGAAGACAAATGCGATGTCCCAGGAACACATTCAAGTCTGGGTCGCTGTGGTGTCTGAAAATGTAAGACATTGCTGAAAAAACACATATTATATAACTGTTCCAAATCTATTTCACATAAGCACAAAATAACTTTTTGAATTAAAGCCTATACTTTTAAATAGATTTTGTAATTGCATTTATTAACTTTAAAAATATATCATACCTCTATTGTAAGAATATCAATAACATCTGCTTCTGATGGAATATTTGTTGAAGAATCTTGTTCCTGAAACACATTGAAACATAAGCACGCATAAGTATAAATATTATAAGTATGTATTATCGTCATCTCATTATAAATTTATCTTTACCAAGAAAAAATAATTATAATATAAATATTTATTAATATATCAAAACTGCATACTATAATAATGGACACTATTTAATATAGTAAATAATAAATGACAAAATAATTATCCGCTCACCATTGTTTGGTGGGCTGCATCCAAATACCAATAAATAATTGTTTGGACGGCAATGATGGATGCTATCAGTACGAGGATCTGGTCTATCATGATGTGTATCCCTAAAAAGAATAAAATTTTGTAATTTAAGCAATGGTACTTAGAACATATAAATAAAATTGCATAAACATGTTAACACTTACTTCAAAAGAGTTAATTTCTAAGTGCCTATCACTTACGATAAAACTTTCATCACCCATTATGGTCAAAATCCTTTCCTATATATCTGTTAATTCCACAACCTCTGCTCCACCACCAATCTTATTTTTTGCATGAAACTGTAAAGCCCCCTTTTTCTTTACTGCACTTTTTGTCGCCCATATACTAAAACCAATTTAAGCTTTTTTAAGCATACTTAAATATATAATTAATAGACGAATTTCATTTAATATTTATATTATAAACAAACATTCATCCATTGCTTCGAAGTTTTAACACCGCCTCCCAAGCTATTTAATTGTAGTGATTTTCTCCCTCATTTCTGAGTGGCATCTCTTACACTAGGCACTCTTGAAAATCCTTTTGACATATTTTGATTTCTTTATATAAGGTCCTAAATACTACTGAAAGAGTAGAAATTTGATCCCGAGATGGATGTGACGCTCTTTCTATCGGGCTACAATAAAAAGAAATTATTACAGTTAAGCAAAGACAGAAATTAACTTACTTCATGTTTTTTGTTAAATTATATAAACACTTTAATTTATGAAAATTGGCGCAAAATATTTTTCACTTTGCACTGACAGTCGGTGGCACAGAACACTATTACAGTATTACTCCGTCTGTTGTAAACAAACTTTGTTTATGTCATAAAGTTCTCAAATAACTGCGGCAAAGACATTGCACTATAGAGCCAAATTATTAAAAATGCCGTTATTTTAATTTAATAAAGGCAATAAAATATAGTTACATATAAATAATGTAGTTATGTTGAATAGTCATTAATTAAATATAAAATAACACAAGAAAACGGTCGTTTATTAATAGAAAAGGGATAGGAAACTAATATCGACTGAGTTATGCTAAATGAGTCAATCCCCAAAAGTAACACATCATGTGACTGTGGGAAGATATCAAAGGAATCCGCTACAACTATGCTTCATCAATAGAGCCGCGTTGGCGGGTTTGTTTGTGTTTTGATTTTCAATTCATTTCCGTAAATAATATCTTAGTCTTTGGCTCACTTTGAAAGCGAACTCGCTCGACCTTGATTCGGTATTCTGTAAGCATGTGGTACGCACATGCGAAGTAAAGTGAGGTTCGAATCGTAGATCGCTTAGCGTGGATCTGATTGCACGGTCGTTGGCTAAGTGAGCGTAGCACTAGTGTCGGTGGGGATCGAACCTGAGTTGTTCTCTTAGCCCTAGATATATCACGTTTTTGTACTTAAGTGTATTTAATACATTATATGCGAACTCTATTTAAAGGCTATAGTGCGTTATATATTCGCATACATTTCATTCATCGAGAGTCATCGACTAGGCAAACTCATATGATCTTGGAAGTTTGCCAAACCATCGTCTATAGCATATATTTTTATGAATATTAAAAAGTCCGCTTTTAGTAGGTATTTCCGAATTTGGTGTAAGCAAAGATATATCTTTTTTTTTGTATTTTTTTAAATATATTTAATTGCCAAGTCTGCACTGTGTCGGCGGAGGAAGTTGTTTTATTTATTGACCTCGTTTCTCTCAGCGGTATTCTAAATTTATTAAAGCAAAATAGTTTGTAGAAACGCTGAATAATTTTGTAGTTTCATTAATATGGCTCGGCGGTTTGAAGCGCTTAGCACTAGAGCTGTATGTGAGCCGTGGGTTCAAATCTCGTAAGGAAAAAGCGGCACTTCAAGCCGCGCTGCAGCTATATTGTGGTTGTTGCACTAATGCGTCGACTCGACGGGAAAGGAACGCGATCTCACAGAATACCAGCATGAAATAGCAGCTTGTTGCTCCTGTGTTTTGTATGGTGAGAATAGAAAAGCAAACCATCAGTTGAAATGTATGCTCGTTTGTCACCCTTATTCTATAAAAAACCGCTTCAAATTAGTTTTTGTAATAATTGTTTCAGGTCTGGATGCTTGTCCTGTGCAGTTTATGTAAAAAAGCCTTCACGATATTTCACGAAGAAATAATGCTAGGTAAATGTAACAAAAAAATTACAAAATAACAAGACTAACTTTGCCAAAAGTCCAATCCGGATCGGCATTGGTCAATTCAATTATGAACCCCAACTTCAGATTGTAATCTCACACACAAAATTTCATCAAGATCGGTCCAGCTCTTTAGGATGAGTTCAGTCACATACACACTGACAGAAGAATTTTGTATAAATACTGGGTGATATTTTTTTACCGTCTAAAAAAATATGATGTAACAGGTTAACGGAATAAAAACCTTTGGAAAAGATATTTTACAATTTTTTTTACATTTACATGTTATAAAATTGATCTATCAATAAATACTACTAATTGAGTGCGTATTATTTTAATATCGATAGTTTTTTATTGAATTATTTAGTTAGTTCACAATTTTCGTTTTTATATTTTAGTACCAAAGTAAAAAGTAGTTTCTTTCAAATTATTGTTATTATATGATAGTTCAATTTCTTAATATATTGATGTAGAAGCAAAAAATTTGTTAATTATCAGTGCAATAGGTTTCTATTCCGTTCACCTATAATACCCAATTTTTACTAGACGGTAAAAAATCATCAAGTATAAAGATAATTTTTTTAATTTTCTGATAAGCCTAATTTTCCCTCATTCTCCCCGCTCTCCTGTAACCATGAGTACTGTCACAGCCTAAGAAGATTAGTAACAAGTTAGACTGCGGTGCTGTAAATCACCTGAAATATCATTAAGGGGTTAAAATGAAATACGTAAAATTTGCTTTATTCAAACCTATGCATATTTTCTTCATTATTTCTGGGCCGCTTACCATTTTTGAGAGAATTTTCGGCGAAAAAAATTTGTCGCGCTGCTTCAATGTGTTGGTGGACATCACATCATCATGTTGAATTTTTATTTAATTTTTTTCAGATACACAGTACAATGTTGTTGCATTAACTTTTAGGATCATCGACATGTCTTACCGGTGTCGACGAAGAAATAGCAAAATAAATAACGTCACCACAAGCGTAAAGTAACTTAACGTCAAAAACAAAATGTTATATAAAATCTAATAATGATAATAGTATATACATTATTATAGCAATATAATAATTTATTTCATTACATATTTAATTTATAATATTTATGTATATCGTTATTATCTTTGATATATTCATTAACAAAAAGAGAAGTACATAGTTTCATACTAACAGTAATACCATAAATAAAAATTAAGAAATTTTTTTTTCTGCTAACAGGCGGTATTATTGATTTACCACAAATTCCTACTTCATTATCATTATCAACTCCAGCCCTTCACAGGTCCAGTTGGTACCTAAAGTTAGCAAAAGCAGTTCTATTATTGCAGCTGTGCAACAAACTTGATTTTCTTGAATACTATGTTATTTTAAGGCAAGCGCGTACTCCTCGCGTTACTACAGATCCATACCAAGTAGAAATAATATAATTTGCGCTTTAGCACAAATATTGGATTCATTTTTGGTTCTTTGTTTTACTTAATATTTTTTGAATGATTGCTCAGAAATATCCAGCGATTCAGGAGCGTCTTCAGAATATATCCATTCGACTCATATTTGGTTTACGCAAATACGATCATGTATCAAAGTTTCGAAATCAACTCAAGTGGCTCCCTATTTGCCTTCGCCGGGATATTCATATACTCTCTTTACTTTATTGTGTACTGTTTGATTCGAAATCTCCAAGATACCTTAAAGATCAATTTCACTATCGACATGAATTTCATAACCGCAATTTGCGTTCAGTGTATATAGCTTATAATAATAATAATAAATATTAAATAATAATAGCTTGGCTTTAAATACTCCTTACAGGGTAACTTCATTTTATAATAAGTCATTTACTTCACTAGCAACGCGACTTTGGAATTCATTACCACTTAACATTCAGAAAGCGCAATCTTTACAGTCTTTTAAAAACTACTAAAGGAGTATTATTTCAAGTTCCCGTCATAATGATAAATTATATGTATTTCCTCTTTTCATATATGATTTTTTTGTTAAATTTTCTCTGCAGTATATGTTTGAATATTGGAGACGCCAGTAACTTAAGGTATCTTCGATAAAGATTTAGTGGACTGTAATTTTGGTGCATACGGCAAAGGGGAAAATAAATAGGTGGGATAGCACGCACTGACCTGATGAGGGCTGCCGCGCCTTCCTCCTGGAGTGTCTGCTATACAGCAAGCTCGCCACGTGGTTCGGCGCACACGCACTCTCGGAACAGTCTCGTGAAGTCCCACACTCTCCACCTTTGCCCTTACGGGGGCGTCTCACACTTTTATGAGTTACAAAGACACAATGTCTGATGCGGTGAATATTAAACATAAACAGGAGAACTCAATGTTCGTCCTGCGCGGTTTGCGGTTACATAAGACGCGACCGGTGGCCGTGCGCTGCGGATGGCGTAATATCACTTAGTATAATGACGCGCGCCGAGATCCTCTTTTTCACCTCGGCGGCAGCGCGTGCGGTAGGAAAGGGAAGGAAGGAAGGAAACAAAAAATATGCACTAGTCATGTTGATAAAGTAGATATAACTTAGGACGAACTCAATGCGATATGTAATGTAATGTTGATAAAGTAGATTGTTAACTGGCGTTACCATTTCCTCCCGCCCTTAACGGGTCACCTTTAAAAGAAAACCGTAATATAAAAAGTAAAAGGAAAACAAATAAATAAGCGGTATATAAAGTGAGAGGATGCGCTCAATGCGCATGTCTCATCTACTAACCTTACTTGGTAAGCGAGAAAATGTATACATAAATATAATATTGCGGTTTAATACTTTTTTAATATATATAAATATAAACTTAATTCCTAATTTAGATAAATAATTATAATCAAAATAATCGTGATTTATTGTCTTGGGAGAGGGCAAATACGAGCAACAGGACGGAGGTATGTTCACTTAGTAGTTCTCACGGTCACTACTCGAACTACGCCATCCTTCGAAGGATGAACAGACTCGACAATCGCTAATGGCCAAGCAAGGGGCGGTTCATTATCATTTATCACAATTACAACCATGCCTGGTACGATAGCCGTAGACGGGGTGTTCCACTTCTGACGAACTTGTAATCCGTGAAGGTATTCCGTCCTCCACCGGTCCCAAAACGACTGAACTAATTTATCCAGTAAAGAATGCCTGTGTAACAGACTGGTAGAGTCAGATTTGACTTTGGGTGCGGGTAATGACAATAAAGGTGCGGTATTCAAAAAATGACTCGGAGTAAGAGCTGAAGGCTCTGCAGGATCAGAACTTAATACTGTCAAGGGCCGCGAGTTTAGCAAGCACTCAATTTGCGCAAGAACAGTATTAAGCTCTTCGTATGAAAGTAACTGATGTCCGATAACTCGGAACAGATGCGTTTTTACGACTTTGATCATACTCTCCCAGGCGCCTCCAAAATGAGGAGAGTTGGGACAGATGAACTTCCATGTTATACGATTCTCAGCACACTCTTGCTCAAGCTTTGGGCGGTATTCAACGTTTAGAAATTTATAGAGATCGCGAAGATACGAAGCGGCACCTTTAAAATTCGTTCCATTATCCGAATATAAAAACTGAATCGGCCCTCGTCTAGAGAGGAAACGTTTAAGCGCAGCGAGGAAACTAGAACTACTAAGATCTGTAGCGATTTCTATATATACAGCTCGAGTCGTGAGGCATGTGAAAACACATAAGTACGCCTTCTCGCTGCGTACACCACGACGACGTACAGGAGTGTATGCGATAGGACCGGCATAATCGCAGCCCGTGTGTGTAAATGCCTTAATAGCTTGTCTTACACGACTATGGGGAAGATCAGCCATCAAAGGGTAAGTTGGACGGGGTCTAAGCCGGAAACATATATTACACTTGTAGACTCTGCTTCTCACAGTGCGGCGTGCGGAAAGTATCCAAAATTTTTGACGGAGCAATGACAATAACAATTCAGGCCCAGCGTGTAAATTTTTAATATGATAATAGTCAATGATCATGTTCACTACATGATCACTGCGCGGGAGTATAATTGGATGTTTTTGCGTGTAATCTAATGCGGAGTTCGAAAGACGACCACCAATGCGGATTAAACCATTCTCAATAAAAGGCCTTAAACGATTGAAAGCGGGCGAGCAAGGTTTGTTACCTTCAATATTTAAATATTCCACTGCAAAATGCTGTTTTTGCAGGGCGCGGAGGATTATAACCTCAGAGAAACTGAGATCATCAGCAGTCACTACAGTAGTGCTGCGGCGGGGCAATAATTTAGCAAACTTACACACGTACGCAATTATACGTAGAAGTTTACTCCAAGAAGAGATGCGGAATGCGAGCTCATAAATCGCAGAATTACAGACGGATGTGCACACAGTGTGCGACAAAATCTTCTTCTCAGGCATATTTGCAATAACCTCATTGTCTAAAGTACGAAGAGGCCATTGAGATGGATCAGGGGGTTTGAAACTAATTTATTTGGCGTAACGCCACGTGAAAGTATGTCAGCGGGATTCTCAGTACCTGCGACATGATAAAAGTTATCAGCGCGAATATTGTCGGTAATCTGAACAACGCGGTTTGCAACAAAGGTCTGCCACTTGTGTGGCGAACTCTTTATCCAGTACAGAGCTACTTTTGAATCTACAAAGGCATAGACTGATATTGCAAGGTCAAGAGGATAATTGTCGAGTACTCTGCGAAGCAATTTTGAGAGTAAAACCGCTCCACAAAGCTCAAGGCGTGCAATAGATAGTGGTTTCGTCGGTGCGACTTTAGTCTTTGCACAAATCAACTAGACGGTGTTACCATTGACGCTCTTTACATGTATGTAGACTACGGCACCGTATGCGTGCTCGCTGGCGTCGGAAAACCCCAGGAGTGACGCAGTACAGTTTTTGGATACACCAACATGTCGCGGGATACGTAAATCATTAAGAGCTGGTAATTCAGCACAGAATTGCCTCCACATCTTAATAATTGGCGGTGGTGGTATGTCGTCCCAATCTAAATTAAGTTGCCAAAGCCGCTTTATTAACAATTTGGCGTACGCGACTGTGGGAGCAACGAAACCCATTATGTCCCACAGGCGAGCGACAGTAGATAAGATGGCGCGCTTAGTGCACGTCACATCAGCGGGAACAGATATCTTAAAATAAAAGGCGTCACTATCGGTAGACCAATGCAAGCCTAGTATTTTATGTGGCATTGATTTATCGAACTCTACTTCTCCTGTAATTTTATGGGAAGTAGGGAGGTCATCTAAAACAGATCGACGGTTGCTATGCCATTTTATCAGGTCCCATTGGGCACCCTTGAATAAGTCTATCAGCTGCCGAGAGGTCTCACTGGCCTCGGATTCACTGGGCATAGAGAACGCGATGTCGTCCGTATATAACGAAGTAAATGCGATACAACTCGCAAGCGGATACTTTGCGCCGTCGTCATCAATGAGCTGTCTTACCGTGCGCAATGCATGGTATGGACTCGAAGTTAAACCGAAGCACACGCTATTGAAGTGGTATAACACAAGTGGGTCTTGTGGACGGAAGCGGTATAGGAAGCATTGGTAACGACGATCAGAATCGCGAACAACTATTTGCAGAAATTGTTGGCGACAGTCGGCTGTCATAGCGATTGGATGTAAGCGGAAAGTTAAAATTATATTGAACAAGTCGCCTTGCAAATTTGGTCCTGAATGCAGAATATCATTTAATGATCGCCCAGTGCCAGTCTTACTGCTAGCATCCAGGACGATGCGCAGACGCGTTGACTTCTTATCTTCGCGTAAGACTCCATGATGCGGTATGACATATATTGGAGCGGGTTCATGAGGGTCATACGGCGGTGCGGGGGATATATAATTTTTAGCTAAGTATTCCTTTATGACGTCATCATATGCTAACCTTAATGTAGGCGAGGCTTGAAGTTTCCTCTCCAAGCACATGAATCGTCGTCGAGAGGTTTCATAAGAATCTCCGAGAGAGTAAACGTCATCTTTAAATGGCAGGCCAACAATATATCTACCAGTAAAAGGATCGCGGGATGTCGTAGATTTATAAAACTCTTCACATTCAATGTCTGAAGGACACTGAATGGGCGGTGCGGAGGGTGGCTGTTCAAGCTCCCAAAATCGTTGCACTAATTTGTCAACGATAGGAGACTCTAGAACTGAGCAGCACGTTAAAGAATGATTTACCTGAAGTGTCGGCACTGAGCCCATAATAACGTAACCAAATACCGTATTCAAAGCCGAGGGCCCGGACAAGTCGTTAGACGAATAAATTACGTCTGGACATAGTAAGTGCGGGAAAAGGGATGCGCCTATCAAAACATCAATTTTATTAGGCATGCTATAACATTCATCAGCGAGTCTTATGCCATGGAAGTGTGATAAGACAGATGTGTCTACCACAGCGGTGGGCAAAAGGTCGGTGATTTGATCAACAACTAGCGTTGAAATATTGAAGTTAATATTCGAGTCGAATCGTGAGAAAATTTTAATATCAATCGATTTCGATTTTACAATTTTTTCAACTCCACCGAATCCCTTTACTACAGTACATTCGGTATCGTATTGTTGAACGCCTAAACGATGACAGCACTCTTTAGTCATAAAATGGCTTTGAGCCACGGAGTCTAATAATATACGAATAATTTGTTTCTCTCCCTTAGCATCGTAAGCAAATACTTGAGCGGTTGATAATAAAACAGTTCTCTGCGAACGACTTGCGCGCGCGGGAGGCGGTGAACGTTGAGAAACATTCTTGAACGAAGTACACAGCGCGACGTCTGAACGCGCACCTGCGGTGAGGGGTGGCGAGTGTGCGGGCGCGGGGGTTGTAGACTTCAGTGTAACTGGCTGAAGCGGTGGAGAACGCGCCAGCGCAGGGGAAGCATTATCGCTTCTGCGGTGGAAGTGCAACAATGTGTGATGTTTAAATTTACAAACTCGACAACTATAATTTGAAGAGCAACTAGACACTCGATGACTTAAACTGAGACAATTCACACATGCATTGTTACCCTTTACGCATTTAAATCGTTCCTGCGGCGTCATTTTATTAAAGTCTGCACACTTAAATAGGTGTTGATGCACAATATTATCGCACAGACACTTTGAGCAAGTAGTCGTCGTGCTTACGTACGCCTGATACTTCGGCGACGAAGTATTATTACAGCGACGATTATTACCGTTACCTCGTCGATTGTTTGGTGCGCTATTAGAATTTGTACTAGAATCGGTGCGTTGCAAAACTTTGGAGCGGGTCTTAATAAAATTTACTAAATCATCAAAGGTAGGTACCATCGAGTTATGACTATATTCGAAAGAGCGAATGGTATCCGGGTCCAGCTTCTTAAGCGCGATATGAAGAACAATTAAGTCCGCGAGATTATCTAACTTTAAGTTTTGTAAAGCGCGCACTGCACTTATAAAGTTATCAGTAAATAAATCAAAATTATTTGCGGTGGCCGATTGCAATGGCTTAAATTCGAACATCTGATTAATATATGTAGATGCTAGCATACGCCGGTCTTCATATTTGTCAACGAGTGCTTGCAATAAAATTTTATAATTTTCAGCGCAAGGAGTTATACCTGAGCATACAGATAGGGCTTTGCCCGTTAGTTTACCTAGCAAATAGTATAACTTTTCAGCGTCGGTAAGCGATGTGTTGTCATGGACGGTTGATTTAAAGCTAGCATAAAATAAAGGCCATGAGCGAATGTCACCCGAAAATGGCATAAGTTCGATAGGCGGAAGTGTGAATCTGGCTTTAGATGGTGTACTAGTACTTTGTGAATTAGATTGCGAATATTGTAAATAAAGCCTATTTATTCTACCGCAAAGAGACTCAAACGCAATGAGGCTGTTATAATCAGGTTTAGCAATAGGGTTTATTTTTAATAAATGTGAATTATAATTATCTAAGACCTGTTTAAACTCAATACGTAAAGCATTAATATTAGAACTTCCATCAAGAAAACGCTCCATCGTGGAAGTGTTTGTGAGGATGTCCGAGGACATATCATATATTTTTTGCACTATTTCAAATAAAGCATCTCGTTTAGCTTACAATAAAACCAACTCAGCATCAGGTGTGCCCTCATTATCCGAGGAATCGCTATTATTCGATGCTATTTGTTTTTTAGGCGGCATTACAACTTAAGTTATGCGGCAAAAATAATATAATTATAAGCGGGTAGTCTGTAAGCGACCTCGCTACGCGGTTGAATTATTAAATATTAGTTTTGTTAACGATGAACTTTAATTGTTAACTTTTATAATAAATATGAAGTTATTTATAACGAATATAATGCTTAAATATGTGTGCAAATAATAAATGTAATTTAACAGTATAATCTATAGATGTAGTTAAAAGTTGATGACGTGATGTGAACATACAACAAATAATTTATATAGATAATTATATGCTTATTCATTCTATGAATATAGTTTTAAAATTACTATGAATGTCACCTATTAGGACCTATTCTAGTGTTCTAATAAGGGCGGGGTTAATCCGAAGTCGGATTAAAATATAAATAATTAATTATATAAACGCTTATTACGATAACGATCTACTAAGGGCGGAAAGTCAAGGTCAATCCAGCGAGAAGTGACCAATTAAAAATGGAGACGCCAGTAACTTAAGGTATCTTCGATAAAGATTTAGTGGACTGTAATTTTGGTGCATACGGCAAAGGGGAAAATAAATAGGTGGGATAGCACGCACTGACCTGATGAGGGCTGCCGCGCCTTCCTCCTGGAGTGTCTGCTATACAGCAAGCTCGCCACGTGGTTCGGCGCACACGCACTCTCGGAACAGCCTCGTGAAGTCCCACACTCTCCACCTTTGCCCTTACGGGGGCGTCTCACACTTTTATGAGTTACAAAGACACAATGTCTGATGCGGTGAATATTAAACATAAACAGGAGAACTCAATGTTCGTCCTGCGCGGTTTGCGGTTACATAAGACGCGACCGGTGGCCGTGCGCTGCGGATGGCGTAATATCACTTAGTATAATGACGCGCGCCGAGATCCTCTTTTCGGCGGCAGCGCGTGCGGTAGGAAAGGGAAGGAAGGAAGGAAACAAAAAATATGCACTAGTCATGTTGATAAAGTAGATATAACTTAGGACGAACTCAATGCGATATGTAATGTAATGTTGATAAAGTAGATTGTTAGCTGGCGTTACCAAATATATTAAATCAAAATTATTGTACATATATGTATGTATATATATATATATATTATAAGTATGTATTTATGTATAAATGTATATATATATATATATATATATATATATATATATATATATATATATACATATATATATATATATATATTGCATTTAATATTGTATATATTATTAATATATTTTTATAAATATTATTTTTAATAATTTTTTATGTTGATTTCATATTGCACGTTGCACTTATCCGTCAAAATCAAAATATAAAATTATAATATCCTTTTATGTTCGGTTTGTCAGGCAGAAATCGCTTAAAGCGATATGACCACCGCTTGTAGTAATAAGATTTCCGTTATTGTAATAACTTTGTTAAAATGCAATAAAGAGTTATCTATCTATCCATATTACTTTCTCATTTATGGTGTTTTAATCGGTAATAATCGCTTAATTAAATTACGTAATACTTAAATTTATACCTGTCTCTTTCTATTATCGACGACGTCGTGTCGCAGTTATTTATTTATTTATTTTGAATATTTATTTTACGTCTAGTAACCTGTGTGACAAATATTACCCTAAAATTCAATTTTAGAACGTATTCATATAAATGACAAACGTATATACGAGCACATATTTGACGTCATGAATGTTAATTAGTCGCCCCTACCGAGTTTCAAAAACACTCTCAACACCCGCTCGTAAGTAACCGTCGCAAACCCGTAGCTGCAATTTTCCAGCTTTATCTTCAACGCTTTTGTAATACTGCATTTTCACTACTTTAATGCAAACTCTAAGATTTTGTATGATCTGAAATGTGGTTATAAATCTATATTTCAAGAAACCCGATATGTAAACACAAAAGGTACAACCCGGCGAGCTGTATGTTGCACGTTAACATATTCTGCGTTCACTTAGAGAACACTCTCCAATTATTTCTTTCCGCGTTTTTTTTATTCGCCTACCTATCTTTCCATGTGCACTAGTTTTAAGTATTCTTTATCACTTTATGATTTGGGAAATAACTGGTTCCTACCCTGGAGCTGTTGTTCCCAGGTTATTTAATCACTGAAATGTGTGATTACAAATAAAAATAAGAACGATCGTTTGTTTCAATCTCTCGATCTTTGAACTAATAATAGACGAAGGTTATTTTATATTTTCACGGCCCCTCGTTTTTCGTCTCTAGAAAATCGAAGAATCATCCGTTTGCGATGATTTTTTAAATCTTCGTTTTTCCGCCATGGATTTATGAAAATAAAGAGAGAGAGAGAAAATAAAATGAGAAAAAAATGAACATTTAAGAAAAGAAACAATGAAAAATGTTAGTTTATTAATTTTTTATCTTATTTAAAATTTTATATGGTTTTCTAAATGTTATCATGAACGCTCTGGAAAATCGAAATAATTATCAAAGTTAATATTTTGGTGTTTTATTGAGTGTAAGATCGAACGAAGCGAGCTCGGGACTTAGGGCATCACGACTCGGACGGGTTAGGTTAGAAGGTCCATCTTCTTCGTGATTATTTGTTTATAAACCACTCAGTAGAGGAACCCCGCGAAGGGGGGCTCCGTCGACCGGGCTTCCTCGACTGCACTACGGAAGAGAGTTGGGGGAGGGAAGCATCACGCCACTCAACGTACCCAGCTTTGACGGTTTGACTCTCGTCTGTCGGTCTGAACAATAAGAATCATGAATATGCGAGTGGTACGCGGTGTGGAGATGACCGTTCATTATCGGTACTGCTATTGTTTAATAGTGCTCCTACATTTAAGTCTGCCGCATTGAGCGAGGCGATCGGTTTGATAAGCGGGGTCTATGAGGCTCGCCGATACGTTATTCTAGATATTGAGTAGCGCTGGGACATTTATTCGCAGTATTTAAGGACCATTAGCTAGCGTTCATGGTACAATACCGTAGAAGTAGAAGCGGTTGATAATTTTAGTTTTTATTTTCTTTTATTGTAATAAATTTTGTATCTTATTATGTATCGAGATTGTCGAAAGTTGACGGGATCCAATAGTTCTTAGAAAGTTCTCATGTTTCTATATAAAACTGAAGTGATGATAAATGAACTTACAGTCCACAGGCGACAGGGATTCGTCTCAAATAGATAAATATAGGGAATACTGCAGTAGGCAGGTAAAGATTACTATTTTTAAAGCCTGCTGCCAGTCTTTTTACACAGGCAACCTATGGGTTAACTATACGCAACGGGTGTGAGCGCGTTGTGAGTTCGGTATAATAATGGGTTTAGGATACTGATGGGGGGGGGGGGGGATAAAGAGAACAATACCTGGAAAATAAGAAAAATTTTCTATTATTTGCAATATATTTTCTGATACAGTACAAAAATCGGATACAAATTTAGAACAAAACATGTTAAGAAAATATAGAGAGGACAATGATTTGTCAATCTAATTCTTAATCTGCGCTTGAATTCCCTGGCCTCTTATAAAAATTACGTTATAAAATATTAACAGACTTTTGAAATTGTATTATTTTATCATAAGTTGTAATTACAAACAAAATTGTAACATGGCTTTAAAAACGCCCAAACGTCTTGCCCGTTCTTGTCTGAGAATGTTTTATTTTTGCGAACCTGTTAAAATTTTGTCATTCGATTCAAATGAGCGAGAATTGATATAAAGATGTTTTTTTAATGTTTTCTTATAAAATGTTTATAGTGCATTTTCTTCTTACTAACGCAACTGATAAATTACGAGATATACTACACTGACACCTAGAGACGATCGTATAAGCAACAATAAGAAACTGGCACATAGAAATGAGACGTGGGAATAAGAGAATACGAAAACGACGATGCAAGTTGGAATGTTGACTATCAGTCTGACTGAAACTTTGCAAAAATATGGTCGTTACATTCGTACGACAGCTTAATTTAAAACAATATTTGATTCTTCGTGCATATACATACATAACTACACGATAAAAAAAGGATAATTTTATTTTAAAATTGTATTTTATTTAAAATTAATAAAATAAATATCAGCGGATTATTTGATGTTTGTATAATATTATAAAGTCAAATTAATAAAAAAGATTAATCTTTCTAGGATAGAGTATTTCCCAAACAAATTACCTTTAAAAGTTTATTCTTTGTTAATGTATTCTTATTTTTGCATTCCATATTTGTATTGTTATACAATGAATATGTTACTTACTGATTTTATCGTGTTATTTATACAATTAGGATGAAAATCAGGCATACAGTCGAATTTATTGTAAGTGGAGTATATGGCCCACGTACATCTACCCTTGATTAAGAATCAAAATGGAAATGCGTTGTCTACCCCTAAGAACTAAGATGCCATCCCTCGTTTCCAATAAAGATGTCTATTTTTCTCTACACTCTCTTCATAAAACACAACATAATCAAGCTGCTGCTGTTTGACGTCCTGATGTCGTACAGATTTAACCCGGGCCACATTTAGCTTTTACATGCTATTCTTTGTTCGATTTATTATTTGCCTTATGAATTTCCATATAAACATATTTCTTTAAGATCGGATTCCAGATGTATTAAAATTCATTAAAATATATGTTTGTACTTAATATGTTGATACATAAACAATATACGGACAGTTGTGAATCCATCAATTTATCTCTCAGTCTCGCTAATGTAAATGAATGAGCTAAATGGATTGCTCGTGAAATTTAACTTTGAGAATAATGGAATAGTCGCATCGCTTTTTGTTTTCATCTAACTCCATTATTTTGATATTTATTCAGTCTTCGTGGAAGTCCGAGTTGACACATACATTGTTGCAGATCAATACAATTAAAACACAAATTTGAAATGAGCAAAAATATAAATATACTGATATTGTTCCATAGACAAGCATGTGTGATAGGTACTTTTTTATAGTTAAGCATGAAACGATGGAGTTTTTTATATGAAAGACTTTTTCTATAGAAATCAGTAGTAGAGTAAACTTGTATCCTGTATTTTTTTAAATAGGGCATACAGGGTATTAAATTGGTTGTCCACTTATATTTATAGGATAAGGTGACGAACGAGCACACACCTGATGATGTGTTGTTACTGTGGCGCATAGACATCTACATCTATCTTCGATTACGAATAAAATGCAGATGCGTTGCCACCCGTGAGAAATAAGATGAAATGCCTCGTTTTTAATAAAAAGGTCTCCGGTTCTTTACACTCACCATACTTCTCGGTCGATTCGACCCATTTGTGCTAAAACTATACTATACGCTAATATAAAATACTATATACTGATATATAGTACTATATACTAATATATAATACTATATACTGATATATGCAGCATTTCTTTAATACGTAAGATTCATTAATTTCCAAACGGGTCAAATATTCATATGCCCTCAAAATATGTAGTTTCTAGATTCCAGATTTAGCTGTTTGTCCTTATAATGCAATTTATATATGTAAAAAGCCTCTACGATATCAGAGAAATTACTAATGCGAGGAAAAGTTAAAGAAAAAACGGTTATCGGTTCACTCCATGTCATTTAGTTGAATGGTCACTATGATAAATAAAATAGAAACCACACATAATAATCTACTGAATAATAAAACAAAGGCTTACGAAATAATAACGTCTGTCATTTTAATGAACATGGCTGATGTTTGAATTTTAATTTTGTGGCACTAAATTAAAAGATCCAAATGAATCAGGCGCTGAAAATAAATGGGAGTATACCTTCTCTACATTTTATGCAAAGAGTTGCTTGGAGCAATAAATCGACAATGACAAATTTTACTAATAGAATTATAAAATCGCCGTATTCAAACTGGATGCCAAAAGATATATTGCGAAATGGTGACATATTCACTGCATTCTGTTGGATTTTAAATCTCACTTATCCTTTTGCATAGATATTTAAGTGTCCAAAATATAGATAAGATTTTCTCTTAGAAACATACCAGCGACTGTCTCATTGGTCGTGAACACGAAATTAGTTCAGAGTTTTTTGTCAAGATATTCTCAGTAGCAGCTCGGAGTCAGGAAGTTGGCGGTGTTTTACTCCCGTGCCTCGAAAAACAAGTAAGCCCGCCTGATTTCTCGAGTCGTGTCGGATTGCCGTCCAATCTCACACTAGTGCGCTATTATACTGTCCTGCTTAATTGTCTAGTTTCCGTTGAGACTGGCCGTTTTTAGGCAATAATAAGTATTCCATAATTTTAAAGCGCTTGACATATATTTATACTTGTTACTGTCATAGTAAGTCATAAGAGATAAGCTCGTTGAAAAATTCATGTGTGGTAACGTATCATTAGTTTTCAATGCAATCCAATATAAGACCTTTTTTGATGTCATTCTCGTCGAAACGATAATAAAACAAAGCCAGGTGTCGAAAAAGAAAATGGAAAATTAATTTTACCTTTTCTCCACACGGTATGGAAATGGCTATGATAGAGGCGATTCATATTGATTAAATACAAACATAGTATTTTGTTTCGCGTTAATAAAAAGTTTTTTGTATTTCAATTCACCTTTTTTAACTTTTTCTACAATGGGAGGTGGAGATTGAATTATTTAAAAAAATGGTTGATATTATTTAATACTTACATATTAAAAGTAAAAGAAGTAAAAGTAGAAAGCTTTATTAAGCATGTAGTGGCGGTGTAAGAATGTCAACTACCATAAATATATGAACCCGTGGATGTCGTAAGAGATGACAGAGGGAACAAACCAACAGTATGTAACAAGAACTAACCAACAAAAAACTGAGATTACCAACTCGCTTGCCTGGCGTGGCAACTGTGGCAAACATCCTATAATAGTGGCCTTTGTTCGGTAGTGGACTCTTACAGGCTGTAATATAATAATGTAATGGATGTAACTATCTTTAACCTTCTCACAGCTGGTTACAAGCCTTCTCTCATTTCTGAGAGAGTTATCGAGCATTTAGCGACTCCATGCGTGTTGGCGTCTTCGCGTGTGTTCAAAATATTTAATTTCTCAGAAACAGAGGAAACCTCACAATGTTTTTCTTCACCGTCGGGCATGCGGTAAAGCAGCACTTAAAATTATAATTAATAGCGCCGAGGAGGAAGGGGGTCGAGCCCAGGTTGTTTTATGATGCAATCTGTAGGGATACCTATGTTCAGCGGTAAGCTTTTGATAATCTGTAACGGTAACGCTAACGATATCCAAATAACTAATAATTAAAAATGTACATAAAATGATAACGTCATCATTGTAGTGGAAGTCAATCAAAAACGAATTATGAAGGATAACTCAAAAACTACTGTACTGATCAATAATACCAAGTTTACATGCGATCACATGAAAAGCACCGGATTTCAAATAAAAAAGTATCATCAAAATAGGTTCACCAAGAAAAAGTTTCGAGGTAACACTGATAAATAAATACAGTCAAATTGAGTACCTCCTCCTTTTTTGAAGTAGGGTTAATAAAAGCATTTTTCATAGTCGCAATATATTTTGTCACCACACTACTATTGATAAACTACTATATAGTAAAACATGACATGTTTTACATATTAATTAAACTGGGTTATTGCATCCCAACCAGGGTTGCCATTTCGAAATTTAAAGTTGCCGTGTTTTGGGATTCGGATTGCCGTGTTTTGGTATAAAAACTACAAAATTGCCGTGTAAATATAAATTATTTATTTTAAAATTTTCCTTCATATTGTCTATCATTTGTTTTGTCGGTTTGAAATTTACAGAATTTACTTAGGATCGGATAAAGTGCTCAGCTAGTAAAGTTCAATAAAGTAAATAAACAGAAGTGTATCTTCTTAATGTACTTTTCAAAATACGAAAGAATGAAATAAATACCATAAACAATAAAGTGTGCGCAAATGTATGTCGAATTCGCGTCGGGATTTCCCCGCTCATAGAGTCATGACTACGTCTAGTGTAGTCTAGTGATGTGCTTTGTAATTACTTATTGACTACCCATAAAATTTTCTGAAAAAATTAGTAGCTATTGGATTTCCGTGTTTTAAGACACGGCAATTAATATGCTGCCGTGTACCGTGTTTTATTGCTGAATAATCCCAAAATGACAACGCTGATCCCAACTCAAACAAACGCAGTCATTGATGTTTAATATGTGTAAACTTAAATTTCTTTTATTTTAATTTCAGTGTAATAACTTTGTTATCATTATCATCGTTACTACCTGCTAAAACTGTACTGCTAAAAGGCCTGCCCATATATTGACCACGTATGTGGGAAGCCCGTGTTCTGCACTGACCTCAAGAACTTGTTACAGTTGTCACGCCAGGCAGCCGGGTTGGCAGCTACAGTTTCTTTATAACTCGTATACTATCAAGTTGTGATCAGGAAGATGATGCTAACCCTCTCTTGATTTCTACTCCTCTGTTGCCTCTTTCGACATCTGCGGGAGGATAAGATAATCTCACTCTGCCACTACATGTTGTTTAATACTGCACTGCAAATATTTTGTAATTAGTTGACAAGTACCAGACCTATCTGTAAGGTTCACAATTTGTTTTGTTCTCTGGAAGTTTTTTTATGCGTTTTGAATTACTTAGGTTGCAGCCGTAATGTTAAGTTACTGAGTACTGCCTTAAATATTGTTTTCGTTATTTTATCGATATCTGATTTAAGAATAGAAAGGGAAGTTGATTGAGCAAGTGGATGAGTTCGTGTATTTGGCATGTGTATTTAGCAGGGACGACTCTATTATGAAGAATCTGAATGTGTCAAAAAGGCACGGTATGGTAGTGAAAGTTGAGTGTGGCAGAAGAAGCACGAAAGAAGAATAAATGTTGTAAAAATGCAGCATTGAGCAATGAGAAAAATGTGGTGAGCAAGATGATGTTGTGACCAGGATTAAGAAAGGTATGCTTCGGTGGTTTGGTCATGTGGAAAAAATGAAGGAGGAAAGAGTGACAAAGCAAATTTATATAGCGGGTGTGAACGGCAGAGTCTAGAACGAATGCCCTAGACGATGGTTATCGGTTAGATTGGCGATATAGTAAAAATGGGCCACATTAGGGCTACCCTTAACCGACAAGCGTGTATGCGTAGATAGATGTAAAGGAGGCGAGAATGATGTATCAGGATCGTGCAAAATGGTAGTCCGTAGTCTCTGCCCACCCTCTGCGTGGATGTTTATGTATGTGGTAATTTGTCCGGATTTCTTAAAAGTTTTAATTTATATATCGAGTAGGTATAACAAATTTAGATTATTTTTCACAAATGTTGCTGTTTCGAGGATGTATATACGCAAGGAACTGTTAGAACTTATAACTATTGTTACGAGCTTGAGGTTCGTGACAGTAAAAATTGCCGATAGAATTACCCAAATTAACACTTTAATTTACTTTATACAAATTAAAGTTAAAAACACTAATAATTAAACACACTAATTCACTTAATTCCGCTCCGAAGCTTCGCTTGTGTCGCCGAGTTCCACTCTGTCTCCATCGCATCTTGCGCCACCTATTTATTTAAATTAGCAAAATATCCGGAATGTTCAAGTAAACACGCGCAAGGTACCGAGAGTTCGAGTATAGATTTTCTAGAAACTTAGTTCTTCGGGTGGCGCTGTCGGTCGAAAGATTTGTGATGTCATAAACTGCAACGCTCCCCTCGCTCTCGTTCCTGACACTAGATGGCGCTAGTTGTGTCGTCGACTGGAGCGCGTAACACTGCCCCCTCCTAAGACATGCTCGTCCCGAGCATTATCGGTCCCATAATAACGCGCTAGGCGATCCACATGGACGATCTTAGGAGTCCCTCTTGCGCCTTTCTGTAACGGCTCCGCAATGTCAAGGGCTGTCCTATCCCATGGAGCACCAACATTGTACAGTTTCGGTGCTCCTCTACTACATGTCTGAGGTTCCTTCACGGCCGCACAACTTGTACATGTACGACACCAATCCTGGACATCGTCACGATAATGGACCCAGTAAAACTGTTCTCGGACCTTCAGTAGAGTTCGTTAAACTCCCAGATGGACTCTTGAACGACCATTATGGCACAGCTGTAGAACATCCGGCACTTTAGCTTTAGGGACAACCATTTGCAAACGACAGCTGTCTCTTCGACCATTGTCCCATTTACGGCACAGGACTCCATCCTGAAGCAGCAAGCTGTCCCATTGGGCCCAATAGCTTTTCGTGGTTGAACTCATCGCTGAGACGTCCCTCCACTTAGGCTTGGTAGCACGGGCCTTCATCCATCCCAGAATCGGCTTGATGTCCGGATCTTCCTGCTGTACATGACGTAGGCTGTCCTTCCACCCGTTGCTGAGGTGGTCTGTCCTGAGCATCCTCACGGATACCACTTCCTTACTCTCTTGCCTACTACAATGGTTGCAATCTTCAGGACAAGGTCTTCTTGACAATGCATCTGTGTTGCCGTGAGATTTCCCGCTGCAGTGTCTGATAGTAAAGTCGTATTCCTGCTGCTGCTGGGCGGTGCTGTTAGCCGCACTTCCTTTCTGAGACCGTTCACCTTCCCTTCCTAGGGTGTGCTTAGGGCAGCTGGACCGAAGATGGCCCCTTTCCCCACAGCCATAGCACCTTGGGCTGTATCCTTTGTTGCGGTCGCGAACTGTAGCTGCTGCAACCTCCCTGACGCGATGAAAACGATGATCCTGCCGCACGGCTTCCACCTCCAGTGCATGGGCTAAGGCTTCCTTAAGCGAGTCATGGTGCCCGAGTCTCACAGCAGCTCTGACTTCAAGCTCGCGGATGCCGTCGATGAATGTCTGAACCAGGTTCCCTTCAATGAGCGCAGGTACAGACCGGTATGCTTTTCGCACCAGCTTCTCCACTTCTAGAGCCCACTGCTGCAGGTTTTCGTTGATGCGCTGCACACGATCTTTAAGCTGCGCACGAAAGACGTGTTCCAGGTGAGTGTCGCCATATCTCGCCTCCAATGCCTCAAGGAGTTGCTCATAAGTCACGTCCTCACAGAGAGCTTCCACAACTGTTAAGGCCTGGTCGCGCAGGCCTAGTGTGAGAGCAGTCATGGCCTGACTTTTATTCCAGCCGTTCGCTTTCATAACAGCCTCGAACTGGATTTTGTAGGCTGACCAGGAAGAAGTCCCGTCGAACGGTGGCACCTTGAACCCACGTAGCGAAGGTGCTGTAGCTACTACGGGAGCTGTAGTTCCATCCCCAAGTTTGAGTTCATCCAGCGTTTTCTTAACTTGGTTGATTTGGGTCTCAGCTTCCGACAGGCGGTTATCATGTTGAGCAACCTTATCCTTCACCTCCCTTATCTCTTTCCCGAAGGTAGCGTGAAGGTCCTTCATGAGAAGCATCTGCTCTTCCAACCGACGGGCCTGTTCCTCTTGTCGGCGGGCCTGTTCATCCTGTCCACCCCGCAGCTGCTCTTCCAACCGACGGACAAGTTCCTCCTGTCGGCGAGCCTGTTCCTCCTATTGGCGAGCCTGTTCCTCCTGTCCGCGCTGCAGCTGCTCCTGTAGCATGGCCATCAGAGCACCTAAGTCAGGTGCCACAGACGTAGAAGCTGCTGACGGACCGGCTTCCGTGGCCGGCGGCTGGCCCTCAGACATCTGCGACGTTGCACCACCAAATCTCCTCTGGTCCATCTCCTGCTGGCGTTGACTTCGGGTACGGACACCCTCCGTTTCCTCCTTGGGTAAAATCGGCATTATTTTATCCCAATTCTGACACCAATTGTTACGAGCTTGAGGTTCGTGACAGTAAAAATTGCCGATAGAATTACCCAAATTAACACTTTAATTTACTTTATACAAATTAAATTTAAAAACACTAATAATTAAACACACTAATTCACTTAATTCCGCTCCGAAGCTTCGCTTGTGTCGCCGAGTTCCACTCTGTCTCCATCGCATCTTGCGCCACCTATTTATTTAAATTAGCAAAATATCCGGATCCGGAATGTTCAAGTAAACACGCGCAAGGTACCGAGAGTTCGAGTATAGATTTTCTAGAAACTTAGTTCTTCGGGTGGAGCTGTCGGTCGAAAGATTTGTGATGTCATAAACTGCAACGCTCCCCTCGCTCTCGTTCCTGACACTCGATGGCGCTAGTTGTGTCGTCGACTGGAGCGCGTAACACTATCTAATTTCTGGTTTGTACAATTCGTGAGCTACCTTAAATATCTATCTATAATCTATTCTCGATGACGAATCAAAATGCAGATGTCTTGTCACCCGTGAGGATTAAGATGGAATACCTCTTTTCCAGTAAAAAGGGTTTCCGATTCTCTACACTCACTATACGAAACTCAGCAGCAAGTGGTTTTCAATACGACTTTATAGGAATGGTCACATACTTCATCTTTTCAATTGTGACATACCTACCCACATATATTGATTGATTTAATTAAATCAATCAATATGTGTAGTATATTGATCGACTTAATTAAATAATTAAATATATATTTATTTTATTTTTGGATGTATTTATGTTTGTAGTATAGGTATGTTTATTATATATATATATATATATATATATATATATATATATATATATATATATATATATATATATATATATATATATATATATATATATAAATGTTACGGCTTTCCGACTTAGAGCTATAGAAATAAATTTAAAAAAAAACATCCTAACTTTAATAGATAAGAGTGTCGGTTGTGCCATCTACTTAAAATTCATCAGATCAGACCAAAAATAAATTATTTTAAGGCTAAGGGTATTGAGGTCCACTAAGACACTTGGACGTTAGCCTACACCCCCCCCCCCAACCTCAGTCTCCCCTTAATCATGGATGGATGGACAATTAAGGTAAATTTTCCCTAAAACTGATGAGGCCTATATCATGTGACTTTTACCAGTATATGAAGAAGAAGCTAGTACACACCATTACATCACATTACGCATATTATTGATCAAAGCATTACGCCTTATTATCCATATTCCGTTTACTATGTAGGTAGTATTTGCTATGTTTTTACGTTTCTTTGGTACTGATGAATCCTTTTTTAATATTGATCCAACGCTAAGTAGTTCTTGGTATCCCCACTATTTTTGAGGTATATGTGATAAGTGCAGACAAATTTATTTGAACACAACACCGATGGACATTGACTGTAATTTGTTTACATGTTATACAAAAGACCCGTTTATTGGTTTACCAAAATTTCATCCTATGGACACCAAAGGACAAAAAAACATCTTCTGTATACGTAGCAGATTGAATAAAAACAACCTTTCAATACGGTGCTCCGTTTCAAAGTGCCAAATTCTCCTGCGGGTATACGCCGCACGCAATGACCTTTGATAGCACGGCCAAGACAAGAGACACGTGCCAAGGCGGCGCGACACAGAGAGGCTACCGCATCTAAGCGAACAGGCTTTATTCGCTTTCGCCAGGGGATTCGACCCATTCTTACTGCAGCCATAATTTGAGCATAGCTCTATCATTTAAAAAAATTGTCAAAAAACTTTAAGTAATAGTTTTAACTATTAAAATATGCGAAATTATGGAAGATAAAAAATTAAATATTTTTATTGTATATATTACAAATATTGTATCTTTAATTTTGTAAAATTTCTTTTTATGTTGGAAATGACTTTTGTTTAAAAGGAAAGTGTGAATAAAAACACGCGTAAACAGTATCGTCGTAAATCCATTCATTTGTTACTTAACCCCACTAATTTAAATGAATGGACTTAACAGACTTTTCGCGAAATTAAACTTTAAGGACAAAGGAATGGCCACATTCATCTTTATTAAGCATTCTTAGTTCATTTATTAGATCACTTTGTACGTAACATAGAGCACTACGGTTTGATAACTTGGGACAACTTTCTAAAGAAAATCTTGTTGAGTTTGTTTTAAAATACCTTCTTCCCATTGGCCGTTATTATTTAGTATCAGAAACAATGTGGCTAATTTGACAAGCATTCCTCAAAAGTTTGGCAAATTGTCACAAGGCTGATGTTGTTTGTCATGTTCAAATACATTCTGCCATCATTGATCGCATCTAGTGCAAATTGTGTTGACTTTTCGAGATAAACTCGTATCTTCTCTCTTAGACACTACTAAAATATCTACGTGGTAAAGCCATGATACAGCATGTTATGGCCGTGTTATTAGTTGTATCGACAAGGAAAGTAGCAGCTTGAGATGAAATGAAATATATTTATATGTTTGACGTAAAATACTTAAATTACGTTTTTAAAATGTCACTTTAACCCGCTTTTACTAGCTTCGTGTGTACTTAATTATACAACGGAATCTTTTAATATGGTAATTTTTTCAAAGTTGTAGATGGACGATAAACTTTAAAGTTTGCACGATCATATGATATGATGCTATCTATGGGTGGGTATTTGTTGAGTAGTGAACATAGAGAGGCTTTAATGAATGAATATTTAATAAAATATTTTAAATACTATCTTACCGTGCCTATATAATTCTCGTACAAAACTTTCCGAACTCGAGAACTCTCAAAAGGATAATTTTCTGTTTGAACTTGACTCACAACTCTTGCTTTTATTTGTTTTTAGAGTTGAATGAAACTATCTTCACGGATTTTATTCCGTTTAATTAACTTATTTTTTATTCCCGACGTTTTGGGTGCTTTACAGCACCCGTAGTCACTGAGATGTTTGACGTCCCAATGTCATAGTTATCCCGGCTACCTTCAGTATTTGAATATTAATGTTTGATCCGATCTACGCAGAACGAGCTTACAATATCTTGAAGTCTTGAAGTGGTATACTTAGGTTTTTAAAGCTTCTTTGTTCGACTCTCGACGTTTTGAGAATGTAACTATTTATGTTATAAGTTATTATTGAAGATGTCAGTCAGTCAGTTTATAAAGTTAGAGCAAGTCTCATTCGGAACTATTCCGATGATACGTCATTCTGAGCGAGATTGGCATAGCTTTCCAGCATAAAAACGAAAAGGCTCCGGGGACTATGGTAGTTACAGCTGAGTCTCGTTGGATTGGAGAATCGACTCGCACGCAGACTTGAAGACTTGTGTCTACCGGTCAAACAAAAATTTGTATATAGATACGGTATAGATACACCCTTCAGCAAATTGTATAGAGTACAGAAAGAACTTGTAGTTCAAAAAATAAAAGGGACAATAACTGCGTAAAGTAGTACCAGATGCAGTGATAAGGATACGAATTTCCGGACAGCTAAATTAAAAGGTCGCACGTCGGAATACTGTCGTGTTGTCTTACCACTATTTCGATAAGAATTTTAAGCTAAGTTAGAGTGATGTGATAGATTCCGAACAAATCTTTTCTTGTAAAAACTACATCTCTGTGACTATTTTTTTTCTTATTGTAATCTAGTGCCTGATCACAATCCCACCTGGTGGTAAGTGGTGATGTAGCCCTAGATGGTAAATTGCATTGTCTCAGTGTAACAAAAGCCTATTGACTCTTGCCTTGAAGACGCCTAGATTGTATTCGAATGGAAAGAAAGACGCCGGCAAATTATTCCACTCCTTTGTTGTACGCATTACATAAGACAAAGGATTTAATGCGTGGAATATCGAAAACAAAGGTGTGAAGTACCGTCGACCGCCTGTTTGTCCGATGGTGAAAATGAGAGGGAGGAATCCAAGCATGTAATTCCTGCGTACGAATACCGAAATGCATCCTATAAAATACGGAGGAGCTGGCTACTCTGCGCACGAGCACAGCTCGTGTCTTACAAGGTTGGTTTCACCCAACCCAAGGTTACCAATGAGCCTTTTACCACCTCTCTCCACCAAGTCTGACGCTTCTAGATGGCGTTTTGCAGCACCAGCTCATATGTGCTCAGCTCCATGTACTAATGGACTAGCGCTTTAAAGTTAGAAGCTTACCCTTACGGCGGTACTTCACGCCAGGTACTGAACACCTAGTTTCCTTACGGCTGCTGCCCTGCACTTAATGAACCGCCCATAGTTGAGATTTGGAGAAAATTCAACGTCTAACAACTGAAGGCGGTCAGTATACTCAAAGATACATTCCGAAAAGTAGGAGCCAGGGTGAGCGGGCTACTTTTAGCGGCGAATAGACATGCTTGTGTTTTGGAGGCGTTGAATCTCAAAGGATTGACATCGCCCCATTACGACACTGCCTGCACTGAGAGATTCGGACGCTCAACCATAGATTCTCTTTCAAACTGATATACATATGTCCGGTACCTCCTTACAACTGTGCTGTCATCTGCATACCCAAAGATACAGGGAACAAGCAGATTATTAATAAGCGGCACAGAAATTTGCGGTATTGACTTTACAAACGAGATGAACTTTTAAAGTGATTTAATACAGTATAGCACTTCCTTTATTAACTATTTGCCTAAGATATTAACACTTAAAACTACTTAATGGGTTATTGAAATAGTAAACTGGCTTATCCAGTAACTATAATTATTATATTTAAAGTAGATACTAAAATTAATATTTAGATGAAGACATCTTAAGCTCTAATAGTCTTATTGTTTAAGGTATGAAAAATTCTCGCTGGGTTTCTTGCAAATTTTTTTCCAAAACAGAGGTTTTTTTCCGAACCAGTGGTAAAGAAAAAAAATAACTTTCAGTAAGAATTACATGTAGTCTATATTGAATAAAAAATTATTCTATTCTATTCTATGGACTGCAAAACTAAATGGTTGTGTGTCTCATCCGTCATTCGACTACTTTAGTGAACTACTCCCATCATTAACATTTAAACACAGAGTTTATTGAACCTACTGCGATATTATTTGTAGCTCTGTTGGAGTGGTTAAAAGAAATTTTAACAATATTAATAGTTAAAAGCATTGCTTTTCTACACGTTTTTATAATAATCGTGATCGTTTTTAACCGATTTCCGGGCATCTGGATAAATCTGCAATATTGCAGTAATGACAGTATCATTATTTCGTGACTATGACGAAATAGTGAACAGTGTAGTAGCGGTGTAAGTGTATATATACTACCCCATATTGTTCCGTGCTTTTTGTTCAGAGGGAAAGAAAAGCAGGATCTCCTGCGCTGTCTATTGTCCATCTGGACACCGTAATCTTCCCGATAACTACTGAAAATAAAAAGAAACTGCGGTTGCAGATCTGCCTCCCAACCGTGGCAATTATGACAAAATCTTTCCTATGAGGCTATTTATAGGGGAGGACTATGTTCAGCAGTGGACTTTTATAGGCTGTTGTGGACGGATTGATGGGACCTATTAGTTCTCACTAGGACCAACACAACTCGCGATTAATGCCTTATTTAGGTTCTTCAAACTCTTATATTATTATAATATAATAAAATAGTATATTGTTATAATATAATAAAATAGTATATTGTTATAATATAATAAAATAGTATATTGTTACAATATAATAAAATAATAACGCGATTACGTGAAGTAGTTGCTCTTACTTGTGTCAAAATTATTATTTTATGTACGGCTCACATTTTTATCTACGATCATAAAAGATTTTATACGAAAATGCATGATATAAACGTATTCCAGCCAGGTTTTAAACATATTTTAGCTTCAAGACAATATTTTGGTACTTATAAGATGAGCCCTAGTTATTCCGTATGGCATGACAGAATTCTTTACCCCATTTCGTTTCGAGAGGTTCGACTAATGTCTGATTCCTTTATTCAAGAAATATTTCCTTCTGTGTAACGATCCGTTTTTTTGATACGAAGTGCGCATTTAAGCTGTTCTTATAACGAACTGTGAAATGAAACCATTTTATTTTTATGTTTGCTAAAATGTTTCAAAAACAGAAAACATATGATTTAATTTTAAAAAACAAAGCTAGTAATCAGTTTTTTTTTTTCATTACAAAGCGTTTTTACAGACCGCGTTCAGTATCATATTGAGAACAACTTTTTGCGGCAAAAAGTAAACTGAATGTCGTTGAAACTATATAGAAACATTTAAAAGAAATATAGTTAGTAGTAGGTCACTGTTCAATTTCATTGACTGAAATCAAACCAATAAAAATATTTTTCTTTACTTAACCCGTAAAAATTCATAGCTAGGCAGGCATTTGTTTATTCTTTTAAAGGGATAGACAACACTGCAATAGAACTAGAAATCCTTGAAGTAAATATTTCATTAAGTATAGTTGCACTTTATGATTGTTATTGGGTAACTTTGAAACGGTTACATGAAGAAACTTTTAGCATTAAATAAAACTCTTAATGAGTTCACTCAAGAGGTAGAGTCAGCGGCCCAAAACCCGGCCACGTGCCACTTCCACCATCTTGTATTTTATTTTTTTTAGTTTATTTAAGGACCAGTAAACAGCTTCAACAAAGGCTTAATAACTACAGTCTTAATCCTAAAATTTGAGTTTAGTGAAGCCAACACCACCAGCCTCAGATAATGATTTATAGGTTAAACTACAACAGTGAGAGATGTGAAGGAGGACTTAATACATAAAATGCAATATTACATAATGAAAAAAAAAACTGTTAACATTTTAGTTTTGATTTCAAAAAATTATATAATTTAAATTATGTTTTTATTTATTTTATTTAGTTTTTAGTTAACACGACTCATAAGCTTATTAATCACTTTGCTTCTATATGAGTTAGCACTGTTATTAAAAATGTCAATGTCCCAAAAGTGATCATTATAATTTTGCATTAAGCGATACAACGGCGCTCTTTTGCCAGCATTGGTTCTACACAAGGGAAGGGCAAATGTTTGACGGAAGCATCTTGATCTTACACGTGATCGAGTAGGTACACGATATCGCAATTTATTTATTACAGGAATGCAATCATATCTATTATGGCAAAGGTCAAATAATAACATTGCTACTAATTGTTGTCGTCTGAGCTTTAAAGTTAACATTTTGTATTTATTTAAAATAGCATAATACGAACAATATTTATGCTTACATCTATAGAACATTGACTTAAAAACTTTTTTTGTACCCTCTCAATCTGATCGATATAGACATTATAAAAAGGATTCCACAAAGCAACAGCGTATTCCAACTGAGAGCGTATCAGTGCCTTATACAAAAAGATATATGTTGCTGGGTTGGTGAAATCCTTACAGGCTCTCATTACAAACCCAAACATTTTAAGAGCTTTATTACATATTTGTTCAACATGTGTATCGAGTGTTAATTTACTGTCAATGGTAATGCCGAGGTCACAAATAGAATGTACTTTTTCAATAGTAGAGCTGCACAGGGAATATGATTGTTGATTAAAATTAATTTTCTTAGTGACAGTTTGCACTTAGACACAGACATTTTGCACTTATTAATACTAAGACTTAATTTATTTTTTATACAATAAGCAGAAAAGCGGTCCAAGTCATCCTGGAGTCTGAGGTGATCATCATTGTTACAAATGGTACGATAAATTTTAAGGTCGTCAGCATATAGTAAAAAGTTACTGTGTTGAAAACAGGAGTCAATATCATTAATAAAAAGTATAAATAATAGTGGTCCCAATATAGATCCTTGAGGTACCCCGGAGGTGATAGACACAGACTCTGATTCGTAACCATTAATAACAACTTTTTGCGTGCGGTTAGTTACGTATGATTTAAACCACCGCCAAAGATTGCCACGTATACCGTTGAAAGCAATTTTATCAAGTAGGATTTTGTGATCAACTCTGTCGAAGGCTTTACGAAAGTCTGTATAAATACAGTCAGTTTGATGATTAGAGTCTAAATTTTCGAATAAGTCCGTTAGATATATTAATAAATTGGTAGTAGTTGATCGTCGTCTTACAAAACCGTGTTGTTCGGGTATGATTAAATTATGCAGTGAGGGATATATAGAATTAAAAATTAATCGTTCGAAGAGCTTCGACACAGCTGACAAAATAGAAATAGGACGGTAGTTCTCAACATTTCGTTTTGAACCACACTTATATACAGGCACTATTCTAGCGGCTTTCCATATGTTAGGACATATACCTTCACTTAAACATTTATTAAAAAGGAAACACAGCGGTTTAGCAATATTAACTGCTGTATTTTTCAGAAATACTGGTGACATATTATCGGGCCCCATACCCTTGTTTGTATTTAACGCCTGCAACTCTTTAAGAACTTCATCCTCTGATAGTATGATAGATGTTAAATTAATGTGTGAATCAGGGCATTGTGTAAAGTATTAGTATTGTGTAAAGTATAGTATTGGTTATAGAGAACCACGCATACAGTCCACATACAGTAAAATCTCGTATAATTGACGTGTTGTCTTACTATTTCGATAAGAATTTTAAGCTAAGTTGGAGTGATGTGACAGACTCCCAAGAAATCTTTTCTTGTAAAAACTACATCTCTGTGACTATTTATTTTTTCTTATTATAAGCCAGTGCCTGATCACAATCCCATCTGGTGGTAAATAGTGATGTAGCCCTAGATGGTAAATCGCACTGTCTCAGCGTAACGAAAGCCTATTGACTCTTGCCTTGAATACGCCTAGATTGTATTCGAATGGAAAGAAAGACGCCGGAAAATTATTCCACTCCTTTGTTGTACGCATTACAAAAGACAAACACACAGTGCGAGGGTGTCGGCTCAGTGATAACCAACCGGTTAGTAAGATGAGATTGGGCAAATCTTCTAAGTAATTTCATGCCAAAAGATACATTCGTGAAAGGCACTTTGTTCACCATTAGACTTAAAAAATGTTGAAGAAGAAAAGTTCTAATTGTAATTGATAACTTTCATATTACTCATGTACATTCCTTGCTCAGAGTAATCACTAGCACAGAGAGAGTCCTAAAATAAGAACAATATTCTTATAGCTGAACTCTTTATACACTCAAAATAGCTGAACTATTCGCACCTTCTTTCTTGTACATGGTTGCTGCCGTTTCCATGCCATAAACACCTCTATTAGTGTGCCATAAGCGAGACAAAAACGTTGTCGATAAATTCATTTCCTGTCAAAAGATACATTCTTGAAAGGCCCTTTGTCCAGCACTGGACTTAAAAAAAATGTCAAAGAAATAAGGCTCTAATTGTAATTGATAACTGTCGTATTGCTCATGTATATTCATTGTCTGTGATTTAATATGAGAAATGTCAACGCGTGATCATGATCACAGACTCTCAGATTAAAATTGTTATTATTTATATTCATTATGAATACGCTTATCGTTCACTTATTAAGATTCATTCGCAATTTTACTGACGTATGAGAAACGGCTTTGACATTATTTGGTATATAATTATTAATTTCTGTATAGTGGTGGTGTACGAACATCTCCTTCCTCACATCATCCTGTTAGTGTCGTAAGAGCCAACAGAGGGTAACAGAAAGGAGACGGGTAGCTGCATATTCTCTTGACAACTGAATATACCAAAAAACTACGGTTGCTACCCACTTGTCAAAATAAGATGGTGGTACCTTACCAGACGGACTCCCAGTCAGAAATGGAGTCCTACCTCCCGGTAAACTAAGAGTAACCGACATATACAACGGATCAGTATGTTGATGTGGTAATGTGCCCGCCATATAGCTCAACGAACCGACAACCGATGGGGAAGAAAGGTTCGGGAAGAAAGGAAGAAAGGGTAAGGTATATATACAAGGACGGAGATAACCCGGTATAGCTCCTGAGGAAGCCTTTAACTGAGTCAGAGAGTCTTGAAGATACCTGTCCATCCTATGGCTGCGCGTAGACAACGACGACCATCCCCGCTTCTACGGGTGCCTCTGTGGGTCCCATAGCGGCAATGCCGACTCATCTACCACATCCCAATGACTGCAGATTCCTTGCTACAGCAGATTCACTTTTATGGTTTGTGGACGGATTTTTATTGCACTTATTGGCGAATGTCTATGTTTAGTAATAGATGAATTAAAATGAAAGTCTGTAATGGTGATTATGAACAGTCAATCGGCTTTTAATATATTCATACATTTAATGTTTACAACTGACTTTATTTGAATAACAGAGATATATCTTTACGAATACAGTACAACAAATTCCAGCTTTATGGTATTCAAATGAAACAGCACAATCGTAGTTTCAATTTGTTCCGCCGGTTCGAAGTTTCAAATGAATCTCTACTTTACAGGTACTGCCAGCAAAAGATACAATCCAAACTGTTCTGAATGTTTGAATTCAATTCTATGGGTAACCGTCCCTGTTACCAAAGCGAAAATAAAAATCAATATATACTTGATATACCACTTGCCCGGCGGTGTAGGAAACTTGCTTTTATAGATAATTTAATATAATCGAAAACATGTGTAGCCCGCTAACACGGACTGGAGCAACGCAGCGGACACTTTCTTTCCATAAAACTATCTCAAAAATGGGATAAGGTTATTATCCAGAAATTGGACAAATGCAGGCTGTTAGATATGTCTACTTTATGAGCAAAGAAGCCTTAACAGTAATATGTTAAGAATATTAAATTATTCAGAAATTTAGAAATGCGCATTTTTGGATACGTATTTTAGAGCACAAATTGGTAGAAAGGAATTTTGATTTTATAGCGCTCCATTTCAGGAACAGTGCCGAAAAACGGAAATAAATTACCAAACTTGGACGTTGTTTGCAAATTTTGAACTGAATTACCTGAATATTGAGTAAAAACTTTGTTGATATTTATGACATTAAAAACTTCAGGGATTGAACAGTTGGCGTCGGAGTTTATGTGGTTACTTTTTAAAATTTGTACCCAACGTTTACACAAATGCTTCCTTTATATTTTAGCAGCGACCCGTCCCCGTTTTGCCTGGATAGGATCTATTATGGTGACGTTATTTATGCACAATTGGCATAATTGACAGACATCGACGCTCTGGGAAGTCTACAGTCTGTGGACACGTACAGGATCGCCCCCGTCACTACATCGGATTTGATAGACCACATATCCTCGCTAAAGAATACCGATTCCTTCCAAGGATGATTCGCGAGGCTATTGCAATCAAAAAACATCCTACTCGTAATTTCAATAGAGAAGATGGCTGAGAGCCACCATCTCCTTGGGGTCTAATAAGTAATACAATTAAAACCCAACCCAAGCATACAACTGCAAGACTTCAAGATACCGTAAGTTCATACTGCATAGATTGGACAAAATTTTTAATCTATGGTAACCGCGGTTAACTATGACATCTAGACGTTAAACATATTAGTCTCCCCCGTGACCATGGGTGCTGTAAAGTGCTCGAAACGTTGGGTATGTAAACAGTTAAATATACGCGATAAAATCCGTGAAAACTAGTATTATTTAAATAACTTCATTTTTATAAAAGAAATGCCAGCTTGATACAATGGCCCTGCCACCACGTCAATATGACGCGTGACGTACCGAACTACATTGCAGTTTATATAATGTATATTAATAAAATCTCACAAACGGATTAGTAAACTGAAGTGGCTATTGGCAGACCATATAGCTCGAAGAACTGACAACGGATGAAAAAGAAAGGTTCTCGAGTGCCAGCCAGACGTGGTCCTTCGCTGCTGGCCGCATTCAGTCGCTCAAGGTCGCTCAGCGAGATATGAAGGAAAGGGCTGTACTCGGGGTTTCTCTGCATGATAAACTTAGAAATAATAATATTCGCAGTAGAACTAGTGTAACTGACATAGCCCAACGGATCAGTAAATTGAAGTGGCAATGGGCCGGCCATATAGCTGGAAGAACCGACAACCGATGTGGAAGCAAGGTTCAAGGCGGCCTCCCACTGTATGGAGTGAGGACCTGGAAAGACATGAAGGAAGTCGATGGACTCCGGACCGTGCTTAGTGGCGTTCCTTGGGAGAGGTCTATATTCAGCAGGGGACCTGTGAAGGGTTGTAATGATGATGAAATATTACTTTCGTAAAGAGCTTTATTCGCTGCTGGGCTGAAATACGTGAGTTGTCTGAAAAGTTTCCGACCTACAAAGAAACTTTTTTTCTTAATATTTGGACCCTTAATGCACAAACGTAACACTCATCTGGGAAACTATATACTCCGCTCAAAAGAAGTGAAATTGCACAGCTAAGCAACTCCTATTCATTGAATACATAGGGCTTAACAGTGAACTATAGACGTAGCAGCGATTATTATAGATCTTTTAGATCACAGTGATACTGGTCTCTCACTCTAGACCTGCACAGCTGCTCGCGCACAAAAAAAATCAAACCTGGTTTGTTCGCTTACTGTGAATACTTACGCAAAATTTACGCCAAGCGCTTGGCATATAGAGTATATATTATATATGAGCCGTGGTAGCTACTGGTGGTTCATTGAAGTTTTTAAAGTCAGCCAAACGGGACTGGAAATGTTAGTTTTCACGTTTACGAAAAAACTAGTTTACCAGTAGAATCAGTCTAAAAATGTTCCTATATTCAACGCCCACTCCCGGACCCTGAGCTACCACGGCAGTTCTACAGATTATTCAGTCGCGTTCTTTGATTTGTTGAGTTACTAGTTAACCTAGGTTCAGCAGTGTACTTATAAGCGGCTTAATGATGATATTGAAAATGATGATTATATGTACTAAAAATCTATTAAGTGCAAAATTATAATTAGCACAGTGCCTGTGCTAATTATAATTTTGACTGAATTAACAAATTGAAACTACCATGATAAAATGGCTGAAAGACATGAATTAATTCATACAAAGGGGTTCGTTTCTACTCGTTACTGACGCTCGATTCGCGGGAGATACTTATCTCTGAAAAGCTGGTAGTGACATTTCAATGAAAGTAACTTTGATCTTTTTGACAAATGCTGTCATGATTTTGTAGCAATGTGACGTTTATTTTATAAGTTAAAGATTGCGGCACACTACAACGGTTATACGATCAATGCATCAGGCAAAAAAAAACACAACTGTCTCGAGGTGGTGAAACACCGCTAACGTCCTGACTCCGGGCTGCTTTTGACCCGACGCGGCTCGGCCCCATTCGAAACCAGGACATCATGATCAGCCGACGATCAACGAGGTTTACGAACACTGGACCAACGAGTCAAAAATCTTTTGTAATTGCTATTATTTTGGACAACGGTATGAATATGGGGCTTATACGTGTTTGATCGCCTGCATAGACGCACGTGCCATGCACGATGCGTATCGAGTTATCGATACTTGCCAAATATTCTCATTGCGAATTAGCTGATTGTTCGGTCATGATACGTTACGGCCGTGGACGCAACTGTCTAGTGGGCGTTGGTGCATATTAATTTATACGAACAATATTTTTTATGTGTAAAGAGACGGCTACGGTCGTGGTACATAAACAAATAGATGTCTTTATAACCGTATAACGAAAATATTTTATTACGTATATTATGAGGCGATTTATATGAGTTTCATATGACGTTCTCACAAAAAATATAAATCGGACTTTTTTTTAAATATTGGAAGACAGATGTAGATGTAAAGTGTTGAAAGCTAGTTAATTCCTTCACATCGCCAGCATATTTTAACTTACTGTCCATGCAAATGTTGCTTTGAAGTGATCGCATGTGTATCCGATTGTGCAACTGATTTCAGATCCATTGTTTTACTTTAATTTCGTAAATTATATATGGTGTACAATAAGTTATATTTATTAAACAGCCTGTAAAATCCACTACTGGAAATTGGCTCCTTTCGCTTTATACGTCATAACATTGCCGTGTGATGTGAGCGTTAAAAATCCATTACATCATTTTGTCCGTGGGTGACATATGAGACGACTGTGTGTGACATAAAAATTCCGCGGATTCCAATTGATGGCAGTTAACAATTTTGTTTACGCCACAAGTAAAATACCCGGTGATGGAAAGCAGCGTCAAAGGATTTGAGACGTCTGCATTTGTAATCGTCAGTCTGCCTGCAAGACATGGTGAAAATGTAAGAAATTAATCGTTTGTTTGATGAGAAATGTGACACACTGGTAATTTCAACATTCACATACTGTTTTAAACAGTCCATAACTGGGCAGATCTTTCACAAATACGAAGGATTTGTCTTAATTGACAGAATTTGAAATCACAATAATTTGTTTTTCTGAATTCAGTGAAACTTCGGTGCTTATTTTCGCTACGAAAATGTTTGCGTTAATTTTATTTCCATATTTCTTTGATGTTAAAATTCAATGAAAAATTAATTAAATGTCAACAAGGTTCTTACATCCCTTTCAGAATAAGGCCAAGTTTTTTATTCAATTTTATGTTCTTTGTCTCGATTCAAGTTTTTAAGGGACATAAGTGGATCGAATCACAAGTGGATATTGTGGCCTATAGATACCTGTCTACATTCTATGAAGAATGAAAAGTATGATGAGTGGCTCAATAAGTAAAAACAAGAAAAAGTAAATGCTTTGTCTCCCGTGAGGACTAAGATGGAACCATTTATTTGAAATAACCTTTAACTTTTTCTGGTTTTAGTCGCTCACCATACAAAACAACGCAAGATTATACGAGTACTGCTAATTTACGCTTGTATTCTGTGCGAGCGTGGTGAATCGAGTGCTCTAACCATAATATAGTTGCAGCGTGACTCTACCACGTATATACGGCATATTTATATTTACAAAAATAAGGTTTTAGTGATTTTTATCTGAAGTGAACAGATTATAGAAAAAATTGATTGAGTAAATACCATGCAATTAAGTTCTTTTCAGTAGATTTACGATTATAACCACGGCGATAATTACTTAGACAAATTTTTGGATCTGGGTTGGAATTGGTATTCAGTAAAAAAGGAAAATAAAACTGTATCGTTATTTATCAAAAGGCTTCGTAAAGTATATTTTATGATTTCAGTTTATTTATTTTAACGACCGCAAAACCTGTTACCAATTCACATTAGATCATTTGGGAAGCGCTGTGAGATTTATTGATAGTCCACTACGAGTTTATCGAGGTTAAATTCGTAACCTACATAGTATTTATATATACTTATATCTCAGCTTTTAAAAGGAACTAGATACCCGGAGCATTTTATTTTTATGAATGGGAATATACCTATGGGTAATATCGGAGTAGCATGGACAAAAATTCTATTGTGTTTTATCTTTACCGCTTATCGATAGGGCCATGGGAATGTTCTCATAGATGCATGAACACGAAGCCCCATTAGCATCAGCCACCTATTTGCGGTAAAGTAAAAAAGTAATTTCCTAGCAGAGGTCAAGATACTCGAAATAGCAGAAGACACAGCTATTGTAACGAAGCTGCGTATACGGTCTACGATAACAAAATTTAACTCGAAGGGTAGGGGCACCTCTTCCCCTGCAACTCAACTAAGACTTGTGGTATTTGAACTGTGTAGTTGACAACTTACAAGATATAATGTAAAATTATTGCAATGCTGAAAACTTTCTTTCTCGCTTATTTTACTCTAAATATTCGTGCTTCAGTGAAATCATTTACATATAAAAGCTTGAAAAAAAAAAACCTCTTGGCGGTGAGGCACTCTTAAAGCAAACCGTTTGTTTTTTTAATCGGCTTCAAAAAAGGAGGACATTGTTACTTCATCTGCATCTATTTTTATTCTTGATTATGCATGTTCTAGCCTAACTTTACTAACATTTCTGTTTATAATAATCCATTTCAGAAAATTTTCATATGTTTAAAATATTTTTACCGTGTTATGGCGATGTAAGAATATCCATTAACCCATATCATGGCGATGTAAGAATATCCATTAACCCATATCATGGCAGGTGTCTTAAAAGGCATCAGAGATAATCTTATTATGAGAAGGGCAACAGCGTCTTCCTAAAAACGACTTATAATTAAAAACCTAAACGCTTAGTGTGGCAGCTATGACAAATATCTCCCCTATGAGGTAATCTATAGGGGAGGCCATGTTTAGCAGTGGACTTAAATAGGCTATAACATTGGTTACACTTCAGGGGTCCTTTAATGGTCCTATATAAATTTGAAAAACCAAATTCACCCTATATATATATATATATATATATATATATATATATATATATATCTAGCTAGGATTCATTTATAGAAAACGTCCTTTTGTCCGTGTTTTCAGGCAATAAAAAAACTGCTACAGTATAAGAAGGTAAATTTTGACAGGATACCAACGATCGTAATAGCTCAGATGGGATATTGTTCGGGCGTGATATCGGAGTTCCGTGGTTCTCGTCCCGTCTTGGGTCCGACTTTTTTTTTCCTTTTTTTTTCAAGTTCCCTTCTTGGTGAGAAAATCTATTACTTCGAGCCCTTTTTTTAGTATTTTTTAATAATACGAAAATTTAAATTAAACCAATTGCACTCACGATTTTTTATTTAAATAACCAGTTCAGTTTTTTTCTATTATGTCAATAAGATCAAAAACTATTATTCATGTAATTTGTATATAAATGTAACTTAAAAAAACCGAGCAAAGCTCGGTCATCCGGGTACTAGGTTTTAATGTTACTATTTAAACGAAATTCTAGTTGTTACTTTGAACTTGTGATATATCCTTGGAATGGGAAAGTCTTACACTTTCCCATAATCCCATAATATTTTTTTTTATAAAAGAGCAAAACCTGACTTCAAAAACCAAACAAAATAAAAATATTCATTTAATAGTTACTGAAGTCGGCAGTTGATATACTGTGACTTAGTATCGATTTTAGGATCTATTAGGTGAAATTAGTTTATTTTTCTTTATTTGGTTATTACTTTTAAATTTGATGGTTTTACATGTTATTTAAAGTCAACTTTACGTTAAGTGAGAGCTGACGGTTTGAGTCCGTTGCACATTTATGTAAATATTTTTGAGCTTAGAAGACTGAAGAGTTTTGCACTTACTTACAGTACAACATATAGTGACGGCGTAAGGGAGAAATCACTACCGCGTATTGTCATCCAGTGTATGTCGTAAGGGACGGCAGAGGGAACCTAAGTCACACAGGCAGCAGCATCTTCCTGATAACAACCACATAATCATTAAAAAAAAACTATGAATGTCAATCCACGTGCAATGCGTGGCAAATTAGACAGAAATGTGAAAAATCCAGCATTTTTTTAAAGATTATGGGTGACAAATGAGTACACAGTCCACCTGATATTAAGTGGAGGCTGTGGCCCATAGACATCTACGTTTATCTTCAATTAAGAATCAAAATGCAGAGGCGGTATCACCCGTGTGGACTAAGATGGAATGCCTCGTTTTCAGTAAAAAGGATATCCGGTTCTCTACACTCACCATACGAAATACAGCAGCATGCCTGAGAAATAAATTATATTAACCAACATGCACTGCAGCACGCGGTGAACTGTTTACTTCATTACTTTGTCAGAAAGGAGAGTACTTTTATTGATAGTACTTTTATTTTAATAAATATATATTATATGCTAAAGCAAGTAACAGAAAGAAGATTCATAAAAGTAAAACGGCAGATGTTTCGAATTTGACACTGACAACGGCGAGTCAATATTATGGCACCGAACCGCACCGCATGGCACTGCACCAAGGAAGTGAGATAATTGGCTACATGGTTATAGGATTGATTAATTGGTATGAGTGAGCCTGACAATGGAAGGTTAAAGATGCCTGCTACTGAAATAATATAGAAAGTGAATGAAAACTTAATGCTCCTTCTTTTACCTTCATCTTTCTACTAAAGCGAACAAGCGAAAAAGCGAACGAATTAGAAGATATATAATAGGTCCTTACATATGAAATTGGAGTTTTGTACGGGAAGAATATATAGTCATTTTTTTTTCGTAAAATATATTTAATTAATCAAAGTATGCACTGTTGTTATCTATGCACTTTTGCCATCTCATTGGAAGTTCATTGATCCCTTTACTAAAAAGACCATGGGGGCGAGACTCAATAAACTCTTTGAAGGCGAGGAGTTGAATTTATTTCCTTGTAAGAAGTTGTCCAAATTCCGCAAAAATAGTAATCTGTTGGAGCAAGGTCCGGGAGTACGGCGGATGTCGTAGACATTCCAAGTGTAGCTCATCTAACTGAGTGGTTGTTTGTTGTGCAGTGTGTGGTCTTGCGTTGTCGTGAAGCAGCAGTGGCCTAGAGCGATTGATCAATCTTGTTTAGCAGCTATTTCTTCCTTCATGGTTCGCAGTTGTCGACAATAGATATCTGCCATAATCATTTGGCCAGATTTTAGAAAGCTACAGTGAACGACCGGCGCTAGTTCATCAACCACTCACGAGTCAATTTTCGTTTAGGGCAGAATATGTCTGGGTGTCCAGGGTTCAGTCAGCGCTTGCGATTATCGTACAGTATCCATTTTCTATCACAAGTAATTATTCGATTTAAAATTCCTTCATTTTTGTGTCGGTTGAGCAAAGTAACACAGCAGTCGACGCGTGTTTGCAAGTTCGATTCACTCATTTCGTGAGGTACCCATCGTTTAAGTTTTTTACTTTCCCGATTTGCTTCAAGTGGATTAATACAGTCTTATCTCTAACCGTGAAGCCTAATCTAATAAAATAAGATATATATCAAAAAAATATTATTTTCGTATCTAGAATGTTGTTTTAAAAATAATCAATTTTCTACAGCACTAGAACGCATAATGGCGTCATGTCACAGAGTTAAAGCAGCATCATTACCATAACCATACCATTAGCCTTCCTGATCAGCGTAGTGAGTATTGAAAGTATATATTTAGGCAAGTGGATGTGTAAGTTTAGCCAACATTAAAAGGAGGAAATACTCTATTAGACAGTATGTACTTGTATGTATGTTGCGCGATATCCTCGTCGATTGAGGACCAATTCGATTCCTTTTTTATTAAATAGGTTTACCGATTAAATAGATTTACCGCTTTATACCAAGAATGATTCGCGAGGCTATTGAAGTAATAAAAAAATCCTAATTTCAATAGAGAGGTAATAGAGGGGTAGCTAGGTACTACCATCTGCTTGCATTATAAATAAAATTAAATCCAGACCCAAGCATAAAACTTCAAGACGTCAAGATACTGTAAGCTCGTTTTGCGTAGATCGGACCAAAATTAAGGAACAGGACAGGATGTCAAATACCTAAGTCTTCTCGTGACCACGGATGCTGTAAAGTGCCCGAAATATCAGGAATTATAAAAGTTAAAATAAAACGCAATAAATCCCTAAAATTCATTTTATTCGAAGAATAAGTTTATATTTTCAAATTTATATGGGCCACGCATACCCAAATACGTAAATATAAAATCGACCCCTAAGGAGATGGCGTCTTTAATGAAACTATTTAGCCGACATATTAGGTGTTCACTTGAGCTAGTGACATTCCTTCCCGAGTTTTGCCATAGTTGCATCAAGAGAAGAGTTACACGGTTTTTTATATTATAATATTATAATTTTTAGTTGTCATCAGAAATATGCTTATTACCTTTACTTATCTCGGTGATCTATGTTATAAATACGTAATTCAAAATAATTTCAAAATAATGATAAATTTGACTTAGAAAGTTTCATTATTTATTTATAATGAAATGTAGTTTTTAATGTAATCTTAATAATGTTATCTAAAACTTAACACGTGATAAAATTATCATACATACTCGTACTGTATGGCGTTGTAGGGCATTTGCATTTTCTTTGTTTGACGTTAGTTGTAGGTGTTCACGTTCAGGCTACAATTGCCGCTCATATTCAGAAGTACTTTTAAGTTGTGTCACTTTAAAAATAGAATAAAAATTAATTTTATTTAAATAAGTCTAGCCAGATCTACTCTAGTAATACCACTATCTGTACTTAAAATTACGAATCGCGTTAATGAAAAGAATGAGAAAAAAAGTCTTGTCATTCAAATTAATGATGTTGTATTTATAGCAAGATGAAAAGCATAATAAAATTAATTAATTTTTAAAAGAGAAATGGTGTCATGCTGTTGAAGTATCGTGGCCCAGTTCCAACAAGTATTGTTGACACTTGCTCCACGTCAAGCAGAAGTCCTCTTCTCTTAAACACTGAAACGTTAGTTCTCGTGTATGTGTATGTAAAAGAGAAATATTTAAAGGCAGTTTAATTTACCTACTTGAAAAACTTTAACGAAACAATATATTATGCATTATGCACGTTCTATAAAATATACATTCATTGTTTCATTTTTGTTCGTCATTATTGTTGTTACATTACTGAGGTACACAGATCTTGTGTTAGATGATAGGATACGTTAGGCGACCTTGAATAATTTTTTGTATAGGATAGGGTGACAAACGAGCACACAGTCCACCCGATGGTAAGTGGTTACTGTGGCCCATAGACATCTACATCCATCCTCGATTACGAATCAAAATGCTGATGCGTTGTCACCCGTGATGACTTACATGGAATTCCTCGTTTCCAGTAGAAAAGGTCTCCAGTTCTCTACACTCACCATACGAAACACAGTATTATTAAGCTACTATTTGACGCTGGTATTCTGTGAGAGCGTGGTCGTTCCCCAGTTGAGCCGACCCATTCTTGCTACAACTATACTAGTAATTTAACTGCAGCATGACTCTAACACATATATATATTTGAGTGTGTGTGTGTGTGTATATATAAATTTCCAATTTTACAAAACATCTAATAATATTGAAAAAAAAAACTTTTTATAGATTTTATCGCGTTTGTTAACTTGTTTTATGTCCAACCCAAAGATGTTTTATAGGTAAAACATCTTTGGTCCAACCGGTACCTGCGGTTAACTATAACATTTGGCCCCCAAACAGCTCAGTCCCCTAGTTGACAATAGGTGTTGTAAAGTACTTGGAACGACGGATATACAAAAAAGTTAATAAACACTATAACATTTGTAAAAACTGATTTCATTCAAATATGTAGAGTTCGTGTAATTAATAATTATATTAAGAAATAATTATCTAATAATACATAAAAAGTTAATTTAGAGTAATTATACTATTTACCTGTATGCCAAACGTGGCAGCTATGGTAAAATCTCAACCACAAAAGGAGGATATTTAATAACACCGACACGTACGTACAGTACACTGCTCAAACGATTCACAACATCGATACCGTGTACTCCCACACGTCTAACGATCGTATTGTTTCTTTTTGTTTTCGGCTGATATGGTATCGACGTTTTAGCCGGGAAGTTAAATAACTGCAACAAAAACAATTTAAAGTCATCGACATAACTGCAATAAAAATGGATTTTTGGTAAGTCGTAGGTTGGTACAGCTTTGTTACAACAAAAGAGACTATCCAGCATAATCAAAATATTATTATATATAATTGTTTTATTGCAAAACGTGTTTTATTTCTGATTGTCTAGGTTTACTATAATTGATGCTACACACGGTCATTTAAAATGATCAGTTGAACTGACGTACATCCAAAAACTGATTGTGAGTAGTAGAGTAAAATTTCAACTTAAGACTCCACGTCTTAAGTTGAAATTTTCAACTGACGACAACCCACTTATTTTTTCGGTCGCACTGTCAGTTGAAACTACTCAGTCGAACTGATGTAAATCCAAAAACTGATCGTGAGGCGAAATATTATTTATATAATTGTCTTGAGTGCGAAATATTAAGTTGAAATTTTTAACTGATGACACTCCACGGAGTTTTCCGGGCGCACCGTAATCTGCTGGCTTCAGTTCTTTTTAATTACTGGTAAGTACCTACTTCCTTAGTAGCTACATACATTATTTCTATGCTATTTAGATTTATTGTCTTAATATATTATATAAATTACGTGTCTTGTTGTTTGTCCGCGATAGACTCCTAAACTACTTAATTGATTTTAATCAAATTTGCACACCCTGTGCAGTTTGGTCCATTTTGAGAGACAGGATAGTTTTTTACCCACAATTTTTTTTGCGAATTTAACGATTTTAATAGGACATGACAAATTTTTGTCGAAAAGGGCAGAACAACGTCTGCATGGCAAGCTACTTATTTTATATATTTAGAGAATTTCGTTTGACGGAAGATGAAGACAAAGGTGACTGTGATGATGTCACCTTCTTTATGACTGACTCAGAAGATGAGTGAAGTATCTTAGTGATGTTACGTAGAACCATCGTGTTTTTTTTTCAACTCATTTTCAAAAAGGCTTATGAAAACCTTAATGACTATGATAATATCACCGAGCTGATGGTGGACTCCGAAGGTAGGTGTAGGATCTCAGTGATGCCACTAGATAGGACGATCGTGTTTGAACTCATTTGAATGGGCTCATAAAGACAGGTGACTGTTATAATGTCACCTTTGTGATGGTGCAATTTAAAGGTGTGTATAGGATCTCAGTGACGGCACTATTTTTATATTTTTATTACTATTAATTTGTGGTAGTGAAACTTCTAAAAATGTATTGGGAGAAAAAAGGGGGAGAAAACACAAGAAAAATAAAGAAAACAAAACTAAATATAGTGTACCTATATGTGTTACGTAACTTAATACAATACGATAAATTTATTATTATATAAAACGCAACATATTTGATAATCAAACAAATCAAATAATTATTTTATTCATTCTTGACATTTTTTAAACGTTAACCCCCCCCCCCTCATACTTGGATTTTCTCCTGTATCGTGGGGGTAGTTTACAAACATAAATTGCACAAGGACAAACAACATTAAAGGAATCACTTAACGAAATCAATAATTATTTTACCAATATTGGCAACAGTATAGCTAATAATACACTCAAGACCATAAATACTACACAAGTTGAATTAGCTTCCAAAATCTTCACAAAAAGTGCTCAACTAAACTCATTTGTGCTTTATCAAGTTGATCCGTTGGAAGTAGTAAGTGCCATAAAGGACCTCAGGCAATCTAGTGCAACTGGCTGGGACGACATACCTTGTAGGGTACTGAAAGACAGTTGTCATGTTCTGGCGGAACCTATGATGCATTTGTGTAACCTGAGCTTTAATACAGGTACCTTCCCTAATATATTCAAAAGAACAATAGTTACACCGTTATACAAATCAGGTGACAAAAGACTTCCCACCAACTATAGGCCCATTTCAATGTTGACTTCCTTATATAAGGTTATGGAAAAAATTGTAAACAAAAGAATCTGGAACAACATAAATTTATATCCAATAACCAATTTGGATTTCGATACGGACGATCTACGGATGATGCCATTCAAAATCTTACGTCACAAATATTCAATCATCTGAATGCGGGTGATAAATGCCTTGGCGTATTTTTGGATCTTCAATAAGCATTCGATACAGTGTCTATTAATTATTGATGACAAGTTAAATTGGTTAACACATATCACTGCTGTTAGTAATAAATTAAGGAAGCTCATATATGTGTTTAAAAACTTAAGACATGTTTTAGATAATGAGGCTATAATGAAAGTATATAAAGCCCTTGCAGAATGTGTTATGACTTACTGCATTAGTTCTTGGGGTGGGGCAGCCAAAACACACCTTATCGAACTCGAACGTGCACAAATGCTTTATTGAAAGTTATTAAAGGCCTACCTTTTAGACACCCGACTGAGGACTTATACAAAAAATGTGGCGTACTTACCATACGAAAGTTATATATTTTCCATTCTATTCGTAAATATCACAAAAGTACTGCTTCTCAAATACAAATAAGTGATAAGAGGACGGTCCGCTATCCCTTGCCTGCCTACAAGAGCAACTTCGCTAGAAGACACTTTAACTATTCTGCTACATTACTGTACAACAAATTAAATACAATTTTTAAAACCGCCCATCTAAGTAATCATAATATTAAGTCAATTTTACTAAAGTGGTTAAGTAATTTTGACTATGACGCTACTGAGAATCTTATCGATTCCACCAAATAATTCTTATACAATATTACGACGTTAAACGCACGCACGCACGCACGCACGCACTTACGCACGCACGCATGCACGCACACACGCAGCACGCACGCACGCACGCACGCTCACACGCACGCACGCACGCTCGCACGCACTTTCGCACGTACGCACGCACGCACTCACGCACGCACGCACGCACGCACACACACGCACACACACGCACACACACGCACACGCACACACACACACACACACACACACACACACACATACACACACACGCACGCACACACACACACACACACACACACACACACACACACGCACTTTTTATTTACCTTATTATTATTGTTTTTTTCTCTCTTTTTACTTTGTTAGCCTATATGTTATTTTTAATGTCATTCTAATTAATTTTTTTATACCGTTTGCTATAATAGTTTGTCACATTACAACTATGTGTCACTGAAACGGGGAAGATGCTGTAGCCTGTAACACAGTTTTCAACTACCACGGGCTACAGAGCTTCAATATGATTTGTTTGTAAAAGTTATGTGAGAAACAATAAATCGATTATTATTATTATATTAAACATCCAGACCCGGAACAATCATTTGTAGACCATACAAATACTTGTTCTGTGCGGGATTCAAACCTGCGTGCCCCAGCACAGCAACTCATCGCTAAGCCACTGCGCCACGGAGCTTGTTTATTTTATCATTTTTGTGCAGTCTTATGCTGGGGACACACTAACGAGAAATGCCGTTAATTATCGCGTTGATGGGCGTTGAATGTAGGTATGACCACGACTTGGCGATAACTCGAGTAGCGGTACACCAAAAAGATTAACGCACGAAATAACACGTTGAAGCGGCCACACTACGTTTGTCTGACTGTGCACGATAAGTGCAACAAGGTCGCACGTATGGCTATGATGGAGCGGAATAATAAAAAAGTTATTACGTTTCTTAAGATTCCGCAAACAGAGCCATGTTTGTGGCATCCGAGACTCAAATATTTTAAGAATCGTACAGCGCAAAATGATGCTTTACGACGAATTACCCAATTATTATCTTTTAATACAACTATCGAAAAATTAAAAGGGCGAAGGAAAACCTAATAGGTTTTTATAGGACCATTTTTAACAAATATAAAAAGTTTTCTTTTTCTTAATCACAACTTTAACGCCGTACATTGAAATTTAATGACGTGGAGCGTTCAAGTGTAGCCAACTTTATCCCGTTAAATTGAAAACAATACTTGTTGCGTTTTTAGGCATTGACGTTTTCCTTTAGTGTAGCACCAGCATTAGCACGTTCGCTCGATGCTCGATGCAACGGTGAAGCTGGGCGGAACAATTCTATGGTCGCACGGTGGGCTAAGCGTTAAAATACGAATATCGACAGTCAATATTTTTTTCAATAAAAAGTTTTAATTTTTTATCTTTTCTCGTAAATCACTTAATCTACTACTACCCAATCTTCTGTACCTTATTTTATTCTATTAATTTTTCCCCAGTTTATTTATTTGCTTATTATCTTAAAAATAAATGTAATTTTGTATAATTTATCTCTGTGGTATTAAAATTACTATAATCTACGAAACTTATAACTACTTTACTAACTGTGTGTTTTGACGTGAACTTGACCGTCGACGGATTTTTCCTTCTGTTTTATCGCTTAAACATTGGTTTGAAGTGGATTTTGATTCGTAAAAGTGATACGATTTTGTGATTTAAGTGACTGCGCGGTAAACTATTAGAGAAAATGACGAAACAAGTGCTTCGATGTTAATATAAACCTCAAGTTATTTTGATCAGTTAGGCGTCTTATGAACTTGAGTTAATGTCGTCATTGACTGTCTGCTGGGAAGACAGTTTACTCCCGTTCCATGTAAATAACTGTTAAATATTTAATTTCTTCAGCTACATCTGTAGCACCTGTGCTTCTAAACATATTTAACAGCAGAACTTATAAAACAACGAGTATTTTTGAAAACTTTACGGAAAAATATTGGTACACATAATCGTCTTATTTAAATGAAAAATTAATTAATAGGAACTATAATCTAACACTTTCATACATTTATAATTTAATTCGCTTAGTAAATATAATAAATGAACTAAACTAAAACGACTTACGCTTGTTTTTTTTTTAAATAAAGCCGATATATCGATATTTTTTTCGATTATAGAACTCTCGTATATAGAACGTATATAGAACTCCAACTCCTCTTCCTCTACCTCTTCAAAACCAAATTTATATATTTATAATTATCGATAATTCAAAAATACGATATTTTAAAAAATATCATAGTCCTAGTTTGTACTAATCAGTTGAAATGACCAGTTGAACTGACCGTGTGTGTGGAAATTCCTTTGGCTACCTTTAACCCTTTCACCCTTTTAAACCCTTTCGAACTGATATCAGTTCGACTGATGACTTTAACTGACCGTGTATGGCCACCATAAGAGTGAGGAAGACTCTTATTAAGTCTTTGTCATAAAAATATCCCCTTACCTACGGCATCACAGTCTTCGCGAAATTTGATATTTGCTATCAAATTTCATACTTTACATTTTGCTGGTACTTGACAAACTTTGACTCCTTTTTTAAATATACTCTAGTTAGAACTTAAGACTTCTTTTTGTAACAAGACGGAACCAGTTTAAAATGCAGTATCAAAATCTATACGCGTCATCTAATCCCTAAGGACTAAGACAGATGAGGTTTTGATTCATAAAAGGAAACACTGGTTCTCCTCACGCATCATACGAAACGCAGTAAGATCGTGCGTTCCTTCCCCAGTTGAGCTGACCCGTGATGCAGCCATAAAATGCTACAGTGTGGCCTGAACGACTTTCAATGTAAAAACGATTATTTATAGCCCATGACGAGTCTATTGCCCAAGAGTCTACCGTCCTGAGTCACCTGCATGTGTAGGCGTTACGCTTGTCTTACGAGGTTTACTTGGTGGTACAACTCCGTTTCTGTTTAAGAGACCTCTGACCTATTTCTGCCGCCACCTCGCAGTGCTCGCGCTGCTGTGTTCCTTTCTGAAGAGTATAGAGAGCCAGTATAATTGCAGGCTGTATAATTGAGGCGTTACATGTTAGTCCTCAGTCCTGGACCGCAGCGGCCACTTACCACCATGTGGACTGTAAGTTCATTTGTCATTAGTTTTATATAAAAAACAGGACATTATTACTCTTTTTAGTGGGGAGTTATCATGGTAGTAACGCTTTTCTTTCATGTTTTCTTTAATCGCTTCTTAATCTATGGATCGTTCGATTTTATTAAAACTGTAAAAAGGTGATGAGAAGCTATGACGCTGATAACGTTAAGGAAATAAGTGAAAAATCGCAAGTATAATTCAATTACTGTCAAAAGCAAGAAGGGGCTTTTAAGATTTTGTGGCCTTTTGTTATAATTTACAGTTCAGATGGCACAGAACTATCTGGGTTGCAAAAGTTTTAAATGAGAATTCTTAGGAATATTCCTGGCGCCTTTTCACCATTCCTCAATTTTTCATTTTAATTGCTTCAACTAATTCACTGCAAGGCGGGTCGACAAAGTTTTCTTTTTTAAATCTTTCAAAGAACGTTATCCTCACACTAGGAACCTATATCATGGAGACAGTTTACAAACATAAGTTGCACAAGGACAAAAATTTAGAATAATTATTTGAAGACGAAACATACTTGTTCCATGCGGGATTCAAACCGCCGGCCCTCAGCGCCCCTGAGCCGTTTCTTCTAAACAATTGTTCCGGGTTGGATGTTTGTCCTTGTGGAATTTACGTACCTAAACTGTCTCCACGACACTAAAAAATCCAAAGGGTAACTTTTTATAACGAAGGTAATAAAGATATTAATTAAACAAACCTATTCACTATATATATTTGGTATCACTATGCATCATGTTTTATTGAATCATAAACCAGTGAAAGGGATGAAAACTAAACAACCCGTAATAACAAGTTCAAAGATATTGTTCAACTGTGAGTTCTGAACTTTAACTAGATAAAGTTAGTAATACCAGTAATACAGTACGTATATCAGTTGAAGCAGACTCAATTAAATGCTTAAACTTAATCGTCTTTAATGCGAGGTTTAAAGTACCACGAAGTGATGAGGGAGATGCGCATTGAACAGAACAAAAACTGTTTCTATATCTGCTCTTCTATGACTGCACTAATATTTCATAAACAGGTTATAAAACTCCGCTAGGTTGTCTTCACTGTCAGTAGGCATATAAACACTCAGAACGAGCACGTGTCTACTTCCCTGGCTTAGCATCACAGCACACATCCCGTCGTTATAACAAGGAATGACCCCCGCACACGTTGATATTCGTTTATTCCATCGATGTACTACATCACCATAGGGTGTTTTTCTCGAATTAGTCCTTGAGATGTGTCAATGACCGATATTCCACAGCATTCAAATTCTGGATGATCTGAGTGTTAAGAAAACCAAGATCGTGTGGGAATAACCAAGTTTCCTGGAACGCCATCAAGTGGTATTTTTACACAACTCTCTTAATTGAGCAAGAGATCTTTTAAATAATTTACAGTTGAAGGAAATTAATGATGTATCTGAGTTGTCCATATTATTTATTATTAATATTGTTCTCATTCTTCGGTTTTCTATGTACTGGAGGTATTCGCGCTTTCTAAATTTTCTAAAAAAAATTCCCGTAGGCCAAAATTGATCCCCTCATGATTCGAAAAAGACCAGCCTTGTGAAGCTGTGTACGGAAGACCTACGTTCAGCGGTGGGCTTATATAGGCTGCAATGGATTGATAGAGTTGATGGATAGTTTTATAAAACTACAGTCCACTTAATACTTAGTGAATGCTCTGGCACATAGAAACGTACTATCTATCCTTTATCTATCCTTTATACTATCTATCCCTCCTTCTGGAGCAGTCGGGTAAAAAAAAGTTTTAAAGAGAGAACATGCTAACGTTACATGTAGATTTTCAAACGACTGTATTCAATAATAACAATTTCAATAATTTTTTATATTGATTAAACAATTATGAATTCGTTCTGAATTTATTCTTTGTATTATATGAAAAATATGTTAAGGATGGTGAGCCGAAAGCAAAGTATTAACTGAAGTAAGTCGAAAGAAAGACTTACGAGAGAGTATACTATCATAAAAATAAAAGTTTAAATATTCCTAAGCCGCACTTGCAACGATCGCAAACAATGACAAAGCTTAAAGTCAACTTTAAATAACAAGCGGAGCCAACAAACTTTCAAAGTTAAAATAGAAAACGATCGCTTTGAGAGCGCCTTGCAGTCACAAGGTTTTCCAGGCCGTAATATGCAAAGAAAGCAAAACAGGCATGTACATATGTATTTAAAGTAATCGCTTTTATCTTTTACTCCATAAAATGTAGTGACATCTCAGTGGCGCTGTGTTTAAGAGTTTGTCCGCAGCATTGTGGGTCACAGGTTCAAATCACGCAAAGAAAAACTATCGCTATACGTAAGAAATATTTGTTTAAGGTCTGGATTTTTCTTCATTTGCAGAACATGTGTGTAAATTGCTTCTAGGCTCATACGGATATATATTTATTTACAACGACAAATTTATCTGCCGTTCAATCACTAAAAGATCGTTAAATAAAGACATATTAAACTGATTTAAAACTTAGAAATAAAGTAACGGGTTATATCCCATATATAACCTGTGCCTCTTTTCATTCCCGAGTGGTGGGGTGCCAATCAAATGCGTGTTAACATGTTCGGGAAAGTATTTTAAGTTCTCTGACACGTAGGTTTCCTCACGATGTTTTCCCTCACTCAACGGCGTAGCAAGGAGAGAGGGCAACACACCCTGAGCGGCAATTAACAGGGGTAGCATTTTCGAAAAGAAAGACAGAACTGTCTGCCTTATCTTTCTAAAATAATTTCAGTAAAAATTACAAAAATTGAAAATTACCACTTACTTAATCATTCATTCATTGAAGTCTATCAAAGGTCACGTACTTACAAAGGGTAGTGTTTTATTAATTATTATGTAATAAACGATAAGATGAACACAGAAGACTTAATAATTTTATAAACATGGTGGCAGTAAACTAAAGTGCTTGACCCATGTCATAATTATCTAGGTCTACCTTTAATTTCATAAGTCTTGCAATAGTCTGCTTGTTAATATTGGCATCTCAAAGGCTCCTAGCTAAATTCTGGTTTGAAATTAGAATGTTTTTAATAGAACTAATTATTCTCTCATCTTATTGATTTATCAAATCTGAACATGTTCTGGCGGGGACAAACATGTTAAGGGGAAATATAATATCAAATGGCTTAGCAAGATCCTCCGTTATGCCGAAAATATTGCAGCATTAATTTTGAAATAAATATATGGTAAAGTTGAGGATTAATGTTAAGGATTATGTTAGACGAAAACACGATTTCGTAAAATTTTCTCGATAGAAAAAAAATCCAAAGTTACCTCCAAAATAAACAATAAACCGCTGTTATTCATAAAATACTTTAACTAAGATCATATAACTTTGCAAACTAACTGAACTAACTATAAAGCAGTGCTTATGTTATTTACTTTTTTTAAAATACCATTATTTTCACTGTAAAAAGAAATTACATAAACTATCGGCGCGTAAGCATGATTCCTGTCGGCCCGTTAGCAGTGTTGCCATATATACAGATTTCCCCGTATTTATACAGATTTTCGGTGTGTGATACAGATTAGCACTAGGTACAGATTTTTATACAGAGTTTTCTAACTCTATTGATTGGATTACCATAATATTCAACTTAAAATAGAATGAAGCAAAATAAGTGACTAGATACCGCGTTACACACATTCATGATTCTATTCTTTATGGTTAATTTATTTTTCCACAACGTAATTAGTAAGTATGGCAGAATTACAAGTGTATTACAAAATATGTATACAAGGTGTAAGTGTAAACACCGTTGTCACTAAAACCATAGGTAGTTAGTTGGCTTCAATATAAAAATATTTATCCGAATTCTAAAAAAACCTATTTTCTTTCATAAAATTTAAGAGGTTTCTGTCCGAAACCATCCGTAAATTCATGAATACCCTATGCGCCCGGGTGACGTAATCACTGTAAAGATCACCTCCCGCGCTAGCTACCTACACTATATTCCAATAAAAACACAATAGGTACACATAACCTGTGATGTAACTTTTCCTTCATACTTTCACCCTGGCTTAGGACAGGCAAAATTGAGGAATTAAGAAAAAATTGAGATTTTACTAAAAAAATTTTGTTATTTTTCATTGAATTTACGTTCTATAAGTGAAACCAAACCACTGTTTTCAAGGATAACGGTGTTTACACTAACTTCCTGTGTATAAATATGTATGACTGAAAATAATAAAGTAATTATATGTTCATTTGGCAAATGCTTGAGTTTTAACATGTTGTTTGCTTAAATTAATGTTTTCAATTTTTCTATATAAAATATTTAGTGTACAGTGTATATTTTATACGTAGTAGAGCCACGTTGCAGCTATAGTATGGTTGCAGCACTGCAACCATAATAGCTGACGCTCAACCGGGGAAGGACCACGCTCTCACAGAATACTAGCGTAAAATACCAGCATAATACTTCTGTGTTTCGTATGGTGAAAGTAGAAATCCGGAGACCCTTTTTACTGGAAATGAGGCATCCCCTCTTGGTCCTCAGGCATGACAACGTATCTGCGTTTTAATTCTTAAGCGAGGATAAATGTAGATGTCTATGGGCCACAGCATCCACTTACCATCGGTGGACTGTGTGCTCGTTTGTCACCCTTATCTATAAAAAATATTTTTATTTAATAACGATAATCAAACCTTATCTGCTTATCACGTTAGTATTTATTCCTTGTTTTTTAAAAAAAGCAATGATGATGATGATGATCAATTATTCTATTTTGTTTTATTAAATTATACGGATTTTATACAGATTTTAAGTTTAAATAGCATACAGATTTAATACAGATTTTAGCAGTGTCTAATACAGATAAAAGGTTCAAGACATCTGGCAACACTGCCCGTTAGTATCGCTCCGGCTTTTGAAGGGAGAAGCTGTGTCGCTTGCGATCAGGATATACATTAAGCAACAGGACGACGTAAAATTAAAATGGAAAATAACCGTAATAAAAATAAGAAACGACTGGCTTGGCGTTAAGAAACAGGCATAAATATAATAAAACTAATGAAGTAAATGTCTAACGACCTTTCTACTTACAGTATTAGTGATTACAAACATGTCGGTTAGCATACGACGCGCGAGCAAGTGGCGACGAAATTAGAATTTGAGCTGACTTACTATATCCCCTTAACAGTGTTACACATCAGCAATATTAAGTTCCTTCACGCGGGTTGCGCGTGTGATATTTTTGTTTGACTTATGTAAGAGAGACTACATTCATAATTCTAATTCAAAGTATACTCCTGTATCTTGTTGAGGGATATTATACCTGATGGATTGTAAACACTGACAAGCCTTCTTTCGCGGCTTATGGTAGGCTTATGGAAACTCGCTTCAAAATATAGTCACTAGAAAATCTTGTATGCTACTTCTCTGACTTACGGTAGTACTAAGGTATAACGTTAGTAAAACATCCGGAACATCAGAAGTAAGTAAAATTTAAGATTTACGAAATTCTTAAAATGGGTTTTATTTCACGTATGTAGTGGTATTCGCGGAAATGTAAGAAATAATTAAATGATGTGATATTATATTTAAGATGATTCGATGTACGTGTTGTCCGCTAATAAAATATCATATGTAAACATGTTCAAGTTATGACTAGCAAGTTTAAAAAACTTGAAAGAGCTATGAATATAACACAAATAATTAATCAAAATTATCATTCATGATATTTTAATTTAAATTAAGCCTATTTAGCGTCTATCAATGTCGTATCTTTCCAAACGTTGTGCAAGATGGTGTCTTGTCTGGAGTTTTAAAGTAGTATGAAACTGTAATCGAGAGGGCTTTCAAAGATAGTACGGATTAAAAGTTCTGGCCAGTTAGCGTTAGTCACAATAAGTAATTTAATTTTAATAAAATATGAGGTTTCTGCATAAGTCTTTGCAAAACGTGAAAATTAATTGTGTTAAAATTTGTTTAAATAACATATCACAGCATTAACGATAAAAATAGAAAGAAAGTGAGAAAGAAAACCCTATTTCTAATTTTATTATCTTTTTATTTTACTTCTTAACGACTTTTATACGTTGTCGTAAAATCAAAGTGTATTGTATATTGAAACACCACAAACCTTTTGCAACATTTTTTTTCGGAACTGACAAACAAACTTTCAGTCCGCCAGATGACAAGTGACTACTGCAGTCTAAGGACACCTGCAGCCAACTTCAAACAAAGAAGGCTAAAGACGCATTGCACCTCTCTGAAGACTGGCTCTCTATACGCTTTAGACCGGAACACAACGCTGCGGGAACAGCTGATTGGTGGCAGAAACAGGTGAGAGGTTGATCCCTAACCAGATGGACTTCTAACACCACACAAAGGAGTCTTACCACTAAGTTTTTCACCTAGACCGTGTAACTACACATGCAAAGATTTTTATTAACTTAGAACATCGGCAGAAAACTTTTTTTTACATTATGAAATGAACTTAAGGCTATGAAAATTAATGGTAATAAAATTTTGCTTACATTATGCTATCTTAATATAATAATGTCTAGACTAGCCATCAGAATAGAATAGGATTGTAGTGCACAAGTATATGCGCAAGCACAGGTGCACTCTTTATTCCCTCACTTTCAAAGTTCGATGGAACGGTAAACCGACACGAGCGGAGCGAAGTCTGGCGCAGGACCAACGGCTTTATGTGCTTTCCGAGACATGTGGGTGAGACGCCGACAACTTCCTGACTCCGAGCTCAATAACTGATATTTTTTGGCTAGACCTGGGATTCGAACCTGAATCTCATGATCAGTAGTCGCATTTATAAATACTAGACCAACGAGACAGTCGTCTAAATATGGTGCCTATCGAAATAATCGAAATAAGGTCATGTTAATGTAGTTTATTGTGCATTCATATGTGATAAATGTTTCACAATTGGATCAACCATTGAACGAATCTGTTATCAAGAGATATCATAAATTTGTATTTATTGTCTACCGGATTTGGATGTTGCAATTCCGATACTGATAATAAAATTAAATAAGATATTAAACGGCACGTTGCAGTTATATTTTGATTGTAGCACGAATGGATCGGCTCGACCGGGGTAGGACCACAATCTCACTGAATACCAGCGTGAAATAGAATCATAATCCTGCTGTATTTCGTATGGTGCAGGATAGGGAACCGGGTACCATTTATACTACACGTTTGTCACACATATTCATTAAAAACATTAAAAAATAAGGCAATAAAGTAGTCGTAGCCGGACACTCACATTATCTCCCTAAGGTTTCGATTGGGTTAAAATATCTTCACTTTAACACGTCACTAGGAATACGCCGTCAAATATAATTAGCAACAAAATACCAAAGGAATCCTATATTTAAAGTTTCCCCTTATTAGAAATTAGATGGATTTGATTTGTCTGAATTGCTTAATTTATAATCCGATTTTCAACAATTAAGCTTACGTAATGCTACTAATGAATTGCTATAATTAACCCTCACTGTAAACACCTTTATTAACACACCTAATTCAGTTTCGATAAACTGATATATAAGGGTTTAAGCGTTGCTTTTAATTGGGATATAAATTAAGAATAAGCTATAACAAAACAAATTTACACCATATGATGGCAATATAAGTAACGTAATAACATAAACACTCACGCCTGTCACCCAGAAAGGTAGGCAAAGACTACAGACTCCTATTTGGCACGATCCTCTCACACACACCTCTCTCGCATCCCCCACATTCATATACCTACGCATACGTGCTCATCGGTTAAGGGTACTCCTAATTTGGCCCATTTCAATAAATCGCCAATTTGGTCGATATACTTTCGCCTATCACGTCCCTTTCCAACTCTACCGTTCACTTCTGCAACATAAAGGGGACAATCATTTTTGGGCCCACTAAAAATATTAACGTCACTTAACGTCACTTAACTCACTTAACGTACAAAAAAAGACACCAAATTATAATAGTAAATGGCCTACAGATTTTTCGAAAATGTAAACGGAATCAAGAAATAGGAAGAAAAATTAGTTGTTTTGATATTCGTGTTCTGATTAGTGTAATATGGGTAAAATGCGTGTACCTAATTAGTCATTTTGCAGTTTGTATAAAAAGAAAACTACTTTTTCACAAAGCTGACTTAAAAAAGATACCACTAAGAACTTTATCTTTAATTTCTAAAAATTTTAGCTAATATCACGTTATAACATAGTTCTAAATGACTGTGAACCAAAACGTTATTTTATCATTGACTTCCGGTAATTCCCAGCGGCCGGCGGACGGGTACGGCGGGGCGGGGCGGCGGGGTATTACCTACATCTTTAATCTCAACGGCATTGACGTTCGTCACGCTATTGTTTTTTGTATTTATATGCGATTTTAAGAAAATGGGATCTGCTAGATCAGCATACAATGAAAATAGATGTGTATGTTGCAATTGTGGAGTCAGGTTTCAACGCAGTGTGCGAAGACAATTACTGGCCGAGACAACTGCTGATGGGCGCCAACTTTTATCTGTGTGGATTTCTCATGAGGTAGGTATAATATTATCTCATGGAAAGCTAATGACTGCACTATACAATCTATCTACTTACATATTATCTAGATTTAAACTTTTATGAGAAATATATATTATTTTTGTTACTCTCGATTTTATTCCAACAATATTACTATACTGCGGAAACGAAAATTACATATTTTCTTTATTAACGTATTACTTAATATTTTTATTTTTGTTGAATAATATGGGATATGGTACGATTTTTTAGAAATAATACGAAAGAAAACGATCCACAGACTCCTGGAACACATAACGATCTATATATACATGATTAAGTACTTAATTATTTTAAGTTTTTAAAAGTAATAATAAATATCCCTTCAAATTATTAATAAATTCATACCTTCTATAGCTATAATTTTAATCTTTCGTTATATTAAATTGATAAATGATATATTATATTGATTGAATTATTTTACATTTTGACACAAGATGACACTGCATTCTTTCCTGCTATTTACCAACTTACAGGCATAGTTCTTTGCATTGACTCCATTGACTGGCATTGACTGTAAGAAAAAAAGTCTGTTTTTTCAAACTATTTGGTAGAAAAAATATAATATGGTATAAACTTGTTTGTTTAAATTGATGTAAACTGTGTTCGTGTTAAAGTAAAAGTTTAAAAATGAAAATTCACGTAGTTTTACTGCTTACAAGTGGATTAGTATGTTAATGTCTAATTGATGCAAAAAATGTTTAACCTGAGGGTTATATCATGCACGTAAGCCAAATATTAAATAGCTATTTCACATTTATGTATATAATTTGCCAATGACATTCGAAAATGCAAATTGACGAGTAAAAGTCCATGTGAGTAATATAAAAGTTTATTTTTCCTCCTAGAATTTTGTAAAATCTATAACTTATACTGAATTAACCTTTAACAAATGATAAACACAGGTCTTACTAATGTGTTAAATGTTAAAGTATTGAAGTTTTATGTTATTAGTGAAATCTAATTTAAATAATAGATAAAATAAAGTCACACAATATACACAAAAGAAGTTTTTGTGGCATGGTATGATGTATCACATGTTATGTGTGTCTAATTATCTTTTGCCAGTCAATCAGAAATCAAAGTCGAAAAAGAATATATATATATATATATATATATATATATATATATATATATATATATATATATATATATGTGTCAATATTTATTCTAAGAATAAAATATTACGTAAATAGAAAAATAAGTTATTTTGTGCAATGAAAAATATTTCAATCCACTGTAATATTACCGTTACAGTCAATTAAACTCCACTGCCGAACATAGGCCTCCCCCATATATTACTAATATTACACAACTCCATAATACTCTAATATTATAAAGTTTATTTATCACTATATGATATACCTGAAATACTGTAAATATTTTAAAATCATATATTATTTGAAATAAAATGTATTGTATTTCAAATAATATAGGGTTCCACATCAAACATTCACTTTCATGCCAACTTCGCTTCCCTCCTCAAAATGTACATTTATCTGAACTTAATACTTATTTACTCTTATTTTTAATTCCTGATTTTTTCAGTTACACCCACTTGATGCAGTTTGTTGTAACTGCCTAAGAATATTGCAAGAAAGTGTTGCATCTGCTCACTCCATTAGAAGATTTGGGTACAGGAATATTTGTATTCCATGTGGATCTTCAATTTTAAGAGCACACCGTACACGGATTGTGCCTATTAACTCTGAAGAAAGAGACATTATTTTGCAGTGGATACCATCACACCAGGTAGGTACTTACTTTATTTTAAAAGGCTGTACACAGATTGATGTTTGTAAAATCAGACACCTTGCATACAATTTGGCCTGATATTTATGCTCATTCAACATGGCAGTTCACTAACAGGTTATCTTTAAGTTTACAGTCTACCAAAAGTCTACTGCTGAAGATAGAACTCCCCATAGATTGTCTTATGGGGGGATATTTGCCATTAATAACCACTTTTTTATTTTTAGTTATTAGATGAACGATACTTCTTCCTTATCTTACACCCATATTTGTATGCTTTTGTACTTATTATACAAGTAATATTTTTTACCTTAAAAGACATTAGTATAAATAAAACGGGTTGGGTTTACAATTCGGTCGCCTCAATTTGAAGATTCTGTTACTGTGGGGGGCGTCAAGGGAGTTTATCTGAAGCACCTACACGCGAGTTTTGCTACCGGAGCAGCATCGAAGTATTTTTATTTATTTTTTGAAAATATTGGTAAACGACTAATTAATTAAATATTCTCACGTTTTTGACGTTTCATCTGTCAATGTCATATCAATATATAGTACTAAATCGATCTAGTGAATCGATATTTCACCCTAGAGAATCAAGATCAAATCTTTTCTGTTTTGTTAAGATTTACAAAATTATTTATAATTAGTTGAAAGTACCCCAACTCGTAAAGAATGACAGTTTTTCAATTTAATCATTCAATGTTATCTGAAACTTTAAAGAACTTGGGCTTAGTGAAATATTGTTAATAATTCTAAAATAATTACTTCTTGTGTGATATGTGATGTATTATTTATTTCTATTTAAATAAGTAGTGCCACAAAAATATTATAAGGGGAAACAATTGCATGCTAATATTTATAATTTTAAAAGACATTAAAACTATTTAGTGTTAGAAAGATTGAAATAAATAGAACAATAATAAATATTATTAATATTTAGAGTTTGTAGACACTGTAAAACTATAGTTCATCAGGTGGATCGTTTAGAACGAGTATGCAGTCCTTGCTGGCTGAGGGCTTCCAGAGCTGTATGGAGACAGAGACAACAAAATGAGAACAGGGATATTGAGTTACAATCCATGAATATAGAAGACATCGGTAACATCCCACAACCACCCCCTATACCTGCACCTGTAACCCCTGCCATTTCCAGAGCGGTATCAACAATTACTGTGGCTAATTATAAGCGTGCTGCTTCTACTTCCCGTCACTGTATTTTTAAGTCATGTAATCATTCATCTAGATTTTTAACACCTAAACTACTTAAAGAGAGATTGCTGATAGATCACTCATTTTATGTGCCACTGTGCGCTCGTATTTGTGAATACCATTTAAATGAACCCCACAATGATTGGAATAATTATTTCAACTATTTCTATTTTACTGTGTGCTTTATTATCTGTTATATATTATGTTATATGTGTAATTTATAAATAAACGCCGAGCAAAGTTGAATTTATTGCTCTGGCACCCTTTTTTATCTCTTTTAATTGACAATATCCTTCTGATTTCTAATAATATCGTAAACGGGCGAGACATTATATTTTAATGATGTATGGGATTTATACTTGCTAATAGATGAATACTTTAATGAACAAAGGGCCGGCACTGCACCTGTCTGCTGTGTTATTTTTAAGAGAGGACTCATAAAATACTGACGATTTTTACCATAATTAATGCAGTGATTATACGATCTTTATTTATATGATCTTTGGGACTTATTACATATCAATATCGTATCATAAATAGAAATGTTACCATCAAGTTATTTTGAAAAAAATCTTTTAATATGATCTTTTGATATGAAAATACGAAAAATGTTTCTACCTATGTCCGTTAGAAACCATCCAAGCGATTTTGATGAAATGTTTATGTGTGTTTGAATGGGTCTCTATATGATTCATATTCACATATGGACTCGGTAGGTGGCGCTGTTGTCGAAATCCAGAAATCACCTGTGCGAAGTCGGGGCGGATCGATAATAATAAATACAATTAAACTATACCTGTGTGTTTGTTATCCTTGCACAAACAGTTCAAAACATCTTACTTCCTCACAATTTATCAGTGTGTAATAACAGATAAGCATGATATTACCTAGTCATTTTGGTATTTTAGAACCCAGTCATTTTAAGATGTATAATTAGGTATTTAATAATCAACCAAAGCATATTAAAAAAAGTCTTGACACCGGGCCTGTCTGTCTGTCTGCATTAATAGATCTGAATTATATGTCTGAATTATATAGAATATGTTGGAAATGATGATTTACTATCTATAAATACGGTTGCATTATAACTTGTTTTTTACACAGTCAGTTTAAAACATCTTTCTTACTACATAACGTGTGTTGGTAATATTGTAAATATAAATGGATATATTATACCTTAGTCATCTTGAATTTAATCATATTATTTTAACGGTAATTGGGTAGTACACTCACAATCAATATATGTAAAAAATTGTATCCATACCACATTTGTACACAGACAGGCACTATATTTTGCCGTAACTACTAAAAATATTGAAGTACCTGAAAATGATGAATGTACCTACAACTTGGTTTTATATGAACTATTATTCAACAGTGCACTATTTTAACTTAAAATACCGGTAAAAACCACTATAAATAGCTTTTAGTTTATTTCTAGGTTATTTTAAAATTCATATTTTAATTGTTAATTTCTCGATTTTCCGTCTAGATGTGGAAAAACTAATATTACTTTTGTAATCTATAGATTATAAGGAATAAATCGACATCCATTTCATTGCGTGACGCGAAAATTTGTGGTGGGCCCATTCTCCATACAAAAATTGATTGTCTCCTTTGCTTTGTCATTCTTTCCTCGTCCATTCTTTCCACATGACCAAACCACCGAAGCATTCCTTTCTTAATCTTGGTCACAACATCATCTTGCAAACCACACTCTTCACTATAAGTCATTTATTTTAACACAAGTTAAGGTAACAAAGTGAGGAATAAACCTTTTTTTTAAATTATAGGTAGTAGGACTCTTTCTTGCCCAGAACTCCATCTGAGTAGATACCACCCTCTTGAATTTTCTTGCCACCAAATACCAGTTGCTATATTCCGGTATAAAAGGCGTAGAGAACCAGTATAATAAGGCTATGAAGCATTCCAAATTACTACCGTATTCACGAACGATACTTACATAAGTATGGCAGCAACACTATGCTAAGTAAGATATTTCTCACTGCGTTCGTCATGGCTGGCCGTTCATTTCATAAACAATACTTAGTGGACTCTTTGTTGTGCGGACACATAGAATTGAATGGGGCGCCGTGATTGGTTAACGTTGTGACGCGACTTCAGTCGAGTTGGATGACAGTTAAACGTCACTCAACCAAGATATTATTTTGTCATTTGAATTCTAAACATAGTTTACTTATACAATTTTATTTTATTTTCATTTTGAATACGAGTTGCTTGCCTATAATGAATGCGAAATCACCTAAAATATGGTAAGTAATAACACGTGTTGTTTTCTTACAGTTCAAAGAAGTTACCATTTACTTCTTCGGACTTCGGAATCTTTTGAAAACCTATAGCGATTTTTAAATTCATTGGCACTGTAATAATCAAAAGGATTTTGAAAGTCACGTATCACTTTTCTTGTGCTAATCGTTCTTTGCACGTTTATTCTCTCCAGGATATAATTATCAAAATCATCTTCGCTGCTGTAATCCATCGCAATTAATTAATCAAAACAAAGCAGCGTCAATCAAATCAACAAACACCTATATACCCGTAAACAGTTTGACATAATTGCGTTACTTTGTCGCACTAGGCGTAGCGTAAAGTAGCTAGCGAGCTACTTTATCTGTGCGTTCATTATAATGAGCGCATAGTGTCGTTCGTCCGTCAAGTGTTGTTTATGAATACGTTTTCTGTACCCTGTGCGTTCGAGCGCATTGTGAGACTGCACAGTAACGTTTGTGAATACGGGTGTTCGTCCTTATAGCCTATTTTGTTAGAAGCTTGCTGTCGGTGTCCATGGAATGCAGTTGCCACTTACTATCAAGTGGCTGAAAGTTTCTTTGTCACTTCAATTTAATAAGAAAAGAATGTTCAGTATTCGGTTCCAAATTTATTACGTTATCTGAAACAATATGTTTGGACATAAACTAAAATTATATTGTTGGACGCTTCTGATTACAGTATGAGGGTTCAGGTGAACGACTTATCAAAAGAAAATCCTTCCAAAACGCTAAAAACTAGTTTCACAGAATAGTTATATAGAATAGTACCCCAGTGCGAGGGTGTCGGCTTAGTGATAACCAACCGGTTAGTAAGGTGAGATTGGGCAAATCTTCGATGTAATTTCATGCTAAAAGATACATTCTTAAAAGGACCTTTTTCCAGCATTAGATTTCAAAAATGTCGAAGAAGAAAGGCTCTAGTTGTAACTGATAACTGTCATATTACTCATGTAATATTCATTGTCTGTGATTTAATATGAGAAATAACAACGCATTATCACAGCAAATCGGATTAAAATTACAATTATTTATATTCATATGAATGCGTTTAGCGTTTACCTATTAAGATTCACTCGCAATTGTACTGGCATACGAGGAGCGGCTTTGACCTTATTTGGTTTGTTAGTGATGGTGTAGGAAAATCTCCTTCCCCATACTATCATCCCGTGAGTGTCGTGAGAAGCAATAGAGGGTAACTGAAAGAATAGGAATAGCTGCGTCTTCCTCTTAACAAATAAAAATATAAAAATTACGGTTGTCTACAAAAATAAGACCGTGGTGGTCAAAATAAGATGGTGGTACGGACAGAAGTCAGAAATGTAGTCCTACCTCCTGGCAAACCAAGAGTAACCGACATAGACCAACGGATCAGTATGTTGACGTGGTAATGTGCCCACCATATAGCTCAACGAACCGACAATTGATAGGGAAGAAACGTTCAGGAAGAAAGGAAAAAAGGGCATATATTTATGGACGGGGATGCCCCAGTATAACTCAGGAGAATGCTCTAAAATGAAGTGGTGGACGGACTTTTATAGCACTCCTCTGCGAAGGCCTATACGAAGATATATCTTTACGAATATGGTACAACAAATTCTAGCCTCATGGTATTCAAATGAAACTGCAAAATCGTAATTTCAATTTGTTCCGTCGGTTCGAAGCTTTAAATGAGTCTCTACTTTACAAGTACTGGCAGCAAAAGATACAATCCAAACTGTTCTGAATATTCCATTTCAATTCTACAGGAAATCGTCGTTGCTACAAAAGCGGCCAATGATTCTCTACAAAAATCGAAATGCGGGGAGTTTTTCTATAAATTTTCAGGTATTTTTAAGAAATAATACCGAAGCATGAATGGAAGCAAATATACTTAAAACGCATATACAAATATCATATTATCTCTTTTAAAGTAATTATATTCTATAATCGTTGTAAGGCGTCCATCATACAAGTTCGCTAGTGTGGATACCAAAGGAAAAATTACTTTCAATTTTTTTTAACTCTACTAAGAATGTCTAAACGTGGATTAATTCAATTACAATATTATAAAACATTGATCCGTGTGATTAATATTCTGTTTACTTCCATAAAATACAACACCTAGAGAATTCGTTTTTAATAATGTCTTGAATATTGTCTCTCCGCGAGTAAAAAATAGAAGAGTTTGGGGTTTAAAATAATGTCACTCCGAACATTATTTTATTTTAAGTGACTTCCTTCCATGGCGTCGGTTGTTCATAATTAACTTTTATTATGGTGAGTACCTGGTTGACCGAGCTTTGCTCGGTATTTTTCGCTCGATATTTTTTTTAATTCGTGTGTTTTCCAAATTATATTTAGATACAAATTACATATTGATGAAATATAAATAATATTTTTTGATCTTAGCGACATAACAGAAAAAACGGAACTGGTTATTTGAATAAAAAAATCATGAGTGCAATTATTATAATTTAAATTTTCGTGTTTTTAAAAAATACTAAAAAAAGGGCTCGAAAAAATAGATTTTCTCAAAAAAGAAAGGAACTTGAAAAAAGAAATTAAAAAAGTCGGTCGGTCGGTCTAGGCTCGAACCGGTGTTTTACGATACTGTAACCGCCCATTGTACCAATTAAGCTATTTATAATCATTAACAATCTGTCAAAATTTACCTTCTTATTCTAACGATATTGTAGCAGTTTTTCATTGCCTAAAAACACGGACAAAAAGACATTTTCTAAAAATAAATCCTAGCTGGATCGATTTTTTATACCCGAAACTCCCTGGACACTAAATTTTTTGAAAATTGTTGGAGCCGTTTCCGAGATCCCGATTATATATATATATATATATATATATATATATATATATATATATATATATATATATATATATATATATACAAGAATTGCTCGTTTAATAGTATATGATAATACTGCGGACAAGAGAACGTCCAAAACATAAATTATTTAATTTTCTATTATATCTTTGAAAATATTTTATGATTATCTATAGATTTATTTTGACAAAATACTTCAATTTGTTAATGGATAATTGATACCGAATAAGATCCGTGGTAGCTCGAGGGCTAAGCACTTACCGTAAATCTCACACGCGAGAAGCCCGGATTCGATTCTCTCCGGCACCAATGAAATTGAAACTTTTGAGTACTGATATACCACTTGCTCAGCGTTCTAGAAAACCTGCTTATCTAAATAATTTAATATAATCGATAACATGTGTAGCCCGCTAACACGGACTGAAGCAACGCAGCGGACACTTTCTTTCTCTAAAACCCTCTCAAAAATATGAGAAAGTCGGTGTCCAGAAATGGGACAAATACAGGCTGTAAGCATATTGAACGTTTATCCGTGCAGTGGCGGTGTATGAATATCCACTACCCCATATCATCCCGTGGGTGTCGTGAGAAGCGACAGAGTGAAACATACCAAAAAGTGAGTTAGATAGATTGATGTTTCCTTTACGAGGCATCTACATATAGGGAGGCTTATTTTCGGCAGTGAACAGTGATAGACTGTAATGAATAATACAAATACGATTTACGTGGTAGAGCCATGCTGCAGTTATATTAGTAGTATAGTTGTAGCACGAATGGGTCGGCTCGACCGGGGAAGGACCACGCTCTCACAGACTACCAGCGTGAAATAGTAGCTTAATGCTGCTGTATTTCGTATGGTGAGTGTAGAGAACCGGAGACCCTTTTTACTGGAAATGAGGCATTCCATCTCAGTCCTCATGGGTGACAACGCATCTGCATTTTGATTTAATATTCATTATCCAGTGATGAATTTCAAATGCACTATCAAGTAATTGGGTAAAAATAAATTGACACCAACTAACTTCATTAAAAATTTTCGTGAACTCATAAGTTGTGCTGTACTGCAGCAATATATTGGCATGATATCAGTCGCTTTACATATTATATAGAAAAAGAAATGAATCTATGCAAACTAGCGTCACCACTGCCAGAAGTATTGGTTAAGAAAATTAAATTATTCAGAAATTTAGAAAAGCGCATTTTGGGATACGTATTTTAGAGCACAGATTCGAACAGAAAGGAATTTTGATTTTATAGCGCTCCTGTTCAGGAACAGTGCCGAAAAACGGAAATAAATTACCAAACTTGGACGTTGTTTGAAAATTTTGCCCCTTTTGCCTTTGAAACAGTTGGCGCCGGAGTTTATGTGGTTACTTTTTAAAAATTTGTACCCAACGTTTGCACAAATGCTTTCTTTATATTTTAGCAGCGACCCGTCCCCGTTTTGCCTGGATAGGATATATTATTGTGGCTTATTTATATTTAACATAATCAAGATGTTTTCAAAATATATCTTTAATGTTTTCGTATAATATGTAATTGTGCATTTTATTTTGTTAGTGTAGGAAATGCGGCATTGAGAATTAAGATGCTTCTCGTTTGCAAGATAGAATCACGTATCTCCAGGTTACAGGCTATCAGAATTTCTTGCAGTTTTCTTATTGCTCGATGCAGGCGGGTTCTCTTCTTTAAGACGACACCCTGATAAAATGCACCTCCTTGCATCGAATAGTATGGGTCTATGACACGACTAACGAAACTGAAATTTTGATTTAAGTGAATTCATGTCTTTATCTTGAATTTGCTTGCTCAAAAATACGATTGTATAATTTTGACTCGATCATAGGTAATTATTTGCGAAAACACCTTTAAAAAATCACTATAGTAGTAGAAATTACAACAAAATTACCTAATCTATATGCTTGGAATTTTGGAATTGGAATTGGATGCTTGGAATCACTCAAATGTATTTGTAACGTCAATATTTATAATTTAGAATTAATTAAATATAATATAATTTATAATTAATTAAATTAATTATTTAAAATATTTTAAGATTCTGACAATTTCTAAGCGGGTTAATCGTCGCGGACGCTACGCAATTTTAGACCTTATGACGGTGTTTTAAAGTTTTATAGAAATTATATACTCACCACTGGTCGTGTAGTGGCGGTTGAGAATATCCACTACCCCATATCTTCCCGTGGGTGTCGTAAGAGGCGACACAGGGAGACAGGCAGGAGATGGGCAGCAGCATCTTCCTGATAACAGCAATGATATAATAAAAAACTGCGGTTGCCAACCCGCTCGCCAAGCGTGGCAACTATGGCAAATATCCCCCGATGAGTAACGACACAAACAAACGGCCCCCAGTCCCCAGCGGCCCCGCTATTCCTGGCTACGGTGGCGACCGTGGTAACGGCGGGGCAGGGGGTGCTAAGAATCTCCAGTGGAGGTTCAGTTGCCACCTACGACGACTCGACCTGGCAACATATAACGCACGCACCCTGAAGACCGAAGAGAAGATACTCGAGTTGGAAGAAGAGGTAGACAAGTTGCGCTGGCATATCATTGGGTTATCTGAGGTCCGAAGAGAGGGGGAGGACACGGTAATCCTCGAGTCCGGCAACTTGTTCTATCACCGGGAGGGCTGGTCGCCCTCCCGGTGATAGAACAATCTGTTAACAATAAACAAATCTGTCCCAAGGAGGTGTCGGATTTATCGTCCACAAGTCTCTCATCAACAACGTTGTAAAGATTGGGAGTGTGTCGACGAGGGTCCCGTACCTGATACTCAGAATCACCAAACGGTATTCACTGAAGGTCATACAGGTTTACGCACCAACCTCGGCAAATCCCGATGAGGAGGTGAAGGAAATGGATGAGGATATTTCCAGAGCCATGCATTCCTCCAAAACCCATTACACGGTGTTAATGGGAGACTTCAACGCAAAACTAGGCACAAGAGAAAGCGGTAAACTGAAGGTAGGGAAATTTGGAGTCGGGCAACGGAACCGTAGGGGCCAGCAGCTGGCCGACTTTATGGAGAAAGAGGGACTCTTTATGATGAACTCTTTCTTCCAGAAGCGGCCCCACAGGAAATGGACCTGGTCGAGTCCCGACGGTTCGACAAAAAATGAGATTGACTTCATTATGACGACCAGACGCCAACTGTTCAGTGATGTCTCAGTGATCGCAAGGGTGAAAACTGGCAGCGATCACCGAATGGTTAGAGGCACACTAAACCTAAACGTTAAGTTGGAGAGGTCTCGTCTAATAAAGTCAACGCTCCGTCCCCCTCGTGCTCTAATCCAGAATCCCGAAACCTTTCAGCTCGAGTTACGTAACCGCTTTCAGTGCCTACAAGATTGCAATGCAGTGGACGATATGAATAACAAGCTCGTGGAAACTGTCCATGCGGTCGGAGCTAAGTTCTGCAAGACCGGCCGCAGAAGAACACAAAAGCTCTCCGATCACACTCTTAATCTCATGGCTGTTAGACGGGAGATGAGGCTGCAATCGTCAACAGATTTGACAGCATACAGGCAACTGAACAGACAGATCTCCAAATGCATGCGGCGAGACTTACGCAAATTTAATACTGCTCGTATTGAAGAAGCGATTGAGCGGAACCAGGGCTCCAAAGTCTTTGCCAGAGATCTGTCTGCCAGTAAGAGCCAACTGTCAAAGCTGAAGACTGAGTGTGAAAGCATCGTTTCCGGGACACCTGAGATTCTGAGTGAGATTGAGAGGTTCTATGGGCAGCTGTACACATCATTGTTGGAGCCACACGCAAGTGTGAGTAACGATCCAAGAGCGGGTCTTTTCCGACACAATTCCTATGATTCCACAAGAAAGGTGACAACGCCCTCTTGAAGAACTGCAGACCGATATCCCTTCTGAGCCTCGTCTACGTGCTGTTTTCGAGAGTCATTACGAATCGTCTCGCACGCAGACTCGACGACTTCCGGCCTCCCGAACAAGCCGGTTTCCGAAAACGCTTTAATACCATAGACCACATACATACCCTTCGGCAAATTGTACAGAAGTCCGAAAAGTACAATCTGCCACTTTGCCTGGCGTATATGGACTATGAGAAAGCCTTTGATTCCGTCGAAATTTGGGCGGTGCTATAGTCCCTTTAGCGGTGCCAAGTTGACTGTCGGTATATCGAAGTGCTGAAGTGTTTGTACAGGAGGGCTACGATGGCTATCCGAGTACAGAACCAGAGCTCGAAACCTATCCAACTGCAGAGAGGTGTAAGACAGGGTTACGTTATAACCCCGAAACTCTTAACCGCTGCATTGGAAGACGTTTTTAAGCTACTGGGCTGGACAGGATACGGTATTAATGGCCACGTAATCAATGGCGAGTACATCACTCACCTTCGATTTGCCGACGATATAGTCCTTATGGCAGAATCGCTGGAGGACTTGAGCACTATGCTCAATGACCTCAATAGTGCCTCCCAACGGATAGGTCTTAAGATGAACATGTACAAAACAAAGATCATGTTTAATGTCCATGTCACACCTATGCCGGTAGTTGTTGGGAGCACTAAGCTCGAAGTTGTTGACGAGTACGTTTACCTGGGACAAATAGTCCGGCTAGGTAAGTTCAACTTCGACCGAGAGGTCAATCAACGGATTCAACTCGGCTGAGCAACGTTCGGGAAATTACAACGCATCTTCTCGTCAGGTATACCTCAAATCCTGAAAACTAAGTTGTACAACCAGTGCGCGTTGCCAGTGATGACATATGGAACTGAGACGTGGTCCTTCACTGCTGGCCGTATGGGGACGCTCAAAGTCGCGCAGCGAGCTATGGAGAGGGCTATGCTTGTAGTTTCTCTGCGTGATAAACTTATAAATGAGGATATCCGCAGTAGAACCAGAGTGACCGACATAGCCCAACGGATTAGTAAGCTGAAGTGGCAATGGGCCGGCCATATAGCTCGAAGAACCGACAACCGTTGGGGAAAAAAGGTTCTCGAGTGGCAGCCTCGTACCGGTAGACGAAGTGTAGGGCGACCCCCACTAGATAGAGTGACGACCTGGTAAGACATGCAGGAAGTCGATGGATGCAGGTGGCTCAGGACCGTGCTTTGTGGCATACCTTGGGGGAGGCCTATGTTCAGCAGTGGACCTGTAAAGGGCTGTAATGATGATGATGATGATGATGATATACTCACGCGGGCCAGTCCGGCGAGAGGCCGCCACAACGTAGGACCTACGCAAGTCATTCGCTTGTACTCTCTATTCGTATAGATATATCTTTAATATTATAAATAGCTATAGTTGTAGAATGGGTTTATTATTATAATAGGAAATTATTATTAGTATAAGTAGGTACTTAAATAATTTGTTTGTGGTAATGGGAAATACTAAGAAAAAAATATATAGGAGAAAAAGGAAAGAGCAATTTGAAAAAAAATGTTCTTAGAATGACGGAGACGAACAAGTCAAGGTAAATAATATCATTGTAAGTATTTTAATAGCATTTTAGTGTCACGCATGTCTGTAGTTAATTATAGAGAACATTACCTGCCTGCCTAGATTCAGTATGATTTAAGCAACTTAGCCATTTAGATAATTCGAATTACTTAGTACTTACCTACAAGGGAATGGAAAACAAAATCGTATATAAATAAAATAAGCCTCTGCGTTATACGTATCGGGGTATGATTTTTTTATAGGATAGGGTGACAAACGAGCACATAGTCAACCTGATGATAAGTGGTTGCTGTGGCTCGTAGAAATCTACATCTATCCTCGATTACGAATCAAAATGCAGATCAAAATACAGACTTTTATGTGGTAGAACCATGCTGCAGTTATATTAGTAGTATAGTTGTAGCACAAATGGGACGGCTCGACCGGGGAAGGACCACGCTCTCACAGAATACCAGCGTGAAATAGTTACTTAATGCTGCTGTATTTCGTATGGTGAGTGTTGAGAACCGGAGACCCTTTTTACTGGAAACGAGGCATTCCATCTTAGTCCTCAATGGTGACAACGCATCTGTAACATAATATGCGTTAAATGAAATGGACCCACGTCAATATCACTCTTTTATCTCGATATACACGACGCGAAAATTGAATCCGAACATACATACATAAATTCGACTCTAAAGACCTTGAAAAGTGGAGATATGTTAAAATTTCCAATTTGCAAAATCGGACCCATTACAATAACTTCCCACCGGGAAGTTAATAATATAAAGTGATGCTAATTAAACACATACTTCATAACCTAAAACCTGTGAAAAAATTCACACGTAAATATCACCAATTTCTTGCATTTTTTTACAGGTGAAAGCAAAACAGAGGCCTCTCTCTCTCTACCTCTATTTGTAGGCTTTATAATTTTGTAGCCTTTATCTCTCATATTTGCCACGCTAGCCAGACGAATCCTTCTTAACATCACATGATTTTTTTTCGTTCTTCTTTGCATCCTACGAGACGCGGTAGACCCCTTAGCGTAGTCGCCACTACAGGCAGTTCATAAATACATTTCTCTATTTTAATACTCTCTGTATTATTTAGCATCTGATTTTTAAATTTATTTTCGTACTAAGTCAATCGATGGTCCACTTGAGGGCATGGCAAGGACTGTGTGCTCGTTTGTTTTGGGCGTAACGCAAATAAGTACTGTAACCTTATTATTACTCTATTTAAATACCTTATTATAAATGAGAAATTGCATAATATATGAATAATACATCATTCATATCAAAGGACTCATCGCATCAGGAAAATTTCATAAGAATATGGTATGTTAGAGTAATATCCAGCGCCGGAATATTGGATTAAAACGATATAACCTACGTTATACAGTTTGGAAGTCCATAACCACCCGTTGATCCCAAATTGTTCAGACAAAGCTTTTGATATTCTATTACTCGTAAACACGATATCTTCAAATGGCCATAGTTTTACAAAAACGTGTTGTTCACGTATTTTACCTACCTATTACATTTTAATATTAGATTACTGTAAACATGTTATGTAGTATATTGTTACAGAGGAAAATGACTCCACCGTATAATTATTGTTATTGCAGGTCAAACAAAGGCGTCATAATTTCAGTCAACTTGACCACGCTATATAAGCTGTTGAACTTAGTATAAAACTATAAAATTCGTTATAGAACTCACCGTCACCAGTCATGTGATCACTTAGTTGAGTAAGTCAATATTGCACTGAATTAGTTTTAATACATTACTGTAATGTAATAGTTATTAAACGTCATCGAGACATATTTTGTATCGCGGAGAGCCGGCAGGGTATCCGCGATCATCGCTGATTTCAAATATGTACACTAAAATCAGTCTTTTTCTCGGTACCGGGTATCCTCGAACCAAATAAATTTGTTAAATCGGGCGCTGAAGAAACTGTATATTTGACTTTTGCACAAAAAGTGACAGTTATTTATTAAGTAAATATATTTAAAAAATTAAAATGAATTAAATAAAAATAAAGTAATTATAATTTTAAGAAGTAATACAATAACAGAATGAAAAAGATATTTTTTAAATAATAATAGAAAAAGGAGGAGTATGTCACTTTTCTTTTAAATTATACATAAGGATCTGATAAGCTTGATCATGATGTTTGATGACGATCAATGCATTTCAAGTTTATTTATTAAGAAATGTAAAAATATCTTAAGAAATTTATATGGCATGAACAATATACTTAGTCAGGTCATAATATCTCATAAAATTAATGATACACTTTTTAATAATAATATAGAAATTACATATGAAATGAAAGGTAATTTAATTTAGAATACAATTTTATTTACAATATTCAAAATGCCCTCCCCTATTTTGAATACATGCCCATAATCGACGCGGCCAATCATCAATCGCAGCACGCACCACACTCGTATCTAAGTATTTCTGCCTCTGTTTTAGCCAAAGATGCTTGGAGAGATTCCAAATTATGATGAGATTTAGCGGTAAACTTTCTCCTCAAAATGTTGCCATATCTTATAATCCAGTGGGCTTAAATCTAAACTAGAAGAGGGCCAGTCTTCATGTCCGATAAAGTCAATTCCTTGGGCGGTCAACCAGTTTTGCATACTTCTTGCCCTATGAGCTGGTGCAGAGTTCTGTTGGAATATTCAATGTCTGTTTTTGAACATTGTTAGAGAAAGAGGTTCCTCTATGTTTGTTTGGAAGGTATTTTGGTACACCTCGGCACTGGTTTTTACAACTTTTTCACAGAAAAACACCTCAGTTAAGCCTGAATAATAAACTCCAAGCCAAACCATGCGTGACGAAGGATAATGTGCTCGATGAACCCTCGGAATACGCGTGCTGGCTTCTTCACTGCTGTGGACATGTACCTTATCATTTTGTTTATTATAACTTTCTTAGATGTTGAAAAAAAAATTTTCTTCCAAAAACAAAATTTCGCGGTATTTTTTCCCGCGTACCGCCGTAACAAAGCCCGGGATCTATCCAGCCTAAATTTTTTCAAACGCTCGTTCAAAAAATGTCCGGTCTTCTTACGATAAGCTCGTTGTCCTACGTCTTCATTAATCACTCACTCTTTTGACAGAGGTTCTGCTTAGGCCCATTTGAAGAGCTAAGATTTTTAGTTTACGAACAGGATTTCGTTGGATTCGAGCCTTCAATGCTTCGATGATCGCGGGTATCCTAACTGCACGAGGTCGGCTGGTCCTCTTACGATCTTCGAAGCTTGAATCTTCAATGAATTTTAAAAAAACATCAAAAAACATTAAAAGAATTGAATTGAATCTTCAATTCAATTCTTTTTAAACCTTTCACGTGGTAAAGCCATGCTGCAGTTATATTAGTAGTATAATTGTAGCACGAATGGGTCGGCTCGAGCGGGGAAGGACCACGCTCTCACAGAATACCAGCGTCAAACAGTAGCTTAATGCTGCTGTGTTTCGTATGGTGAATGTAGAGAACCGGAGACCCTTTTTAATGGACACGAGGCATTCTACCTAAGTCCTCACGGATGATAACGCATCTGCATTTTCATTCGTAATCGAGGATAGATGTAGATGTCTATGGGCCACAGAAACCACTTACCATCAGGTGGGCTGTGTGCTCGTTTGTCATCCTATCCTACAAAAAAAATGAATCGTTTGATAGTGCGATAAACAAACCGTAGGGTTATTTTCAATTTTTGTAGAATATTGGAAATCTCTTTTGGCGCGTAACCACAGCAGTGGAACGCCATAACCGCTACTCGATCTTCTTTCTTCGACCACTCCATATTTGAAAATGAATGAAAATTCATAGAGTAATTCGACTTAGAGTGATAGTGTCATTCAAAATTCCGTTCAAAGTTGAAGCAACAACGCAATGAATGTGTGCATAAGCGGTCTATAAATGGGTGCGTTTGGCAGAAAAAAGCGCTAGCAAGCGTTTATAAGCGCTGAAATAGTTTTCGGCCAGGACACGATTGCTACTTCAGTAGCGCTGACACAATCCGCCATTTTGCTTATTTAATTTGTTTGTTTTGAAGTAGAGTTTATAAGTTTTTTTGTGCAATATTAGTTTTAAGTAATATAATGACATGAATAGACATATACATGTTATTAAAATTCATGATTGGTAAGTTTTTAATATGAATATTTACAAACATATATTTAAATTAGGTTAGGTTCCCCGGTTAAAACTAACATCGTGTCCTGGAGGAAAATAGCTACTTACGATTTGACAGCGCTTACCGCTTACGATCGCCATTTTGATTACAAGCGCTTGCTAGCGCTTTTTTCTGCCAAACGCACCCAATCTATAATTACGTTTGCCCACAAGACACAAGCAACTGAGTAATGTTTGCAAGTAAATGACGTTTTCCTCAAAAATGGGGAAATTGTAATAGTAGTCATAGTCATGGAATTAATATCTAGGTTGCGGTTAGAATTATTTATTAATTATTTGTAAAGAGAGAAATGTACAGTTACTTATATTTGTTAACTAATGTTTTATTTAAATTAGATAGATAGATAGAAAATTAACTTAATGCCGAAAAGGCATTCTCTGCCAGCTAACCTTTTGTAGTGTGGTGAGAGCTATGGGTAGAGCCGCGAGAGAAAGAAAAACTAACTTATTTATTCATACTATTCAAAACGCATTATATAATATTATGTATATGTTAGTTTATACATATATACACTCATACACATACATATATATATATATATATATATATATATATATATATATATATATATATGCATACATATATATTTAAATAAAATATATACTAAACCAATAAAGCATACGATATAATATACGTAATTATAATAAACATAATCAATAAAATTAATCAAGTAATTTTAAATAATATGCCTCAAGCTTACGTTTAAATGTATTTATCGAAGGAGCATCTTTTAAATCTCGTGGAAGGTTATTCCAAAGTGTAATTGAATATACCGTGAAGGAATCCGAGTAGTATGCAGATTTATGCATCGGGATAGTTAGAGTTTTGTTGGTCATCGAACGGGATAAGCTTAAATATGAAAAACGCTCTTTTAGATAAACTGGGGAACAAGGATTGTGAAGAATACCATACAAAGTGGTTAGAAGGTGTGTGTTCCGGCGAAAACGGATGTCGAGCCACTTAAGTCTTGAGCGAAATTGTGATATATGATCAAACTTGCGCAGGCCAAAAATGTAGCGTATGCACAGATTGAGCAGACGGTCGAGTTTGCTAAGCAGCTCCTCAGTTACATCTGGATAGGCAATATCGGCATAATCAAAAATAGGAAGCAACAGAGAGTTGACTAGCGTAACCTTGGCCGTCTGAGGAATAAATTTTTGCCAGAGCTTTAATGAATGCATAGTTCCAAAAATACGTCTCCTGACCTCATTAACCTGTAGCACCCAACTTAGATCGTCAGCCAAAATTAAGCCAAGGTTCTTAACCTGCCTAACATATTCTAAATCTACACCGTTTAGAGTGACCTTAGGTAGGTATTGATAGTCAAGTCAACATGTAATTTTTTTCTGCTCCCTATGATTATAACCTGTGTTTTGGCAGGATTTAATATTAGCCCATGACATCTTGCCCACTGATGAACTGCAGCAAGATCAGAATTCATTCTGTCAACAGATGAATTTAGGTCATTTAAACTAAAATGCTGATACAGCTGGACATCATCCGCGTACAGGTGATACTTGCTGAAATTTATTACGGAAACAAGTGCATTGATAAACACAGAAAGAAGCTACGGAGATAAAACATCGCCTTGAGGAACACTAGCAACAACGTTACACCAATCGGAGAACTTATCATCAACACGTATGCGTTGCCGGCGTCCCCAAAGATAGGAACTGAACCATTGTAGAACTGACGATGTTAAATTCAGGGATTTCAAAATTGCTAACAAGATGTCATAGTCAACACAGTTAAAGGCGTTACTGAAGTCCAGAAGGACAAGAAGAGTGAGTTGACGATTATCCATCGCGAAGCGGATATCATCAGTTATTTTAATTAAGGCCGTGGAAGTACTGTGCAGAGATCGGAAACCAGACTGATAAGGATTAAAGAGGTTGTGTTTGTTTAGAAATTTTGAGAGTTGGCCATGAACAACCTTTTCAAGAATTTTGGAGAAGAAGGAGAGGATAGATATTGGCCTATAGTGGGTGAAATTAGTAGGAGAACTATTTTTGGGGACAGGAATCAGGAACGCTTCTTTCCACTTGGTAGGGAAGGTACTGGAGGCAAAGGAGAAATTTATTAGGTGAGTGATATGGGAAACTATTTGGTCCAAAATTGGCAAAACCATGTCACGTCCAATATTATCTGGACTGACAGCTTTGCTGGATATGACGGATGCAATTTTTTTTACTTCATTATCTGTCACTGGTTCAAAACAGAAAGGAGTACAACATGGTAAAGGGAAAGAAGTGATATCTTTAATAGTATCGCTTTTGACTGTTGAGTCCAACGAAACTGGTAAAGAGCAAAAGTGTTTGTTGAGCGCTGTTAAATCAAGGGACTGACTAACATTCTGTTTGCTTTTATCAAAGCCTAGGCTGCGCAAAAACTTCCATAAATTCTGGGTTGTGCAAGTCTCAATAGTATTGTGAATATGTCGGCGTTTGGCATTTCGTATCACCTGGTTGCAGCGATTTCGTGCTTTTTTAAATCTTTCCCAGTTCTCATCACTGGGCGAACGTTTATGTTTTCTTTTAAGGCGGTCCCTACGTGCCATAAGAGATCGAATATATGGCGTTAATCAAGGTGCTGGTGCCCGTTTCATTCTTACTGGTCTTAAAGGCGCTACTTTGTCATAAGCTTTTGTTATAATGTTATTGAGTAACTGCAGTTTATTGTCAATATTATTACTGTTATAAAAGTCCGCCCAATTAGCATTGCGTATCTCATAACTTAATAGCTGGCGATTCATACGGACAAGGTTACGCTGAAACATAATTTTGAGAGATGATTTAGTGGATTTAAGAGCATATGATGCGAAAATTAGATCATGATGGGAAAATCCAGAAGCCACGAATTGACCATATAGAGATATACGATCAGGATCAGATGTAAGGATTAAATCCAGTAAAGAGTTAGTGTTATTGACGTGATAGGTAGATTCGAGGTTAAGAATTTTAATATTGCTTGATGCACTTAAGCGTTTAAGCTTATTCGATCTAGCATCATTTCGAATAGGGCAGGTGTTAAAGTCACCCATGAAAATGGAGTGGGAGTGGTTTGGGAGATGCATCTCAATCAGCTGTTCCAATTCATTGAAAGAATTTACAGAAGGAGGTGCATAAAATGTTCCTAGTAAGAAAGGTGTGTTGCATACCATTATTTCAATAAGAATGTATTCCAATGATTTAGAGTAAACCTCGGGAGATCTGGAAACGATCGTGTATGGTATGTCTGACAGCAGGTATATGGCAACACCTCCGCCACCCTTGTTTAATCTGTCATTCCTGATGAGATGATAGCCCGGAAGACTAAACAAAGTGGATGGTAAGCTAGGTTTAAGAAATGATTCTGATATGAGACAGGCATGAATAAGACTGTTTTCGAAAGTTGCAAGAAGATCTGAAAAGTGAGCTGGAACACTTTGTGCATTAATATGACATATATTCAAATTCCTTCGGTAAGGCTCAAGGGCATTATTTAATATGTCCCTAAGTTGAGGTTCTGGGGAACCCTGACCCGGGGAAAACGATGATGGTGAGGAACTTGTAGAGTTAAAGTAATCAGATTCTATGGAAATATCCATCGCAAGTTTAAAATTAAATTTATAAATTTATTCGTATACAACTAAATAATAATAATAAATAAAAACAGTATACACATATATATTATAAATGTTTAATAAAAAAAGTAAAAAAATAAATAATAAAAATAAGTGAACTGTTTTGCTATACCGTGGGATCAGCAAAAATAAAATTGTTATTAGGTTGCCACATCTACTACCAGTTAGGACATTACAACCATATCAGGAGGAAGTACAATTTATTATAATTTGATAAAGAAAAGTGAAAACAGTACAAGTATGCCGATTAAAAAAAATTACTCTAAAGAAAAAACTGTAAATGCGCACTTTTAAATTCTTACGGTGGTAACCCTGCGTATATGATGATCGCATTACCATAGTAAAAACAGAACTTCTGATCTGTCTTTACTATGACATTTTAATTATTTGACATTGTCATTTCATATTGACTACATAGACATGTGTAAATCACTCATTTCTAGCGACCGAATCATTCTGGTACATTTCGTCACGCGTACCGGTACATTTGGGTCGATCATTCAAATGGATCATTCCTGGCTCCAGTACTCTGTGTCTGTAAGATCCATTGGGAACAAATGGGAAAAAAATCTTTATGACTTTGTAATGCTATCATCGCCATCTACTGCATGTTATAGGTAATAAAGCATTTTATCGAACAAAAATTTATGGATTTCCAAGGTGGTAAGTCCAAAACAATAGTTGAGCCGTGGTAGCTCAGTGGTTAACGCTCGCTGTAAATATAACAGAACGCGAGTAACCCGGGTTCGATCCCCGCCGGCACCAATGAAATTGTTAATAGCAATTTTAAGTGCTGATTTACCACGTGCTTGGCGGTGAAGGAAAACATCGTGAGGAAACCTGCATGTCTGAGGAATAAGAAAAAAATATTTCGAAGACATGTGAAGTTCGTCAACACGCATTTGGGCAGCGCGGCGGACACTTCCTTGCCCTAAACCCTCTCAGAAATGAGCGGAGGCCTGAGCCCAGCAGTGGGACGTATATAGGCTGAACTTTACTTTACTTTAAGTCCAAAAGATGCTAGATGGCATAAACACAAAAACTTCAATTGACTTGATTTAATTGATAACTTTATTCAAGATTATTATTATATATTTTATTGATTTAAATAAATGAAATTTAAAAATAAATAAATTTGTTTATTTTTAATTTTCATTCTTAACTATACTTAATTTCATCGATTCTTATAAATTTAACTTTGCGTTTAGGCCATCTAGCATCTATTGAGCGTACCACCTTGAGTGTCATCCATTTTGGTTTGATTTCGATAAAATGAGAAATGACTTTAACTATAGATCGTATAAGATGGCGCTATTTATTACAAAGCAAAGCATTGAAAGCAATTTTAGTGAAAAGAAGATATTGTTTTCATTTAATATTATAACATAGAAGAATAACACCTAGGTGTGGTGTTATTATTCTATGTATTATAAAATTTAGGCTTCAAATGTCTAAAAATAAGGATTGTAACGTTTATTTTCTACAAAGTACTTAATATGATGATATTCTTATAAGAATATAAGATAAACTTTTATCTTATAAGAAAATCATCATAATAAATAAATAATCTGCCATGAAATCTTTTGAAGTGTTATTTTTAGTAAACCCCAGGAAACTAAGGTGTTTTTAAAGTCCTTTTTTATACGCCTTTGCCACGAAATGATATTTTAACTCATAGATGCAACAATCAAATATAATAAATAATTAAATGTAAAATATTTTTTATTTTACTTATATAATAATAAAAAACCCTTATATAATAAATACTTTTGATACCACCTGATACTCAGCTACTTATAGGTAATCACCTATCGAACTAAAATGTATTAACTTTCAAGGTGGTAAGACTAATCGACGCTAGATGGCACAAACACAAAAACCTCAAGTTATCATATATTTTAAATATTTATAAAATTGGTTTATTCTTAAATTTCACTCCTAACAATACACAATATCATCTTACTTTATATGTCTGAAAATAGGGATTGTAACATTTATATGCTACGAAATTAAACTTTTACCTAACTTATATAATAAGATGGTTGAAAATTACCATTAAATAAATCATTTATCATCAAAACTTTTGAAGTGTTATTTTTAGTAAACTCTACGAAATAATATTTTTAACTCACAGATTTAACAAATAAATATAATAAAATGTAAAATGATTTTTAATTTAGGTAACAATATTATAATAAAAAACCCTTAAATAATAAATACTCCCGATACTCTGCAGTTTCCGTATATATTCTCCGCTAGGAGTAATGGTGTTCTGTGTATATATTACTCTACTCTATGTACTGCTACTGCAGTCCGCATTGTTAATTCGATTCGCCCGTTTATTCAGATCGTTCAGGATTCGGTCGGTTTACGGCTCATTCACAATTCAAACAAATTACGGGTTAAAAGGGTAACGTCGATTGTTTGTGAATGGTTGTACTGGTACATTCAAAAACAAATGAATGAACCTTAAATACTTTCAAGTGTACCAGCTCAAACGAACGAATCATGCATGATTGACACATGTCTATGACTACAAACCAAAGCAAATAAAACATAACCAATACACAAACAAAAATAAAAACTTGAAGGTTGCAAAAAGTTTCAATTCAATGTTCTATGAGGTTTGTTTCAAGTTAAATTATATTCAAGTTTAATTGTAAAGCAGGTAGTTTGGGGTAATAAGTCCTACAACTACCAATGATAAAAGTTGTTCGTATTTATAAGTAATGATGCATAGTATAATTATGCCCTACAAGCAAAATAAATGAATAATTGCATAAACTCCAATAGCGGTAAGTTAAATATCATTTTAAGTAAAATATGCAATTAACTACAGTAGTGAGATTCTTAATAATAGAGAAAAAGAAAAATTTAATATATAAAGAGACTAATTTTACAACTTTCCAGGTTTAGACCGTTGTTTGGAGGCCACAGCTTTGGAAGTTTCTGAATTACTCACAGGATATTCAGCCAGTTGGTCTAGAGAAACAAGACATACCTTGCTTCCATTACAGAGCTTTAGATATATGTTACCATCTTGTGTCCAACACCTGTGCATACCATGTAGGTGTCGAGCTTCTTTGAAAACTTCTCTTCTATGAGGAGTAAGAAATTCAGCAATAGAAATATTACTTCCTTACAAAGATAGCTTAGCACGCCAGATTTCTTGACGAATGGTATAATCTGTAAACTTTACCAGCAGTGCATGAGGATTTGCTGTTGTGTTTTTTCCCAAACAATAACATGAATGAATCTGAGTTGATCTAAATGTACGCATTTTTAATTTTGATGTCATCAGATTTACAACAGTGTCAATGCAGTTTTCTGTATCAGACTCTTCAATACCTCGAATTAAAAGAAATTTACGCCTGCTCCTGTTGTCAATGTCATCAGTCAATATTGTAAGGGACTGAACTTGCTTTTTTAAGATCTCCAGCGCAGTCTTCATAGTCTCTTTGAACATGATAAAATCATTGGTGAGAGAAGTGATATTAGGTTGAGAACTTTCCAACCGGGCTTGAAAAGAAGACATACACTCTTCAAACTTTTTTTCAAGTGTTTTGACAGCATCTTCCGGTTTAGTTTTTTCAAGATTTCTTCTTCCAGCCATAGTGCAGTGTTGAAGTGTAGTACTGAAGAATAGTATTTGTAGCAGATGCGGTGCAAACTAATACATGTGCTATGGTATATTAGTCAAGATTTAAGATGAATAAGTTTTAATGGATTTTATTAGAAAATATACCTAAAACTTGTAAGTTTTACTATTTTAATTATTTATCAAAACAAGACCCAAAAAATATGTTGTCACTGATTGTGCACCTACCCCTGAAAAATAAATTATTTATATACGTAATATCTTCTGCTATACTTAATATATATTCACAAATCTATTATGTAATTCTGTTGGAAGTGATATATTTATATAAGTAGTACCTGGTTGACCGAGCTTTGCTCGGTATTTTTCGCTCGGTTTTTTTTTAATTCATGTGTTTCGGAAATTATATTTAGATACAAATTACGTACTGATGAAATATAAATAATATTTTTTGATCTTAGCGACACAACAGAAAAAACGGAACTGGTTATTTGAATAAAAAATCATGAGTGCAATTATTTTAATTTAAATTTTCGTGTTTTTAAAAAATACTAAAAAAAGTTCTCGAAAAAATAGATTTTCTAAAAAACGAAAGGAACTTGAAAAAAAAAATTAAAAAAATCAGTCGGACGGTCTAGGCTCGAACCGGGGTTTTACGATTCTGTGACCGCCCATTATACCAATTAAGCTATTTATAATCATTAACAATTTGTCAAAATTTACCTTCTTATTCTAACGATATTTTAGCAGTTTTTCATTGCCTAAAAACACGAAGAAAACGACTTTTTCTAAAAATAAAACCTAGCTAGATCGATTTTTTATCCCCGAAACTCTATATATATACATATATATATATATATATATATATATATATATATATATATATATATATATATATATATATATATATATACAAGAATTGCTCGTTTAATAGTATAAGATATGGTATTATATATTTATATAGATGTAATATACTTTATTGAATAGGCCTTTTGTATAAAAAATAAATATTTGTTAACTAATCATCATCATCATCATCATTACAGCCCTTCACAAGTCCACTGTTGAACATAGGCCTCCCGCAAGTAATGCCACAAAGTACGGTCCTGAGCCACCTGCATCCATCGACTTCCTGCATGTCTTACCAGGTCGTCACTCCATCTAGTGGGGGTCGCCCTACACTTCGTCTACCGGTACGAGGCTGCCACTCGAGAACCTTTCTTCCCCATCGGTTATCGGTTCTTCGAGCTATATGGCCGGCCCATTGCCACTTCAGCTTACTAATCCGTTGGGCTATGTCGGTCGCTCTGGATTTACTGCGGATATCCTCATTTCTGAGTCTATCACGCAGAGAAGCTCCGAGCATAGCCCTCTCCATAGCTCGCTGAGCGACCTTGAGCGTCCTCATACGGCCAGCAGTGAAGGATCACGTCTCAGATCCGTAAGTCATCACTAGCAACACGCACTGGTTGTACAATCTAGTTTTTAGAGATTGAGGTATACCTGACGAGAAGATATGTCGTAATTTCCCGAACCCTGCCCAGCCGAGTTGAATTCGTCGATTGACCTCTCGGTCGAAGTTGGACTTACCTAGTCGGACTATTTGTCCCAGATAAACGTACTCGTCAACAACTTCGAGCATAGTGCTCCCAACAACTACCGGCATAGGTGTGACATGGACATTAAACATGATCTTTGTTTTGTCCATGTTCATCTTAAGACCTATCCGTTGGGAGGCACTATTGAGGTCACTGAGCATAGTGCTTAAGTCCTCCAGCGATTCTGCCATAAGGACTATATCGTCGGCAAATCGAAGGTGAGTGATGTACTCGCCATTGATTACGTGGCCATTAATACCGTATCCTGTCCAGCCCAGTAGCTTAAAAACGTCTTCCAATGCAGCAGTTAAGAGTTTTGGGGATATAACGTAACCCTGTCTTACACCTCTCTGCAGTTGGATAGGTTTCGAGCTCTGGTTCTGTACTCGGATAGTCATCGTAGCCCTCCTGTACAAACACTTCACTAAAATAGTCATAGGTGAAACTAGGCTTCGCTTGAATAGGTTCTATTAATGTGGCGTTACTTAGATTTAAAATAATCAAAGAGTATTTATGTTATCAATATTTCGTTTTTCTTTGATCTCCAAGCTTTCGGGTAGAATATAGCCCAGGTTTCTCCTGGTGTTGCTCTCTATCTGCTTGTAAGACTTTATTACAATTGGTTCAGCCATTTCAACGAGTAGCCTGAACAGACCGACAGACAAACTGGTAGACCCGGAAACGATGCTGCCACACTCAGTCTTCAGCACTTCGATATACCGACAGTCAACTTGGCACCGCTGAAGGGACTGTAGCACCGCCCAGATTTCGACGGAATCAAAGGCTTTCTCATAGTCCACATACGCCAGGCAAAGTGGCAGATTGTACTCTACAGTCTTCTTTACAATCTGCCGCAGGGTATGTATGTGGTCTATGGTACTGTAGCCTTTTCTGAAACCGGGAGGCTGGAAGTCGTCGAGTCTGCGTGCGAGACGATTCGTAATGACTCTCGAAAACAGCACGTAGACGCGGCTCAGAAGGGATATCGGTCTGTAGTTCTTCAAAAGAGCGTTGTCGCCTTTCTTAAAGAACAAGACCACCGCACTTCTGCTCCACGCCTCTGGAGTAGTGCCACCATGGAGGACGGAATTGGAGAGCTTCTGAAGGACTTCAAGTACCGGTGTTCCGCCCGCTTTCAGAAGCTCCGCTGTAATTCCATCCTCGCCTGGGGCCCTGCCGTTTTTAAGGTGCTGGAGAGCCATTCTAATCTCGCTTAGACTGACGTCCGGGATATCATCGGAATAGTGTCGGATAAGACTTGTTCTTGGATCGTTACTCACACTTGCGTGTGGCTCCAACGATGAAAAGTACAGCTGCCCATAGAACCTCTCAATCTCACTCAAAATCTCAGGTGTCCCGGAAACGATGCTGCCACACTCAGTCTTCAGCTTTGACAGTGGGCTCTAACTGGCAGACAGATCTCTGGCAAAGACTTTGGAGCCCTGGTTCCGCTCGATCGCTTCTTTAATACGAGCAGTATTGAAATTGCGTAAGTCTCGCCGCATGCATTTGGAGATCTGTCTGTTCAGTTGCCTGTATGCTGTCAAATCTGTTGACGATTGCAGCCTCATCTCCCGTCTAACAGCCATGAGATTAAGAGTGTGATCGGAGAGTTTTTGTGTTCTTCTGCGGCGGGTCTTGCAGAACTTAGCTCCGACCGCATGGACAGTTTCCACGAGCTTGTCATTCATATCGTCCACTGCATTGCAATCTTGTAGGCACTGAAAGCGGTTACGTAACTCGAGCTGAAAGTTTTCGGGATTCTAGTTTAGAGCACGAGGGGGAAGGAGCGTTGACTTCATTAGACGAGACCTCTCCAATTTAACGTGTAGGTTCAGTGTGCCTCTAACCATTCGGTGATCGCTGCCAGTTTTCACCCTTGCGATCACTGAGACATCACTGAACAGTTGGCGTCTGGTCGTCATAATGAAGTCAATCTCATTTTTTGTCGAACCTTCGGGGCTCGACCAGGTCCACTTCCTGTGGGGCCGCTTCTGGAAGAAAGAGTTCATCATAAAGAGTCCCTCTTTCTCCATAAAGTCGGCCAGCTGCTGGCCCCTTCGGTTCCGTTGCCCTACTCCAAATTTCATTAAAAAATGATCGCCAACACTTTTCCAATATGGCGCAAATGTATGACGTTATATACTGTCCTATGTTTTGGAACGATTCACCAGTATAATGTCGATTCATGACGTCATTTGCATTGGACAGTACACTGGGTTCTATTTTGGAACAAAGCCTATGTCACCACACCAGGGAGCTCCGCTATTAGTTGCAGGTTTTTAAAATTTGTCTTTTATTTGAACTTGTACTAATTTCAATTCCAGGACCATTGACCCTTCCAAACTACACTTTTAGTGAAAGAAAACCTATGAATCTCATACAGACTTATGATGATAATATTCTAAAAGCAGCAACATCAACAGGTAAAATCCATATTAATTTAATAACATTATAAAAGTGCTTAACCTATTTTGTCGAAAAACTATTTTGATGATTTTGATGTGGTTTTTGCGTTATAACTATACTATGTAGGTATTATGTCTAGGTAGGTTCTTAGATATTATGTTTTATAGTTATAGACCACAAGATTTAGTTACCATGAAGATACAATATAATGTAAGCACTGGGTTCCAACTCCTCAACAATGCTGCTGTGTAACTGCCCTAACAAATACTGAAGATAAAGGATCTGCCAACAGTAAATAAATATAGAGGTTGACAGGCATAAACTCTGTCACTATACTTCAGACACCAACTCTTTAACTTTATGCTGCAGTGTTACCACCTAAATCATGTAGATTAAGAATCTGTCAATTGTGAATATATATTGTATAAACATGCTACCAAGGTACTGCCTGTATCACCTCAGAACAGTTTCTTAGATATATTTTTAGGTTATTAGGGCTATGTTCCGAAATACAACCCAGTACACTGGTAAATGCAAATGACGTCATCAATTGACACTATATTGTACTGGCGTGCCGCTGCCATATTGCGTCGGATATCCGGCCACAATAAAACAATTTTTAATTGTGTGTGCGCTGAATGAAGCATGCCAGAATTTGTTTCTATTTATTCAAATACAAAAAATTATAAAATAATTGTTGGTATCTCCATTAGGAGGATACAATGATTTTTGGAGCACAAAATGACAAAATGATCGCCAACACTTCCAATATGGTGCAAATGTATGACGTCATATACTGTCCTATGTTTTGGAACGAATCACCAGTATAGCGTCGATTCATGACGTCATTTGCATTGGAGAGTACACTAGGTTCTATTTTGGAACATAGCCTATGTCACTACACCAGGGAGCTCTGCTATTAGTTGCAGGTTCTTAAAATTTGTCTTTTATTTGAACTTGTACTTATTTCAATTCCAGGACCATTGACCCTTCCAAACTACACTTTTAGTGAAAGAACACCTATGAATCTCATCCAGATTTATGGTGATAATATTCTAAAAGCAGCAACATCAACAGGTAAAATCCATATTAATTTAATAATATTATAAAAGTGCTTAACCTATTTTGTCGAAATTTTGTACATAGATAGCTTGCATCCAGGATATATAGGCTACTTTTTAGTCTGGAAATTCAAAGAGTTGCCATGACAATTTTTAAAAACCTCAATTCACACAGACATTTTTGGCATATACTATGTGGTATGTATATGTAGAGAGATTTTGTGATATAGCGACAGTACTACATAATAGAAATAACTATATAGTATTTTGTATAAATTTTATTAGTTAGGCACTAAGAGTTCCTCATCATTATATCAATCCAATGCCTGCCCACAACTAAACATAGGTCTCCTCTCCATGCTTTCCAGCCCTAAAGACCGATTTACACTTCGACAAGTACAGTAGCGAGTTTAGTTACAGGGCAGTTGACAGTAAACGGTTAATTAGGCAGTAGCGTTCAAACAATGTCTTCATGGCGAGTTTAGTTAAGGACATTAGTTCATAGAGTTCGTTGGAGTATGACGTTTCAAGACTACAGAATTTCTCCGGTTTTCATTTAAGATGGTTCTAGGATTACGTCAAGAATTAAATGATCCAGTCAGAGAAGTATTAATGGTTGTTGTTAAAGAAGTTTTTAAGGATTTTCACGAGTGCAGCATCACGAGCAGGTAATAAGGTTAATTTTACAATTTGAACTTCTACTATTATATAAACATTCGTGTTCTAAATACTCCTGTAAAAATTTAGACATGATATCTTTCGTCCATTTTATTATTAAAACCCAATATAAAACGTATGAATATTCAATAAACAGTATCGTACAAACTGGCGAGTTTAATTATGCTATACTTAATATATATTCACAAATCTATTATGTAATTCTGTTGGAAGTGATATATTTATATAAGTACATGGTATTATATATTTATATAAATGTAATATACTTTATTGAATAGGCCTTTTGTATAAAAAATAAATATTTGTTAACTAATTTTTTATTTAAATTATTTATAGAAATTTGTTATTTCATTATATTATTCTGTGAGAAGTGATATATTTATATAAGTATATTGTATATAGTATTATATATTTATATAAATATATAATATAATTTATTGAATAAGCGTTTTGTATTAAAACAAAATAAGATTCAGAGGGAGAAAAACTTTGCAAATAAAACATGAAATTGAAAATATTTAATAAATAACTATATACCCAAGTATTTAAACAATAAATAAGGATACCTACTTATGCGTGAATATTGTAGGTATTTTTATTTTTCAATTAAAAAATACAACAATAGTAGTCCCATATTGGCAGCATGTGGTTACAATAATAAGAAAATATGGGTTAAAATATTTTACTATGCCTAGCAACATTTTCATTATATTGGCGTCTGTCAAATTTACGATTTATTATTTTGTTTGATGAATGTTTTTTACAAAAATATAAGATGCTATGCAGTATTGACCCGTGAAATGAGATTTTTAATTTTTTTTTCATGATTATATGATGAGTTGTGATACCCTTTTACAGCACAGGACGTCATTTTCATTTCAAATTGCGCGAGCTCTACACAACTACGTGGACACGAGGACACGAGTACAAAAAATGGGGAAATGAATTGCGTACTATACTGCAAAATTACACAGTACGCAAAAATCGGCAAAAATACTTTTTGAATTTTTGATAGTAGTAAAGTAAGTACTTTTAATTTAGTAGTATTATAATCATTTAGTTCATACTCTGAAGTTCAGAGAGCAGTAGTGTTGCTGCGAATATTTTAAGTTTTCGCTATAAAGCGCTGTTGCGCAATTGTGAGCTTATAAAGAAAACTACTAAATTGGTATCTTTTTTTATAAAGTAATATAATAATTTATAGTGTAAAGCAGTGAACATTAGATGTAATTAAATTTGTTTTGGTCGGAGTAAAATTTAAAGGGTTTGAAAGGTTTTTGAATCTTTTATTCTGAATTTAATAATCTTTTATTTTGAATTTAATTATTTATTTGTACTTTTACCGCAAAATCATACTGGCAGCACTAAAATGTAGTATTTTTTTCAAAATCAACAAAATCTATACAGTAATTTTGTTGATTTTGACTATATTCTGAACAAAATTTCAAAAAGTCTGTTACTGTTACTGATATTCTTGTGCATAGATTTAATGTGTATATTCTTGTGCTTGCATGGTGTATTAGTATTTTTTGATTATTAATCTAAGATTTTCTTCTGTGAATTTGTCGTTGAGTAGAGCTTTTGTTCCTCTGGTATATAAGAATAACAGTCATATTTGTGCAACTGAGATAAAACTCGTGTTTATTGTGTTGACATTTTGTGTATTTTCCGATAACATCCGGTTGGTAAATACTCTGTTTTGTTATTGACTATGGATTTGACTTTCGCAAAAGTCAAATCCAAATCCTATTTTATTCTTGCTATAAATGCTGTAAGGGTAGGCAGTGAAGAGGTCATTCGTAGATCAACAGTCGTAACGCATAAACGTGTTTTGTGGAATCTATGTAAATGATACTAGATTAGTGAAGTGTTCATTACGGTTGTGGTAAATTGTTTCGGTGTGTGATAACAAGTGGATACATTTATTGTATAGGCTAATGCCACATGAAATATACATTTGTTAAAAACAAGCATTTAATTTGATGTACCGCCATTCCTGTGCAAAAGTTCGTCGATATTAACATCTCAGAAGTGGGATACCGCTGAAAAGGAACTAATGTAAGTAAAGAGTTTTAAAAGAATATATCTTTTTACCCTTTCTTAGTTAATTTATTAAGCATGGCTACGAAACTTTCCCTTCTCGATTTTGAGGAAATAATAGTCTGAATTTTAGTAATATTTTTCGTAAAACTGAAATATAATCAATTACGAAAATATGCAAATTATACCAGTTTGTTTTTTTTTTTTTACTAGTATAACGCTTTCAACTTAGGAAAGGATAATAATATATATGGTTGGCCCAAATAAATAATTGACTTGTCAGTCTACATAATATGTGGTATTTTATTAGTATTTAACTTTAGCTGAACATTTTTAAATGAAATATGTCAAAGAAAAGAACACAAACGTCATTTTCACTATAATATGAACATTAATTGTTTTACGAATAAGTTGTTAGCTTCATTATAATTTTTTTGTACTGAAACAATTATTTCTTTTTATTTCATGTCTAAACGGATCGGCAATCATTGCCGAGAGCTGAGATCTCGTTCGCGAGATGAGCTACGAGACACAAGATCATCAAGGTCCTGGCGTCGAGCCGATCGTGGCACGTTCGGCCGTGAGCGTTCTCGGTCGCTAAGCAAGCGCAAGGAGAATAAATCCCGGCACCATCGCCACCAGCAGCGACGAAAGACTTCAAGCAGCAGTCAATAGATGAACCAAGGTACAATGAAACGAAATTATTTGAAAAATTTATAGACGTTATGAAGGATTTCAAGAACGTAGGTGATCGTGATAAATTTCCTGTCTTTAATAACGTTATTCCTGAATTCGACACGCTTTGTAAAGAACAATCAATAGACGCATGGATCCATAAGATTGAAGTGTGCCCAAATTTATAATTGGGATGAGAGACAAATTATACATTACTCCTTGCCTAGATTAAATGGGGTAGCAAGAACGTGGTATCAGCGCTTACCTACTTTACTTTTTTCCTTGTCTGAATGGAAGTTCAAACTAAAGGAGTCTTTTCCTTCACGTGATAACTACGCAGAATTATTAACAGAGATGCTCAATAAGAGAGTTCGTTTTGGTGATTCGCTAGAACTTTATTATTCAAAAATAAACTTACTTAATCGTTATTAGATATTTGGAAAAAGGGCCGTCGATTGTTTGATTGCTGGCATTGACGATAGGGGTATTAGATTAGGGGCACAAGGTACAGAATTTGGCGAACCTGAACAAGTGCTAAAATTTTTCAAATATATTAAAACCGATTAAATAAAAGCTTCAATGGTAAATTTTTATTAAAGGACAGAGAACGTCGATCAAATACTACGATACTTAACAATACACAACCTATTTCGAAACCTAACGCATCGCACAGGCCTAATTAGTCAGATGTCATGCTTTAATTGTAAAGAGATAGGACATCCATTTTTCGTTGTAATAAACCTAAGATTAGATGTAATAATTGTAATTTTCTGGGACATATAACCTCTGAGTGCCCTAGGGAGAATCGAGGTACCAAGGAAGGAAATCTAAAATGAGTTCTTATAGTAGATAACACGGCAAATACGAGCAGTAAATATAAGATTCCATTGGAAATTAATGGCCACCTTACGAACTGTCATGTCGATCTCGGCAGTGAGGGTACCTTGACCCACCTTAGTACAGCTCAAAGCCTAGGACTAAACTGGCGGCAAGTTGAAGGCCCAGTGCTCAGGGGATTAGGAAATACACCCTATAGACCATTAGGTAAAGCCCTAGTGGCCATAGAGGCTCAGGGTGTCCAGGAAAATAATGTGAAAGCCCTTATTATAGATAATAATAATAATAATAATATCTTTATTTGACACTTATAATTTCATACAACATCATTGAGCCCTGACTCCCAAACTAGGATACCCTGTATTTCAGGAATCAGTTCCTTCCCATTCAGTAACTTTTTGTGTCAAAATACATTAGAGAAGTGTTTGAAGGGCACTGGTATCACTCTGTCGGAGTTTTTAACTAAAACTCGACATGAAGCCTTTATGGCAGCTCGACGGAGATATGGAATATCGAATTGCTGGACACGTGAAGGCTTTGTTTTTGTACTGGGTAGCGGTGGCGTTCGACATCGCATTAGCTCTGTGATCGAACTCGATAAAATCGTTGAGCCTCCTGTGTCGAAGTCGAAGACAACGACCGCGGTCAGGGAACCAACTGGAGCTTCCAAAAGTCGACGTACTGGCACCGCAGGCAAGAGATAGTGTCTTCGCTTAGTGTTTATTTACCACAATTTATTTGTATTTTTGTGTAGTCTCCATTTGCATAGTGTTGCATCTCTTCAATTTTTGTGTGTTAACTGAAACATCAAAGTTCGTAGTTATCTCTAATATTATAATAATTTACCTTCATAATTTTGTTTATTATGTGACACAATGACATTAGTGATTAAATAAATCATAGTGACAGCTATTAATATCTGTCATGCTGTCATTTGATTTGCTTATACTACTAGTCTTTTTGCCGGACCAGATCCGTAGATAATATTTATCTGTCTTATTATTTATGGTAAGACTGTGCTTTTTCTATATTTTTTTTATTATATTAATTAGTCTTAAGTAAGTTATCTAAATATATAATTCTACCGATGCCACTGCCGGCAGGTATGAAAGAAATGTTTTGTTAAGTGCATAATTGTTGGCAATTTTATTTTAATAATAGTTCATAACATATTATTATTTATTTTGTAGGTATTATATCCAGACTTATATAATATTTATTTGTTATACATTATACAGGTATATATTTAATTTTTATTGATTTTGTTATAGCTTAGTTTATGTTATAGTTTTGATTAGCATGTGTGATATTTTAGAATTTGATGATAGTTATTTTTCTTGCTCTTCTTCTAGCTCATCCGATAAGACCTATAAAAGCGCCTTAAGCGATGATTCCACTCATTTACATGATCAACTAGTAGCCGTATTCTGTAATTATAGTAAAAATCTTAATATAGTCCATATTAACGCTCAAAGCATTCATGCTCATTACGCTGATCTTTTATCAACCTTCGATTCTAAATATGTTGATGCCATACTTGTTTCTGAAACTTTTCTAAAGCCTGAACTTCCGTCGGTACAGTATTGTCTCCCTGGTTTTCAACTTATACGTAATGACAGGGTCGGCAAAGGTTATGGTGGAGTGGCAATCTATTTGAGAGCTGACATTCCTTATAAAATAGTTGATCATTCACCCAATATATACACAAATTTTGCTGAACATTTATTTATTGAAATTACTATTAATCATTCTAGGACTTTGCTTGGGGTCTACTATCCCCCCTCTCGCAATATAAATTATTTTTCTTCTTTGGAAGAAAAACTTGTAAATCTAACTCCGCTTTATGATAATACCATTATTTTAGGTGACTTTAACACATGCCTGTTAAAGAACGATTCTCGTAGCAAAAAACTGCTCTCCCTGGTGTCATCTTTTAATTTACATATTCTTCCTCTTTCTGCTACTCACCATTCGCCTAATAATACCCCTTCTCTTTTAGACCTTATTCTTGTTTCTGATGCCGACCGGGTTGCTTCCCATGGACAACTATCTGCGTCTTTCTCTTACCACGATCTTATCTTCCTCTCCTATAAAATTCAACGTCCTAGGCGTAAATCGAAATTCTTACTCCTAAGAAGCTTTAAATCAATTAACCTGGAGCGTTTGAGAGATGATGTAAATAATATTGACTGGTCCCCTGTTCTAAATTCCGAAGATGTTAATCATAAGGTTTATGCTTTTAATCACCTCATTTTAAAACTATTTGATACACATGCACCTCTTAAGCGAGTCAGGGTTAAACATTTTCCAGCCCCCTGGCTTTCAGAGTCTATAAAAGCAGTAATGGCCAAAAGAGATAAAGCTAAGAGGCGTTATAAGAAGCACCCTACTAATGAAAATTTATTCACATATAAAAAACTGCGTAATCGCTGTAGTAAGATGTGTCGTGATGCTAAGAGGAGACATATTTATAATGAGGTTGAAAATTCTCATTCCGCTCAGATGTGGAAATTTTTTAGAACCCTGGGTATTGGCAAATCATATATTGATTCTAATATCTCGTTTGATTTGACTGCACTCAACCGGCACTTTTCTGAGCCTCCGATTTCTATTGATGACTCTATTAAGTCTACTACACTTAATCTTCTCTCCAATATTCCTAAACCGATGTGTTCTCCTTTTAATTTCAGTAAAGTTACTGATGGTGACATAAAAAAATGCCTTTTAGCCATTTCCACTAAAGCTATTGGCTATGACAATCTTTGTATGCAAATGATTAAACCTATCACTAATGAACTTGTCCCTATTATCACTCACATTATCTCTTCTTCGCTTGAGACGAGCTCCTTTCCGACTTGCTGGAAAAAAGCATTCGTCATTCCCCTTCCAAAAACTTCTAATCCTAAATCTTTATCCCAATTCCGCCCCATTTCCATTCTTCCGATCTTATCTAAAGTACTAGAAAATATAGTTCAGAGGCAACTATCTCAATTCCTAACTGTTCACAGCCTGCTGAGTCCTTTTCAATCTGGTTTTCGTCCAGGCCATAGCACAGTCAGCGCTCTGATTAAAGTGTCTGATGATATTCGCTGGGCCATGGACAAAAGACTTCTCACTGTTTTAACATTATTGGATTTTAGCAGTGCATTTAATTCCGTTGATTATGACATACTTCTTGGTATTCTTGCGTCCTTAAACATTTCACCATCAGTAATCACTTGGTTTAATTCTTACCTTAGGGGTCGCTCGCAGTGTGTCCGCCATGAGGAGGATTTCTCCGAGTGGTGTGATCTTACGGCGGGTGTTCCTCAGGGTGGTGTTCTTTCCCCACTTCTCTTCTCTATTTTTATTAATGCTCTCACTACTGTTCTCTCCTCGCATTATCATCTCTATGCTGATGACTTGCAATTATACCGTCATTTCAAAGTCCAAGATATAGATGAGGCTATTAATAAGATGAATGCTGACTTAAGTAGCATAAGCAGTTGGGCAAAATCGTTTGGTCTTCGTGTTAACCCTGCTAAATCCCAAGTAATGATTATCGGCAGCTCATATATGCTTAATTTATTAGATCGTTCGAAGATCCCTGCAGTTACGTATGATAATACTCAAATTCCATATACAGAGACCGCTAAGAACTTAGGTGTTATTTTTGATAATAATTTGTCTTGGGTCGCTCACATTAATATGATTAGCAGAAAAGTGAACTACTCTTTTCAATCTCTCAAGCGTCTCCAGATGTTTTTACCGTTAAAAACTAAGATAACCTTAGCTCAAGCACTTCTTCTTCCTCTCATTGACTACGCTGATGTTAGTTTTTTGGATGCTTCAGAGGAGCTGTTGAACAAACTGGAACGTGTTCAAAATTTGTGTATACGTTTTATTTTCGGTCTTCGTAAGTTTGATCATGTTTCAGAGTACAGGGCTCAATTAAAATGGCTTCCTATCCGTAGACGTCGAGACTTACATGTGTTATCATTTCTATACTTTCTACTCTTTAATCCTCTTGCACCTCCATATCTCCGCGAGCGTTTTGAGTATCTTGTACCCCGTGAAACTCAGTGCCGGACCACTAAACAACTACTTCTCAAAACTCCTTCTCATTTCACAAGCCGATGTGGTGGATCCTTTACAGTAAGGGCGGTCAAGCTATGGAACTCACTCCCACATGACATACGTGCTAGCTCTTCTCTTGATATATTTCGGAGCAGAGTAAAGAAATATTATCTGTCAACTTAGAATTATAAATATTTACATATTTTATGTATTTATATGTGTAATTGTATATATATGTATGTGTATGTATGTATGTATGTGTATATGTATATATGTATGTATATATATATATATATATATATATATATATATATATATATATGTGTGTGTGTATATATATATATATATATATAGATATAGGTATATATGTATGTGTGTGTATATGTGTATATATGTATATATTTATTGTCCTTATTGGTATATATGTATGTAAATCAATAGAAATAAGAATAAAATAAATAAGAAAATAAATTATACTTATATGTTATACACTTATATGATAATTGTTAACTGTAACTTATAGCCAATTTCTATTAAGTAGCGTTATGTTAATTATTAAGTACGCACGCTGCTACCTACTTGCTTTGTATATAAAACTATTTCTCTCTCCCAATAGGTTTGCTGGAAGAGAACTCTTATTAGGGTTAAGCTCGCCTTTGTACATTTATTTAAATATTTAATAATTGTTACCAACTTATTGTGTGTACAATAAAGAATAAAGAAAGAAAGAAAGAAAGAATAGAGAAATGTTGATATATATTTAATACACAGTTAACACTCTATACATGTGCGTGTGAGTGTGAGTGTGAGTGTATGTGTGTGTGTGAGTAGCGTGTTTGTTGCACTGCACATAAGGTTATTCATATGGAGCTATTAAATTTTCGCATTTATCATAGTCACATTCTTTAAACCAATTATATAACATACTTTTAAATGCATGATTTGAAGCCTTTCTTGTGCACACTGTTTTATTTAGAATATTATATAACTTGGGAGCTACGTAATTATAATTCCTTTTGCCGAATATGGATTTAACTTTGGGGATATTTATACTTACAGTTCTTTTTGAATTTAGTATTTGCGGAACGCTACATCTATGAAAGCGTCTAAGACATTGATATATAAATAATTTGCGAACACTTAGTACATCAGTTAACTTATATACCCTTTCTGTCGAATATCTATAAGGAAGTGAAAGTATTACTTTTAGTACAGCCCTTTGAGCTCGCTCTAATTCTATAAGATGTGTTTTAGCAGCGCATCCCCAAGAACATATGCAATAACTGATAACCCTCTGGCACAACGCTTTGTACGTTTGTAGTAGTAGATTTCTGTTTGCAACTGTTTTTAAGTTCTTAAAGACATAGATAAACTTTCTGATTTTGTTAGATATAAATGAAATATGTGGAGCCCAATTAAGCTTATCATCAATAATTATACCGAGATATCGAATTGTGTCAGCTTTACTTAGAGTGGGACACTCACATGCCGAATGAGTGTTAAAGTTTCTGCCTTTCCGAGTGTTAAAGATGATGCCTTAATTAATTGTCCTGTTCTCCTGGGACATAGTTTTACAGAGAGACCTAATTTACAAATAATAAAAACAGATACAGACATTATATTTAGAAGATTAGTCAATACGGATTTGCAAAAGTACCCTTTATTTGGTTCAACTTCTTTAATAATACAGACTGCTGAAACAAAGTTAGTTCGTGTGAAAGGTAAAGACAAAAATTATAATGGCAAAGTTTATGTCAATGGGAGTATTAGGCGCTTAAACAATGGTGAAGCGTATTATCTATTCCGCGGAGAATACAATTTGTGTGGAGGTTCTGGGGGGTTCTTGTACAAAATATTGGAGATAAGGAGGTTAATTTTAAAATTGGACAATTATTAACTAGGATTGGCGAAGCACTGTGACAAAAAGAGACCTAGTACCACGGATCGCCAGATGGTGGATACAGTTTATGGAGTTAGATTGTGAAATAGAGTATCGGCCTGGGGAAAGGATGGCACATGTGGACGCGTTAAGTAGGGGAGCAGTAGAAAGTACTGGAAATAATGAGCGGGCCATAGACGTTCTTAATGTTGGTACAGAAGATTGGTTAATTACAATTCAGCAAAATGACGATGAAATTAAACTTATCGCGTGTGTCCTTCAAAGTTCAGTGAAGAGAGAAGTAACGGATATTTTTAAGAATTTTAAGTTGAAAAACGGGTGAGTATACAAAGTGATGAATGATAACACTTTGAAATGGGTGGTACCCAAAGGGGCTAGGTGGCAAATCCTTAAAAGCAACCATGGCGATATTGGTCACTTTGGGTACAACAAAACACTTTCTCGTATCAAGGAATCATATTGGTTTCCCAAAATGCGTCGGTTTATAAAAAAGTATGTTGCAGTTTGTATGAAATGTGCTCAATGTAAAGTACCTGGTGGAGCTAAAGCGGGAGAACTCCATCCAATTCCAAAGATTGATAAACCGTTCCATACGATCCATGCGGACCATTTGGGCCCTTTTATAAGAACAAAACGCGGAAATACATACATTCTTGTAATCGTAGATGCATTTACGAAATATATAAACCTCATACCAGTTCGAAACACTAAAGCTACCACGTCGATTAGAGTATTTCGCGAGCATATCAGCTATTTTGGAACACCGTTTAGGCTTATTACAGATCAAGGGACTAGTTTTACTAGCATTAAATTTAAATCGTATATCAAATCTTGTGGAATAAAACACGTGTATAATACTGTGGCAACGCCACGTGCCAACGGCCAAGTTGAGTGCTCTAATCGTTCTTTTCTAGCAGCTCTCGCAACAATGAATCACGATGAACCAAACGGTATTTGGGACGAACATCTGCCCGACATTCAGCTTGGGCTCAACACAAACATACACGCAACTACAAAAAGACTCCAACTGAACTTCTATTTGGGTATAAAGTAACGAATCCAAGTCAAGGCATATTAAACGAAGTTATTTTAGAAGTAGCACCCGATACCACAGCAAATAATTTAAATGAAATTAGAGCCGAAGCTAATGAACTTATTAAAAATCAACAAAATAAAGATAAAGAAAGATATGATAAACATAGAAATACTGGGGTTAGATTTGATAAAGGAGATTCAGTAAAAGTAATTAAAGCAGTTACTGGTGTAGAAGGGCAATCAAAAAAAAAAACTTGAGCCGAAGTGTCAAGGACCTTATAGGATAAAAAAAAGTATTACCAAATGACTATTTCATAATCGAGGACACTCCTCTATCAAGAAAGGGGAGGCGTTACGAGGCTGTTGTGGCCATTGATAAAATGTTTCCATGGATCATGTTTAATCATAATGCGTCTACTGATTGTGATGAGAATTCAAGTAATAACAATAGCGATAGTGATGAATAAAAAGAAAAGACTGATTGTTGTATGAGATAAGTTTTAGGTTCTGTGTGAGGGTCTTAATCCCTAGCCAAGGTCTTCGGCTGGAGTAGCAATACCCACTCTTGTGTCTGCAATCGATGACATGGATTGTCTGCTCAAGTGTGAGGGGTCGTTATCCCCTGACTAAGGTAATGTGTCGGTATGCACTCCCACTCGTTGAATCTGTTAAAATACTGAATGTTAGATTTAGGTTAGGAGTGAGGGTCGTAATCCCTAGCCAAGGTCTTCGGCTGGAGTAGCAATACCCACTCTTGTGTCTGCAATCGATGACATGGATTGTCTGCTCAAGTGTGAGGGGTCGTTATCCCCTGACTAAGGTAATGTGTCGGTATGCACTCCCACTCGTTGAATCTGTTAAAATACTGAATGTTAGATTTAGGTTAGGAGTGAGGGTCGTAATCCCTAGCCAAGGTCTTCGGCTGGAGTAGCAATACCCACTCTTGTGTCTGCAATCGATGACATGGATTGTCTGCTCAAGTGTGAGGGGTCGTTATCCCCTGACTAAGGTAATGTGTCGGTATGCACTCCCACTCGTTATTAAACGTACATAAGATAATTTATATAAGTTGAAAGATGAAATGTAAACAAAAAAATAAAGTTAATTGCATAATTGATTTAAATTATAATGAAACTATCCTTGACCATAAGAAATGTATTTAGCTTTTAAGAGCCTTAGAAACTATTACTTCTGGTTTTATGTTACAATAAATTATATTTGAAGATTTAATACAAAATGTAACTAGCGTATTAAATAAACTAATTATTAGGATCCAAATATGGTTGAATATTAATGTGATTTGATGATTTTTGTCTTCACTACCGTGTATTTCAGCTTCTTAAAATCAACGTGATATGATAATAATAATAATAAATAGATTAACTTATAATAGCAATAAGTGGATTAACTGTGTTATTGCAAATTTATATATTTTTTGTATTATATTTAAATGATGATGATTATGAACTAACTGAATTACTTAATTGTTAGACATAAAATCGCAACGAGGGACTCGTCGATAAACGGATGGCCGAGTTGTTGACATTTTGTATATAGTTTCCGATAACATCCGGTTGGTAAATACTCTGTTTTGTTATTGACTTTTGCGGAAGTCAAATCCAAACCCTATTTTATTCTTGCTATTGCTGACATTTTCAATATCTTCCGATAACATCCGGTTGGTAAATACTCTGTTTTGTTATTGACTATGGATTTGACTTTTGCGGAAGTCAAATCCAAATCCTATTTTATTCTTGCTATAAATGCTGTAAGGGTAGACAGTGAAGGGGTCATTCGTAGATCAACAGTCGTAACGCATAGACGTGTATTGTGGAATCTATGTAAATGATACTATTGAATATTAGTGAAGTGTTCACTACGGTTGTGATAAATTGTTTCGGTGTGTGATAATAAGTGGATACATGTATTGTAAAGGCTAATGCCACATGAAATATACAGTTGTTAAAAACAAGCATTTAATTTGATGTACCGCCATTCCTGTGCAAAAGTTCGTCGATATTAACATTTACTTTATTTTTAATTTTGTTGTTGCTTTATTCAAAAGGCATTTCTGGTGTTATAAATTTTTTATATTAAATGTTGGAACATTCTTTTGCCAAATTAATTACCACATTTTCATCATCATTGTTATGTTATTTACGTGGTCTTAGCATATTCTTATATATAGGATGAAGCTACTCAATGTGTTTAGTTTAGTTTGTCTTTTGTCTTTTATTTGAACTTGTACTAATTTCAATTCCAGGACCATTGACCCTTCCAAACTACACTTTTAGTGAAAGAAAACCTATGAATCTCATACAGACTTATGATGATAATATTCTAAAAGCAGCAACATCAACAGGTAAAATCCATATTAATTTAATAATATTATAAAAGTGCTTAACCTATTTTGTCGAAATTTCGTACATAGATAGCTTGCATCCAGGATATATAGGCTACTTTTTAGTCTGGAAATTCAAAGAGTTGCCATGACAATTTTTAAAAACCTCAATTCACACAGACATTTTTGGCATATACTATGTGGTATGTATATGCAGAGAGATTTTGTGATATAGTGACAGTACTACATAATAGAAATAACTATATAGTATTTTGTATAAATTTTATTAGTTAGGCACTAAGAGTTCCTCATCATTATATCAACCCAATGCCTGCCCACAACTAAACATAGGTCTCCTCTCCATGCTTTCCAGCCCTAAAGACCGATTTACACTTCGACAAGTACAGTAGCGAGTTTAGTTACAGGGCAATTGACAGTAAACGGTTAAGTAGGCAGTAGCGTTCAAAAAATGTCTTCATGGCGAGTTTAGTTAAGGACATTAGTTCATAGAGTTCGTTGGAGTATGACGTTTCAAGACTACAGAATTTCTCTGGTTTTCATTTAAGATGGTTCTAGGATTACGTCAAGAATTAAATGATCCAGTCAGAGGAGTATTAATGGTTGTTGTTAAAGAAGTTTTTAAGGATTTTCACGAGTGCAGCATCACGAGCAGGTTTAATTTTACAATTTGAACTTCTACTATTATATAAATATTTGTGTTCTAAATACTCCTGTAAAAATTTTACGTGATATCTTCCGTCTATTTTATTATTAAAACCCAATATAAAACGTATAAATATTCAATTAACAGTATCGTACAAACTGGCGAGTTTAATTGTAAAAGTACAATTGTACGTTTTGGCACGCAATCGTTGCATCCTGTCAACTTATTCACTGAACTAAACTCGCTCGTTCACACAAACGTCGAGTTTAATTGCGGGTGGTGGGAGACGTGCGGGAAGGGCAGCACTTCGCACTTAACTCGCCGAAAAATAGCTCACCCGGCTATCCCGTTCAACTTAATCGTTAACTTGCAACTTAACTCGCTTATTGACGTTCAAACGAGGTTCAAACTTAACTCACCAGGTTCGCAAGTTACCTCGCTACTGTACTTGTCGAAGTGTAAATCGGTCTTAATAACCACTACCTCTCTAACTGTAAAGCTCTTATATTATATTTTTAAGATGCCTGTGAAAAACAGACATGTGGAGAGAACTATAAGGAATCCTTGTTTTACTATGGGGTCCTAAAAACTCCTTACAAAAGCTGAACAAAAAAGATCATTTATTCCTAGGAGCTACAGACCTGAACATTGGAAAAAAATAGTAACTAATGTTAAATTAATTTTAACTTATATTAAATTAAATTCTTATTACATATTAAAAAAAAGTCACTGGCGCGCCCCAAACTAGGCATAGCCTGTATCTTGGGGACCAGGAGTACGGTTATCAGTTTTACTTACATAGTTAAAAGTACCCAAATTATACAAAACAACAAATTACTTCTTAATTTAGGAAGATAGTTTTTAACTATTTGTCGCTTGCATTATTATTTATTTTTTATTCCTAGAAAAAATATGAATAAGAGGGCGGCACTGAAAATTTCGGGAATCAAGGAAGTGAAACAAGAGCCAGGGGGAATGGTAGTCAGTGGGCAATGCGGGTCAGTTCAAAATTAATTGAAACTAAAGAATATAGCTCCGTCGCATGGGATGTAGTTCCGCACCTCTCTCTCACTGGCCAATATGCCGGCCCGCCACCCGCCAGTCACGCTCGCGTCACCGGTAGCGACACATGTGTCACTAGGGAGGGACCGTTGTAAAATTTTAGAAAATTCGATCGAAAACGTGAGTATCTATATTTGTTACTTTTGCGTATAAAATAATCTTAAAGTGTAGTACTGGGACTAAACTTATGTTTATTAATGCAATTTATTATATTTTCTGGTGTTTTTATTTAATAATTCAAATCTAGCAAACAAACCGTCATTGGGGTAATGAGAGTTAGTTGACCCTCATTCCCCGCATCGTTTTTCATTACAATAAAACATTTTTGTTAATTTCAGATGCCAAGGAACTGGACTAGAAAGACCTCTAAAGTGGGTTGGACTGTAGGCGACTTGCAGGCAGCTGCTGTACGCATTAGACAAGGCGTGACAATGCACAAAGCTGCCGAGGAAAATGGTATTCGTTTCAGCACATTACAAAGAGGGATAAAGAAAGATGAATTTAAACTTCCAAAATTAGGAAGGCATGCCGTTTTTAACCAAGAGCAAGAAAATATACTTACAGAACCATATTACTTAATTGTAAAACACAATTAAGTAATATGTTTCATGGTTTAACGACAAATTAACTAAGAAAAATAACATTTCAATGTGCTGAAAATTTTATGCTATCTCATAATTTTAATAGAGATGCTAGAATGGCTGGCAGGGACTGGATCTAAGGATTTCTTAAGAGAAATCCACGAATAAGCATTCGAAAAGCTGAAGCTGTAAGTATACAGAGAATTACAGGATTTAATAAAACCGATATGACAAAATCCTCTGATGTTCTGTGTTGAAAATATTTCTGCCACCATAACAGACTTAAGAGTTAATGAAGTTTCAGATAAACATTCAACTAACATTTCAGAAGCAACAGCACCAACAAGCAGTTGGAACGTTATAGGACCGCAACCTTCCACAAGCGATGATATTACAAATTATAAACCAAATGATAGTATAAATCAAGAGAACAATGAATCCTACAGTGAACCTCTAGCTAGCATACTTTCACAACTAACACTTATGCCTTGCATTGGAAAAGGTAAATGCAAAGGAAAAAGAACACAACAATCAGGAATTCTTGCTGCCACACCTTTGAAAACTGTTTTTAAAGAAAAAAGCTAAGAAACAAAAGAAAAAAGAAAAGCATACAAGAGGCAAAGTCATTAAGAAGATAAAAGAAGTAAAAAAGAACTTATTTAAGTATTATTTCGGCTGATGAACAGGTTCCGTATGATGAGAGTGGTGATAGTGACTTAGAAAATATTGAAATCCCGCTAAACATCCAGAAAAACACTCAGAAAGTGCGTGATCAGTCTGTGTGCACGATATGCCCCGAAGAGGGAAAACCGAAAGAAATCTGATACCGTTGCCGTCTCTGTCCTGGATGGACCCATGAGGCATGTACAGAATGTGATGATCCAAGTCGCTATCGCTGTGATTTTTGCATTTAACTCGATTTACATACTATTCATTGTTATGATTCCGTTGGGTAATCATTTCTAACTTTTAATTTTGTTAATTCTTGTTTGAATAAAGAGCTTTGTTACTTTTTTTTCATAATTTTGACTCTTATTCCCCCATAGATTGACTTTCATTCCCCTTACATGTGGGTAATTGGAGCCAAAACGACTTTTTGGTTTTTTAATTATAATTATGTTTATGGTAATTATAACTAAAAATACTTAAGTAACTCAATACCTGAGTAGTTTTTAAAGGTAAATAAAAGTGAACAAATTATAAGACTGATTATTAGTGAGTATAATAACGAGTTTTCCTTAAGTGACTCCCAATTCCCCCAACTCCCCTACTATTTAAAAATGTATTTATTGCTTTTAGAAGTATTCTCCGCGAAATTTGACATATTTTTCCATACGATGGAACCAATCATTGAAGCAACCATTCCATTCGGAAGTTGGGGTCTCCAAAATGGCCGTTTTGTAGGCGTCCACAGCTTCTTCAGATGATGAAAATCTCTGCCCACGCAATTTATTCTTTATTTTAGGGAAAGTATAGAAATCATTAGGGCTTAGGTCGGGGCTGTACGGCGGATGGTCTAATAATTCTATGTTTTCTTGCTCTAAAAACTCTTTTGTTCTGTGTGCGGTGTGAGAACTCGCATTGTCGTGCTGGAGGATGATGCGGCGGTTGCAGTTCTCTTTACGGAGTTCAGAAACGACCTATGGCAAACAAATGCTAGCATACCATTCTGCATTAACCGTTCTTTGTCCCTCAAGAGGAATAATCGTAACATGGCCGGGTTTTGGAGACAAACGTGGCCACCATTTTTTTTGCAACACTCCGTGAACGAACAATTTTTGTTGGTTTTAACTCATTTTCGAACACCCAAACTAGTGACTGGTTTTTTGTTTCGGGTTCGTACGCGTATATCCAGGATTCGTTACCTGATACGATGTTGTATACAGCATTTGAGGATCCTGCGTTGAATCTTTCGAGAGTTCTGACGCACCAAGTAACGCGAGCCGCTTTTTGCTCTTCACAGAGCGAATGCGGTATCCATCGGGAAAATAACTTTTTTACACCTAATTATTCATGCAAGATTATTTGTATTTGACTCATGCCAATGTCTAAAGTTGCCTAAATTTCGCGGTATGTCACATGTCGATCTTCCTCAATCAGCTTACGCACAGCATCAACGTTTTCTTGAGTGAGACTGCAGTTTTTGGACGACCTTGACGGGGACCATCACTGAGCTTGACACGTCCACATTGAAATTCAGCAACCAGCGATAAATTGTGGTTTTGGATGGGGCTTCATTATCAAATGCAGAAATCATCCGGTCAACACACTGTTTTTGAGTTACCACTTCGAAAGTCATAATAAGTCATTGCTCTTCAATTTTCTCGAGTCAATTCCATTTTCTCAACGACTAAACAAGTTTGACAAAAACTTGTGACAAGACCGAGAATCTTTTTTTAAATAAATAAATGGTATTCGATTTTTAAAACCAAGGAGTTTTCAATTAAAAAGATTTTGAGATGACAGGAACAGTGGAAATATTCCATTCCCGATACTTTTAGTGCAGCCTAGGTACAAAATTTTTAGTGTAAAACGTTGATATAATTTGGTATTATTTTTGCTTTAAGTTTTCGGTATCATTATAATTTAGCGTGGTGAGATATCTTTTTACTATTTGTTTAGCTTTCAATGTGTTGCAATTTTTTAATTTCACAGACTAAGTATTTTGTTATATATATGAGAATGTGAGAACTGCGGAAGGCGTTGCGCGAAAACAGACCTGGCAGCCGGAATTGGGATTTTAAATATACGTTTAGTGATTAGGTGGTCGTAAATAGGCGACTGAATTACTTGCCCATGGGTTTTTAATACTGCGGATAGAATATACAACTGGCGTACAGTCAAAACCTCGCTATCCCGATATAGATCGGCCGTAGGGTACCGGTAGGGCTTTTTAAACATGACCTTGAGAACTGCTCTCTGTGCCCTCTCCAATTGAATCATCGTAGTTTTGGAGACACCACCCCAAGCTGATATACAATATTATATTATGGATTGGCAGAGGGCAATATAAACCATACGAAGTGTCCTTTTATCAGCTAAGTTCCTAAGCAACTTCATTATGTAAATAAACTTCTTGACTCGATTTGAGAGATGCATATGCAAGACATATGCTCTTTGATGAACAGGTTGGACTCATTACTATTTTACTGTATGTATAGATAAGGATCAAAATATCCTTTGGACACTACTGAGTATAAGAGTTCAATCTGAAATTATGATATTTTTTCATGCAGATGATTTATTTTTTGGTAGCCTAAACTCGAAATACTAACTTACATCCAACTATACTAGTCCGATAGCCCGCTCTGCCTTATTCATCATCAAAATAATATAACATTTGACCTTATTTTGTTTTTGTTTTAGATTGTCAAAATTTGACTCCTTCATGTGTATGGAAATCAGCATGCTAGAAGATACCTAACAAAAGGAGAATATTGGTTGGTACTTGGTACTTATTTATTTTAAGTGAAGCAAAATACTAGTTATTACAAACATGTAGAGCATGTAGCATATAATTTTTAATATGACTGTATCTAATAGACATCACTATTAGTTTATTATTTTTATACACAATTATTTATACTGGAGTCAAGTCAGCATTATATTCTGTCAAATAGAATTTAGTAGACATGGAGACTTCACTTTGCCCATACCAAAATACATTATTAAACCTTTTCAACCAGCTAGAGTGCCTTCTCAACAATTGCATTAGATACATTTTCAGTCTTCATAAGTATGTTTATATTTCTCACTATCACTGCCTTAAACGGCTCACTGTAAAATAAAGGTTTGACTCAAGTATTTAGCTTGTTCCTTCTTTATCTAAAATGATCCATCCACTCCTTATCTCAAGGACAAATGTCAATAGGTTTCTAAAATGCATGATAGAACTCCAGATGGTAAGTGGGTGATGTGGCCCATAGACATCTACATTTATCCTTGATAAAGAGTCAAATGAAGATACCTTGTAACCCCTAAGGACAAAAATGGAATGCCTCATTTCCTGTAAAAGGATCTTTGTTTCTCTACACTCACCTTACATAACACAGCAACATTAAACTGGCTATTTTATGCTCAAATTCTGTTACGAGTGTGGTCCAACCCTGTCAAGCCGAACCATTTGTGCTACAACCATAATATATAAATAGCTGCAACATGACTCTACCATGTATAAAATTTTATGTTATATATCTATTTGTACTTCAAATGTGTATTGTTATGATGAATAATTATTTTCTTTTTTTGATTTTTTCCCATTTACAATAATGTCCTTTTTTTATCCATCCATCCATCCATCACCTTGTTTCACATTCACGTCTTTTCTACAATTCCAGATCCATCAGTTGAGGCAAACATTTCACATCCAAGTATTTCTACGGTTGGCAATGTACTGTCTCCATGTGCCATTAAAAAAAATGGTCTTCAGGAAAATGGTAAAATAATTTCAACTTTTTATATTTTTTATAGTAAATTGTTTTTGAATTGTGCAATGTGTGAAACTTATAACTAGCTAGCCTAAACTTATAAATATAACTGTACAAGTCATGCCCGCATGGAATGATGGCAAAAATGCTGGCACAAATTCTGCGCGGGGAATAACCAGGCAAATCCTTTGGGTAAAAAATGAGCCAGCCCTTCTGCTCATCTGATTATGCTATTAACCGCGGTAAAATGTCCCGTTTAGTTTGGTCCCAATCGGTTAACGATGACGAGGTCGACTCCATCGCCCCAAAGTCCAGTTTTATTAACCTCTTTCAATTACAACTGAATATATTAATTATTCTAGATGAGTTTAAACAAGTCTCCTCCTAAATCACTTATTTTAGTATGCGTAATTGTAAGTTGTTAAATCTTTATCTGTGTAAAGAAAAAAAGACAAATTATTTTTTGAATAAAACCCGATACTTTGTTTATTTTCCAGTTAATAAGGAAACATGAAAATCAGTCAAAAGTTAGAAAGAACACGAAACGATTATTTATGACAGAAACAGAAATAGAACTTCATAAAAAAATTGTTGCAGCTAAAATACAAATTTGTAAATATAATACTAAAGCAAAGAGGCAGTCAGCGGAATTAAGAGCAGCTAGAAAATTTGCAACAAATCCTGAAAATTTAAATGCGATTAAAAATTGTACAACAGCAGCCAAAATATTGATGCAAATACAATGGCGTGATAATAGCAAGATATTTAAAGGTCGGCGTTTACATTACAAGAAAAAATTAATTGCTTGTCAATATTGAAATAAAGTCCTAAGGGATACAGATACTTAAGATAATTTTTTATTTTATCTGCTCCACAAACATTAATCAAAGTTTTGCAAAAAACAAACCTACATCTTGGCATCAATACCAACTTATTTGAGCAATTAAAAATAAAAGCAAATTCTATGACTGATGATCAAAAGCTTTCAATTATATTGTTTGATTAAGTTTCAAACCTGGTCTAACCTACAATGAGAGGAAAAATATCATATCAGGGTTTGTGGATGACTGTTAACAAAGAATACCTGAATTTGCAAACCATGCACAAGTTTTTATGCTGCGAAGTTTAGTACACAATTTTAAACAAGTTGTTGCCTATACTTTTTCTACAGATGCAACAAAAGGACCCGAATTGGCAAAGCAATTAAGAAGTGTGGTGCACAAATTACAAGAAGCAGGATTTATTATAGTAGCCTCTATATGTGACCAGGGAACAAGTAATTGCCAGGCTATAAAATTATTGAAATAATACTAGTTTTTACGGAATGTATCGCGTATATTTAACTTTTTAAATACCCGACGTTTCGAACGCTTTACAGCACTCATGGTCACGGGCGGGACTGAGATGTTCAACGTCCATATGTCATAGTTAACTGCGGTTACCATAGATTAAAATTTAACTTTTGTTCCGATCTATACAGTATGAGCTTATGGTATCTTGAAGTCTTGCAGTTGTATGCTTGGGTTGGGATTTAATTTTATTAATTATAGGATCCCAAGCAGATGGTAGCACCCAGCCATCTTCTCTATTGAAATTAGGATGTTTTTTTATTGCAATAGCCTCGCGAATCATCCTTGGAAGGAATCGGTGTTCTTTAGCGAGGATTTGCGGTCTATCAAAACTGATGTAGTGACGGGGGCGATCCTGTACGTGTTCACAGACTGCAGACTTCCCGGAGCGTCGATTCTTCACATCAGCTATATGTTCTTTAACGCGGGTTTTTATTGATCTTTTAGTTTGTCCTATGTAGGAGAGACCACATTCACAATCAAGCTTGTACACTCCTGCATCTTGCAGAGGGACATTACACTTTACTGATGGTAAAAACTGACCAATCTTCTTCAGCGGCTTGAAGTATGTTTTGATGGAAGCACGCTTCAAGATGTAGCCAATCTTGTCAGTGACTCCTCTAACATATGGCAGTACAGCAGGTACACGCTCGACTGTGGCCGGCTTCACTCGTTCACTGTGACGTAGGCGCGGGACTCGAAGCTTGTTGTCATGCAAAACTTGCTTGACATGGTGGAGCTCGGCAGCCAGGTGTTTACTGTCACAGATCCCTCGTGCTCTCTGAAACAAAAATTTACCCACGGTAGCTAACTGTGAAGGATGGTGGTGAGAATCACCGTTTAAATATCTATCTGTATGGGTCTTTTTTCTATACACAGTATGGCTCAAGGTGTTATCAAGATTCCGAATTACTAACACATCTAGAAAAGCTAAGGAATTGTTTGCCTCTAACTCCATTGTGAACTGAATTTTAGAATTTATAGAGTTAAGATGGTCTAAAAATGCAGTTACTTTATCTAAAGGTAGAATTGTGAAAGTGTTGTCTACGTACGTAAGTACGTAAAGCGTTCGAAACGTCGGGTATTTAAAGAGTTTGCACTATACCTTATATGCTTTATTTTAGATTATTACCAGCGCATTCATTAAATAGTACGTAACTAATGTGGTCGTTTCCTTGAATAACACTTATTAGGAACCCCAACATTACATATCTAGGTATCACGCTTGACACAAATTTAAATTTCCGCAAGCACATCGATTTACTTTGTGCTAGAGTACGTAAATTAATATATATTTTTAAATATCTTCGTAACATCGCTGACTTCAAATTGATAAGACAGGTCTATTTAGCTTTGTGTCAATCCATACTCACTTATGGCATTACTTCCTGGGGTGGAGCTTCTAAAACAATATTGCTCCCATTAGAACGTGCTCAGAGAGCAGTTTTAAAGGTAGCCACTTTCCGTCCATTCATGTTTCCTACACATCAACTTTACTTGGCATGTAGTGTACTAACTGTCCGTCAGTTGTTTATCCTGAACATCATATTAAAGCAGCATACCGAACTTCAATTTAATTTAAATCCATAGACAGGAGAAGAATGGACTTAGTTTGTGTAAACCTTCAAACCAAACACGCATTTGTGAACAAATTTTACATATTTTTAGGACCCTTTCTAACAAGCTCAACAAGTCACTAAAGGTATATAGTCTAAGTTATAAAAACTGTAATATAAGTGTAAGGGAATTTCTAAATAAATTAAATTACGAAGACACAGAGAAGTTGTTAGAAATTCTAAAATAGTTTGTATTAATTGTAGGTAACAATTAATTGTTATTTTAGTTATTTTATTTATTATATAATATAGTTTAATTATTTAAATATCTAGTGTCCTACATGATTGTGTAAGTGATGTCTGAAACACAGGTACTCAACCTAGTTCAGGCAGGTAGCTAATATTATAAACTTGACTTTTTTATTTTTATTTCGTATATTCTACATTATTAAGCTACACATAGTTTTAATTTTATCATAGTATGTTATTTTTGTTAGACTTTTTGTTACTTTATTTAATTGCAATCATATTTATTCCTGTATGTAAACATGTTTAATTGGAAATGAAATAAATATTTATTATTATATTATTATTATTCGCTCTGTGAAGAGCAAAAAGCGGCTCGCGTTACTTGGTGCGTCAGAACTCTCGAAAGATTCCACGCAGGATCCTCAAATGCTGTATACAACATCGTATCAGGTAACGAATCCTGGATATACGCGTACGAACCCGAAACAAAAAACCAGTCACGAGTTTGGGTGTTCGAAAACGAGTTAAAACCAACAAAAATTGTTCGTTCACGGAGTGCTGCAAAAAAAATGGTGGCCACGTTTGTCTCCAAAACCCGGTCATGTTATGATTATTCCTCTTGAGGGACAAAGAACGCTTAATGCAGAATGGTATGCTAGCATTTGTTTGCCACAGGTCGTTTCTGAACTCCGTAAAGAGAACTACAACCGCTGCATCATTCTCCATCACGACAGTGCGAGTTCTCACACCGCACACAGAACAAAAGAGTTTTTTCAGCAAGAAAACATAGAATTATTAGACCATCCGCCGTACAGCCCCGACCTAAGCCCTAATGATATCTATACTTTCCCTAAAATAAAGAATAAATTGCGTGGACAGAGATTTTCATCACCTGAAGAAGCTGTGGACGCCTACAAAACGGCCATTTTGGAGACCCCAACTTCCGAATGAAATGGTTGCTTCAATGATTGGTCCATGTGTGGAAAAATGTGTCAAATTTCGCGGAGAATACTTCGAAAAGCAATAAATACATTTTTAAATAGTAATGTTGTGTCACTTCTTTGATTCCCGAAATTTTCAGTGCCGCCCTCGTATATATGTGAATGTATAGAATAATTGTGAAAATATAAGATAAACGTGACAAACGGGCACACATTTCACCTGATGGTAAGTGGATGCGATTGCCCATAGACAGCGACATAAGTGTCATAGGTTGAGAATAAAAATCTAAATGCGTGTGCGTTCGCACCTCTAAGGTCTACGCCTTTGTTTCTCTTCACTCACCACACAAAACGCAGTATCATTATTTTGCGGTTTCATGCTGGTGTTCTGTGAGAGCGTGGTTTTACCTACATTGACGCCCGTAAGCGTTGATGTTAAGCCGAAAAGGTCACTGAGGTCTTTATTCGTTAAATTATCGACTGTTTGATTATATTTTTTAGATTTTCTTTGTGAAAAGGGTGGAAGACTGAACTGACCTTACTTTTGATCTATGTAAAATAGTTATAGCTGTTTAACGATCATAAATGCGTATGAAGAAGGGCCAGGAAGAAAAACTATCGGGGTACCTCACGTCTCGTGCATTAAGGAACGTTTATATCTACAGACACAGTGCGTTACATTCAAGTGTCGTGGCAGACACCCACAGACACCGTTTATTTACATCTAGCGTGCCATAAGTGTGTCGTGTCAGACATCGACAGACACCATCGTGAGCGTCAGACGCAACCGCTCTCACTGGCAGTTATTGAATAGCTTTAGTAGGAAAGGCACGTTTATTTTTGCAGAAAATGTTCAGACACTTCTCTGTGGAAGATTTAGCAATAATTGCATTGTTATTAGAAGAAGAAGACCGGGATAAAACTAAAAAAAGAGCATAACGCATGGCCGTTCTTGAGCATAGGAATGCTCAAGAAGAGAAAATTAGAAGGAGAGTATTGGACACTGTTTAAAGAACTTATTGACGATGAAGAAAAATTTTTCTTGTATTTTCGTATGAGTCGGTTTCAGTTTGATATTTTACTAAAGAAAATAGAACTGCTGATAACCAAACAAGATACAGTTTTCAAGGAAGCCTTGTCACCAAAAGAAAAACTAGCAGCATGTCTCAGGTAAGATTTATTAGAGAATTTCTTTGTATCATGGTGGAATCATTCATTAATATTATTCTAAGCGCTCATATGTCAGTTCCTCTGTATCTGGTGAAAATATCCTTGGGAGAAGTCCTGCATTGTATCTGGCATAGGAGTATTTTCTGCATAGTTGGAGTTATACGATGATGGTGTGGATACCATAGAATTACTTGTGAATGGCCTGCTCAGAATATCTATTTCCATGCGAGAGACTATTTCAAATATCTTGGTTTTTGCAATAGCCCTGTCTCTTGGGGGAAAAGATCGCAAAGTTGTAATCCCAGCCATAAATTGTTCAATGTCATCCGGTGGTGGAGTATTTTTTTACTGTCTATTATATACTTCAATTGTACTGTGCTAGGTGTTTCCTCAGTTCGTTTTTGGCCTCGTTCAGTGTGCTTTGGCTGAGGGTAGTTTTCAGTTGTAGTTGGTGATGGTGTAGTTAGCAATGTATCAGCCATTTATTGACGAACCTCCGGTGTAGATGGTGGTGTGTCAGTCGTTTGTTGCCCAACTTCAGGTGACTGAGCAATATACTCTTCTTCGTTAGCGTTGTCGTCATCAAAAGCTGGTATTGTTGGAATTGGACATATAGTCGGTCTTTCATGTACGGTAACAAAAAAGACATTTCATCTTCACACTTCCATTTTTTGTCAGGAATACTAGCCTGCCCACTTTTAGTATATTTTCTCTTTTTAATAGAACGTCTGAAGGCATCTCGCATCAATGCCCATGCTTTTTTATATTCTGTTCCTGATATAAGGAAACAAATTAATAATATTATAATGTTTTTCTTTGCAGATTTTTAGCTATTGGGGACTGCTTCGCTTCTATAGCATTTCGTTATAGACTAGGACTAAGCACCGTACACAAGATAGTGAAAGAGGTTTGCAGTGCAATAATAGAACGGTTGATGAAGGAAACAATGCCTCTACCTACAAAAGAACAGTGGCTAAGAATCGCAGAGGAGTTTTGGAGTACTAGGAATTTTCCGAATTGTATCGGAGCCATTGACGGCAAGCATGTTGTAATAACTGCTTCGTCAAACTCCGGATCTCAGTTCTTTAACTATAAAAAAACTTTTTCAATCGTATGGCAATTGTGGACGCTGATTACAAATTCAGATGTGTCGATGTTGGTGCTTATGGGAAAAACAGTGACGGAGGTATTTTTTCAAATTCGAACATTGGAAAAGCATTAATGTCAAACACATTTAACGTTCCGGAAAGCAAATATTTACCTGGCACTGAAATTACAGCGCCACATAGGAGATGAAGCATTCCCTTTAAGAACCTACCTAATGAGACCATATCCTAAACCTCAACTGTATGACCAAAGAAAAAACACATTCAATGATAGACTATCCCGTGCAAGAAAAGTTGTCGAAAATGCATTTGGGATTTTCGTCTCTATAACAGAAGAATATAACTTCGTCCTGATAATGCTGACAAAGTTGTTATGACGACGTGTATCTTACATAATTATATAAAATCCGGTGGTGTTCAGCATTTGAATAACGAAGAAAACACGTCATCACATTCTTTATTAAATCTACCTAGACAGGGCGGCAATTACCAGGCTGCCGCATTCAATGTCAGAGAGAATTTTGCTAGTTTTTTCGATTCACCAGAAGGAGCGTTAAGCTACTAACAGCTATCTTATTATTTAATATTAAAATAAAATATGTGCTTATCATTCCTTTTAAGTTTTATTCCTATTTCGTTCCACGCCTGATCCTTTTTCTGATTGTCACTGAATTTTTTATCAGTTAAATCATAAAATTATTTATATTCTTTTAGAATTTCTATAAACTTGTCGAGCTTGAGATTCGTGACAGTAAAAAATGCCGATAGAATTACCTAAATTAACACTTTAATTCACTTTACACTAATTAAAGTTAAAAACACTAATAATTAATCACACTGATTCACTTTATTCCGCTCAGAAGCTTCGCTTGTATCGCCAACTTCAATACTTCCCCGATCGCATCTTGCAGCGCCTATAAATATAAATTAGCACCGAAATATCCAGAATATTCAAGTAAACACGCGCAAGGTACCGAGAGCTCGAGTTTCAACTTCAAGAAGTTTAGTTCTTCGGTTCGAGACTAGATGGCGCTAGTGCCGTCGACTTAGGCACGTAACAGTTCGTTATCCATGGTAAAAAACACGTTAGCACGGTCCGGATACTCTATTCACACTGCCAGGCAGGTAGCCACAGACACGTACAGACATTTTCCGCGAATACTGGCCGGGCACGGCCTGTGTCCGTGACACAGGCCGTGTCATAGATAAATACGTAAATAAACACTGTATAAAAGAATATTATTTGGTCTGCCACGGCACGTGTCTGGAACTCTCAATGTCTGTAGATATAAACGGACCTTTAGTCGGTCGTACTCCTTTCACTGATTTGGATATTTTACATCTAGTGGTGGTATTTTTTTATAGAATAAAGGTGACAAAGGAGCACACAGTCCACCTGATAGTAAGATGCTGTGGATTATAGACATCTACATTATTCCTCAAGAATCAAAATATAGAAGCGTTGGTACCCCTTAGGACTAAGATGGAGTGCCTCGTTTCCAGAAAAAGGGTCTCCGGTTGTCTACTCTTACCATACCAAACACAGCAGGATTAAGCTACTATTTTACGCTGGCATTCTGTGAGAGCGTGGTCCATCCCCGGTCGAGCCAATCCATTCGTGTTAAAACCCTAATATGGCTGTAGCATAGCTTTACAACGTATAAAGGATTTTTGTATGTGGTAGAGTACAATATATAAAGTTTTTCTGACATTGACATCTCTGAATATAATATACCTATAACACTGACCTCTATATATACAAGTACGCTGGACTGGCTATACACCGAGACACAATGAGGCGATTTGATTTGCTCCATTTTAGTGATGACAGCAAAAGTGAACGTCCACGGAACTAATAATAGGAATAAGACAGTGTGACAGAATATATCGATAAAAATTCTATACTGTGGGGTATACTAAACCTAAATAAATAGAATGGACTCTGTGGATAGATGGCCTCTACCCGTAAATTACTATTTATGTATCATATTAATATAAAGCCATTATAATTCATCATTCTTAAAGCCTTTCACAAGTCTCCTGCTTAACATAGGCTTCCCACAAGGAATGCCACAAAGTGCGGTCATGAGCCACCTGCAGATGCAGATATCAGATAGATATCAACTTTCTGCATGTATTACCAGGTTATAACTCCATCTAGTGTGGGGACGTCCTACTCTTCAACTAACGGTACGAGGCTTCCACTCAAGAACCTTTCTTCCCCATCGGTTATCGGTTCTTCGAGATATATGACCGGTCCATTGCCACTTCAGTTTACTAATCAGTTGGGCAATGTCGGTCACAACGGTACGAGGCTGCCACTCAAGAACCTTTCTTCCCCATCGGTTATCGGTTCTTCGAGATATATGGCCGGTCCATTGCCATTTCAGTTTACTAATCAGTTAGGCAATGTCGGTCACTCTGGTTTTACTGTGTATATCCTCATTCCTAAGTTTTTCGCGCGGAAAAACCCTGAGCATAACCCTCTTCATAGCTCGCTGAGCAACTTCGAGCTTTCTTATATTTACACGAACACTACACGTTTAAATAATACTAGTTTTTACGGATTTTATCGCTTATACTTAACTTTTTAAATAACCGACGGTTCGAGCACTTTACAGCACCCATGGTCACGGGAGAGACTGAGATGTTCAACGTCTATAGTTAACTATGACATCTAAAATTTAAATTTTTCTATTATATTATCTAAAATTTAAATTTTTTGTTAACAGATTGTTCCTCATGCCTTTTAAAAGTTAAATATACGCGATAAATTCCGTAAAAACTAGTATTATTTCAATGTGTAGTGTTCGCGTAAATATAAGAAATCATTATATAAAATTATTGTTAGAAGAGCCCAGGGGTATATATTTAAGAAGAGGTGAAGAGCCCAAAGAAAAAGTATATTAATAGATGACAAGGAAATGAAACCTCTATATGATTCCCCACACCTTTTAAAAGGCATGAGGAACAATCTGTTAACAAAAAATTTAAATTTTAGATAATATAATAGAAAAATTTAAATTTTAGATGTCATAGTTAACTATAGACGTTGAACATCTCAGTCTCTCCCGTGACCATGGGTGCTGTAAAGTGCTCGAACCGTCGGTTATTTAAAAAGTTAAGTATAAGCGATAAAATCCGTAAAAACTAGTATTATTTAAACGTGTAGTGTTCGTGTAAATATAAGAAAGCTCGAAGTTGCTCAGCGAGCTATGAAGAGGGTTATGCTCAGGGTTTTTCCGCGCGAAAAACTTAGGAATGAGGATATACACAGTAAAACCAGAGTGACCGACATTGCCTAACTGATTAGTAAACTGAAATGGCAATGGACCGGCCATATATCTCGAAGAACCGATAACCGATGGGGAAGAAAGGTTCTTGAGTGGCAGCCTCGTACCGTTGTGACCGACATTGCCCAACTGATTAGTAAACTGAAGTGGCAATGGACCGGTCATATATCTCGAAGAACCGATAACCGATGGGGAAGAAAGGTTCTTGAGTGGAAGCCTCGTACCGTTAGTTGAAGAGTAGGACGTCCCCACACTAGATGGAGTTATAACCTGGTAATACATGCAGAAAGTTGATATCTATCTGATATCTGCATCTGCAGGTGGCTCATGACCGCACTTTGTGGCATTCCTTGTGGGAAGCCTATGTTAAGCAGGAGACTTGTGAAAGGCTTTAAGAATGATGAATTATAATGGCTTTATATTAATATGATACATAAATAGTAATTTACGGGTAGAGGCCATCTATCCACAGAGTCCATTCTATTTATTTAGGTTTAGTATACCCCACAGTATAGAATTTTTATCGATATATTCTGTCACACTGTCTTATTCCTATTATTAGTTCCGTGGACGTTCACTTTTGCTGTCATCACTAAAATGGAGCAAATCAAATCGCCTCATTGTGTCTCGGTGTATAGCCAGTCCAGCGTACTTGTATATATAGAGGTCAGTGTTATAGGTATATTATATTCAGAGATGTCAATGTCAGAAAAACTTTATATATTGTACTCTACCACATACAAAAATCCTTTATACGTTGTAAAGCTATGCTACAGCCATATTAGGGTTTTAACACGAATGGATTGGCTCGACCGGGGATGGACCACGCTCTCACAGAATGCCAGCGTAAAATAGTAGCTTAATCCTGCTGTGTTTGGTATGGTAAGAGTAGACAACCGGAGACCCTTTTTCTGGAAACGAGGCACTCCATCTTAGTCCTAAGGGGTACCAACGCTTCTATATTTTGATTCTTGAGGAATAATGTAGATGTCTATAATCCACAGCATCTTACTATCAGGTGGACTGTGTGCTCCTTTGTCACCTTTATTCTATAAAAAAATACCACCACTAGATGTAAAATATCCAAATCAGTGAAAGGAGTACGACCGACTAAAGGTCCGTTTATATCTACAGACATTGAGAGTTCCAGACACGTGCCGTGGCAGACCAAATAATATTCTTTTATACAGTGTTTATTTACGTATTTATCTATGACACGGCCTGTGTCACGGACACAGGCCGTGCCCGGCCAGTATTCGCGGAAAATGTCTGTACGTGTCTGTGGCTACCTGCCTGGCAGTGTGAATAGAGTATCCGGACCGTGCTAACGTGTTTTTTACCATGGATAACGAACTGTTACGTGCCTAAGTCGACGGCACTAGCGCCATCTAGTCTCGAACCGAAGAACTAAACTTCTTGAAGTTGAAACTCGAGCTCTCGGTACCTTGCGCGTGTTTACTTGAATATTCTGGATATTTCGGTGCTAATTTATATTTATAGGCGCTGCAAGATGCGATCGGGGAAGTATTGAAGTTGGCGATACAAGCGAAGCTTCTGAGCGGAATAAAGTGAATCAGTGTGATTAATTATTAGTGTTTTTAACTTTAATTAGTGTAAAGTGAATTAAAGTGTTAATTTAGGTAATTCTATCGGCATTTTTTACTGTCACGAATCTCAAGCTCGACAAGTTTATAGAAATTCTAAAAGAATATAAATAATTTTATGATTTAACTGATAAAAAATTCAGTGACAATCAGAAAAAGGATCAGGCGTGGAACGAAATAGGAATAAAACTTAAAAGGAATGATAAGCACATATTTTATTTTAATATTAAATAATAAGATAGCTGTTAGTAGCTTAACGCTCCTTCTGGTGAATCGAAAAAACTAGCAAAATTCTCTCTGACATTGAATGCGGCAGCCTGGTAATTGCCGCCCTGTCTAGGTAGATTTAATAAAGAATGTGATGACGTGTTTTCTTCGTTATTCAAATGCTGAACACCACCGGATTTTATATAATTATGTAAGATACACGTCGTCATAACAACTTTGTCAGCATTATCAGGACGAAGTTATATTCTTCTGTTATAGAGACGAAAATCCCAAATGCATTTTCGACAACTTTTCTTGCACGGGATAGTCTATCATTGAATGTGTTTTTTCTTTGGTCATACAGTTGAGGTTTAGGATATGGTCTCATTAGGTAGGTTCTTAAAGGGAATGCTTCATCTCCTATGTGGCGCTGTAATTTCAGTGCCAGGTAAATATTTGCTTTCCGGAACGTTAAATGTGTTTGACATTAATGCTTTTCCAATGTTCGAATTTGAAAAAATACCTCCGTCACTGTTTTTCCCATAAGCACCAACATCGACACATCTGAATTTGTAATCAGCGTCCACAATTGCCATACGATTGAAAAAGTTTTTTTATAGTTAAAGAACTGAGATCCGGAGTTTGACGAAGCAGTTATTACAACATGCTTGCCGTCAATGGCTCCGATACAATTCGGAAAATTCCTAGTACTCCAAAACTCCTCTGCGATTCTTAGCCACTGTTCTTTTGTAGGTAGAGGCATTGTTTCCTTCATCAACCGTTCTATTATTGCACTGCAAACCTCTTTCACTATCTTGTGTACGGTGCTTAGTCCTAGTCTATAACGAAATGCTATAGAAGCGAAGCAGTCCCCAATAGCTAAAAATCTGCAAAGAAAAACATTATAATATTATTAATTTGTTTCCTTATATCAGGAACAGAATATAAAAAAGCATGGGCATTGATGCGAGATGCCTTCAGACGTTCTATTAAAAAGAGAAAATATACTAAAAGTGGGCAGGCTAGTATTCCTGACAAAAAATGGAAGTGTGAAGATGAAATGTCTTTTTTGTTACCGTACATGAAAGACCGACTATATGTCCAATTCCAACAATACCAGCTTTTGATGACGACAACGCTAACGAAGAAGAGTATATTGCTCAGTCACCTGAAGTTGGGCAACAAACGACTGACACACCACCATCTACACCGGAGGTTCGTCAATAAATGGCTGATACATTGCTAACTACACCATCACCAACTACAACTGAAAACTACCCTCAGCCAAAGCACACTGAACGAGGCCAAAAACGAACTGAGGAAACACCTAGCACAGTACAATTGAAGTATATAATAGACAGTAAAAAAATACTCCACCACCGGATGACATTGAACAATTTATGGCTGGGATTACAACTTTGCGATCTTTTCCCCCAAGAGACAGGGCTATTGCAAAAACCAAGATATTTGAAATAGTCTCTCGCATGGAAATAGATATTCTGAGCAGGCCATTCACAAGTAATTCTATGGTATCCACACCATCATCGTATAACTCCAACTATGCAGAAAATACTCCTATGCCAGATACAATGCAGGACTTCTCCCAAGGATATTTTCACCAGATACAGAGGAACTGACATATGAGCGCTTAGAATAATATTAATGAATGATTCCACCATGATACAAAGAAATTCTCTAATAAATCTTACCTGAGACATGCTGCTAGTTTTTCTTTTGGTGACAAGGCTTCCTTGAAAACTGTATCTTGTTTGGTTATCAGCAGTTCTATTTTCTTTAGTAAAATATCAAACTGAAACCGACTCATACGAAAATACAAGAAAAATTTTTCTTCATCGTCAATAAGTTCTTTAAACAGTGTCCAATACTCTCCTTCTAATTTTCTCTTCTTGAGCATTCCTATGCTCAAGAACGGCCATGCGTTATGCTCTTTTTTTAGTTTTATCCCGGTCTTCTTCTTCTAATAACAATGCAATTATTGCTAAATCTTCCACAGAGAAGTGTCTGAACATTTTCTGCAAAAATAAACGTGCCTTTCCTACTAAAGCTATTCAATAACTGCCAGTGAGAGCGGTTGCGTCTGACGCTCACGATGGTGTCTGTCGATGTCTGACACGACACACTTATGGCACGCTAGATGTAAATAAACGGTGTCTGTGGGTGTCTGCCACGACACTTGAATGTAACGCACTGTGTCTGTAGATATAAACGTTCCTTAATGCACGAGACGTGAGGTACCCCGATAGTTTTTCTTCCTGGCCCTTCTTCATACGCATTTATGATCGTTAAACAGCTATAACTATTTTACATAGATCAAAAGTAAGGTCAGTTCAGTCTTCCACCCTTTTCACAAAGAAAATCTAAAAAATATAATCAAACAGTCGATAATTTAACGAATAAAGACCTCAGTGACCTTTTCGGCTTAACATCAACGCTTACGGGCGTCAATGTAGGTAAAACCACGCTCTCACAGAACACCAGCATGAAACCGCAAAATAATGATACTGCGTTTTGTGTGGTGAGTGAAGAGAAACAAAGGCGTAGACCTTAGAGGTGCGAACGCACACGCATTTAGATTTTTATTCTCAACCTATGACACTTATGTCGCTGTCTATGGGCAATCGCATCCACTTACCATCAGGTGAAATGTGTGCCCGTTTGTCACGTTTATCTTATATTTTCACAATTATTCTATACATTCACATATATACGAGGGCGGCACTGAAAATTTCGGGAATCAAAGAAGTGACACAACATTACTATTTAAAAATGTATTTATTGCTTTTCGAAGTATTCTCCGCGAAATTTGACACATTTTTCCACACATGGACCAATCATTGAAGCAACCATTTCATTCGGAAGTTGGGGTCTCCAAAATGGCCGTTTTGTAGGCGTCCACAGCTTCTTCAGGTGATGAAAATCTCTGTCCACGCAATTTATTCTTTATTTTAGGGAAAGTATAGATATCATTAGGGCTTAGGTCGGGGCTGTACGGCGGATGGTCTAATAATTCTATGTTTTCTTGCTGAAAAAACTCTTTTGTTCTGTGTGCGGTGTGAGAACTCGCACTGTCGTGATGGAGAATGATGCAGCGGTTGTAGTTCTCTTTACGGAGTTCAGAAACGACCTGTGGCAAACAAATGCTAGCATACCATTCTGCATTAAGCGTTCTTTGTCCCTCAAGAGGAATAATCATAACATGACCGGGTTTTGGAGACAAACGTGGCCACCATTTTTTTTGCAGCACTCCGTGAACGAACAATTTTTGTTGGTTTTAACTCGTTTTCGAACACCCAAACTCGTGACTGGTTTTTTGTTTCGGGTTCGTACGCGTATATCCAGGATTCGTTACCTGATACGATGTTGTATACAGCATTTGAGGATCCTGCGTGGAATCTTTCGAGAGTTCTGACGCACCAAGTAACGCGAGCCGCTTTTTGCTCTTCACAGAGCGAATAATAATAATATAATAATAAATATTTATTTCATTTCCAATTAAACATGTTTACATACAGGAATAAATATGATTGCAATTAAATAAAGTAACAAAAAGTCTAACAAAAATAACATACTATGATAAAATTAAAACTATGTGTAGCTTAATAATGTAGAATATACGAAATAAAAATAAAAAAGTCAAGTTTATAATATTAGCTACCTGCCTGAACTAGGTTGAGTACCTGTGTTTCAGACATCACTTACACAATCATGTAGGACACTAGATATTTAAATAATTAAACTATATTATATAATAAATAAAATAACTAAAATAACAATTAATTGTTACCTACAATTAATACAAACTATTTTAGAATTTCTAACAACTTCTCTGTGTCTTCGTAATTTAATTTATTTAGAAATTCCCTTACACTTATATTACAGTTTTTATAACTTAGACTATATACCTTTAGTGACTTGTTGAGCTTGTTAGAAAGGGTCCTAAAAATATGTAAAATTTGTTCACAAATGCGTGTTTGGTTTGAAGGTTTACACAAACTAAGTCCATTCTTCTCCTGTCTATGGATTTAAATTAAATTGAAGTTCGGTATGCTGCTTTAATATGATGTTCAGGATAAACAACTGACGGACAGTTAGTACACTACATGCCAAGTAAAGTTGATGTGTAGGAAACATGAATGGACGGAAAGTGGCTACCTTTAAAACTGCTCTCTGAGCACGTTCTAATGGGAGCAATATTGTTTTAGAAGCTCCACCCCAGGAAGTAATGCCATAAGTGAGTATGGATTGACACAAAGCTAAATAGACCTGTCTTATCAATTTGAAGTCAGCGATGTTACGAAGATATTTAAAAATATATATTAATTTACGTACTCTAGCACAAAGTAAATCGATGTGCTTGCGGAAATTTAAATTTGTGTCAAGCGTGATACCTAGATATGTAATGTTGGGGTTCCTAATAAGTGTTATTCAAGGAAACGACCACATTAGTTACGTACTATTTAATGAATGCGCTGGTAATAATCTAAAATAAAGCATATAAGGTATAGTGCAAACTCAGCATACATACGGTTATAAAGTAGCGTACTTACTTACTAAACTAAAGGAGCATACATATTATTCTTACACTTCACCTCCCGAGGACATAGAAAAAAAAAAAGAATTAGGTACATTCTTTTTTTTACATAATTTTTACTAGATATTTACTTGAAGTATCATCTTTTAAAATAATAGTGTTTAATAGACATAAGGTACTTATTACAAATAAAATGGTACATACGTTTATCCTTATCATTATACATTGCAATGTTATCTAAAATTAAATCATACATTCAAATCCATTGACAAAAAGGCCTAGTCCTATTCTTATGTACTAATTCAATTTTATTATTTTTAATTATTTTTACGTTACAACCTAAATCTTCCATAACTGTATAGGGACCTTTAAATATTGCATCTAATTTACTACGTGCTTCATTTTTTACTAAAACCAAATCATTTTTCTCATATTTTGCAGAATTGACAGACTTATCATTTATTTCTTTCCGTTTATGCTTATTAATCAACAAATTTTTCTTTGCATCTTCATGAGCTAATTGTAACCTGTATTTTAATTGTAATGGATAATTATCTATATTATACAATGGTTCTACGGTATTACTTATGCTATCGGGTATTTGACAAAGTTTTCCAAAAACAAGTTCATATGGCGTGTAATTTGTTTCTGAATGGACTGTGTTGTTAAAACTGAAGCACCAAAATGGTAACCAATAGCTCCATGTATCCGTATGATTGTCACACTGGATCCTTAAAAATGCACCCAAAGTTTTGTGAGCATTTTCAAGAGCTTCAATCGACTGATGGTGATAGGCTGTAGAAGATAATTTTTCTATATTAAGTATTTTACAAACCTGTTCCATGGTTGCAGAAATAAATTCTGTTCCTCGATCTGTAGCCATTGTCGTCGGAATACCAAATCTTAATATGAACTGTCTAACAAATGCATCTGCAATGGACACTGTTTCTTTGTTTTGCAAAGGAATAGCTTGTACAAATTTTGTTAACTCGCATTGCATAGTCAATATATAACAATTACCATTTTCGTCTCTATCTAAGGGTCCCACTACATCTAAGTATAACTTTTTAAAAGCCGAGAAAGCTGTTGTGGTAATTTTCATCGGTTCTTTTATGTTACGAAAATATTTATGTTTCTGACATTTTGTACACTTTTTAACAAATTCCTGGACATCCTTGTCGATACTTGGCCAATAGTATCGACTTTTGATTGTATTTATCATTCTGCGCACTCCAGCATGACCGCTGGATGGCAGTAAATGAAAGTCATTCATAATAAGTGTCTTTTCGTTGTCGTCATCTATTCTTTTTATACCTCGTAATATGCATATTCGCGGTCCGGACCAATTACTAAGTGTTGTTATTTCATCACGAACACTTTTGATAAATTCTATATTATCATTATTTTTAATTATACACACTTCATTGATACGTATCTTTTCACAAAAATTGCTTAATTTCTGCACAAATTCGGCTCGCGAGAAATGCGCCTTGAAATCGAGATTAATGTATAGTGTCTTTTTACCCTCTATAAATGTAAAACATTCAAATTCTTCAGTTATCAAGCCATTATCTCTAATTTGTTTTAATTTGTTGCCTTCAATCAAGCACATTTCTACTGAATCACACGGTTTTCTTAATATATCCACATCTCTTGGTTGATGAGGCCAATTGTTAATGGATTTATTAAGATCCTTCTTTTTATCGTTATTCTTACTCTTACTTAACTCATTCAGCTTTTTCTTTTGCGCTCTGGTCATAACAGCCATTACTTGTTCATTCATACTTTTAAGTTCATCAGACGTTATACAAACTCTCGATAAAGCATCTGCCACAACATTGTCTCTTCCTTTCACATAGACTATTTTAAACTTATATTCTTCTAAAGTTAATCGAAATTTAAGTAATCTACTTGACGGATCTTTCATACCAAAAAGATATATTAATAGTTTGTGATCTGTCATTATGGTGAATTTGTTTCCATACAAGTATGGTCTGAAATACTTAACGGACCACACTATTGCCAAAAGTTCTTTCTGAATAGTTGGGTAGTTTCTTTCTGCTTTATTCAGGGGTCTACTGGCATATGCAACTGGTCTGAGATCTTTATTACATAATACAGAACCAATAGCAGTACCCGAGGCGTCTGTTTGTAAAATAAATTCATGATTTTCGGAAAAATCGGGATACTGTAAAGTTGGTAACGATATTAAAGCATTTCTTAAAAATTCAAAAGCGTTTTGACATTCATCAGACCAAATAAATGGTTCATTTTTCCTACTTAACTTATTCAAAGGTATTGCTATATCCGAAAAATTTCTTATAAATTTACGATAATAGTTGCAGAATGCTACAAACCGTTTTACTTCATCTGCATTTTTGGGAGTAGGATAATTTCGTAATACTTTTGTTTTTCTGGATCTGGTAAAACACCTTTTTCTGTAACCAAATGTCCTAAATAAAGAATTTCTTTCTTTAAAAATTCACATTTCTAAGGATTTAGTTTTAAATTTACTTTTCTCAATCTCTCCATGACAGTTATTAAATTTTTGTTATGGGAAGACAGATTTCTTCCAAATACAATGAGATCGTCCTGATATACTAAACATTTATCGTAAGTTAAACCAGACATCGCTACAGACATCATACGACTAAAGGCATTAGGGCTGATCTTTAAACCCATTGGTAAACGCTTCATGCAATATTGACCAGTATTTGTAGTGAAAGCTGTTAATTTACGACTACTAGGCTCTAAACTTACCTGATAGTAACCTTGGTGAAGGTCAAGATGAGTAAAATAAATGGCTCTAGTAAGCGTATCTAAAATTTCATTAATATTTGGTAGAGGAAATTTGTCGTCACAAATAACCTCGTTCAATTTTCTGTAATCTACAATTAAACGCCATTTTTTCTCATTACCTTTGCTACTTTTCTTAGGTACTAATAATATTGGACTGGACCATTCACTATTTGACTCTTCGATTATATCATTTTCTAACATATTCTCAACTTGCTTAGTCACTTCTGGTTTTAATGCCTGTGGTAACCTATAAGGCTTGACGTAAACTGGAGTAGAGTTTTGTTTTAAAACAATAGATTGCTCATAAATATTAGTTGTCGTTAACTTATCTCCTTCTAAATGAAAAATGTCAGAGTATTTTGCACAAATTGCTTCAATTGATTGTTTCTCTTCTCCATCTATAAATAATTTAAATTTAATTCAGATAGCAAAGTTTTAACCCTGGTAACGTCAATATTGGTTTTATTAAATTGACAAATATCATAATTATACAAACTTTTCAAATCTGGTGTGAAAGATGGCAAGTTTACTTCCTTGTCACTAACATTAAGTATTTTAACTAGAATTCTACTATTACTAACTGTAGTTATTGCATTTGCTATAAAGACATCCTTCGTTAACTCTTTACTGCATACTACTACTTCTCCAGTTACATCCTCATTCGAATAATAATAAAATGAATTGATTCCGAGCGTGCTGGAATAATCATAGAATTTTTCATCCTATCATGTTCATCAACAAAATGTAGATAATGTTGTTTATTACTGTTAAAAAGTGTTAAATTATTTGAACCTAAATCAATATTCGCACTAAATTTTTCTAAAAAGTCTAAGCCTATGATTCCGTCTGCTTTTAGTGGTAGCGAATCAAAAACAAGAAAATTATGCTGAAACGTGGTATTTTCGTATTTTAATATTAAATTTACAGAACCTTGAGATCGTCGCTGACCACCTATTCCATTTATTATAGTATTATCTCTATTAACAATGATATCTTTTGGCAGTACTTCATTTTTAATAATTGACAATGTTGCACCCGTATCAATAAGCCAATAGTATTTAATGTTTTTAATATAAAAAGTAACATATTTCGCATCACCTTGTAATGATAATATAAAGTGCTTAGGATCGAAAAAACTGATTCGATATACCTGCATTGTCGTCTTTATCGCATTGATGAGTGTCAGCTACTTTTTCTACTGGAAATGAGTTTTGACCTCGTCCACGGTTCCTAACATATCTAGAACCTCTATTTCCTCGTTGATTATTATATGAAGGACGATAATTTGCTCTAGAATTTCCGCTAGAACCTTGTCCTTGATTGTAGTGATTATTAAATTTATGCCCACGATGGTAATTGTTACCATATTGACTACGGTACATTCCTTTTTGACCTTGAGAACGTCTAAATTTGTGTACCGAGTGGCGTCCATTTTTAGATGCATACAAAATGTTACCTGGTGGTTGGAAAGACGTGCACTCCTCGTCTTTTGCTGCTTGTATGGCATCTTTCAAGCTGCTGAAGCCGCGTGCTGAGATGATGGTGCTCATTTTTGCGCTACGCAGGCCATCTGAAAAACATTTTATGGCAAAACTTTCACTGATTGATTTTGCCTAAATCTACTGTAACGGGAAAAGTACACAATTTTTCTGTTTCCTCGTATTTTTGTTTTATTTTCTGATAAAGATCTATTGCCGATTTCAAATTAATATCTTTACTTTTTTCAATAAGTAAATATATTTTACAACAGTTTTCATATGCGCTTTTCGCTTGATCTAACTTAGTTGAAATAACATTACTCTTATATCTAGTTTGTCCCTTTTTTACTAAATAATTACGTATTTCTACTAAACAGACATAATTTTGTTCCGAAATATCAAACATAATATTCTAAATCTAATAATAGAATTTCACAAATGTAACACATTCTACATAAATGCGAAGAAAAAGTCCGACGTTGCCTTTTGTTTCCGTTTGGTGTCTTATTACTGAATGTCCGCGTGCGGTTTTAGTACCTTTAGAATTATAGCGTTATGAAATATGATACCGCATAACTGGCTCACTCACTGATATTTATTATTTTTACGAAAAAATTAACAACCCACAACACTTATTTTCACTTTCATTATGCATTCACTTCTAGTTACTGATTCTGGTTACCTTCTGTGCGCCCTCTGATGGAGGATCTGATTCTCTGCATGGTACTCATCCCAATTTCCTGCTGGATCCATGTGCGGTGGCAGCTCCTGTACATCCGCAGGCCCACATAAACTGCTACGAGTCCAATAATGGCCAGAACAATATAGGTCACAATGCTAAGCCGCTCCACGTGGCCTCCGATTTCTTTCAACGTGGCGTCATTGTTGATTCCAGCCGCGTTTTGGCTGAGGAAAACCTCTTCTTTTTCCACAGTTGACCGACACATTATAATATATTATTAAGTAGTTACGTTAACTATACTAAAACTAACAATCCCCTTGGCAGAGTCATCCTGGCAGGGTCGCCATGTAATGTTGGGGTTCCTAATGGGTGTTATTCAAGGAAACGACCACATTAGTTACGTACTATTTAATGAATGCTCTGGTAATAATCTAAAATAATGCATATAAGGTATAGTGCAAACTCAGCATACATACGGTTGTAAAGTAGCGTACTTACTTACTAAACTAAAGGAGAGCATACATATTATTCTTACACTTCAGATATTTTATATTGTCTGCTTTTGTTAATGCGGAACATGCACATGCAGTGTCATTATACGAGTTACAATTATGAGCGTAAATATTTAGGTAAGTAGGTATGTTATTATTTCTCATTAAAAATAACATATATCGAATGCGGTATCCATCGGGAAAAAAACTTTTTTACACCTAATTGTTCATGCAAGATTATTTGTATTTGACTCATGCCAGGGGGTGCTAAGAATCTCCGGTGGAGGTTCGGTTGCCACCTACGACGACTCGACCTGGCAACATTTAACGCACGCACACTGAGGACTGACGAGAAGATCCTGGAGCTGGAAGAAGAGATAGACAAGTTGCGCTGGAGTATTATAGGATTATCCGAGGTCCGAAGAGAGGGGGAGGACACGGTGATTCTCGAATCCGGCAACTTGTTCTATCACCGGGAGGGCGACCATCTGTCCCAAGGAGGTGTCGGATTTATCGTCCACAAGTCTCTCGTCAACAACGCTGTAAAGATTGGGAGTGTGTCGACGAGGGTCGCGTACCTGATACTCAGAATCACCAAACGGTATTCGCTGAAGGTCATACAGGTTTACGCTCCAACCTCGGCACATCCCGATGAGGAGGTGGAGGAAATGTATGAGGATATTTCTAAAGCCATGCATTCCTCCAAAACCCACTACACGGTGTTGATGGGAGACTTCAACGCAAAACTAGGCACAAGAGAAAGCGGTGAGCTGAAGTTAGGGAAATTTGGAGTAGGGCAACGGAACCGAAGGGGCCAGCAGCTGGCCGACTTTATGGAGAAAGAGGGACTCTTTATGATGAACTCTTTCTTCCAGAAGCGGCTCCACAGGAAGTGGACCTGGTCGAGCCCCGACGGTTCGACAAAAAATGAGATTGACTTCATTATGACGACCAGACGCCAACTGTTCAGTGATGTCTCAGTGATCGCAAGGGTGAAAACTGGCAGCGATCACCGAATGGTTAGAGGCACACTGAACCTAAACGTTAAGTTGGAGAGGTCTCGTCTAATGAGGTCAACGCTCCGTCCCCCTCGTGCTCTAATCCAGAATCCCGAAAACTTTCAGCTCGAGTTACACAACCGCTTTCAGTGCCTACAAGATTGCAATGCAGTGGACGATATGAATGACAAGCTCGTGGAAACTGTCTATGCGGTCGGAGCTAAGTTCTGCAAGACCCGCCGCAGAAGAACACAAAAACTCTCCGATCACACTCTTAATCTCATGGCTGTTAGACGGGAGATGAGGCTGCAATCGTCAACAGATTTGACAGCATATAGGCAACTGAACAGACAGATCTCCAAATTCTTGCGGCGAGACTTACGCAACTTTAATACTGCTCGTATTAAAGAAGCGATCGAGCGGAACCAGGGCTCCAAAGTCTTTGCCAGAGCTCTGTCTGCCCGTAAGAGCAAACTTTCAAAGCTTAAGACTGAGTGTAGCAGCATCGTTTCCGGGACACCTGAGATTTTGAGTGAGATTGAGAGGTTCTATGGGCAGCTTTACACATCATCGTTGGAGCCACACGCAAGTGTGAGTAACGATCCAAGAGCAAGTCTTATCCGACACTATTCCGATGATATCCCGGACGTCAGTCTAAGCGAGATTAGAATGGCTCTCCAGCACCTTAAAAACGGCAGGGCCCCAGGCGAGGATGGAATTACAGCGGAGCTTCTGAAAGCGGGTGGAACACCGTTACTTGAAGTCCTTCAGAAGTTCTTCAATTCCGTCCTCCATGGTGGCACTACTCCAGAGGCGTGGAGCAGAAGTGCGGTGGTCTTGTTCTTTAAGATAGGCGACAACGCTCTCTTGAAAAACTACAGACCGATTTCCCTTCTGAGCCACGTCTACGTGCTGTTTTCGAGAGTCATTACAAATCGTCTCGCACGCAGACTCGACGACTTCCAGCCTCCCGAACAAGCCGGTTTCCGAAAAGGCTTCAGTACCATAGACCACATACATACCCTGCGGCAGATTGTACAGAAGACTGAAGAGTACAATTTGCCACTTTGCCTGGCGTATGTGGACTATGAGAAAGCCTTTGATTCCGTCGAAATTTGGGCGGTGCTGCAGTCCCTTCAGCGGTGCCAAGTTGACTGTCGGTATATCGAAGTGCTGAAGTGTTTGTACAGTAGGGCTACGATGGCTATCCGAGTACGGAACCAGAGCTCGAAACCTATCCAACTGCAGAGAGGTGTAAGACAGGGTGACGTTATATCCCCGAAACTCTTCACCGCTGCTTTGGAAGACGTTTTCAAGGTACTGGACTGGAAAGGATACGGTATTAACATCAATGGCGAGTACATCACTCACCTTCGATTTGCCGACGATATAGTCCTTATGGCAGAATCGCTGGAGGACTTAAGCACTATGCTCAATGACCTCAATAGTGCCTCCCAACGGATAGGTCTTAAGATGAACATGGACAAAACAAAGATCATGTTTAATGTCCATGTCACACCTATGCCGGTAGTTGTTGGGAGCACTATGCTCGAAGTTGTTGACGAGTACGTTTACCTGGGACAAATAGTCCGACTAGGTAAGTCCAACTTCGACCGAGAGATCAATCGACGGATTCAACTCGGCTGGGCAGCGTTCGGGAAATTACGACATATCTTCTCGTCAGGTATACCTCAATCTCTAAAAACTAGATTGTACAACCAGTGCGTGTTGCCAGTGATGACTTACGGATCTGAGACGTGGTCCTTCACTGCTGGCCATATGAGGACGCTCAAGGTCGCTCAGCGAGCTATGGAGAGGGCTATGCTTGGAGTTTCTCTGCGTGATAGACTCAGAAATGAGGATATCCGCAGTAAAACCAGAGTGACCGACATAGCCCAACGGATTAGTAAGCTGAAGTGGCAATGGGCCGGACATATAGCTCGAAGAACCGATAACCGATGGGGAAGAAAGGTTCTCAAGTGGCAGCCTCGTACCGGTAGGCGTAGTGTAGGGCGACCCCCCACTAGATGGAGTGACGACCTGGTAAGACATGCAGGAAGTCGATGGATGCAGGTGGCTCAGGACCGTGCTTTGTGGCATTACTTGGGGGAGGCCTATGTTCAGCAGCGGACTTGTGAAGGGCTGTAATGATGATGATGATGACTCATGCCAATGTTTAAAGTTGCCCGAATTTCGCGGTATGTCACATGTCGATCTTCCTCAATCAACTTACGCACAGCATCAACGTTTTCTTGGGTGACTGCAGTTTTTGGACGACCTTAACGGGGATCATTACTGAGCTTGGCGCGTCTACGTTGAAATTCAGCAAACCAGAGATAAATTGTGGTTTTAGATGGGAATTCATCACCAAATGCGGAAATCATCCGGTCAACACACTGTTTTTGTGTTAAACCACTTCGAAAGTCATAATAAATCAACGCTCTCGAATTTTCTCGAGTCAATTCCATTTTCTCAACGACTAAACAAGTTTGACAAAACCTTGTGACAAGACCGAGAATCTTTCTAAATATAATAAATAAATGGTATCCGATTTTTAAAACCAAGGAGTTTTCAATTAAAAAGATTTTAATATGACAGGAACAATGGAAATATTCCATTCCCGATACTTTTAGTGCAGCCCTCGTATTATGAGACACTAACTCTGTTTGACACTTCATCTTAAGCTTGTTTCAGTGCGATGAATCCACGCAAAACTTTGTAGGGGATGGTTAATATTATTATATTAGTAGATGTTGTTTGCATGCTCCGTGAGTGGCATGCAAGCAACATGCGGAAACGCCGTTTTAACATCTCACTGGTAAAACTGTTATTAGATATTAAAGTGTATATATTCAAAAAAGTGGTTATTATGTTAATCTCTTTGGAGTTTAAAATTACAGGTAAACAGTGGTAAACAGTGGTAGAGCCACGCGGCAGCTTTGGTGTTGCACGTATGGGCCGGCTCAAACCGGGGTGGTATCACGACCTCACAGAATACCGGCGTGAAGTGGAAGCTCTGCTTCCGAGTTTCGTCTGGTGAGTGCAGGTGGCCGGAGGCCCTAATCCCCCACCCCCCCATCAACATGGTAGCGGAATTAAATGATGATAGACTACCCCAAGAGGGTACCAGCACCCCTGGAGAATCCCTCGCTGAGCATCCACGACCATGTTTTTCCACTCTTGAGCGTGAGTGCTCAGGCTGCCCCGCGGATTCGGGGGGGGGGGGGCTAAATTCCGCTCAAGACAACAACTGCTCAGGGCAAACGGAGCAACAAGACCAAGGCGACCCGGCCACGCTATCCGTGAATGTCTGCAATATCAGGGGACTTCACTCTAACCTAAACGCCGTCCACTACCATCGAGACGACGAGGCCGGCTCTGCTCTTTCCGACCGAGACGCAGGTGTCCTCTCCGGCCGATGTCTCGTATCTCTCCTACCCGGGGTACAAACTGGAACACTCCTTTGTGCCTCGGGCTGGAGTTTGCGTTTACATCAGAGAGTACATCTGTTCTCGACGCCTCAGCAGCCTTGAAGCTACGGACCTGTCCATGTTATGGCTGCGCGTAGACAACAACGATCATCCCTGCGTCTATGCGTGCCTCTATAGGTCACATAGCGGTAATGCTGACACAGACCGACTGATCGACCACGTCCAGATGGCTGCAGTTTCTATTATATATTTTATATATACTTGGTGATTATAACGCCTACCACGCTGAATGGCTTGGTTATCGTTTAACCGATCATGCAAATAGATCTGTTCATGATTTTGCCTTGGTGTATGGTCTGACACAACTGGTTACTTCGCCTACGCGGATTCCAGATGTGGAGGATCATGCACCTTCCCTGTTGGACCTTCTACTGACCTCTTACTCGGACGGATATCAAATTTCCGTCGACGCCCCCTTAGGCTCCTCGGACCATCGTCTTGACCGTAGTGTGGGGCCACTCACGCTAAAATCGCAGTTGCATTCTGCAGGCTGCCGCCGTGTTTGGCACTATAGGTCAGCCGATTGGGATGGGATGGGTCTTTCTTTGCTTCCTACCCTTGGGGCGGGTTTGCTTCTCGCCGGACGATCCCAACGTTGTTGCCAATTCTGTCGCTGATGTGGTACGAGTACTTCAGGGTTTGAAACTTTTTATTCCTTCCTCTGTGGTTCCCATTGGAGGCAAATCTCAGCCATGGTTTGGTCGCTCCTGTAAAATAGCACCATGCTATAAGCAGGAGTGCTACCAAGTCTGGGCTGCCGCATCAACTTCCAGGGATGTAAACACCAGCGCTCTAAAAAAGAAGTATAATTGCGCCTCTAGGTACTTCAAAAGAGTCATTGCCAAGGCAAAGTCAGAGCACATAGGCAGAATTGGCGAGAAACTAGTTCACCTTCCTTCTGGAACCCGTGCATTCTGGTCTCTCGCCAAGTCTGTCCAGGGGAATTTCTTTCAGCCATCTCTTCCATCTCTGCACAGGGAGGACCAGTCACTGGCCCATACCGCAAAGGAGAAAGCCGATCTGCTAGGCTCTTTCTTTGCATCCAACTCGACTCTCGATGACGGGCGGAGTACGCCGCCGACCATCCCACGGTGTGAGTGCTCCATGCCAGAAGTGCAGTTCAGACAGCGCTCGGTTTGCAAAGCACTCCTCTCCCAGGACATCCACAAGCCGAGTGGGCCTGACGGAATCCCCCCAATCATGCTGAGGACGTGTGCTCCTGAGTTGGCACAGGTTTTAACGCGTCTTTTTCGGTACTCCTACTCCCTAGGCGTAGTCCCAAAATCATGGAAGACGGCTTTCGTCCACCCGATTCCTAAAAAAGTCGACCGCTCAGACCCGTCCAACTACCGGCCTATCGCCATCAACTCCTTGTTCTCCGAAACAATGGAGTCCATTGTTAACTGCCAGCTCATGAGGTATCTTGAGGATCAGCAACTGATTAGTGATCACCAATACGGTTTTCGCCGTGGTCGGTCAGCTGGTGATCTTCTGGTCTACCTAACTCACAGATGGGTGGAGGCAGTAGAGTCCAAGGGGGAGGCATTGGCCGTTAGTTTGGATATTGCGAAGGCCTTCGATCGGGTTTGGCACAAAGCGCTCCTTTCGAAGCTCCCTTCCTACGGGCTTCCCGAGAAAAATTGTGCGATTGGATCACCAGCTTTCATGCAGATCGGAGCATCAAGGTCGTTGTAGACGGTGCAAGCTCCGATTGCAAGCCTATTAATGCTGGTGTTCCACAAGGCTGCGTGCTATCGCCAACGCTGTTTCTTCTGCGTATCAATGATATGTTGCAAACCCGTAACATTCATTGCTATGCAGATGACAGCACGGGTGATGCTCTTTACACCGGCCGAGCCAATATTTCTCGGGAAAACGTCTCCGAGTACCGGGACAAACTTGTATCTGAAGTCGAGTCTTTGCTGAACAGAGTCTCGGATTGGGGGCGACTAAATCTTGTCCAGTTTAACCCCCAGAAGATACAAGTTTGCGCGTTAACCGCTAAAAAGAACCCCTTTGTCGTATCTCCTCAGTTTCAAGGCACTCCCCTTGTTGCCTCAGCCAGTATCGGAATCCTCGGCGATGATATATCGAGTGACGTGCAGTTTTGCGGTCACTTGGAAGAGAAGGCCAAATTGGCCTCTAAAAAGCTTGGCGTGCTCAGCAGAGCGGGACAGTATTTCATGCTGGCACACCGCCTGCAACTTTACAAGGCACAGGTTCGGTTGCACATGGAATACTGTTCCCATCTCTGGGCTGGGGCTCCCCAGTACCACCTCCTTCCACTTGACCACATCCAGCGCAGAGTGCTTTCCGATCGGCTCGATTCACTGGCGCTGCGAAGAGATGTTGCATCTCCTTGCATTTTCTTTCGCATATACCATGAGGAGTGCTCTGAGGAATTGTTCGGATTAATCCCAGCCGCCAAATTTCGTGAACGCACTACGCGGCAAACGTCCCGATACCATCCACATCATCTGTATGCTTGGCGGTCCACCACTGTACGTTTCAAAAGGAGTTTTCTACCACGTTCTCTCTGTGGAATAGTTTACCACCGGCGATTTTTCCGGACCGATACGACCTGGGGACCTTCAAGAAAAGAGCTTACTCCTTTCTAAAGGGGCCGGCAATGCACCTGCAATTCCCCTGGTGTTGCGGTTGCTCATGGGCGGCGGTAGTCACTTAACTTCAGGTGAGCCACATGCTCGTTTGCCCCATCTTCTATAAAAAAAGTGAACAGTGGCTGTTTAAGCTGAAAAATTCTATTTCTAAAAATCTGATTCTCTGTTTTTTATTAAAAATAGAAGTCATGGAAGATTTTTTGTATCCTGTTGACGCAAATAGAAAAAATATATTTGAATAAAAAATCATGAGTGCAATTAGTTTTATTAAAATTTTCGTATTTTTAAAAAATACTAAAAGAAGGGCTTGAAATAATAGATTTTCTCACAAAAGAAGGGAACTTGAAAAGAAAGGAAAAAAGCCGGACCAGAGACCGGACGCGAACCACGAAACTTCGATATCATGCCCGACCGACATCCCACCTGAGCTATCACGATCGCTAGGGATCTGTAAAAATTTACCTTCTTCTTTTCTATTAACCTCTTCGTTCTGTTCAACATTTACGGTGGTACCGTGGATAGATGGTATAAATTGTAAGTTATACGTTGGCAAAGAGATTTAAATATATACTAACATACTTAAATGTCTTTGAACGTTGGTATGCCGAATTTAATCATGGAAGAAAATCTAACAAAGATAACCATCGCTCAGAAAGCCCTACGTGCTGTGGCAAACAAAGAAATGGTTACATCGAGAAAAGTACCTAGCAGATTATTGTATTCCGGGGTGAAGAAAGAAATGATTTGATAGGTTGTATAAGGTCAATTTAAAGAAATAATTCTGAGGCTTTTCGAGACCATTATAGTGTTTTAGCAATGGAAGAAACGTGGCATTATTACGATACCGAAACAAAATACAGTGGAAAAGACCTCAGATAGTCAAGGAGAAGTAATAATCCAATATTTTAACATGGAGCTACTATTGCACTTTGTAAATAGATCTAATAACAAACTGAGCAACTTTTTTTTACTTTATGACTACCGCCAGCCCCATCTTTCCGTATCTAAGAAGCTCATATCTGCAATAGCGCAACTAAATTTGAACCAAAACCATGTAGCAAAATAATCAAATTAATTTTGCGTCAGATGAATATTCTGTACTGTCATTTTCTGTTTGAGCTACGTATTTTATGGCTGACATATATTTGTAGCGGTGTAAGAGAACCACTGTAGCATGTCATCCTGTGGGTGTGGGTGGGAAAATAGGATATGGGCAGCTGCATCTTCCCTCGATCCTTTGTTCGACATCAACACAAAAGTGGTAAAAAACAGCGATTGACAACCCGCCTGCCAAGTGAAAAAAGGCACATTTATGACGTCATCTAAGGAAAATCCTATGTTCAGTAGAGGACTATTGATATGTTGTAATGAATGAAAACATTAATGAAATAGCTTGATCGTAGAATATGTTATATTTAATATTAGTAACTCTCTTATTCTTTTTTTTTTTTTTTTGTAAAACTATTATAAAATATAATATTTAATATTATATTTTATAATTGTAACGAACACAGTAAGCTTAACATTACTATGTCCGTTGTAAAAATATGCAATAAATAGTAAAAAGTTGGTAACCCAATATTTACTAAATAAAGTCCTAGGCGTCATTTAAACTCTTACTATTCATTAATTACGTTTTATCGTAGCGCTCATAAAAGTCCCATATGCATCGTAAGTTTTGCTAAACAGCGCTCCCTGGGCTATGTTCGAACATTATTATCATTTTATTATTAAGAGAATATCACTGTTTGGAAGTTGGTGTTATTTTCTCTTTTTAGAAACTTGTTATTGCATAGTATCATGTTGTACAACATCTGATTACCGTTATCGTAACAGCTTATTAAAAGTCCACTGCGGAATATAGGCTTCCCCCATAAATTGCCTCATAGCAGCTCAAAGTTGGTTGGTTATAGGAAAGTTGTTACTGTCCATCCTCTGATTTGTTTCCCTTCGTCACCTCTTGTGACACTCAGGGGTTGATATGGGTCTAGAAGTTGGGGTAATGCTTATTCTTATACTCGTAATAATAATATCTGACTACTTTTGTTTAAGCCGTGGTAGCTCAGGTGCTAAGCGCTCGCTGTTAAGTTCGCAGTATGCGAGCAACCCGAGTTCGATCCCCGCCGGCACCTATGAAATTGCATTTTAAGTACTGATTTACCACGTGTTCGGCGGTGAAGGAAAACAACGGCGGTGAGGACACCTGCAAGTTTGAGAAATAATAAAAAAAAATTGTTGACCCTGCAGGCCATGTCTGGAACTTCCCGCTAATTTCGAAATCAAAGCGCTCCAAATACTACTTATTCGCGAACAAATCAACCGATTTTGATGTAATTTACAGGCAATCGATAGAAGATTTCTGAAAATATTGTATCAACAATTTGCCGTTGCTCTTTTGAAATTTCCATGTGAAGAGATCACGGATTCACGGAACATAAAAAAGAGCTACTAATAAGTTCAGTCTGTTATATTTGAAACGTTACGCGGCAATAAACAATATACATAGCACGTTACTATGTCGCCGCAGGCTTCCAATATATGACCAAAATGCTATATATTCTGTGTTATTGGATTGTAAGCTGTTTGCACACATGGTCTTAATTGAACTGCAAACGTTTTCGTACACTTTATACCTGTATATTTATGTAACCCGCAGGGGCGGCGTATATAGCAGCTGAAGAGCGAAGTTTTAACATACCGTCATAAAAACAATATTTTGACTTCTGGCAAGATTCGTTATTTTAAAATATGTTTTCCTGATTACATTTTTATAACTCAACAAAATCATCATAATACTAGAAAAGTAGGAATATACATTTGGTTCACCGTGATATACACGGTTATTTTTCAAAGAGTAGTCAAATATTAAACTTAATTTCAATTAAATAAATAATAATATACCGTTTTCATAGTCTTTGAAAATGCGAGTAAATAAAGCTTCTTTTTTGACTTATTCGAAATTATCCCAAATTGAATGTGATTTATAGGCAATAAAATGTTTGCCTACCGATCGACCCTTACGAATGCTTGCGCAGTAAATTACCACGTATTTTGAATTTAAAGATAAAAAGGAAAGAATGTTTGAGGTTTTTTATTAGTTTTTCTTTTCCATTTGCCTATATTACTTATTCTAAACCTTCTCTGCAAATTTGGCCGCTTTGAAAAATTACCCGGCATCGTAGAACTTTTTAACTTTTTTAACCTCCGTAAATGAATGAACTCTGAAGAGCGTGGTTTGCAAGATGATGTTGCGTTAAGAAAGGAACGCTTCGGTGGTTTGGTCATGTAGAAAGAATAAATGAGGAAAGAGTGACAAAGCAAATTTATGTTGCAGAATTGAATGGCGGAGTAAGAAAGGGACGTTCTAGGCGAAAGTTTATCGACCAAATTTGCGATATATTGAAAATGGGCCAAATTAGGAGTACCCTTAACCGACGAGCATGTATGCGTTGGTATCTGAATGTGGAAGAGATGACAGAGGTGTATCAGGATCTCTGGGTGAAACCTTCGTCTAGGGTGTTCGTGTAGGGTGCAATATGAATTTTCATTTCACTCTTGCCTTGTAAGCAATGTGTACAGTAGGCCTGCCACCACTCCCTCTGCAGACCTTAGCATCTCGTCATCATACTCTATCATATCCGGTTGCCTTACCTGCTTGCTGCTTTCCCTACCTCCGTCCACTTCTTTTAAAATTTCTAGTACATTTAATTTAAAAGACGCTTCACTCATAAACACGCTTTTAATGTATGCCCTCCATATTCGTCATTAAGCATACAGCCATTTTCATCACGTATAGCATTCATTTTAGGCTGTTTTGAATTTCCCCTGACAGTTCTTACCGGTTTCTAGAACATTTTAATATTTGTCTGGAAGTTATCAGATATCCTTCTATCATTCTTATCCATTCTTTCTTACTTTTTCCTTTTAACTACTTCTTACACTCCGTTATTAAGACCTCTGAAAAGATTTAACAGTGGTAGAGTCACGCGGCAGCTTTTACTGTTGCACGTATGAGCCGGCTCATGCTAGGATACCACAACCTCACAGAAGACCGGCGTGAAGTAGAAGCTTTGCTTCTGCGTTTCGTCTGGTGAACGCGGGTGGCCGTAGGCCCCCTCCCCCGCTTTACATGGTAGCTGAGTTAAATATAACACTACCCCAGGAGGCTACCAGCACCCCCGGTGACGGAGAATCCCTCACTGAGCATCCACGCGCAAACTCCCCTACTCTTCCTCAGGGTGGGTGCTCAGGCTGCCCCTCGTATTCTGGGGGGGCGTAATCCCGCTTAAGACTAAACCTGCTCGGGGTAAACGGAGCAATAAGTCAAAGGCGCCCCCTCCCACGCTATCCGTGAATTTCTGCAACATCAAGGGACTTTATTCAATCCTTAAGAGGGTAGACGGTCTGCGCGGGAATTGAAAAATAGGTATTTGAAGAAATTATTGCCGTCCTTTACCTCTGGTCTCCACCCTAAGAGTGCGATAGGGACAACTGCAGCCCCAAACGATTTTACCTACAAAAATAGGTATTTGAAGAAATTATTGCCGTCCTTTACCTCTGGTCTCCACCCTAAGAGTGCGATAGGGACAACTGCAGCCCAAAACGATTTTACCTACAAAAACCATGACCGATCGTCGTTTCGTATTCCCCTATTTTCACCTCGAAAACTAAGCCAAATAAATTATTTTTGGTATCAAAATTTAAAGGAAGAATAGATCTATGCTTCTATCATTTGCTTTTATCTTAAAACTTTTCAAATTTCTTTGGTAGTCGTCCGATTACGGAGGTAAAAACGGGGCATTTTTTTAGGTTTTTAGAAAGTCATATTTATTTTTGTAATATTTTTTTGACAAGAAGTAAATGACAGGGGCATGCCTTCAATAGATCTAGATTTTATAAATAAAAACGATTACTCTATAGGTATTATCCAGGAAGAAAATAGGGGAATACATTTGTATGGAAAAAATGCATCCCGTCTACCCTCTTAACGCCGTCCACTACCATCTGGAAACGGTGAAGCGGACCTTGCTCTTTCTAACCGAGACACAGATGTCCTCTCCAGCTGATACTTCATATCTCTCCTACCGGGGGTACAAATTAGAATACTCCTTTGTGCCCCGGGCTGGAGTTTGCGTGTACGTCAGAGAGGACATCTGTTTTCGACGCCTCGACAGCCTTGAAGCTACGGACCTGTCCATGTTATGGCTGCGCGTAGACAACAACGATCATCCCTGCGTCTACGCGTGCCTCTATAGGACACATAGCGGTAATGCTGACACAGTCCGACTGATTGACCACGTCCAGATGGCTGCAGTTTCTATTATATATTTTATATATACTTGGTGATTATAACGCCTACCACGCTGAATGGCTTGGTTATCGTTTAACCGATCATGCAAAAAGATCTGTTAATGACTTTGCTTTGGCATATGGTCTGACACAACTGGTTACCTCGCCTACGCGGATCCCAGATGTGGAAGACCATGTACCTTTCCTGTTGGACCTTCTGCTGACCTCTCATCCGGACGGATATCAGGTCTCTGTTAATACTCCTCTTGTCTCCTCGGACCACTGTCTGATCCGGAGTATATACTCACGCTCCCATCACGATTGCTTACTTTTTTTTATAGAAGAGGGGGCAAACGAGCATGCGGCTCACCTGGTGTTAAGTAACTACCGCCGCCCATGATCAACCGCAACACCAGGAGAATTGCGGGTGCGTTGCCGGCCCTTTAGAAAGGAGTAAGCTCTTTTCTTGAAGGTCCCCAGGTCGTATCGGTCCGGAAAAATCGCCGGTGGTAAACTATTCCACAGAGAGAACGTGGTAGAAAACTCCTTTTGAAACGTACAGTGGTGGACCGCCAAGCATCCAGATGGTGTGGATGGTATCGGGACGTTTGCCGTGTAGTGCGTTCACGAAATTTGGCGGCTGGGATTAATCCGAACAATTCCTCAGAGCACTCCTCATGGTATATGCGAAAGAAAATGCAAGGAGATGCAACATCTCTTCGCAGTGCCAGTGAATCGAGCCGATCGGAAAGCACTCGGTCGTCGACGATTCGAGCCGCTCTGCGCTGGATGCGGTCAAGTGGAAGGAGCTGGTACTGGGGAGCCCCAGCCCAGAGATGGGAACAGTATTCCATGTGCGGCCGAACCTGCGCCTTGTAAAGTTGCAGGCGGTGTGCCGGCATGAAATACTGTCCCGCTCTGCTGAGCACGCCAAGCTTTTTAGAGGCCAATTTGGCCTTCCCTTCCAAGTGACCACGAAACTGCACGTCACTCGATATGTCGACGCCGAGGATTCTGATACTGGCTGAGGCAACAAGGGGAGTGCCTTGAAACTGAGGGGATACGACAAAGGGGTTCTCTTTAGCGGTTAACGCGCAAACTTGTGTCTTCTGGGGGTTAAACTGGACTAGATTTAGTCGTCCCCAATCCGAGACTCTGTTCAGTAAAGACTCGACTTCAGACACAAGTTTGTCCCGGCACTCGGAGACGTTTTCCTGAGAAATATTGGCTCGGCCGGTGTAAAGAGCATCACCGGTGCTGTCATCTGCATAGCAATGAATGTTACGGGTATGCAACATATCATTGATATGCAGAAGAAACAGCGTTGGCGATAGCACGCAGCCCTGTGGAACACCAGCATTAATAGGCTTGCAATCGGAGCTTGCACCGTCTACAACGACCTTGATGCTCCGATCTGCAAGAAAGCTGGTGATCCATTCGCACAATTTAGCGGGAAACCCATAGGAAGGGAGCTTCGAAAGAAGCGCTTTGTGCCAAACCCGATCGAAGGCCTTCGCAATGTCCAAACTAACGGCCAATGCCTCCCCCTTGAACTCTACTGCCTCCGCCCATCTGTGAGTGAGGTAGACCAGAAGATCACCAGCTGACCGACCACGGCGAAAACCGTATTGGCGGTCACTAATCAGCTGGTGGTCCTCAAGGTACCTCATGAGCTGGCAGTTTACAATGGACTCCATTGTTTTGGAGAACAAGGAGGTGATGGCGATTGGCCGGTAGTTGGACGGGTCTGAGCGGTCGCCTTTTTTAGGGATCGGGTGGACGAAAGCCGTCTTCCATGATTTTGGGACTACGCCTAGGGAGTAGGAGTACCGGAAAAGACGCGTTAAAACCGGTGCCAACTCTGGAGCACACGCCCTCAGCACAATTGGGGGGATTCCGTCAGGCCCACTCGACTTGTGGATGTCCAGGGAGAGGAGTGCTTTGCGAACCGAGCGCTGTGTGAACTGCACTTCCGGCATGGAGCACTCACACCGCGGGATGGTCGGCGGCTTACTCTCCCCGTCATCGAGAGTCGAGTTAGACGCAAAGAAAGAGCCTAGAAGATCGGCTTTCTCCTTTGCAGTATGGGCCAGTGAGTCGTCCTCCCTGTGCAGAGATGGAAGAGATGGCTGACAGAAATTCCCCTGGACAGCCTTGGCGAGAGACCAGAATGCACGGGTTCCAGAAGGAAGGCGAACTAGTTTCTCGCCAATTCTGCCTATGTGCTCTGACTTTGCCTTGGCAATGACTCTTTTGAAGGACCTAGAGGCGGAATTATACTTCTTTTTTAGAGCACTGGTGTTTACATCCCGGGACGCTGATGCATCAACCCTGGCTTAGTAGCACTCCTGCTTATAGCATGATGCTATTTTACAGGAGCGACCAAACCATGGCTGAGATTTGCCTCCAATGGGCACCACAGAGGAAGGAATAAAAAGTTCCATACCCTGAAGTACCACATCAGTAACAGAATCCGCAACAACGTTGGGATCATCCGGCGAGAAGCAAACCCGCCCCCAAGGGTAGGATGCAAAGAAAGACTGCATCCCATCCCAATCGGCTGACCTATAGTGCCAAACACGGCGGCAGCCTGCAGAGTGCAACCGCGATTTCAGCGTGAGTGACACAACACTCCGGACCAGACAATGGTCCGAGGAGCCTAAAGGGGCGTCGACGGAAATCTGATATCCGTCCGAGTGAGAGGTCAGCAGAAGGTCCAACAGGGAAGGTGCATGATCCTCCACATCTGGAATCCACGTAGGCGAAGTAACCAGTTGTGTCAGACCATATGCCAAGGCAAAATCATGAACAGATCTCCCCGCATGATCGGTTAAACGTGAACCAAGCCATTCAGCGTGATGGGCGTTAAAATCGCTGAGGATCACGATCTCTGCGGAGGGGATCTGCTGTAGCAACGAATCTGCAGCCATTTGGACGTGGTCGAAGAGTCGATCTGTTTCGGCATTACGGCTATGGGACCTATAGAGGCACCCGTAGACGCGCGGATGGTCGTCGCTGTCTACGCGTAGCCAAAGGATGGACAGGTCCGAACCTTCAAGTCTGCCGAGGCGTCGAGAACAGATGTCCTCTCTGACGTAAACGCAAACTCCAGCCCGAGGCACATAGGAGTGTTCCAGTTTGTACCCCGGGTAGGAGAGATACGAGACATCAGCCGAAGAGGACACCTGCGTCTCGGTCAGAAAGAGCAGAGCCGGCCTCGCCGTCTCGAGATGGTAGTGGACGGCGTTTAGGTTAGAGTGAAGTCCCCTGATATTGCAGAAATTCACGGACAGCGTGGCAGGGGTCGCCTTGATCTTGTTGCTCCGTTTGCCCCGAGCAGTTGTAGTCTTGAGCGGAATTTTGCCCCACCCAGAATACGCGGGGCAGCCTGAGCACCCACGCTCAGAAGTGGAGAAACATGGTCGTGGATGCTCAGCGAGGGATTCTCCAGGGGTGCTGGTACCCTCCTGGGGTAGTCTATCATTATTTAATTCCGCTACAATGTTGATGGGGGGGGGGGATTTGGGCCTCCGGCCACCTGCACTCACCAGATGAAACGCGGAAGCAGAGCTTCCACTTCACGCCGGTATTCTGTGAGGTCGTGGTACCACCCCGGTTTGAGCCGGCCCATACGTGCAACAGCAAAGCTGCCGCGTGGCTCTACCACTGTTGTGCTGTTGTACCATTGTTGTGCTGTGTGTGTTACTGCAGGTTGCCGCCGTTTTTGGCATTATAGGTCAGCCGATTGGGACGAGATGCGATCTTTTTTTGCATCCTATCCTTGGGGGCGGGTTTGCTTGGTTTGCTTCTCGTTTGATGATCCCAGCGTTGTTGCTGATTCTGTCGCTGATGTGGTGTTCAGGGAATGGAAATTTTTATTCCATCGTCTGTGGTACCTATCGGAGGCAGAACCCAGCCTTGGTTTGGTCGCTCCTGCAAAATTTCATTACGTCATAAGCAAGAGTGCTAACAGGCCTGGACTCGTGCATCGACGTCTCAGGATGTAAATACGAGCGCTCTTAAAAAGAAGTACAATTCTGCCTCCAGGTTCTTCAATAGTATCATTGTCAAGGCAAATTCAGAGCACATCGCAGAATTGGCGAGAAATTAGTTCGTCGTTTGAACACGTGCATTCTGGTCCCTACACCATGGAAGACAGCCTTCGTGCACCCGATCGCTAAAAAAGGTAACCGCTCTGATCCGTCCAACTATAGGCCTATCGCCATCACCTCCTTGTTCTCTTAATTATGGAATCCATTATTAACAGCCAGCTCTGCGGTACTTTGAGGGTCACCAGCTGATTAGGGACCGCCAGTACGGTTTCCGTCGCGGTCACTCGGCTGGTGATCTTCTAGGTTACCTAACTCATAAATGGGCGAAGGCAGTAGAGTTCAAGGGGAAGGAGTTGGCCGTTAGTTTGGACATAGCGAAGGCCTTCGATCAGGCTTGGCGCAAAGTGCTTCTTACGAAGCTTCCTTCCAATGGACTTCCCGAGAAATTGTGCAATTGGATCACCATAGATAGTGCATGCTCCGATTACAAGCCCATTAACGCTGATATTCCACAAGGCTGTGTGCTATCTCCGACACTGTTTCTTCTGCATATCAATGACATGTTGCAAACTTTCTCGTCTTTCTTCATATTTTACGACGAGTTTCTGCTCTTAAGATTTAATGTCACCTATTAAATGATTATTTTGATTTTTTAGTGCTACTATAATATTCTCATCTGAGTTGTATGCTGGTACATCCTTAAGAATAATGGGTGGGTCCTTATTTTTTACTTCCTCAATATGCAGGCTAGCTCTTTTTTTGATTTGCATCCCACAATGACTTTTTGATCTCTAGCTTTACGAAGCTTTGCTATCTGTATGCTCTCACTTTTTGCGTTCACCGCTGATCTTATTTACCTCATACATTGTCTCATAGGGCTAGCAACCGCAGTTTTTCTATTTTAAGTCGATAATAAGATGACGCTGCTGCCCATGTTTTGATTTGTTTCTCTCTGTCGCCTCTTACGACACCCACGGGAAGATATGGAGTAGTGGATATTCTTAAACAGCCACTACACGGTAACTATGTATGTTAATGCAAAAAGTGAGAAATTTTGTGGTAAGAACTGGTAATGCTTCGGTGGTTTGGTTATGTCAAATAATGAATAAGAACAGAATAACAAATCAAAAATATAATGTTTAAAATGGATAGCAATATCGGCAAAAGATGCCCGAGATGCAAGTTTTCCGAACAAATTGGCGATATATTGAAGATGGGTTTAAATTAAGAGTACCCTTAACCGACGAATATGTATTCGTAGCTATATGGAGGTGAAAGAAGCGAGGTAGGTACGATTTCTTAGCTCTTGTCACGATTTTTCCTTACGGTCCAAAGAAAACCTTTCGCTCCAATGTCCTATACACTCCTCGACATTTTATGATAAATCTTTTGCTGTTCTTGGAGTAAGACTCTGAAACTCCTTACCCCAGTCCATTAAAAGTGCTCAATCTTTAAATGTGTTCAAGAAACAAATTAAGGAACACTATTTGTCTCTTTAACTCCTCTCTCTTTCTCCTCTTAGTTATGGTCACTAATATACCTTAAGTATGTTGTCATTATATAGTATATAAGTTATATTTTTTTGTCTAATTTAGTGCACCCTACCCATTATTCTTATTTTTATTTTTATTAATTTCCTCGTCTGGGTTGTCTGGAAGAGATTGCTATGTAGCAATAAGACCGCCTTTTGTTTATCCCTCATTATTTTCATTATCTATTAATGTTTTGTTGGTGTACAATAAAGAGTATTGTATTGTATTGTATTGTAGATGTGTCAGGATCGTGCCAATTGGAAGTCCGTAAACTTTGCCTAACCTGTAGGTAACAGCTTGAGTATTTATGTTTTGATTGTGAATTATTTTAAAAGGTATAATATACTAAATGCATTCAATTATCATTGGTTCTGTAAATCATTAGTAATTTGATAGAGTAACTTAGCTCTCTTGGAGATATTCCTTTGTGTTAAATAAAATAGTCAAATCAATTGGAGTAAAGAGAAATTTTAAAATTTTAGGAAAGAGAAGAGGCGATGTGATCAGAGATGTGATCAGATCTGGAATTTGTTGTAACTTCATTTTACCGTTGATGAGTACAGTCTGGCCGTTTAGTGACGGTGACGGAGGGAAATTGAAACACGATGGGCAGCAGCATTTTCCTGATAACAATTCAAAATAATAAAAAACTGCGGTTGACAACCCGCTCGCCAAGCGTGACAACTATGGCGAAATCCCCCTACGAGGCAGTTTATGGGAGACGCTTTTGTCAGCAATAAACTTTTATAGGCTAATGGAAATATAGTCTAGTAGGTTAACTTTTTGAGAAGTCTATTAAAAACTACTGTTATTTGACTGTTTTGATTTTTAAAATTCAAAGAAATTACCTTTATTGTCCATTGCTCGTTACCAACAAAATCGAATATGCTTTACTTTACGAAGCTATTATGAAAATTGCGTGACCCGCTAAAAGTTATTCGTTATCCACTTCTATGCAAGTCATATGTGTGCGGTGCGGTCCGAATTAATTGCGTTACCTTTCCACCGTGTACGGCTCGTCTAAGATAGGTTCAAAGCAATACACGACTTTGTGTCGTTGAATTATGACTGAATATTCAGCGATATCGTTTGCATTAGAAAAGTTTGTAAAACTGGCAAATTATTTGCCAGATTGGATTTCGTGACTGACATACTAATTTTTGCTGTCCTTAGCTCTTATCGATTTCTTTAATACAATTTTACCAATTTGTCAACACGATTACATCGGTCTGTTGGTCATTTATATACAATTTGAAAGAAAGAAAAAATATTTATCGGTTCACAATAAGCAATTTAATTAATAAATTCGCCGTTTCTTCTATCACCGTTAACAAAGATCATAGAAATCCTTAAGTAAGTAATTATTTGTCTTAGTGCTTGTTCACATAGAACACGCGGGAGCGGAAGCGGCAGTGGGCGCAGTCATAGTAAAACAGAAGAGCGGTGGTTTGGGCGAGCTCGTATCGTATTCAGTATTTACATTGGCCGCCAGGCGTTTGTGCGAATATGACGTGTTCTCAGGGTTGAGGCTGCTTTGTTCGTGAACACTTGCAATAACACAGTTTAAGGACTTTACAGTTAGGAAACGAATGCACTTGTGCAGAGCAACGGTGGAGGCGCTGCGGGGAAGGGGGCGGCCCGATCTTGTTCTAACCCACTTCACTGAGTGTGAGGGATTACCAACGCTGCATTCCGACAGCTGCCCCATAGAGTCCTAGTAGAGCTTGGTCGACTCTACAACAGGATACTGCGGACATCCCACTTCCCGGAGGACTGGAAGAAAGGCAGAGTTATCTTCTTGCCGAAACCCGGGAAGGACAGGCGTAGAGCTGCTAGCTACAACCGTGGCCACACTACGTTGGGCGTCTTTCTCGATATCGAGAAGGCGTTCGACAGGGTGTGGCATTCTGGATTACTTTATAAATTGGAAGAACAGACCAGTGTCCCTCCTACTATGTTGCGGCTAGTGGCGTTTTTCCTGGCAGACAGGAAGTTCTACGTCTGCGTAGAGGACGCCGTGTCCGCAACAAGAACCATCAGAGCCGGCGTTCCTCAGGGCAGCTGTTTATCTCCAGTCCTGTACGCGGCTTATACCAACGACATCCCTACACTGGCAGGAAGGCTGCAAGAGTGGGAGGACGACGTGAAATTGGCGTTATACGCGGACGATAGCGCTTATTTCACCTCGTCCAGAAGAGCCTACATTGCCACTGCCAGGATGCAACGTCTGCTGGACCTGTTGCCATCATGGCTAGATGAGTGGAGGATGGTCGTCAACGTTGGTAAGACGACCGCTCTGGTCACCCGCCGCCTCAGGAACCTACCACCTCCGCTAACCCTCAATGGCCAGACGATCGCGTACGAGAAGGCCGTGACCTACCTTGGGTGCCGGATCGACCGGGCGCTGCGCATGACTGCGCTCGTCGACTTCGTCCTCCGCAGAGCACGATGTGCGCGGGCGATGCTCCGTCCGGTCCTGGCATCCAAGCTGCCACTTAAGACCAAAGTGAAGATTTTCAAATTGTACATCAGACCCATCATCACGTACGCTGCTCCGGCCTGGTACGCGCTTCTGAGCGAGCCTCTGAGGCGGCGACTGCAGGCCCAGCAAAATGTGACGTTAAGAACCACTGTCGGTGCGTGTCGCTACGTCCGGAATGACGTCATAGCGGCCAACCTGAAGAACGAAACCATCCAGGACTTTGCAGCCCGATTGGCGCGCGGACTGTTCGACCGTGCGGACAACGGGCCACACTTACATCTCAACAATCTAGCGCCGCTACACACTCGCCCCCCGGACCGGCGACCCTATCCAAGAGAACTCCTCTCTATGTCAATTACAGAGTCGAGTAACAACTCTCAATGCCGCAGATAGGCCAACTTTGACATCCCAAGATAACCTCCTTTTTTTCGCAGTCTTTCAGTCGCAGCGAAAAATTCTCACCAATTACGGACTAAACCCGAACACCATCTAACAATGCCTGAATAAGGCTTGCAGGACCGGTCCATAGTAGTGGACCGCGAGGACAATCCGGGCAATGGGGGCATACCCCGAAACCCGAGACCTGCAGGACCCAAGCAGTCTGTGCAGATGACAATACGAACGAACTGAGTGTGATAGACTATACATGCGGTTGGCGCGAGCGTGTTTTATGTTACTTGTTACGTGCAGTTTTCGGTAAATATAATATCTATAATGGTGAATTACTATTATAGTTATATGAGTTACTAAGTAAAATTGAGTTGAAACTACGGTCATGCATATGTTTCCCTCAATTTTTAATAAAACTGTTTATCCGAATGGGAATTTACAACATAATTACATTTAACAATCGAAAACTGAAAACATCTATAAAAAGAAAGTGTCACGATAATATTTGGCAGTGCAACACTTATAAATATGTTTATTTCTTGTAGTTATATAAAATAATCTCGCTCGAAAAATGTTTGTAACTCATAAGTATGTACGAGTACATAATGTTTATTTAAGATATTATCATTATAATATTTATATATAATTATTTATTTCCATATTCATGACAAAAGGGCGGGTAAAAGAGGTGTTGGTAGAAGGAAAATGTCGTGGCTATGTAACATCCGGGATAAAGAAAGTTGAACATCTGTTCAGGCTAGCCCTGAACAAAGAAGAATTTAGAAGGATGACTAGTATACACGCTGGTGGCGGCATCACCTGACATCAAAGGCGTTTCACAACTGTCTAAACTGTGATATTATGGCACGTTTGCATTATCGACACGAGCAACTGGCCGAGTTATTCGTGGGTACGAAGCGTTTACATATTCGTCTGTATACCTTCGACGATATATATATCGACGACGAAGTGGCAATTACTCCTAACTCAAAAAACACTACTTTACAGGAGACGAAAAAACATTTCACTCAATTTTACGTATACTTTTGGAACATTGTAAAGTTTTAATTTTGTTACAGGAAGATAAGAAATAAGACTGTATTGTTAAATATAGTGAAATATTACAAGTTTCTGAAATATTACTACATAGGAGGAATTGTTACAATTTTTTTTGAATTTTTTTTCTTTTCTTGAGATAGCAGGTATTGCAACAAAAAAAATGTATTTTTAATTGAATAAGCACTATTTATTAATCACTTTTAGTGAAACATTGGTGGAATAAGCTTAGTATTTAAAATACTGGACGATATCAAAAACATTGTATGTTTAAAAATCTACAGTGTTGTTACAATAATCTAAAATACAAGTAGGCACCAATTTTAAAAAAAGTAAAGACACAACAAAAAGATAACTTGTAATCTGAGAACTACAAATAATAAATCAACGATTAACTTGACCTTATCATTATAAAAAATCAACTCAATTTGCAAGAAATATATTCTTGTCAGTAGATATGACTTCCTGTTGAATACACTTACAATCTTCTGATTACCTACCTAACTAAAACACAAGTAGAAGTATTCGCTTATAGAACTAATACCCAAATGTCTACAAAATTAGTAAAATATGACAAATATCTAAGAACTTAACTAGGTACCTACTAAAATACAAATTAACAGTAGTTATACCTCGTAACATTTGTAAACAAAAAATTTTGCATTAATAACAATCATAAGCCTTTTAAAAAGATAAATAGTAATTAAATAAACAAAACACAAGGAACATAATTGTTGCAGCCACCTACTACATCATGGCATAAAATAGTGCAATTATGATAAAACACTGCATAATATTCGAAAGGCAAAGAGTCGTAAAAGGCATGACAATCGTTAGGAAATACTGCCTTTAATTGCTGAAGATGAATGAATTTTGTAGCTTTTATTGGAATTCTATTCGAATACATTTGACGATGAATACATTTCGGAACTTATAATCTTGGGTCTCTGTGGAAGAGAAGTCCAATCTTCATCAAAATTGAGCTTTACTTCATCTGTCATTGTGTCGTATTTTATGGCTCTTATGTCTACTACTTGTGGATCGCCAGGCCTACGCCCAGGTCTTATACTTTTGTAATACCAATTTTCAGTATCAGCGTAGTTTTTTACAAACTTGTAGTCAACTTTTATAACTTCATAAGGATTTATCCTGCGTGCTTCCTTTGTAATTGTACTGTAAACACTTGGTAAGTGAATTTTCTCGATTTTTGAGTTTTATTTGAGTATTACGATTTTGATACGTACACCTATCTGAATAAATTAAGATCGGTAGGAGTTGGTGAATGCAATGTCTTTCGATATAATCGACTAAAAATGACACAAATGTACTTGCAGTTAAGTCAGCCGATGTTTCATCAAACCAATAGCAAGTGCAATGTGTACTAATTGAACACTGTGAAGTTATGGACTGTTAATTTGGTTTTAAAGTATAACGCACTAGCGGTTAAAAAGGGTCTACATAACCTTTACAGATTCCAAATCCATGCTCAGTAAAATAAATTCCCCGTCAGCAGTTTTTTTTTTATCAATTTCCTTTTATTTTTTTATTATCTAGAAAGTTGTTTAACGTCAATAACTTTTGCGTATTATCGGATCTTGATGTAGGATTGCGGACTACGTTTCTTAATTCTTGATGTGGTATCGTACCAAACTCATTATTTTTTGTCCAATAACGTACAGTAAAAGTTCCCAGCGAAAGCGTGTTAAGGAACATAGTTCTTCACACTTGTACTTTATCCGATCCGTCACTATTGATAGGCAAAAAATATAATGCAGTTTGTGTACGCCTGGAATGAACATTGTTTGTTGTTTTTTGAGCAGTTTTTGAGCGTTACACTAATGAGTTAACATAGATTTAGCGTTCCCAATTCATTTGTTTCCAAAAGAATCTATGTATTTGTTTTCTACAGTCTTCACTTATTTTAGAACACTTTCTTAACTTACTTTTAACACAATAATCAGACTTGCATCATTCTCCCATTATTTGAGCAGATCTTGAAGTATCCTGTAAAAACTTTCTATTTGCTGGTTTTGAATATCCTAAGTACTGCTCTCCTTGCATCCTACGTAATTTGGCTTTGTTTCTCTCCCACGTATTTGGCTAGGCCTTGTGGTGAGTGGTGACGCTTCCTACCCTCGCCTCAATATCTGTATCAATGTCGGTTTCTGTGTCAGAATCCTTACCACTAAGACTTGCTAAGTCATTATGAAAGGTTATCCATAGTGAAGTGTTATCAAGATGAGAATAAATAGCTTCACAATTCTGATTCAGCAGTGGAAATGACATCGTTTTTTTCAAGCTGCTGAAGGGGTTCACGGTATCATCCGTCAAATTAGAAACCGACCAAGATTTGGTTAAACGGTTGCTGCAATGCCAGCTGTGTGATAGTTATTTTTATATTGATATTATTATTATTATTATTATTATTTATTTCAATATTCAGGTAAGTACACCCATTTTGTTAGTACACTTTAAAACTTAAAACTAGGGGTTAGTAGATTCACAAAATACATAAATTATTACACAAAAATTATTTATTTATTATTAAACATATTGGGTCTGGAACCCATATACACTGTGTTCCAGTACCTCATCACAGGGCAAACTTGCCTTCCATATATGGAAGCTAGGAGGCCGTTGGTGCTGTCTCGCACGCGACGCATTAAGGAGGCTATTCTTTTGCGTAATATTGCTGCAAAACTGTCCACACGTACCTCAGAAAACATACGCGATGCGCTGCAAGAGCGTGGCAGCCCCAACAACATCCTGAGTCCATTGTTGTATTGAACACGCAGCACATTGAGAATTCGGCGAGTACACTTCGTCCACAGGCTGCAGGTGTAGAATGTCTGACAGTAAGCTTTGAATAACGTTATCTTAACTTCATTCGTACACCTAGCAAACCTGCGGGCAAGCATATTACACCTCACTGCCAACGCTCTACGTTCCCGTTCAACATCTAAATTGTCAGAAAGGTCCTCGGCGACCCAGTGTCCCAGATATCTGAATTTGGTGACTCTACTCAGTGTAACTCCTCCAAGTTTAACATGAGGAACATACTTAGGTTTTCTATTTCCAGCCTTAAACACGAGTAGTTCACTCTTATTACAATTATATCTGAGACCATGAGCCGCCGCGTACCTTTCACAGATGCCCACTAGCGTTTCGAGGGCCCTGATCGAAGGACTCAGCAACACCATGTCATCGGCATAGCTTATATTATTAACAAAATGACCGTCAATTGAGCAGCCGACTCCGGCATCACTGAGCTCCACGATCAGACCGTTGATATACAGGTTGAAAAGTTGGGGGGAGCTAAGGCCGCCCTGCCTCACCCCGCACTCCAACCTGTACTCCGACGAATATGAGCCAGCCCACTTCACACAGTTAGCTTGGTTGTGATACCAATACTTGAAGAGGTTAATTACCTCTTTGGGTGTGCTAGTTTCCTGGTTAAGTTTGTCCCATAGCACGTTGTACGAAACCAGATCAAATGCCTTCGACAGGTCCAAGAAACACGCGTAAACCGGCGTTTTTCGCGTAGTGTAATACTGGACAGTATGCTTGAGTCGCAGTATGGCAGTTTCAGTTGAAAGCCCCGGCCTGAAACCAAACTGAGCCTCATGTAGGTGAATGTGTTGGCTGAGTTGCTGATCAAGCAAACTGTCCAGAACCTTCGCAACTACGGTAGCCAAAGATATTGGGCGATAATTGGACCCAACGGAGGCATCACTAGTTTTATTTTTTAATATTGGTACAACCATGGTTTTTATAAGCTCTCCAGGTAAGTACGCATGTCCTAGACATAGGTTAAACAATAGAGTTAACACCCTTGGCAAATGCACACCCGCATGTTGCAAGTGCTCAATGCTGAGGTCGTCGTGACCAGGAGACTTACCTCTAGTCATCCCATTTATTACACGAGCTATATCCTCAGTTTTAATACGGTGATATTCACCACTTAATTCTTGTTCAGCACTAAGCACCTGCTGCGTCGACGCAATCGAGGATTGAACCTTAAAAATATCTTTGAATAATTCAGCTATCTTACCTTTATTGTGTCATCATCAGCTAAATAGGAGCTCCGAACAGCTAGTGATTGTGAAAGAAGGCAAGCATTAGTTAGTTCAACATAGCAATTTATTTGCGAGAAACTACCTAAATGATTATACTTTACTACTTTTTCGCAGGTAGGAGTTGATTAAGTTAGACATATTTTAATACACTGAAATCTTTAATTTGTATAATATTATATCTAGGGACTTTTGAATATAAATTTAATGTTCCTGTGATATATAAACTCCTGCCAGTCAAGTCTGAAATATATTTAGAATAACTTGAACTCTTTAGCACATTCACTTCACTACCACATTGTTATAACCATAAAAACAAATGGAGTCAATTAAGAAATCTGTTGCGGACCTCACTGAACATTTCAACTTAAGGATGGCCGAGTTCCAAAAAGATCTCAAGAGTTCAATTCCAGCAACAAGCCCCACTTCAAATATTAATCACCAATTTCATTCATTCCGGTGCTTTGTTTTAACTGCTTTAGAAAATTTGCAACTGCAAGTTGAGCTATTAGCTCAACAATACGATAACATGGAGATGAGATCTCGAAGAAAAATCCTGCTTGTTCATGGTATAGCCGAAGACAAGAAAGAGAACATATCCCCTAGTGTTGTCAAGGTTCTATCCGACCACTTGAAAGTCCCTGGTATTACCACTGATTCGATAGGCCGGTCACATCGTCTTGGTCAACCTGGCACTGATAAACCCCGGGCTGTGCTTGTAGAATTTAGAGACTATGGGACAAAAGAGAAGATATGGATTGCAAAGAAAAATTTGAAAGGCACTGGGATTACATTGTCCGAATTTCTTACAAAGGGTCGCCATACCACATTCCAAGCGGCGCGCCAACGTTTCGGAGTTTCAAGGTGCTGGACGAGGGATGGCATCATCTTCGTACTAGGACCTGATCAAGTACGCCATCGTATCTTTCTAGGCTTGATCTTGATGCAATTTCGAACTCTGAATCGGTGACTCAAGCCACATCTGCTGCAACCTCGGTTCCAAGTGTGGTGAAAGACTCCATGTCAGCTCAAGTAAGAACCAAGAGAATTGGTAAAAAATGAATCCTTTTTTGGAGCTGGTTAAATCTGTTGTATCTTGTGCAACTACCGTATTTCTGGTTTGTTTACATTCTTTTATTGTAAAATTTTCTAATTTATTTTTATTAATATATATTACCATTTTTCTTTTAAATATACGATGTGAGGTAGTTACTTGTAACTTATATATTATAAAAAAACCACTTCAATGTAAACAAACAATAAGTGAATTGACATGACATTGGATAATAGTTGCACATTTTTATTTGCCGTACATACAGCCGTACCTTATGGAATTTTGGACTTCTTTTCTTATCACAAAGCAACATTTCTATAACAATTCTCTTTGTGCTCATTACATATTTTTATTTGTAAAATGCTATTTGTTTACAGTTTTTGGTAGTTTTGTTTTGTTTAAAAATTGTCTCTTTTTATTTAAATTATTCTGAAACATCTATTATTATTATTATTATTTTTGATTCATCTCTTTCAGACTGCTGGCGGGATAGAGATCTGTTTAGGTACTTACTTATATATTTAATTTAACTATTTAGTTTTATATTTATATGTTATATATATTATATATTTTATTTCATTTTACTATGTTGTTAGATAATTATAATGTAGGTAATGATTCTGACGATTTCCTGTCTTTGTCGTCAAATGATAATGCATCTAGTGAACTCAGCTTCCACAGTACAACGTCTTCAATTCCGATAAATGTAGCACTTAATTCATATTTCTCAGATTCCCTGAAAAACTTTAATGTAATTCATATAAACGCCCAAAGCATTCCGGCTCATTATCCCGACATGCTTGCGTCCTTTGAATCCCATAACATTCACGCCATTCTAGTCTCTGAATCTTGGTTGAAACCATGCTTGCCATCCACTTCTTATTCATTACCAGGATTCCATCTTATTCGCAACGACCGTATTGGAAGGAGGGGTGGAGGTGTGGCAATCTATCTCCGTTCTTATTTACCTTTTGCGGTAGTAAGCTTGTCCCCCCAACCATCTCCTTCTAATGCGGCTGAGCATCTCTTCATTGAAGTAACCCTATCCAATACGAAAATTCTTCTTGGCGTTTGTTACAGTCCTTCTCTTCATATTGACTATTTCTCTTCTTTCGAATATTTATTAGAAAATTTAATCCCATTATACTACTACTCACACTATAATCATGGGTGATTTTAACACATGCCTACTCAAGGGTGACTATCGGTGTGAAAAGCTAAAATCATTAACCGATGCATGTAATCTACATATATTACCACTATCTGCTACGCATAAAATGCCTCACTGTACTCCATCACTACTTGACTTAATTATTGTATCCTCTCCAGATTTTGTCCTGAAGCATGGCCAGCATGACGCTGATCTCTTCTCTCATCATAATCTCTTGTTTCTTACATACAAAGTCCGTCCTCCTAAAGCAAAATCGAGAATCCTTCTGCAACGTAATTTTGGTGGAATGGACAAAGAACGTCTTCGGGAAGATACTAGTCGCATGGACTGGTCAGCTGTTGAAAATGCTTGAACAGTCGACTTGAAAGTCGAGTTATTTAACTCCTTTCTTATCCAACTTTATGATATCCATGCCCCAGTAAAACCAATCAAAATGAAACATTTACCTGCACCTTGGTTAACGGTTAGTCTAAAAAAACTTATTATAAAAAAAGGATTTGCTAAAAGTAAGTTAAAAGCTGATAAATCTGAGAAAAACTTACGATATTATCATAAAGTACGGAATCGCTGCAATACATTGTGTAGGGATGCACAAAGACGCCATATTCACATATCCGTCGAAAACGGCGACGCAGCCAAAGTTTGGAAGTTTCTGCAGTCTCTTGGAGTTGGTAAAACATCCAATAATTCTCCTCATCATAATGTTGATGTTGAATACCTTAACAAATATTTCACCTGTTCTAGCACATTAGATAGCTCAGATAAAGACCGGACTCTGAGTATTCTTTCTACAATACCAACACCTGATTTTCCACCGTTTAATTTCTCTCCTTTCACTGATAGTGATGTTAAAAAGAACATTTTGTCCATCTCGTCCAATGCCGTGGGTGAAAACAATGTTAGTCGTAACATGATCTTACTTATCCTAGAATTTGTTACTCCTATCCTCACCCATATCTTGAATAAATCCATCTCCTCTTCAAAATTTCCTGATGTTTGGAAAAGTGCACTTGTAATGCCTCTCCCAAAAAAAAGCCCCTGCTTTGCATTTTTCCGACTTTCGTCCTATCGCAATTCTCCCGTTTTTATCCAAACTCCTGGAGAAACTAGTTTTCTTTCAGTTAAATATCTACCTAAATAGAAATTGTATCCTGGATCCTCTCCAATCTGGTTTCCGATCGGGTCATAGTACGACAACAGCGTTGGTTAAAGTTACCGATGACATTCGACGAGGTATGGATAACAAAGAGCTCACTGTGTTGGTATTGCTTGATTTTAGCAATGCGTTTAACACTGTTGATTTTGACATCTTATTGAGTGTGTTACGTTCTATTAACATATCTCCTCCAGTGATTGGCTGGTTTCATAGTTATCTTTACGGCCGACGGCAGCGTATTCGCATCGAAGATGAGTTCTCATCTTGGTGCGAATTACGTCTCCTATACTTTTTGCTATATTCATTAATTCTATCTCTCAAAATATTACTTCTCTCTATCACATGTATGCAGACGATCTCCAAATCTACATTCAGTCAACTCTGTTAAATCTGCCTTCTGCTGTTGCCACCATCAACAATGACTTAGCGGCGATAAACCAGTGGAGTCAGCGTTATGGTCTAAAAATTAATCCGTTCGAGTCCCAGGCTATAGTTTTTGGTGGTGGAGGGATGGTCTCCAGAGTTGACTGGAACAACCTACCCTCGGTGACATTAAATGACGTTGTCATACCCTACAGTAAATCTGTAAAAAATCTGGGGATATATTTAGATTCTACCTTGTCGTGGTCGCAGCAGTTAAAACAAGTGAGTAAAAAGGTGTTTGCTACTATAGGTTCACTTCGTCGTTTACGTTCTTTTCTCCCCATTCCCACTAAGATTATGTTAGCACAATCCTTACTTCTCTCTATTCTCGACTATGCGGACGCAAGTTATCTCGATTTAACTGAAGACCAACTGAACAAACTTGAGCGAATTCAAAATATTGCAATTAGGTTCATATTTGGTTTGCGCAAATATGATCATGTATCCGAATATCGTTTACAGCTCAAGTGGTTACCCATTCGCTTTCGCCGGAATTTGCAAACTGTATCTCTTCTGTACTGTGTGTTGTTCAATCCTCTGACTCCAAGCTACTTGAAGGAAAACTTTAAGTTTCTTGGTCATGATCGACCTGATAGAGTTCTTCGGTCAGCCGGCGAACTAATTCTAGAACCATGTTCATTTCGAACAAAATTTATGAAATATTCTTTTACGAGCCAAGCCATAAGGTTATGGAATGAACTTCCACTCAAAATTCAACGTGCACAAACTTTGGAAAGTTTCAAAAGTGACGTCAAGAAGCATTACCTAACACTTTGTGGTTATTGATAACCAATTCTAGCAACAGATAGTTATTCTGTGTTTTTCTTTTTTGTTTATTTATTTATTTATTTATTATCTATGTATATATATGTATGTGTATATATATATATATATATATATATATATATATATATATATATATATATAAACCTATTTATTATTATGTATGTTTATTTTATTATTATTATTTTTTATGTATTAGTGTGGTATTTTAACAAAATATAGTTTAGTTTATTTAGATATTAGAATGTAAGTGTAACATAAAACATTCCAGTTTCTCCTTAGCCCAAAGGTTGTCTGGAAGAGATCGCTCTTTAGCGATAAGACCGCCTTATTGTACATACGTATATATTAAGTTTTCTCTGTAATGTATTTATTCGTTGTATATGTGTGGTGTACAATAAAGTATATACTACTACTACTACTACTACATATTCAGGAACACTTGGACTAGGTGAGTTAGACTTAAGATAAAGTTCAATATCAGCCCCTATTAAATCTAATTGATTCTAGATTCTAGATAGATTTTCATCCCATACATAACTAACTGCAACCTGCTCGATGAGTCACGCTAAAATTAACCGTCATTCAGTCGGCTACTATATCACCACGAAACGGACGTGCCACAGCTTAGATGGGATAAATTGCCAGCAATTATTTTTTAGAATAACTAAGAAGGTATTGCCACACCTCAATATCTTGCTCAATTTTCACCCTAAAGACCTGGTGTCTTCATGAGGACCTGAATTAGGTAATTTTAAGTATAACTATGGAATAAAAAAAATTCGGAAAAATTGAGATAGGAGTAATTGCCACTTACGTTTAGCGTTACGGTCACAAAAAGAAATTTCACAAAAAATCATCTTTTCGACATTAGTTGGACTACATGATGCTACGATGGACCATGAATATACTTTAAATTTGAATTTAATGATATATCGTAAAGAATTCTCGCTTACACGCACAATTTTTTAACCATAGAACATTTTGCCTTATCATTTTTTAGTAAAAAATGTACCTATAAATAATGTAGCTAAATGTAATATTACGCATCAAGGTAGCGGATGTTCCTATTTTTTTTTTGAAAGACCTATAGTATTAAGACTTAACTTTATCATATTATAGTACGAGTATATGATATACTCAAAGTGGTCATCAAAGGTGTCATCAATGATTTTGTTATTTACTTTAAATATCAACTATTTTTTATACCACGTGGTCTGAACTAAAACAAAACAGGGCGAGGAAAGCTGCGTCTAAAAATAAGAAAGATTTATAGGACATATGAAATCCGCCAACTCGCAACACATTTTTCCATTCTCTTAAATAAAAGAATACAGTGGTGCATTTGTAGGAATTGACTTCACTACAACTATACTTTACTTAAAGTTACAACTTAAATACACTAAAGTGCCTTTTATTTTTAAGAGGATTATAGGAGTAACACTCCTCTTCGCCGTGCTCTTCCAGCACATGTTGGTCACTGCATGCCCTCGAAATATTTTACTTCTCAGAGACGCAGGTTTTCTAACGCTTTTCTTCACCACAGATCACGCAGTAAATCAGCATTTAGAGTTGCAATTAACGATTTTAGTTGTACTGAAAACTCATTAGCTCTAGAGCTACTTCGACACTTTATAACTTTCATTCATATGAGGCCAAGTAAAAAATGTACTTAGCCTCACTAGGTATAGTAAGAATAGCGAACCGTTCCCTCTTGTCAGGTGTGAAATCCGATTTAAGTCGGTTTATAGAAGCATCTGTTCACACTAATCTGATGTTAGATGTAGGTGCTACTGAAGCTGAATCCACTTACACTCGAGAAATTATGGTTGCATTTACTTTTGATAGAAGTTTGGTTTTTCACAAACACGTTTTTCAGAATTTCCGAAATAAAGAAGTTAGGAACTTGTTACCTGCAAACAGTGGAGAGCCAGCAATGTTTCGACATCAGTAAAATGTGAACGAGTCGTATGTGTGTGATTGTCTATAAACCCGTCATCTACACTAGTTTACTTACACTTGTGTAATTACGTACATATGCTAGTTATTACATCAGAATACTGTTATCTATTTTGCATAAGCCACCCTAAATTAATAATAAAGGTAACGGTACTTTTAGTACCGAATGATAAACCTCAGTCTTAAAAAAATTACCGGAATCAGATATATTATGATGAAATTGGTTTTATTCAATGTTGGTAGGGATAGGGGGGGGGGGGGCAACAGGGGTGGCAGGCAAGAAGGGGTACCTCTCTTAAGTTAGAAACCAATTTACAAATCTCGATTGTTTTTGCTATGCTAGATGTGAGACTGCGCCGCCATGGCAGTTTTTAGTGAGCGAAGTCACTGGGCGATGATACTGCGTTCTTTATTTATAAAATGAATATGAAAAAATCTATTTGTGGCGATTTTATCAGAGTTTTTACACTTAATTTGAAAAGTGTTTGTTTTATGAACAACAGCAATTCAAAATACAAATAAAGTTACTTATACGTGTCAACTATGTATACTTGTACTTGTACATAACTCTTGTAGGTAAGCACTTGTTTATTTGTGAGTGGGATCACTGTTTTCAGATTTTTTTTTTTAAATTCAATTGGGCATGAGAGAGCATCGTTTCTGGGACACATGAGATTTTGAGTGACATTGAGAGGTTCTATGGGCAGCTGTACACATCATCGTTGGAGCCACACGCAAGTGTGAGTAACGATCCAAGAGCAAGTCTTATCCGACACTATTCCGATGATATCCCGGACGTCAGTCTGAGCGAGATTAGAATGGCTCTCCAGCACCTTAAAAACGGCAGGGCCCCAAGCGAGGATGGAATTACAGCGGAGCTTCTAAAAGCGGGTGGAACACCGGTACTTGAAGTCCTTCAGAAGCTCATCAATTCCGTCATCCATGGTGGTCCGGAGGCGTGGAGCAGAAGTGCGGTGGTATTGTTCTTTAAAAAAGGCGACAACGCTCTCTTGAAGAACTACGGACCGATTTCCCTTCTGAGTCGCGTCTACGTGCTGTTTTCGAGAGTCATTACGAATCGTTTCGCAAGCAGACTCGATGAGCTTCAGAGCTTTTTGAGACTAATAAACTTGGGAAATCAATACCAAATTTAGCAACTGTAACGGAACCCTAAAAGAATTGTTAAGAAATAAGCAGGGGAAAGTATCAGAGTTAAAAGAACTCTGGGGAATAAAGCAGGAGACCGCATTTAACAAACTAAAATCTGCACTTTCTACAATTCCTACTCTAGGATATTACGACGTTAAGGATCGCACTATGGTCATAGCAGATGCAAGCCCAGTAAGGCTAGGGGCGTGTTGGTTCAAATAGACAGTAAAAGACCTCGAATCATTGCTTATGGTCATAAAACATTAACCATTTGGGAAAGGCGATACTGCCAAACAGAAAAAGAGGCTTTGGCTCTTGTTTGGGCAGTAGAACATTTTAATATATTTCTGTACGGCAAGGAGTTTGTTCATCAAAGTTGGATCATAAACCACTTGAGATCATATTTGGACCTGAGTCCAAACCATGTACTAGAATTGAGAGGTGGATATTATGTCTTCAAGTTTACAAGTTTAAGGTCATTTACAAACCTGGGAATGACAACACCGCAGACTGTTCATCAAGACTGTGCGAATTTGAACATTTCTCAATGGATAAACCGGAATTTCACATACACCAAATTGTAGATGTACAAGACCTGTAACTGTTACGTTGAAGGATATCATAGAGTGTTCAAAAGAAGATCAGTAAATACTGAAGGTGAGAGAAGGCTTGTACAAGAATAAATGGGATGAAGGAGTAAAAACTTACAAAATTTTTCAAAACGAGATATGTTTTATGAGGGAATTTTATTGAGAGGGATTAAAATAGTAATCCCTAAGAAACTACGCAGCCTAGTCCTAATAGCAGCCTATGAAGGACATCCAGGGATAGTGTTAATGAAGGCTAGGCTAAAAACCAAAGTATGGTGGCCAATAAGGATGCCGAGAACTTGGTGAAGTATTGTAAAGGCTGCACCATTGTAATCGGCACCAAATCCTCCGAATCCAATAAAACGAAGAGAGTTACCATATGAGCCGTGGGTGGACATAGCTATCCTAACCTGATAGTGGACCTGATGGGTTCTATACCAAGCGGTGATTATATATTTGTTGTTGTTGACGATGGATGCAGGTGGCTCAGGACCGTGCTTTGTGGCGTTACTTGGGGGAGGCCTACGTTTAGCAGTGGACTTGTGAAGGACTGTAATGATGATGATGATGATGTTGTTGACTACTTCAGTCGGTATAAAGAAGTGAAGATATCTCGCAAGATCACCAGTGCAGAGATCATTCAAAATCTCAAAGAAATTTTCAGTCGATAGAGTAACCCGATGACAATAACAGCTCATAATGGAAGGCAGTTCCGCAGTGAAGATTTCAAGTTATTCTGCACTGAAAGAAATATTATCTAGTATAATACAATACCCTACTGGCCTCAGCAAAATGGGTAAGTTGAGCGTCAGAATCGAGACATTTTAAAGCGCCTTAAAATATGCCAAGTCGAGAAAAAGAACTGGCAGGAGGTTTTGTTGGATTATATGATTATGTATATATGTACACCTCATAATGTGACCGGAAAAACTCCAGCGGAATTGTTCTTTAAAAGGCAGTTCCGTGATAAAATTCCAATGGTTGCAGATATTACTCGTAAACTTGAAGACTCTGAGGTCAGGGAGAGGGATCAGGAAAAGAAACAAGCGGGAAAGGAATATGCAGATAAGAAGACCAAAGCCATAGCATGTGATTTAGTACCAGGAGATAAGGTATATACAAAAGAAACTTTAATAAAAATAATAAATTATTTTATACAATATTACGATCCAGTCCCTCACACGGTGCATCAGAGTGTAGGTGAGGATGTGGATATACGTAACGACGAAACGGAACGTATAGAAGGAATATAGTACACTTCAAGAAAGTTGGATGAAGATGGAAAGTTCTTGGTGATCAGAACAAGGATTTAAATATTGGAAAGAATGATGAAAGGTTAGAAAGGGACGTAGAGGAAGCTATAGATTAGAATCGTACATATAAATGATAGTGGAAATGATTTAGATGCTATAAAAGAAAAACAACGTATTAAATGAAGGGAAGGGATGTAGTGTATGTATATATACCAACTTTTCTTGATGACTCGATTTCTTCAGCTACATCTGTGTAGCATTTGTGCTTCTACAATCAATCTTTTGGTGGCTAATAATTGTAGTGGTTAAACAGCTGAATAAATAAATCAACGAATATATTTGAAAAATCTTACTGAAAATTATTGGTTATTGTTTATAAATTAAATAATAATTACTAAGAACTATAATCTAATATTTTCATAAATTTATAATTTAATCTTCTTAATGAATGTATGAAATGAACTAAGCTTTTATTGCTTTTTATAAGACAGTGCTTGACCACAATTTCACCTGGTGGTAAGTGGTGATGCAACCCTAGATGGAAAATCGCACCGTCTCAGCGTAACAAAAGCCTATTGATTCTTGCCTTGAATCTGCCCAGATTGTGTTCGGATAGAAAGATAGACGCCGGCAAATTATTACACTCCTTTGCTGTGCGCATTAAAAAAGTCGAAGTAAACTATTTGGTTCTAATGCGCGGAATATCGACAACATAGGTGTGAAGAATCGCCGACTGCCTGGTCGTCCGATGGTGGAAAGGAGAGGGAAGAATTAAAGCGTGCAATTCCTGCACATACTCTCCGAAATGCATCCTATAAAATACCGAGAGGTTAGCTACTCTACGCCTGTGCTCGAGGCTAACAAGCTTGATTTCAACTAAACCAAGGTCACTAATGAGCCTCTCAGCACGTCTCTGCACTGAGTCCAACGCTGCCAGGTGACATTTTGCAGCAGTAGCCCATATGTGACAGCAGTACTCCATGTACGACCGGACTTGCACTTTATATAAGGTAAGAAGCTGCTACGGCATGAAGTATCGCCACACCCTTGCAAGAACATCAAGTTTCCTTGCGGCTGCTTTGGCTCCGGGCTCAATGAACCACCCACAGTTGAGCTTCGGAGGAAATTCAGCCCCTAACAACTGAAGGCGGTCAGTGTACTCCTAGGATACATTCCGGCAAGCAGGAGCGACACGCTTGTGTTTTGGAGGCGTTGAATCTCACGAGATTAGCATCGCGCCATTTGGAGACGACCTGTAATGTGAGATTCACACGCTCAACCTTTCTTTCTTTCGGAATGGATTTGATCCCGAATGGCCCGGGCACTTGGTTAGTATCTCTCCACAACTGTGCTATCGTCTGCATACCCATAGATTACTGGAATAATCAGATCATTAACATGCAGCAGGAAGAGAGTTGCGGGGAGAACGGATCATTGAGGAACACCGGCGTCAGTTGCCATAGGATCGGATGAGCAGCCATCGACGACAACCGGCGAGACCGTTCATTCAGAAAGTCCTTTACACATTCAATCAGAACAGGGGATAAGCCGTACGCTAGAAAACTAAATGACTTACGATTGTTTTTTATTAAATTAGGCCGATTATAGCTATATTTTTTCGATATATAATACTCCGATATTGATATATTTATAATTATCGATATATCGAAAATCCGATATTTTAAAAAATATCAACGTGCCTAGTTTGAACTGATCAGCTGGACTGATCAGTTGAACGGACCGTGTGTGTGGAACTTTCTTTGGCTTAAATCCGTTTGAACTGATATCAGTTCAACTGATCAGTTTAACTGAGCTTTACAAACTTGTTAACATTGCTTTTGGGTTGTTAATAAATATATTTTAGGAAGTATTTTTTATTACAAATTATTTTTATCTAGTATTATTTATATAGTATCTATTACTATTTCTATAAATATTAGTTAAAATTTTCATTTATTGCGCTGTTTTTTCGTGAAAAAGAATGATTGTTATCTATGTAATACAAACAAATTAATAAGTACATAAAAATTTTATAAAATTTAATCAATTAGATTTGCAACATTGCTTTCATTAATTTTATGTATCTGAGCGTGACGGTCACGCGGGGTCAGTGTTTTTTCTCCACGCCAAAAGTGCTCAACGTGCCTAAGAAAGTTTTCACTTCAATAAACTGTTTTTCGCAAACCTCATCTTGCCCTATCTTACCTGAGGCAGGAGGCAAGATGGGGAAATCTGACTTTTTCTACTCTTTGTCAATTTTCTATTTAATTATGTATCATATGTTCCTAATTAGACTTGATAATATAAAACAGATTACCAAAGATGATTATTAAAATAAAGAACATAATATAGATACGAAAATGTTAGTTTTATTTAGCTTCAAACGTTAAATGCCCCGTCTTGCCTCCGTCTTCCCTAATAGTCACATAAATATGAGTAATTATTAGTTTATAATTCTTACGTGTTATAATTAATCATCATCAAAGATAATAAGCATTCTTTTATATGATAAAATTAAGCTTAAATGCTCAGATGAAGTAAAAAAGGTAGATATCGCACCTACAACAAGAAACTGTAACCAATTTTATGACTTTGTGTGAGTTACGTTGTTATACGTGGTAGAGCCATGCTGCATTTATATTAGTAGTATAGTTGTAGCACGAATGGGTCGGCTCGACCGGGGAAGGACCACGCTCTCACAGAATACCAGCGTGAAATAGTAGCTTAATGCTGCTGTATTTCGTATGGTGAGTGTAGAGAACCGGAAACCCTTTTTACTGGAAACGAGGCATTCCATCTTAATCCTCACGGGTGATAACGCATCTGCATTTTGATTCGTAATCGAGGATAGATGTAGATGCCTATGGGCCACAGCAACCACTTACCATCAGGTGGACTGTGTGCTCGTTTGTCACCCTATCTTATAAAAAATAAAAAAATTCTGAGAAGTGTTGCCACTTCTTTTCAAAAGTCCCTGAAAATTGAGATACAATGCTACAACTACAAGAGTAATATGCGATGCGAAAGCGAAAGTGTATTTGTCTGTTTTAATAAATTTGACGATTTAAAAAAAGATGAAGCACATAGGAGGTGTCTGTAGATCACTTAAAAGTCTTCTTGATAGATTGTCCAGTGAGCATGTAAGCATCGATAAAATATACTACATATGTAATGTAAAACATGTTTATTATAAAAAATAACTTAATACTAATAATAACTAGTTGGAAGAAAAAATGAATTTCTATGGAAATAAAATATATAGGTACTTTTCTAAATGCAAAAAAGGTATATTTTAGTAAATGCAAAATAGAACAAACTACAGCCGGGGGCACAAAGGAGTGTTCTAATTTATACCCCGGGTAGGAGAGATATGAAGTATCAGCCGGAGAGGACACCTGAGTCTCGGTTAAAAAAAGCAAGGCAGGCTTCGCCGTCTCCGGGTGGTAGTGGACAGCATTAAGATTAGAATGAAGTGTCCTGATGTTGCAAAAATTCACTGATAGCGTGACAGGAGTCGCCTCATTCTTATTGCTCCGCTTGCCCCTAACAGTTTTAGTCGCGAGCAGAATTCCTTCCTCCCCCCTCCCCCAGAATACGCGGAGCAGCCTAAGCATCCACGGTCAGGAAGAGTAAAGTAGCTTGGTCGTGGATGCTCAGCGAGGGATTCTCTGTCAGCAGAAGTGAGGGTACCCTTTTGGGATAGTTTTTATTTGATTCCGCTACGATGAAAAGGGGGAGGGGGAATTGGGCCTCCAGCCCAAGTGAAACGCAGAGGTAACCCTTTACTTCACGCAAGTATTCTGTGAGGTCGTGGTACCACCTCGGTTCAAGCTGGCCCATCCATGCGACATAAATAGCCGCTGCGTGGCTCTATCACTGTCAAGTCAAGAGGATGGCTGCCATTTTGGTTCATTTCAGCTCAGTCTTATAGCAGCTACCCTTCATTTTTTTATAGGATAGGGTGACAAACGAGCATACAGTCTACCTGATGGTAAGTGGTTGCTGTAGCCCATAGACATCTACATAATATATCCTTAATTACGAATCAAAATGCAGATGCGTTGTCACCCGTGAGGACTAATATGGAATGCCTCGTTTCCGGTAAAGAGGGTCTCCGGTTCTCTACACTCACCATACGAAACAGCAGCATTAAGCTACTATTTTACGCTGGTTTTCTGTGAGAACGTGGTCCTTCCCCGGTCGAGCCGACCCATTCGTGTTATAACCGTAATACTAATATTATAACTGCAGCATGGCTCTACCACGTAAAAAAATCATGTCTTAGTAAAATATTCGTTGGTAGCCTAAAATCATAAATATTTTTTGATAGTAAAATAGTTTGTAAGTACTCAACAATTAAAACAGAAACATCAGCGACTTAAAAAATTAAATATTTACCTTGAATTCAATTTGATGTAACATAATTACAACAAATTAAAAAAATATGCTGACTACATATATTTTTATAACTTAGCCTAAAATTAATTACCCAAATCTTGGACCATTAGAAATAAGAAATACTGGCAATATTCTCCCGTTACACAATCTCGCAACATTGACATTCGTGCTTCAAATAACCTTACAAATTGTGTTGGAATAACAAATTAAAATATAGTTAAATGAGTGTTTACGAGTGAAACGATATTGTTTCAGACATTTTGTTCACTTTAGTATTGTTTTTGCACCATTTAACTACACAGGACGGAATTTTGTAGACAAATTTACTGCACGACGCCCCGGAAAGTACTGAGCGAAAATGAGCGTAGTTTGATGCATGAAGAATGAGAAGAGGGCCATTAGAGCAATATATAATTTAAAACCAAAAGAGTCACTGAGACAAAAATTTAAGGAAATTAATATATTAACTCTGGCCTCTCAATACATTTATGAAAATGTAATGTACGTACACAAAAATAAAAGTAGTTTTGCGAAAATAAGTGATATTCATTCTGTAAATACTAGGAGCAGACACAAGCTGGTAGTACCAGTTACTCGACTCCACCGAGTCAGTAATTCATTCTTGGGGCGATGTATACGCTTTTACAACAAAATCCCAGAAAATATACAAAATTTGTCATACACAAAGTTCAAAAATGTTATTAAACTAAGTTTGTATAAAAAGGGTTATTATAATATTAAGGAATTTATAGATGATAATAACCCCTGGGAAGGGTGATCGCTACCAAGCTATTTCTAATTTGTCTTGTGTTGTTGATTGTAAACATGATTGTAAGCTATTATTAAAAAAAAATAGTCCCGCTGGGTTTCTTGCTGGTTCTTCCCAGGACAGAGGTTTCTTTTGCGAACCAGTGGTAAATTAAAAAAGTGACTTTCAATAAGTATTTTTATAATCTACATTGAATAAAAAAGTTTCTATTTCTATTTCTATTTCTATTTCATGTGTGTGCGTGAACGCGTGTACTTACATAAAGGAGCGGAGTTTTTTGGCTTCACCAATAACAAAGGCCGCGCTGTATCTACCTTTTTTTACTTCATCTGAGCTTAAATGAGAAAAGCATAAGACTATAAGGACGCCATTTTGATATCATATGTATATTTTCATAGATAAAATTGGATTCATAGAAATATAACAAAACTTTAATCTTTAAGCTTCTACATGAGTCAAATGTATATACTAAACTTTGAAAATATATATATGTCGCAGCCAAATAATTTAATTAACCTTTCAGTTAACAGGCTAGCCCTTTTACTAAAAGGCGCCGTTTAACTAACGGCATGAATGATATTTAGTCACACAACATAGCAACTATCTTGTAATATCAGCGACAGTAGGTATAAAATGCGGCTGGAATGGCCCTAGGGCCACGGTAAATTTATATAATATAGCACATAGTGCACAATTAGGCATGACATTTTGTATTAGATGCATCGGCAAAAACGCATGGGCTGAAATATCATTCAGGCCGCTCGTTAATTGTATAATGACTTGGTTATTAACTGAAAGGTGAATTTTTTTAATGATATTAGTAATCCTATTAATCAACATTACTAATATTCCTTTAACCACTCCCGGTAAGCTTAAAATGCTTGTGTCAGGAGTGATTCACGACAGTAGTCGAATAGTGGATTCGAACCCACGATCTTTTGAGTTCGCGGTCCGCGCCCTGCCAGTAATGTAAATAGCAGTGTAAGGCCGTTATACATAGCGCAAATCAAATAGTGAGTATATACGGGTATCAACGATTACGTTATAGTTTTGGTATAGTGTTAAAACCCTGCGGCACTTCCATTACTACGAGGATCGAAAGCACCTTCTAGCATACCGTTGCAATGTCTTACCAATGCACCAGCTTGCCCAACATCCTCACTATATGGAGACAATATAGAAATCTCATGGCCTCTTTCCTTTAAATAATTTATGATTTCCTTGCTAAATCTGTCTTCTAAATGCAAAATATCATTCCGTATTCCAATTGTCCTTCCATACACCCACCTTGGAGCCGAAATAGATCTTTGCAAGCTTAAACCTTGTATAACGTACCTGTGAAAAATAACTGCTTGAGTTTGAGGCTGACCATCTCCACCTCTAGTGCCATACACCATAACCCGGCCGTCATTTAAACGAGCCGCTGCGGGGTTCAAGGTATGGAATGGTTTTTTGCCCGGCCTTAATGATAGAATATGGTCTTTTTGCAAATTAAAACTTATCCCCCGATTATGCCATAATATACCGGTTTTGGGTAAAACCACTCCGCTACCACAGACATGGTAAATGCTTTGAATAAACGAAACGGAGAATCCCTTCTCGTCCATTACACCCAACCAAATTGTATCTCCTGAACCTTTTCCATTAGCAAGGACAGATGCTTTGTCAAGTTTAATTTTATCTACCATTTCCCTTATTATATGATCATCTAACAATGACTGCGCATCCACTTCCATATAAGATGGATCAGTTATATACCGATCACGTAGCTCAAATGCTTGTTTTGTAGCTTCGACTACAGCATGGATGAATTCTTCTTCTTTCCGACCGTTTATACGTAACCTATCTAAGATTGCTAAAATAGAGAGTGAAACTAAACCTTGAGACGGCGGGGGAAGGTTAAATATTTCGCCGTGTTCATGTAATAATCTCAGAGGAGTTCGTCTAACGGGCGTGTAGTTCGATAAATCAGTTTCTGTTATAAGCATACCAAGGTTTACCATATCTTCGGCGATTAATCTAGCTAAGTTACCTTTATAGAAACTATTTAGTCCATTTTCCACTAGTGCTCTTAATGTTCTCGCGAGATTTTTTTGACAAAATCTTTCACCAACTGTCGGAACTCTACCATTCGGTAAATAAGTGTTTACGAAGTCTTTTGACGGAGATACGTTGCTATAGAATTTCCTCAAATTTTCTTCGTGAGACGAAGATACAGGAAATCCATCTTCTGCGTAAGTAATTGCATCCTCTAATAACTTGGAAACAGATGTTCTCTGATAGCCACATTCAGAAACATATTTCAAGGCTTCTTCCCAGCCACCGACTGTACCAGCGACAGTAATAGCTGATCGGGGTCCACTCATCGGTATCTCACCACAGTCAGCAAAGAAATCCAAGTCAGCCAAGCTACCCGCTGCACCGCAAGCTTCAATTATAACTGGATCACCGTGAGGGGGAACTATGAGCCAGAAACCATCTCCGCCAATACCATTCATGTGAGGGTAGACAACTGCAATTGTAGCTGCAGCAGCAACAGTAGCTTCCATAGCCGTGCCACCGGCTCTAAGTATCTTGACTGCACTTTGAGTGGCTAGATGGTGCGGCGTAACCACCATTCCTCGGGGAGCCATATTACTTATGTCCATCTCGAACTAATGCGCAATGTTTTCTTGTCTGTAAATAAATGTTACGTGTTACTAAATTGACCTGATGGGATTAATTAAAAATAACAATTTCGATTTACTTTTGGATAGTTGAAATGATTTATAATTTATCCTACGTTAATATAAAAATATATAAAAAGCTATGACTGTCCGTTAGTCTCGCTAAAACTCGAAAACGTCTTGAACGATGTTGTCGAGATCTCGAAATCACCCGTGCAAAGCCGGGGCGGCTCGCTAGTAATTAATATATTTGTATTTTATTACATTTGTGTGACATACAATATGTAACTTAATTAACGCACACCCTCAGACACATGTTATAATCATATTACATACACTGAATTTTTAGTTAAACATTTTTATGCACTGATTATTTATCAAATTAGTTATACTAATTCCGGAAGAATGTTGTGGTCACAGTACAAATCCACGAACGCAAAGACTTTAACATGCTTGAAATAAAGTTCATTTTTCTTTATTTTTATTGAATGACAGAATTAGTAATAATACAAATAAAATTGCACTCATAAAAGTCTTATTGCCTTAAGTTCGGTCCATTTCAGTTTGTTTTGACTGTACAGAATTAGTGTGACTGTACTTTACGTAGGTAGTTTTAATTATTTTTTGGGATAAAAAATTACCTATATTAAAAATGATAGAAATCGATTCAGTAAACGATTCTGAACAAACTACTTTCTCAAAGTGCGTTAATTATGTTACGTGTTGTGTATAGAAAAATTACTTTTGATTAATATTTTAATGAATACTAATTGATTGAATACTTAAATGTTTCCAAAATTTAGTCTATGTAGAGTAATACAATTAAACAGTTAATATAAGTAAATTACATAAAAATGTTATACAGAAACTATTATTCTACTTATTTGTAAAAAAAATAGGAATAATTACGATAAAATTCCTTTATTTTATATTTATATTGATTTGATTGGCTCCGTTTGTCTAGATTAGTAATCTTTACAACGGTCTCTCGTCAAGAACGTTGTAAAGATTAGGAGTGTGTCGACGAGGATTGCGTACCTGACACTCAGAATCACCAAACGGTATTCGCTGAAGGCCATAAGTACAGGCTTACGCACCAACATCGGCACATCCCGATGAGGAGGTGGAGGAAATGTATGAGGGTATCTCTAGAGCCATACATTCCTCCAAAACCAACTATACGGTGTTTATGGGAGATTTTAACGCAAAACTAGGCACAAGAGAAAGTGGTGAGCTGAAGGTAGGGAAATTTGAAATAGGGCAACGGAACCCAAGGGGCCAGCAGCTGGCCGACTTCATGGAAAAAGAGGGACTCTGGCGGAAGACGGCAGATGAAGCTGCAGTCTTCAGCTGCTTTGACAGCATACAGGCAACTGAACACACAGATCTCCAAATGCATGCGGCGGGACTTACGCTACTTATTAATACAGCTCGTATTGAAGAAGCTATATTGCGGGACCAAGGCTCCAAAGCATAGAATACTGTAATATATACTTATAGTATTATATGTCCTAAAGGCTTTGTCAGGGGTCTGTCTACTAGAAAGATCCAATTGTCAAAGATAAAGACCGTGTGTGGCATCATCGTTTCCGGGACACCCGAGATTTTGAGTGAGGTTGTAAGGTTCTATGGGCAGCTGTACACGTCATCTTTGGAGCCACACGCAAGTGTGAGTAACAATCCAAGACGAAGTCTTATCTGACACTATTTCGATGATATCCAGGACGTAAGTCTGAGCAAGATTAGAATGGCTCTGCAGCACCTTAAAAATGACAACACATCAGGCGAGGATGTATTTACAATGGAACTTCTGAAAGTGGGTGGTAAACCGATATTATAAGTCCTTCAGAAGCTCTCCTTCATGTTGAAACCGCTCCGGAGGCGTGGAGCAGAAGTGCGGTGGTCTTGTTCTTCAAGAAGGCTACAACGCTCTCTCGAAGAACTACTGACTGATTTCCTTTCTGAGCCTCATCTATGTGCTGTTTTTCGTGAGTCGTTACGAATCGTCTCGCACGCAGACTCGACGACTTCCAGCCTCCCGTACAAGCCGGTTTCCGAAAAGGTTTTAGTACTAAAGAGCACATATATACCCTTCAGCTAACTGTACAGAAGACAGAAGAAAACAATCTGCCACTTTACCTTGCGTATGTGCACTATAATAAAGCCTTTGAATCAATCGAGATTTGGGTGGTGCTACAGTCCCTACAGCGGTGCCAAGGTGACTGTCGGTTGTTTGTATAGTAAGGCTACGATGGCTATCCGAATACAGAACCACAGTACGAACCCTATCCAACTGCAGAGAGGTTTAAGACAGGGTGACTTTATGATTTTATAACTTTATGACTTTACAACTATGCTCAATGACCTTAATAGTGTCTTACAACGGACAGGCCTTAAGATGAACATGGACAAAAAGTAATAAATAAATGCAAATAAATAAATAAATAAAAAGTAATAACCAGCGCGTGTTGCCAGTGACGCCTTATGGATCTGAGACATGGTCCTTCACTGCTGGCCGTATGAGGACGCTCAAGGTCATTCAGCGAGCTATGGAAAGGGTTATACTCGGGGTCTCTGCGTGATAAACGTAGAAATGAGGATATCCGCAGTAGAACCAGAGTGACCTACATAGCCCAACGAATTGGTAAGCTGAAGTGGCAATGGGCCAACCATGTAGCTCGAAGAACCGACACACGATGGGAAAAAAGGTTTTCGAGTCACAGCGTCGTACCGGTAGGCGAAGTGTAGGGCGTCCCACTAGATGTAGTGACGACCTGCGTCACTCAATCTAATCGAAGGTAAGACATGCAGGAAGTCGATAGATGCAGGTGGCTCAGGACCGTATTTTGTGACATTCCTTAGGGGAGGCCTATGTTCAGCATTGGTCTTGTGATGGGCTGTAATGTTGATGAGAATGACGATTTAATTAAATAGAAACGCTTCCAAGAAAATTATGTGAAACACTTACAGCTAATAGTATGAATATTCATACTATTATACTATTTTACCTAAAGACCTTATTCATACTGGGTGTATGAGGCAATAAAGGAACATACCAGGTGGTCCCATAATGAACTGGCCTGATATAGTTCAACGCGACATGTCGCTACATGTTGTGTTGCATTAAATAGTACGTTTATCGTGCACTTAATATAAGAAACATGCATCGTATAAGAATCATGCATGAAATGCTTAGTCTTAGTTTAACAGGCATTTGAATAACGAGAGTCGCGTATTTTTTCAAAATGTCGAAAACTGAGTATCGAAGTGTCATAAAATTTCTGTTTAAAGAAGGTTTATCCCCTGCCCAAATAAAAGAACGATTGGATGGCGCGTATAAGGAGTCTGCCCCCTCCTATAGCACAGTGAAAAATTGGGTGAAAGAGTTTCGCCTCGGGAGAGAAACCGTCGAAGACTTTGGCCACGACGGTCGACCTGTGGAAGTGCTCACTCCTGAAACGATTGCTCTTATCGAAGAGGAGGTTCTGAGTGACCGCCGTTTGAAGATTAGAGAAATTGCAGCAAGGCTTGGACTCTCTAAGAGTACCGTTCATCGTGCGATCCATGAACATCTTCACATGAAAAAAGTGAGTGCAAAATGGGTACCGAAACTTCTTTCAGCGGTACAGAGACAGGAAAGAGTGCGCTGCGCTTCGGAGTTTTTGGATCTTTGTGGCGAAAATCCAAAGGCTGTGATCGAACGGCTAGTGACTGGTGATGAAACTATGATCTTGTATTATGATCCACAAAGCAAGCGCGAGTCAATGGAATGGCGTTATAAGGGTGAAAAGCCCTCTAGAAAGGCAAAGGTGCAACAATCGACTAAAAAACTGATGTGCACAATATTTTGGGATTTTCAAGGCAATTTGATGGTGGATTTTAAAGAACGTAATACAGTCGTGAACGGCGAATATTATGCTTCTTTAATATATAAATTACGAGACAAGATAAAGGAAAAACGAAGAGGCAAGCTGTCTAAAGGTGTTCTGTTGCTCCATGACAACGCCCCTGTTCATACCTCTGGTGTTTCGAAGGATGCAGTCCGTCAATGCGGGTTCACAGAAGTTCAACATCCACCTTACAGTCCAGACATGGCCCCGTCCGACTATTATTTATTTCCAAATTTAAAGGGACTTAAGAGGAAGAAAATTTTTAAGCGATGAAGAGTTGCAGGCGGCCGTCTTCAGTCATTTTGAGGATAAAAAATGTGATTATTTTTATAAAGGTTTAGAGATGTTGATTCACAGATGTCAGAAGTGTATTAGTATTCATGGTGATTATATTGTAAAATAAAATTGGTTTCGTTTCATTTCCTTGATTGGTTCATAGTTAGGCCAATTCATTATGGGACCGCCTACGTAAAGTCTAAGATATTATTATTATTAAAGTTGCTTGTCATAATGCCTCAGTAATTTTAAATTAGAGAGACATCTATGTTTTTTTTCATTAACACTGCTTCATGCTCTTTTAACTAAATCAAAACGTAGTAGTATCTGTGGTTAACAGATGGTGCTGTTAAAGTTTGCTTATTTTCAAAATAATAATAGTGAAATTTTTAGGGTTCCTTAGTTGGTTATTAATATTACCTATTTAATATCTATGTATGGGTCTCTAACAATAAAACCCTAAAAAATGAACCTTATTTAAAATGTAAACGGCAACTTTTACATAAGATATGCAAGGAAATAAATCGATTTCGACAATTTCACATAACAGCTTCAGAAGTCGGAGGTAAGTATATAGAAAAATTAAAACCCTGACTTCAAAAACTAAGTATGATATATAAGTATTTTTTCTATTGACCTACTTCTTTGAAACCGGTGTTTACTTTTTATTTCAAGTTATTATTTTTGACTTTTGAGTGCAATAAGGCACATCACAAGCCCAAGGTGGCAACTAAAATGTGATAATATAGTTCCTTAATAAACATCATGCACGAAAAATAATATTTCTTTACATAGAATACAAGTCCTGAAAATTAAAGGTCGCCTTAATTTAGTAACTATAAAAAAATAATGACCTCAAAATGTACTTAAAATTAACACAGTAGTCGTGTAGATGCCTAAAAATATTTATAGTCTAATAAGTTGGTATTTAAAAAAATATATATTGCAACCAGTGGCGGCCCTAGCAAAATTTTGCGGTAGGTAATGCGAGATCTCATAGCGGCGGCGCCCCTCTAAATACAAAACCTTAGTGTTCCTATACCCTGCAGTTGCTTTTTCGTGATTTTAAATAGTATTAGACCTATCAAATATCTACAGGTGTATTATGCGGGGCAAGCTGTTCTGCTTTTTCGCGTTAAAGAAATGTTGTCAATTCCGCTCGCACTACTTTGTTTTGCGCTCGACAACGACACTATGCTTGCCTTGCTGCAGTGACTAGTTGTAAAGATTATTTCTCATAATAAGAGTTAATAATCTTGTTTGACGACTTTTATTTAAACTGTTGTTCAGCAGACAGTGTTAAAAAAGATAAAAGAACTACCAACAACAAACCTAATGAAAAGCCTAGATGGCCACCTTTCTAGCTTATGCCCTTGCATTTTTTTATTAATTCTGAATAATTTAACTTCTAGGCAATAGAATTTTCTATGGAAAAGATTCCAAGATATGACAGTCTTTCCTGAAACATATGAGAAATGTAGGTACATTTTTAAATGTTTTAATGTTTAATTTTAAATGTTTTAATGTACTAACTTCGTTTCCGTTTAGCGACAGTTATAGTACAGGTATAGTCAGCAAGATACAAATTGCTGTCTAAACATTTGGGCAAAATATCCTGCCAATCATTATCTATACATATAATAAAACAGTAACGAAAGAAAAACTGTACATTGAGTATTTTTGAGAAAAATAAGTGGCTTTTGTTAGAAAAACGTAACTGATAAGAAAAAGTGACTTTTTAGAATTTTTGTCTGTTTGTCTGTGTGTATGGTACAGCTCACGCCAAAACTACTGGATAGATTGAATTGAAATTCAGCAAAAATGTTCTTTGTAAACCAAGGAAGGCTTTAGGCTACATATTGTCACGCCGCATGTTATAGGAGGTAAGCAGTATTGATTTTAAAAGGTTTTTCTTTGTAATTGAATGCACAAAATGATATGTTATTAGGAAGACGGTTGAGTATAAGATAATGATGTAATTAGTGTCATTGCGGAAGGCTGACTTTCAACATCTGAAGGGTTATAATTAGGGTATATCATAGAATCGTCATCATCAGAGTTTCTCACTGTTTCTAGTAATGTTTTATTATTTGTATTGGATGTGGTGGTTTTTGTTTCTAATATGCTAGGTATTAAGGAGAAGTATTAAAAATACTACCTCAAATCCCTTACCAAGATCCTCCGTTATGCCGAAAATATTGCAGCATTAATTTTGAAATAAATATATGGTAAAGTCGAGGATTAATGTTAAGTACTATGTTAGACGAAAACACGATTCCGTAAAATTTTCTCGAAAGAAAATAATCCAAAGTTATCTTCAAACTGAACAACAAACCGCCGTTATACTCTAAATTAGATCATGAAACTTTGCATACTAACTGAACTAACTATAAAGCAGGGCTTACGTTTTTTTTAATTACCATTATTTTCACGTAAAAAGAAATTACCTAAGCTATCGGCGTCTTGAAGCTTGTTTTCTACCGCCCAGTTAGTCTCGCTTCGGCTTTTGAACGGGGAAGCTGTGTCACTTACGATCGGAATACACATTACGCAACAGAATGACGTAAAATTAAAATGGGAAATAACCGTAATAAAAATAAGAATTGACTGGGTTAGCGTAAAGAAACAGGCATAAATATGATAAACCTAATGAAATAAGTATTTACGACCTATCTACTTACAGTATTAGTGATTACAAACATGTCGGTACGTAGCATACGACGCGTGGGGAAGTGAGGGCGAAATTTGAATTTGAGCTGAGTTACTATATCCCCTTAACAATGGCTGCACATATAAATACACATAGTATAAAAAGTGGTGTAAGTTCTTTACATTTAACTGAAGAAGCTCTTCAAGTAGTATTTAGTTGGTTATTTTATACTGACATTGGTGTCAAATGTTAAGCTAATGAAACATCTTTGGTACTATTAGAATAGAATATTTTTTATTCCATATAGATTATAAGTAACTCTTAATTAGTCATTATTTAATTTTACCACTTGTTCGGAAAACGCCCCTATCCGGGGTAAAACTAGCAAGAAACCCAGCGGGACTTTTTTTTTTTTCAAAGTAAGTACATCATACAATTATTTTTACGTATGATGTACAAAACCAATTCAAGAAATAGCTTGGAAGCGACCACCTCATTGCTAGGGGTTACTATCAACCGGGTATTAATTTATATTATAATAACTATTTCTTTAACAGATTTTTAATTAATTTTTATCAGCTTATTTTTTCTTCTCTCTATTATCAAATTTAAAATTTGTAGATTTCCTGGGACTTTGTCGTTTTAATTACCGACTGACTCCATATATTGTGTGTTGTTGACATGACTATGCGTCCGCATTTTGACAAAATATTGATACACAGCAATATCAAAATATGTAGACGTACATACATTTGCTGTGATGACCATAGAGGAAAGTAATATATCGTGGTGATGACTAAATATCCCCAAGATCATGAGGACATTGACGGTCGTATGCGCATACTTCTTTGTGGCACGTCAAATCTGCCTCAATAAGCAATAATCACAGAAATCGTAATAGATAATAGAAGTCGCATAGACGCGTGACCTTGTCGCCGCTATGATGTGTTGACGAACATCATTCACAATTTTGTGATTTAGTTGCACGGGGAACGTCGTACGTGAATTTATGTTATTATTTTATAATGGTGAACTGCAGCATGCAATCGGTCTCAAAAACTCACCAAGGACGTGTAATTCAACCAATAAAGGTATACCATTTCGTCGGTAATTTGATTATTTACTACTTTGCTATGATATTTACCTTTGTTAACCCTCAGTTAATACTATTTGTATTGTACAGTTACCATTGCTACTTTTCTTCGACCGTAACATGCGACACACGAGACGTTGACAAACTCGGCAAGCAATCTAATTTCAAATATTAGATATCATTGTGCATTGCGTATGTTTATAATATGGCAATATGTGGCGACATTGGTTTTGGAAGTAATTGAGTGCTAATTCATTTCTATTGCCTTATTATTACTATTTCTGTGGCAATAATATTGCTATTACGTCTAAAATACGCCTGTATATAGCTTAAAATAATTTCAGACTCTCTAACTTACTACAAATGATACTTTGCAATTTATTCAAAAACTAATTAATATTAAATTATAAGAAAACTTGCGATTACGTATTGCTTATAGTAGAATCCAATGACATTGAAAACGAAAAATCCCCTTTTTTGCATATACACACCTATGGTTTGAGTAACTTAATGTTTCGGTTTTACGTCTATTTATTTGACAAAGTACCAATAACAGTTTAACAAAATATGAACCAACACTTAATTCAAATTTCAGCCAAAAATATAAAGATATACGTGATTAACTACTTGTGATTAATGAAACATGATTTTTATTGTGCCTTGAGAATTAGGACTTGGATATTCTTTTATTACATGTAACTAAAAAAAATCACGTTTGATAGTAATTTACTGTTTAAAATCACGTGGTTGTCAACGTCAAGTTCAACTATTATAATAATTAATACTTATAACATAACGATAACGGTGATTTGATTACCGTTACCATAAAATAAGGTTGCAAGTAATGCATGTGTTTCTAGTTAGGCTGTCAATTTCATGTATTGTTAAACTGGAATAATGGAATGATTCCTCAACCTTTATGATTGCCTTTATCATCAAGGATTTTACTAAACAATATTTGTATTGACAAAAAACTTACTTCAGTATTTTTCTAATCTTGAAGTTAAAACAAAATTTTCATGACTTATTTAAGGTATTTACAATCGCATTCACAATGTTACAGATTTAAATAAATATTCCATTTATTATTTTGAAAAATAATGTTTTACGGGAATTTTAGTAGGTAGTAATTCAATACATTTAATCGTATTTAACAAAGATTGCGGTCATTAGTAATTTTAAAGACAACGATAGCCAGTGTAGGCCGGCCTTTAAAACAGCAGATGTCAAACCTAAACATAAATCCGAACGCAGCACTATAGTACACACCACCCACCTCTTAGTAGTCTGTGACACCACCACCCGGCTTTCGCGATCATGAGCACAGTGCGTGCCGATCTAAAATAGAATTTGCAATTTTTATATTTTGTGACGTACTATCAGTGCAAACGAACTATATACGACGATACTAAGTTATCATTACTCTAAAAAAAAGAACACTGTAGTGAAAAAAAAACACTGTAATGTTTAAATCTTTGTTTAATTCTTTGATTACTGAAGCCAGTTGTCAAGAGGTGGGTAAGTTTTATTTTAATTAAAGGTATACCCTTTCTTTTTTTAATTTATTACTTAAAACTTGCATAAACTATTCCTTTGCTAATTTTCCTTTTGTATCAACCGCCCTTGAAATGATTGCCCTTGAAGGTGTATGTAACGTCAGCTATGCGGTATTCTGATTACACGCATTCACACAAATGACAATATTCAAATAACACTATATTTTTACCATTTTTTGTAATATTGCTGTTTTAATAAATAATTATGTACGATTACACTGTTAGATAATCAGACAGACTAACCTTTTTGACCTTCTGCAATCTGAGACTCCCTTTTCGTAAACAGCAACACAACATTTAAGTACTAATAAGTACCTAATAACTTAATAAGTAACCTATTCACCGTGGGCTATTCAAGTGATAACCATAGGTTTTTGTAAAAAGAGAGATCTATATTTATTCGAACCTGTTAGTCTGTTGGAATGATTCTAGTCATATGGACATAAGAAACACCATGTACCATGTAGCTTGAGCACACAAAATAATCTTATCAGTTACATACGTCAAACACTTTAATATTATTCGTCAATTCAGTTCTATTGGAGATTTCACAATAAAATGACTCCACATCGGGTAATTTGTTCAGTTTTTATTTTTTATCATTTGAGTAAAAATTTGTTTTAGTTCTTTTTTTAAATGTTTATCAGTGTGTAAGCAGTGCTATAAGTGTCACATATTCTGTTTAAATGTCAAAGATTTTGTGGTTAACAATAAGCTGCTGGTTTGACTTGACATTCTATTTGATTAATCAATTATCATAAACTTCTTTAGATTTTTATTAGTTGAAATTATTAATAACTGTTTATAGTTACTTTATAAATTAAATTAATTTAAAACTGACAATTTGGAATTCTTAAAACTCCAACTGATTAAAAATGAGGTTAGACCGTCTCTTGTAATGATCAAATCATGTTGCAACAAATTGTGGTAATGTCTAGACAGTTATGGAAGTGATACTAAGATTAAACTATGGTTATTAATTTTTTTATCAGACTGTTTGTTCAGATGCCTGTTTTAACAGATATCTAAAGTTAACAACTGCTACCATATGTATTTAATTAGTACTGACATAATATTACACTAATAATTCTAGTATACTTTTATAAAAAGATATGAAATCTATTAATGTGCTAATAAATAAGATAAGATTTTTTAAATGTCCTAATTTATCTTATTCTCTCTATAATTATCTCCTTCCTGACATCCCTTGTCCTATAAATTTAGACTCGCTTTTAACCTACACAAACACTCCTTTTGTATATATTCTGTGTGATTTCATTAACACCAATAGCATAAAACTTTAATGTTTGTCAATACTAACATAGTAAATAATAATGTACCTATAAGAATTGTGTTTGTCATTGGATTTGACAGTTATATTAGTAGTATAGTTGTAGCATGAATGGGTCAGCTCGACTGGAGAAGGACAATACTCTCACAGAATACCATCATAAAATAGTAACATAATACTGCTGTGTATCGTAAGGTGTATTCCAAAGCATATAAACATACTAAATTACATATATATCTATCTTCAAAGTAGTGAAGATTAGTCTAGTTCTATTGAAATTTGCAGTACCAGACATGTCTGCTCTCTGTCACTATGTGTGTTAATAGACATGGAATATTAAAAAAAAATACAGGGTGTTAGTGTTAACACTGTTGTCCTTGAAACCAGTGGTTCGGTTTCACTTATAGAATGTAAATTCAATGAATTAAAAAAAAACGCTATTTTCTTTCATACATTTTAATAAGTTTCTGTATGACACCGTCCGTAAATTCATGGATACCCTATGCGCCCGAGTGACGTAATAACTGTAAAGATCACCGCCCGCAGTAGCTACCTACACAACATTCAACATAAAGTACACATAACCCGTGATGTAACTTTTCCTTCGTACTTTCATCCTGACTTAGGACAGGCAAAAATTGAGGAATTAAAAAAAAAGTGAGATTTTACTAAAAAAAATGTTATTATTTTTCATTGAATCTACTTTCTATAAGTGAAACCAAACCACTGGTTTCAAGGACAACAGTGTTTACACTAACATGCTGAATTTCATAATCACATGGCAGAATTCTCTTTAGAAAAGCCATAAAGTAAAGAAGAAAATATAAAAAAGTTTAGATCTATCACTAGCTGGTTCAGCAAGCGTTGTTTTGCCCTTTCCATTAGATGACACAACGAGTTATACGCTGTTTTCTCTGTACTAGATTTATTATTAATTTGACCGCAGCACTACCTTATAGGGTACAATTTTGTGATTTTCTATTTGGACACTAACCTAGCACATTCTGAATATGAATGATTTTGTTCCATTAACAAATATAATTTGTTAATAGTTTGACTGCAGAGGCACCAATCTGATCATAAAATACATATATAGCAATTAGATGGTAATATTTCTGGGGAATAAATGGTAGTATCTTTTACAGCGTCTTGAATGATTGAGGGAATAATTACAAGTGAAAATTTTATAATTAATAGAATATATTATTATTGAAAATATATTCTACATTAATAAACAATAAATTTAGGCAGTGATAATAGTTTCCGATTATAATAAGTTCACAGGTTACAAGTCTATGAAATTTTTACCATGTTCTTTGCATTGCTATATATATGCTATATATTGCCATCTGGAAATGTAGCTACTTATTACCTGTGCATGGTATTTGAGTTAAGTGTATTTGGATGGATTTAGCCACCAGCAAGAGCCATGTCTGTCAGTAAACAAGCTGCACTGCTTGCAGGTGGAGTTGCTTTTACACCCCATATCTTATAGTTATAGTCTATATACATCCCACTGTTACAGCCTATATACATGTTAGAACCATGTTGTAGCTATATTATGGTTGTAGCACAAATGGGTCGATTCAACCGATGTAGGATTATGCTGTCACAGAATACCAGTGTAAAATAGCAGCTTAATGCTGCTGCGTTTCGTATGGTGAGTGTAAAGAACTGGAGACCCTTTTTACTGGAAACAAGGCACTCCATCTAAGTCCTTGGGGGGTGATAATGCATCTGTATTTCAATTCTCATTTGAGGATAAATGTTGAACGCAAAGGACATGTGAAGTTTGTTACTATATAAAATTGTCTCTCCATCATTGAAAGTATCTACAGATCCGTTGGTCATTGATTAAGTTAGTTAAAAGTTCAATGTTCGGCCCCCACATGGCAGGTGGTTGTGCGCTGTCCTTGTGTCGCTGCTGACTGAACTCCTAATCAGCTGAAGCGATTTTGATGAAATTTTGTGTGTGATTATGTTGATTCGAGAATGGTTTAGATTCATGATTAGACTCGGTAGATGGCGCTGTTATCGAGATCCAGAAATCACCCATGCAAATCCGTATACCGAATAGCCGAATCCTCAGTATGCATTAAATTTATGTATTACTAAGAAGCTAAAGTTTTTTTTTTTATCATAAAAATTTTCCCTGAAAGACTATTTTGAATTTAGGTTACCAATGACTTTTATAACTCTTCTGTGAATAGCCCTAAAATTCGGAGGTCACAGGCTATCTCATGCTCTTATCAATGTAGTTGCCTACTACAATACTGAAAGTATCTACAGATCCGTTGGTCATTGATTAAGTTAGTTAAAAGTTCAATGTTCGGCCCCCACATGGCAGGTGGTTGTGCGTTGTCCTTGTGTCGCTGCTGACTGAACTCCTAATCAGCTGAAGCGATTTTGATGAAATTTTGTGTGTGATTATGTTGATTCGAGAATGGTTTAGATTCATGATTAGACTCGGTAGATGGCGCTGTTATCGAGATCCAGAAATCACCCATGCAAATCCGTATACCGAATAGCCAAATCCTCAGTATGCATTAAATTTATGTATTACTAAGAAGCTAAAGTTTTTTTTTATCATAAAAATTTTCCCTGAAAGACTATTTTGAATTTAGGTTACCAATGACTTTTATAACTCTTCTGTGAATAGCCCTAAAATTCGGAGGTCACAGGCTATCTCATGCTCTTATCAATGTAGTTGCCTACTACAATACTGAAAGTATCTACAGATCCGTTGGTCATTGATTAAGTTAGTTAAAAGTTCAATGTTCGGCCCCCACATGGCAGGTGGTTGTGCGTTGTCCTTGTGTCGCTGCTGACTGAACTCCTAATCAGCTGAAGCGATTTTGATGAAATTTTGTGTGTGATTATGTTGATTCGAGAATGGTTTAGATTCATGATTAGACTCGGTAGATGGCGCTGTTATCGAGATCCAGAAATCACCCATGCAAATCCGTATACCGAATAGCCAAATCCTCAGTATGCATTAAATTTATGTATTACTAAGAAGCTAAAGTTTTTTTTTATCATAAAAATTTTCCCTGAAAGACTATTTTGAATTTAGGTTACCAATGACTTTTATAACTCTTCTGTGAATAGCCCTAAAATTCGGAGGTCACAGGCTATCTTATGCTCTTATCAATGTAGTTGCCTACTACAATATGGAGAATTGTTTTCATTGGCCATTACATTTGATATGGCTTCTAGTTTAATCTTGTTACTTTCAGTGTAAATCATAGTGGATTTACCAAGCCCATATATTATTGCCTTAAACATCAGAATGCTAGATAACAGTTAAACAACAAGAATGCTATTAATCCTTGTACTATAAAATCTTTAGGATCTTTGTCAGGCAAATAATATTGGTTTTACTCAAACTATTGTAACAGTCAAGCTCAAAAAATTCTTAAACAAAAATTTGTAAAATAAAACCACTCAAGTGCGAGTCAGACATCACTATTAAGGTTCTGTACATATTAATGCCATCAAAAACATAACTTGTAAAAAAAATAAGTCTTGCAACTCAGTTATTCTACTGTAAAAAGTCCATTAATTTTTTCCACGGACCCTTAAGTTATTACGTAATTAGCTAACCTGACATAGTGACCATATCAATATAAAAAATATTTTATGTTTTAAATAAATAGATTGACTTGGCCATCGCATGAAAATACTATGTATCTCACAATTCATACATATTATATTAAATTAGATTGCTTAGTGCGATTGCCAAGTCAATCTATTTATTTAAAACATAAAAGATTTTTATTATTGATATGGTTAATATAAGATGTTGTTAGGTTAGCTAATTACGTAATAAGTAATAACTTAAGACAGAAGGACCCTTAAGTAGGGCCTGAATAAATAAATTTGAGAAAAAAAAATTGTTTTTTTTACAAGTTATGTTTTTGATGGCATCTCATTTCTTTTTGGAGATAGTTCTACTTTTTTTCCTCTCCAGTACTTTCTACTTCTTGAATACCAACAACGTTATTCCATTATATTATACATATTTACAGGTACACTGATTCATTCACTGGAATTGTAATTTTGCAATCCTATATATTTATATATGGGATTACAAAGTTATTTGTTATTTATGCAGTTGGTGTATCTAGAAAACTGGACCGAAATTGCAAAATATTTTAGTTTTTCCTTGATTTATACACTAAACACTAATAGTATTCAAAATTTTAAGCTTCTATGTCTGCTAGAGTTTTGATGATCGGTAAGTCAGTCTGTGAGTAACAAAATGAAGAAAATTTGACTAGTTATAATTCTTAAGCTACTGGTCCCAATTGAATGAAATTTGAAATATACCGTGCTTATACAATGCCTGCTTGGTTACTGAAGGCTTCTAGTTTTATCCACAACGAAGTTATGAGGGTGTCCAAAATGGCCTGAACTGCTTCGAGAAAAGGATGGTACGCCTGTGCCGCTTTTTTACTCGACTTGGTGGGGGCACTGCCATGCCCCTAGATACCAATAAACTTTTTACTAATAGATATTTAATTAAGCAATGCTTTTTTCTGTCTCATTTCTAAAGTAGTACCAAATTGCAAGCATATGGGGGGACAAAGTGCATTATGAATCAAACTTTAATAATTTGTTGTTTGCATACTACTATTTACTAGGAGGTAGGACTTTCTTTCTGTCTAGGACTCCGTCTGGGTGGTACCATCATATTATCTATTTCTACCACCAGATAGCAGTGCCACTGCTGTGTTCTGCTCTGAAAGGTATAGAAAACCAGTATATTCACCACAGAATACTATAAAATATACATAATAGAACGGGGAAGTTGGCGGAGTCCGTGTAGCCACTAACATGTCAATTCACACCTATAATTGTCAATACAATCAATCTTTTCCAATTTTCGTGTCAAGCATGGTCGCTGCATGCAAATTATTTGAAAAATGGCAAATTGCACAATAATTACGTGTCTAAAGAACTGCGGGAAATGGAATTTAAATAATGGAGACATATTCTATAACCAGCAAGTCGAAACTATTTGTATTTTGTGAATACTAGAAACAAAAATAAAGAAATATTTATGTGTCAAAAACATTAATCAAAAGTGTTAAATGTGTTTGCAGTAGTGATAACTGATAATACGACGTAATTGCTTGTATGTGTGCTGCCGTAGACGGCGATCCTCGTACAAAATAAAGTTGACAGCCATTCTATTGTGTTATAGTATTCTATGATATTCACCGACTTTTTTCCAGTGGTAGAGCCACGCTGCAGCTATATTATGGTTGTAACGCAAATAGGTCAGCTCCACCGGGGTAGGACCACGCTCTCACAGAATACCAGTTTAAAATAGCAGCTTAAAGCTGCTGTGTTTCGTATGGTGAGTGTAAAGAACCGGAGAACCTTTTTACTAGAAACGGTGCATTCCATCTCAGTCCTCAGGGGTGACAACGCATTTGCATTTTTATTCTTAATTGAGGATAAATGTAGATGTATATGGGCTACAGCATCAATTACCATCAGGTGGACTGTGTGCTCGTTTGTTACCCTTATTCTAAAAAAAGGCTGTGAGGCATTCCATCTTAGCTAGAGGTAACAATGGTTCCGGGCCTTCGTTGTTTGAGATTGGCTATATAACCTAAACTTTCACGCCTGTCACCTAGATATTTCCGTTTGGCACGGCTCTGACACGCTTCTCCCGGCTCCTTCACAATCATATTCATATATCAGCATATATATGCTCGTCGGTTACGGGTAGTCCTAATTAGGTCCATATAATATATAGCCAATTTTGTCAATAAACTTCAGTCTAGGGTGCCCTTTAACGACTCTGCTACTGAATTCTGCAGCATATAGTGTTTGCTTTGTCACAAATTTAACTTTGGTTTATAATTAGTGAAATATAATCTGTTGTCTCGTTAGGCTTAAGTTTGTACGCTTTATCGTCATTGGGCACAGCGTCCACTAACCATTTGGTGGACTGTGTGCTCGGTTGCCACCCAATACTTCTATGAAAAAATCCGTGGGACTTGGCATATACAATACATCGTTATTCACTTCACATTATGTTCTATTATTATAGTAACAGTCTATCATTATGATTAATTAGATTGAAAATTGAAAAATCTTTATTGCAACAAAAACGAATTTATACATATCAATGTGATCCTAGCTCCTGTAAAAGGTTAACCTGTGTAACAGGAGCTAGTTCCTTCCTAAATTTAACAAGCTTTTGTTGAATAAAATCACAAAAAAAATACAAAAAAATATATATAGATCTACTTGTTACTAAACCTACGTACATGCGCGCCATGTGTGTGTGTGTGTGTGTGTGTGTGTGTGTGTGTGTGTTCGTGCGTGTGCATACATGAGTGTATGTGTGGTGAGTGTGTTTTTACTATTTACTATGAAGATTTTATATTTTGAAATTTGTATGATTGCCTGCATTATTAATGATTTATGCGTATAACAACAAATAATATGAGAACAAAAAAAATTACAATTACATTTACATATTAGAGGTTTAATAGACATTCGGTAGCGTCATAGTCATAAGTTTGAAGCCAATTAATAATTTTATTTTTGATTTGATGGTTGTTGTAGCTTTTAGCAATACAAATTTTGTTAAATTTATTGTACAGTACTGGTGCAAGGTAAAAAAATTGTCTTTTGGCAAAAGCACTATGTGTTCTAGAGGGACTAAGTATCTATCTACTTTATTTCTTCTACTATTTTTTATACTGTCAAGTTGAGAGTGTGCAGAGTACCTATGGAATCGCCTAATACATTGGTATATAAATAATTTTCGCACACTAAGTACCTGCGTTTTGTCATACAACAGTGTTGTGGGATGTCTATACGGGAGAAAAAGTAATACTTTGAACACAACACGAAGATAACATATTATTATCGCAAAGACCTTGATAAATAGTGTCTTAGTAGTTTAAACTTGCAAAGACTCGCATATTTCCTGTCTTTATTAGTGTTAAAATGTAAATTATGACATAAGAAAAAAATAGTATTAAGTAAAGTAAGTAGTATTTTAACCATTATTAACTTGTCACTTCCATGACTGACTTGACACTGGCAGAATTCTATCAAGAGAAGCCATAATTTAAAAGAAGAATCTTGTATCCCTCCCGTTTGGTTCTGTAGGTGTAGTTGTAAGAGGCAAATATAGAAACGGCCGTATAAACTTCATGGCATTCATTAGAGAACGGTGTACTATCTCGTGATCTAATTTATAAATTAATCTTACATTAGGTGTATACGTCCCACCAATTGGCTCATTTTGAGACAGTTTACGCTAGTAATATATAAGTCAATGGTTATAAATCAATTTGTCTACCGCGCTGCACGAGCATGTGTTGGCGGGCTTCATGTTACCTAGAAATATTTTATTCCTCAGACATTCAGGTTTCTTCAAGATTTTTTGCCTTCACCGCCGAGCACTTAAAATTCAAAATTAACAATTTCATCACGGCTCATGATGGAATTGTTAATTTTCAATAGTAGGGGTGTCAAAAGTGCGAGAGACTCCTTGATCCTTTGTGTCGCGCCGCTTTGGCACATACCGCATTATGTCAAAGGTGCCTCCGCGACATCAAAAGTCATCGATCGTACACCGGCTAGGGAATTTGGAATTTTAAAACTAATCGACGTAGTGAAAGTTTACTTGCTACCTAACTTGTGTTTATTATTTATATTCGTATTTTATATCAATAACCATAGAAGAACATATATTTGACAAATAGTAAAAAATAATAAAATAAAAGCAAAATATATAAGTGCGCCTCCGGGTGTACCGACACTACCTTATACCTCCTCTACACGTTAACAGATGCATCAGCAGATGAATCAGCACGAGCCCTCCACACGTCTGTACTCTGTAGGTCGTTTAGTCTCTGTGCTATCGGCAATTTTTATTGTCACGAACCTCAAGCTCGTAACAATTGGTGTCAGAAATGGGATAAAATCATGCCGATTTTACCTAAGGAGGAAACGGAGGGTGTCCGTACCCGAAGTCAACGCCAGCAGGAGACGGACCAAAGAAGATTTGGTGGTGCAACGCCGCAGACGGCGGAGTGTTAGCCGCCGGCTGCAGGCCCGTCAGCAGCTCCTACATCTGCAGCACCTGACTTAGGTGCTTCGATGGTGATGCTGCAGGAGCGGGTTAGCCGATAGGAGGAACAGGTTCGTCGGTTGGAAGAGCGGCTGTGGGGCGGACAGGATGAACAGGCCCGCCGACAGGAGGAACAGGTCCGTCGTTTGGAAGAGCAGCTGCGGGGCGGACAAGAAGAACAGGTCCGTCGTTTGGAAGAACAGCTGCGGGGCGGACAAGAGGAACAGGCCCGTCGGTTGGAAGAGCAAATGCTCCTCATGAAGGATCTTCACACTACCTTCGGGAAGGAGATAAAGGAGGTTAAGGATAGGGTTGCTCAGCATGACAACCGCCTGTCGGAAGCTGAAACCCAAATCGCGAAGGCTGAAACCCAAATCAAGGAAGCTAAAATCCAAATCGACCAAGTGAACAATCGGGTAGACAACGTGGTGGCTGATGTGAAGAAAACGCTGGACGATCTCAAACAACTACAACACCTTCAGTACGTGGATTCAAAGTGCCGCCGTTCGACGGGACTTCTTCCTGGGCGGCCTACAAAATCCAGTTCGAGGCTGTTATGAAGGCAAACAGCTGGAATAAAAGTCAGGCCATGACTGCTCTCACACTAGGCCTGCGCGACCGGGCCTTAACTGTTCTAGAAGCTCTCGGTAAAGAAGTGACTTACGAGCAGCTCCTTGAGCTAGATATGGCGACGCTCACCTGGAACACGTCTTTCGAGCGCAGCTTAGAGATCGCGTGCAACGCAGCAACGAAAACCTGCAGTAGTGGGCTCTAGAGGTGGAGAAGCTGGTGCGAAAAGCATACCAGTCTGTACCTGCGCTAATTGAAGGGAACCTGGTGCAGACATTCATCGACGGCATCCGCGACCTGAAAGTCAGAGCTGCTGTGAGGCTCGGGCACCACATGACGCTTAAGTACGCCTTGGCCCATGCACTGAAGGTGGAGGCCGTGCGGCAGGATCATCGTTCCTATCGCGTCAGGGAGGTTGCAGCAGCTACAGTTCGCGACTGCAACAAAGGATACAGCCCTAGGTGCTATGGCTGTGGGGAAAGGGGCCATCTTCGCTCCAGCTGCCCTAAGCGAACTGTAGAAAGGAGAGTTGATCGATCTCGAGAGGGTAGTGCAGCTAACGACACTGCCTGGCGGTGGCAGGATCGTCGTTCCCCTCGCGCTAGGGAGGTTGCAGCAGTTACGGTTCGCGACCACAATAAAGGATACAGCCCTAGGTGCTATGGCTGTGGGGAAAGGGACCATCTTCGATCCAGCTGCCCTAAGCGAACCCTAGAAAGGGAAGTTGAACGATCTCAGAAGGGAAGTGCGGCTAACATTACCACCCAGCAGCAGCCGGGATACGACTTTACTATCAGACATCGCAGCAGGAAATCTCATGGCAACGCAGATGCATTGTCAAGAAGACCTTGTCGTGAAGATTGGAGACATTGTACTATGCAAAAGAGTGAGAAAGTGGTATCCGTGAGGATGCTCAGGACAGACCACCTCAGCAACGAGTGGAAGGACAGCCTGCGACATGCGCAGCAGGAAGATCCGGACATCAAGCCGATTCTGGAGTGGATGAAGGCCCGTGCTACCAAGCCTAAGTGGAGCGACGTCTCAGCGATGAGTTCGACCACTAGAGGCTATTGGGCCCAGTGGAACGGCTTGCTGATTCAGGATGGAGTCCTGTGCCGTAAATGGGACAATGGTCGAGAAGACAGCTGTCGTTTGCAAATGGTTGTCCCTAAGGCCAAAGTGCCGAATGTTCTACAGCTGTGCCATAATGGTCGTTCAAGAGTCCATCTGGGAGTTAAACGAACTTTACTGAAGGTCCGAGAACAGTTTTACTGGGTCCATTATCGTGACGATGTCCAGGATTGGTGTCGTACATGTACAAGTTGTGCGGCCGTGAAGGAACCTCAGACATGTAGTAGAGGAGCACCGAAACTGTACAATGTTGGTGCTCCATGGGATAGGACATCCCTTGACATTGCGGAGCCGTTACAGAAAGGCGCAAGAGGGACTCCTAAGATCGTCTATGTGGATCGCCTGGCGCGATATTATGGGGCCGATAATGCTCGGGACGAGCATGTCTTAGGAGGGGGCAGTGTTACGCGCCGAAGTCGACGGCACTAGCGCCATCTAGTATCAAATTGAAGAACTAAACTTTCTAGAAGCTCTACACTCGATCTTTCTGCGCTTGGTCGGTTGGCGCGCGCAACACTTGAATATTCTGGATATTTCGATGCTAATTTATATTTATGGGCGCTGCAAGATGCGATCGGGGAAGTATTGAAGTTGGCGAGACAAGCGAAGCTTCGGAGCGGAATAAAGTGAATCAGTGTGATTAATTATTAGTGTTTTAAGTTTTAATTGGTGTAAAGTGAATTAAAGTGTTAATTTAGGTAATTCTATCGGCAATTTTTATTGTCACGAACCTCAAGCTCGTAACAATACCTTCCACAGACGAGCTAACTCTTCTCTCCCCCCTGGGCATCTGAGGAGGTCAGACGTGTCGATTATATTTTGTGTTTTAAAAAAACAATATATAACAATTAGTAATCTTAAGAAAAATCAATTCATAGAAATAGGAGTGCATGAACAAGAAGTGCTTGCCACCCGATAGTTAAAACTACCTTTTGTAAGTCAATCTACGAGTCTCAGCCGGCAGGGGCGTGTCACCACTACAGCAAATCACCGAGCGACTGAAAAAAACAACAACACCTTCTGCATCTTCGATTGGTCTGATACGACTAACGGGCACATAAAGGCAAGTGAGAGTTCTTATTGTTCGACGGCGTCATTAGCATTCTACTTCTCCAGTTATTCTGTTGCCCTAGTACTTCCTAGCAATTATCAATCAACAATATACATTTTATTTGCGCGTGGCGCCATTGTCAGCGGGTCACATCTCTTATTTTCTAGTACCAACAGCTGCATAAAGCATGTAAAAGAGTGATGATTATGTGATATCGCCTTCAACAAGCGACATATCTCACGTGTTTTGTTGGTCGCCTAGTAACAACGTGCGAAACAGGGCACATATGTTATCCATCTCACAGCTGCGATATCTGCAAGTTGCATATCTCCTGTATTTCCCTGCTACTCTGGTAATAGAGAGCGCATCTGAGTGCGTGTTCTAACCCGTGACAGTATCATCAGTAAAGTGGTGGTTAATAAATACATCCTGTATATTTCTGATATCTTGATACAAAGCGAGCGCGAAGTTATAATGCCACTAAAACGTACTCCACCACACGCATCTAAAGTAACGTGTACAAGTCATCTCCAACATAGTGAATCGGAGCCAAATATGGCTATCGCTCAGGTACAAGAAGACGAGCCAACCCAAATAAGCATTGCAATGCGCAGTACTAAACGCAAAAGAGAAGACTAGCGAAGAATTAATTAACCTTAAAAATGATCTTACACATATGTTCCTTTCTTGGAAAACCGAACAAGATAATAGTTATTGTACTCTGTTATCCACGATGAAAGAGATCAAGGAACAAAATACAGACATTCAAAAATCCATTGAGTTCTTAGCCCACAAGTATGATGAACTTACTCAAAAAGTCGGTTCTTTAGAAAATGAAAATAAGCACCAACTTGAGTATATTAACTCACTGGAATCTAAAATTGACATTTTAGAACGTAACTCAAAGGCAACAACAGTTGAAATACGTAACATACCGCTAAACCAGAAAGAGACAAAAGATGACCTACTGAAAATCGTACAAGAGGCAGGAAATTTAATAAATCTACCCATAGAAAAAAAAGATATCAGTGATGTCTATAGAATAAACAAGCAACAACAAAAACAACAAACAACCACTAAAACCACTAATCAAAAACCTGTAATAGTTCACTTTAGTAGCATACTCGTGAAGGAAAATTTTATAAAATCAGTAAAAAAATTCAATAAGGACAATCCTGGAAATACACTTAACACAACGCATTTAAAAATAAACAATACATCCACGCCGGTATTTATCTCTGAAGGCCTGACAGCAAAAACCAAGAAGCTTTTCTTTTTAGCTAGAGAATTCACCAAAACGCATAAATACTCCTTCTGTTGGACGTCTAATGGAAGAATATACATCAGAAAAACCGAAGGTATGCCACATATACGTATTGATAACGAAGAACAACTTCTAAAATTAAAAGATAAATGACTAGGTTTATTTAAATCGGCATACTTAAAAGCCTATTTCCTATATTATAGTATAAACATGAGATTAATTCTTACTTATTACAATTTACGATATTTTATAACATGTATATACATATTTTTTGTTGCGTGCACTTTAACTTATTATCTACACAACACACACTCAATTACATACACATACAATTTAATTACTTACAAGCTAACTAGAATGATATACATACAAACTATTTTCAAAAATTTCAAATATCTTATAAAATACATACAGCTTACCACGTTTTTACATACCATGATATTATCTATATTACTTGCAAGCATAACTATGCTATACTTTAATATAATATATTGTTATTCACAACTTTATAATAGTGTCTTGCCTTATTCCCTAGAATGTAGAATTACCAAAACGAGCAAAAGTAATATAACGACTTATTTATACAGCACGAACGTTCCTTATGCTCTTAGTGATAAGTATAAAAACTTATCAACGAAATACTTGTCAACGAAATTCTTTATTTTCCGATCAATTCAAGTGCGACATCTTATTATTAAAAATAGTAAAAGGCGCTAACTTAAATGATATCTCTATTGAAATTGATTCACTTTCAGTAGCGAATGTTTATAGCTGCCCGCCGGATAAATGTCTTGATTTTGTAACTAAACCAAATCTTGCGTTAAAAATAATTCATCAAAACATTCGTAGTATCAACAAAAATTTTCGTGAATTTATCTCTATGATGAGCATGACTCAGGTGAACATGGATATCTTGGTCTTTACCGAGTGTTGGCTTAAATCTGCTGTAACAACTCCTCATCTTGATGGTTTCGCGTCTTTGGCCACCCGTAATAATCCTATACAAAATGATGGAGTCGTTGTTTATGCAAGGCTAGATCTTAACTGTAAAATTTACGAGCCAATCCTTAGTGAAGCAAATTGCCTTGTGTGTTACACCAATGACACGGCTGTTATATGTATTTACCGTTCTCCATCATACGCAGACATCAACATTTTTTTGAACAGCCTGGAAAACTTGATATCCACGTTGAGCTCCTATAACAATATAGTTTTAATGGGAGATATTAACATTGACGTTAAGGATGATAATCATGATAACCGCTCCCATGAATACCTAAATTCTCTAGCCATGCTAGGTTTTATACCAGCTCATAATAAGCCGACTCGTTTAGAAAACTGTCTCGATCATATTTTGCTGAAAACCAAGCTGGATGCATGTGTTATAATTCTTGAAACTGCAATAACTGACCATGTACCTACTCTTCTGTTACTATATAAAAAGCATAAATGGATACATCATGCCGCGAAAACCAAAAAATATTTAAACTTTGTGGAAATCAAACGCGAATTAGATAATTACGACTTTGAAGTCGTTTTGAAACAATCAGATCCTAATATTGCAACTAATATATTTATAGATATCGTGGGCTGTATTATAAAGAAACATTCCTCAGTTAAAATCATTTCAAGAAAATTTCGTACAGTCCAGGGTTTTGGATGACACCCGGTCTCATCCGATGCATCCGAAATCGTGATTCTTTGCACATAAAGGCTAGAAAGTTGCAGGACAATATCACCATACAAATTACATATAAAAGATATCGTAACTTTCTACAAATTTTATTGAGAAAAGTTAGGTCAGAATATGAAACCATACAAATTACATATAAAAGATATCGTAACTTTCTACAAACTTTATTGAGAAAAGTTAGGTCAGAATATGAAAGATGTGAATTCCTTAAGGCAAAAAACAATATCAAAGAAACATGGAACGTCATTAAAAATATTACGAACACAAAAAAGATTAAAGAGTCTGCTAAAGATCTTTTAAGTTGTTACGGTAGCGCTAAGGCGACGTTAAATACTATAAACTCACATTTCGTTCAAGTCGGCAAAAAGTTGGCTTCCAAAATATCATGGTCCTTAGATGGTTCTCCTCCCATGTCACCTTCATCTAACAATAGCACATTTGTACTATTACCTGTTGATGAGCTACAAGTAGAAAATATCATAAACTCTCTGAGGAATAATTGCGCCGTTGGATGGGACGGAATACAATCTGACGTTATTAAATTATCATGCAAAGCTTTAACCTCACCTATAACGCATATTTGTAATACCTCAATTTCAACTGGGGTATTCCCTGACCTGATGAAGAAAGCTGTAGTCCATCCTATATTTAAATGTGGGGATAGGCATCAAGTTACCAACTTCCCAACCAATATCGGTTCTCAGTTCTCTAAAATTCTAGAACGCATTCTTAATAATTCTTTGACTGATTTTCTTAAGAGATTCAACATCATTGCCGAGAACCAGTTCGGTTTTAGACCTGGTGTTTCTACGGAAGACGCTGTAATTGAACTTTCCCAAACAATAACTGCTAAGCTAGATGAGAAACAAAAATGCTATGGCATTTTCCTTGACCTCTCTAAAGCGTTCGATACCGTGTCTATCCCCATACTGATTTCTAAATTGGAATGTATCGGCATTCGTGGTCTGCCCCTTAGTATTTTCAGAAATTATCTCACTGGAAGGACCCAATGCGTAAAAATTGATGATAACTACAGCGACGAGGAGCATATAGAGTTTGGCGTGCCCCAGGGCAGCATTTTGGCCCCACGTTCTTTTTAATCTACATCAACGATCTGTGTAGAATTAAGCTAGATAATTGTCGGATCTTCACCTATGCTGACGACACGTCCTTAGTAGTTTGGGGTGTAGATTGGATTCGTGCCAAACATTATGCAGAAAAGGCTATAGTAGAAGTTATGCTTTGGTTATCATCAAATTTACTGACCTTCAATATCGCAAAAACACAACTTATACGCTTTGATCTATCTAAGACTGCGCCAATTTCTGAAAATGTCAATTCTATCAAGGCCCATCAGTGTTCATTGCAAGACGCAGATTGCAATTGTGTCTCACTCTCTCCCAAGCCCCAAACTAAATATCTAGGCATCTATATTGACGAAAAACTTAGTTGGTATGAACATGTTAACGCGCTTTGCAATAGGATCAGAAGGTTAATTTATATATTTAAGAATCTTCGCCACTCTGCAAATGTGGATACCTTGAAAATGGTTTACACGTGCCTATGCCAATCCATTTTAATGTACTGCATACCAGTTTGGGGTGGTACCCATAAAACTACAATACTACACCTTGAGAGGGCACAAAGAGCAGTGCTCAAGGTTATGATGAACAAACATAGGATGCACCCTACTGTTGACCTCTACAAAGAGTGTAATGTTCTAACAGTGAGGCAATTGTTTGTTCTTCGCACAATGCTTCGAAAACATTCACAACTTCCTCTAGACTTTAATATCATTAAGCGACGTATAAGTATCCCTGTGTGTCCAGTACCTTTATGTAGAACAGCTTTCGCAGGACGTCAGTATAATTCAATCAGTTGTCGTTTATACAATAAGATTAATAAGTCGTTAAATATATACAAAATCAACAAACATGAATTAAAATCTAAAATATCAATTTGGTTAAAGTCTCTCACATACGAAGATACGGAAAATCTCGTCAAGAAATAGGCACCACACATATACAATAAACATACATAAATTATTATTAAATATGTCAAAATCATTACCTCATAATCACTCAACTCACACACACACACACACACACACACACACACACACACACACACACACACACACACGCACGCGTATATTTTTTCTTGTGTATTTCATATTTGTAAAATATATATACGAGGGTGGATTGAAAAGTACTCGGCCTAACCAAGAAAATAAACACATACTAAATCAGTTATATTTTTATTTTTCTACATAATCACCGTCAAGTTCAATACACTTTTGCCACCTCCCCTTCCAAGCATTTAGACCGTTGAAAAAAAATAATTCTTCCTTAGAGTCAAAATATGCGTCTACAGCTGCTTTGACCTCGTTGTTTGTCGAAAATCTTTGACCTCCCAAGTGCTTTTTTAGGTTAGGGAACAGAAAGAAGTCTCATGGTGCCAGATCAGGTGAATACGGCGGATGCGGTAACAGTTCAAAGCCACAGTTGTGAATTTCAGCCATTGACTGTACTGACGTGTGAACACGGGCGTTAGCTTGATGAAACAGGACTTTTCTTCTGAGCATTCCTCGACGTTTTTCTTTTATTTCCTCTCGTAAACGACGTAGTAAGGTGCAGTAGTAATCAGAGTTTATAGTCTGACCCCTTTCAAGATAATCAATCATAATCACACCTTTCGAGTCCCAGAATACTGAAGCCATCACCTTATTTGCCGACAAAATCGACTTAGCCTTTTTTAGGGGGTGGTGAACCAGGTCTTCTCCACTGTTTTGATTGTTGTTTTGTTTCCGGTGTACAGTAATGAACCCATGTTTCGTCCATAGTAACAAAACGATTCAAAAAATCATCTGCATCGGCTTCAAATAACTCCCAAACAGTCGCGTGAAATAGTCAATCGCGTCCTTTTTTGTTCAACTGAAAGCAGTCGCGGAACCCACCTCGCAGACACCTTGTGGAAACCCAACTCGTTGACAATGATGTTTTGAGTTCGTTCATAAGAGATGCCTATAATCTCGGCTATCTCTCTAATTTTTAATCTGCGGTCTCCCATTATTAAATCAAGTACTTTTTTAATATTTTCGTCAGTAGTTGACGTCGAAGGCCTTCCAGAGCGGGGTTCATCTTTCACACTCTCTCTACCACGCTTAAATTCTGCTATCCATTTTTTGACGGATGAATATGACAGAGCACAATCGCCTTATGTACTGACCATGTCATCATGAATGGCTTTTGATGATAGCCCCTTCTTATGGAGGTACTTAATGACGGCACGCTGCTCGATTTGCTCCATTCGCAGAAATTATGTCCGATTACTTTGTTAATAAATTTATAAAATCACAACTAATTATCGCACACGTTTCGAACTTCACACAATGAACTAGTCTGAACTGAACTAAATAATGTGGGTAGATTTGATTTTTAGAATTGAATGGATCTGTGTTAGGCCGAGTACTTTTCAATCCACCCTCGTATTTTGTAAACTTGATAGTAAACTGTTATCTTTGTCAGTTAAAATTATTGAATACTGCTCTGTACTTAAATCCTTGTACTATGTTTTGGGAGAAGACCCTGACATTTAAGATACAGGCTTCGCCTAGTTTAGATGTCAGTAGCTTCATATTAATTGTAGAAATACTTAACTGTAAGCTTAATTTTGTTATACTGTTGTTATCGAGTGTACTTTAACTTAAAGATGCAATAAAGATTATTATTATTATTATTATTATTAACTCTTCGTCTTCACGTCTACACGTTGGCGGACGCATCCACAGATGACATCTGCTGACGCATCCGTCGACGTATAGAGGTGGCTCTAGCGAACAGACTGTATATATATACAGGTTCTGGCATCTACTACTGTTGTTATTTATATTCAATACAAAAATACACAACAAAACATTTTGTTTACAAAGTCTAAATGTAAACATAAACAAAATGCCAGCAACACGAAAGGGGAATGCCCAGTCTTCATAGACACTTCGGCCATGAGTGCCCACATATAAAAGCATATAGATATGATAATATGCAATTAAAACAATGAAATGGTAAAGGAATTGCTTTAAAAAAAGTCGGGGTTTTGAAAATATTTGAAGTTTTTATTTTCACAAATGCAGTTTTTTTAACAACTATTTTTATCGATTTTATCGCGTTTTATTTCTTTGATTTTTAATTCCAGACATTTCGGGTGCTTTCCAGCACCCATGGTTACGGCAGACTGAGGTGACCGACGTCCCAATGTCAGTGTTAACCCGGAGTACCTTCAGATTTTTAATTTTTATTTATTGTCCGATCTACAGAATGAACTTACTGTGTCTAGAAGTCTTGCAGTGGTATGCTTGGGTTTTTAATTTCATTAATTACAGGGTCCTAAGCAGGTGGTAGTACCAAGCATCCTTCCTAAAAAAGAATTTATATATTAGATATTATATAGAATTTATATAATAAAATACACTTTACGACTAATAGTGATGACTTGCAATTCTAGCCCTAAGTAAAGATCAGCTAGGGCTTAACTTTATTCCTTCCATAATGCTGCTCCTCTGGTTATTACAGAGTTCTATCCGGTAGCAACCATTAAATCTTATATGCTCACCATAATAGTAGCGAGCTTGCTTTAATTGGTATGTGACACAAGCAATTAATATTAAGTCGCTGTAAGTTAAAACAGGAAATTCCCTAACATTTTAAAGTCTACATTTATATTTCTAAAGTCTGCCTGCCCTAGCTCTATTTAGATTGTTTTCCCTAGCATACTCAGAAAAATCATTATTTGTCTCCATATTTTGATGAACTATTTCAAGTATTTGAGCCGCATCATCCCTGTCCCTTATTTTTGTGTGGAATTTATTAACTATAGCAGATGCCACAGCAGTCTATCATCAAATGTGTAGAAGCCCTGTTAGAGTAATTTTGATGAAATATTTTAAATTCAGTTTTAAAAATGCCATTCACCACCTCTACTACCCATATCGACACATAGTCACGGCTCTGGATTTATTAGCATATCTTGTCATTAACTGAGATTCACCATCTGCTGGAGACATTTCTGCTACCCTTAGACATCCACATCTATCCTCGATTACAAATCAAAATGCAGATGCGTTGTCACCCGTGAGGACTAAGATCATTTTCTCGTTTCCAGTAAAAAGGGTCTCCGGTTCTCTACACTCACCATACAAAACACAGCAGCATTAAGCTGCTATTTCACGCTGGTATTCTGTGAGAGGGTGCTCCTTCCCCGGTCGAGCCGACCCATTCATGCTACAACTATACTTCTAATATAACTGCAGCATGGCTCTACCAAGTATAACACACATACATAGTACTTGTCACTATGTATGTTTGTTATCGCAAAATGTAGTTAATCACAAAAGAGACATACTTGCAATGCTGATGGAACTGTTACAACCTGGTAAAAAACATTGTGCTTTTATATAATTAGTTAGCAGTACACTGTGTGATGTATGATCTAAGCTTTGTTGTTCTGGGTGCAATACATTACTCACTTCAGATTGCAACGAGGACGGACTAGATGATTCAGATGGTTCCCGTTCTGCAGTTGAACATGATGCTGTTCTATCAGTTCATTGCCAGCAATTATGATATACACGGCATGACAACTGAAACAATGTAAAATACAAAAAATGAAGTCAAAGTGAAAAAATAAAAATAAAATAGATATATTTCAAACTCAAATATAAATAAAATATTTATCAAGTTAAATGTTACTGCACAAGGACGGATTTAATGCCCTATATTATTTAATAATTAAGGACTGACAGACTACCAGCAGCAGTCCAAAAACAATGAAAAATCAACTGTCTCCTTTCTTGGTAGTTGATAAAACTGGTTAATCTCATAAACAAGCTAGTATGTTTGTCAGATATAGCTAGGGCAGATGTGAAAAAATAAAACAAGTTCTTGAGTTGATATACAATCAGTGTAAAACCATGTATAATTATCAGATATATGGATCACATTTAATAAATTGAAATGTTAAACATGTTAAACACTTACCTCACGTAGCGCAAATAATTCCTCACGTGGAAAATCGAAGACAAACAATGTGTGTGATCTTATTCTCATAAGTGTCAGTGCCACAGCTGATGTATAGATGTTCAAGACGAACTATTGGTGCATTTTGCGAGTGCCACACTACACGTTCACTGTACTCGAAACTTGTACCTAATAAAGAAGCTACAATTATTATATTGATATTATTCAAGTAAACTCAGTTATAAAGCATTTCTTAGAGGAAGACATACCACATCGTGATATGTACCAACTATTTACCTGCTGTGTTCGAACCAATTGTTGAGAGATCAACAATTGCATTTTACTTTTACAACAAAACAATCATACAACTTTATAATTTGTGAAAACAATAACACGATAACAACACGTAATTTAATTCTTGTGACATAACAGTGACAGCGGCCTACCTGTCGGATACGATGTTGCCACTTAACGGTCATAAAATCTATGGAATGATATCGATTTTTATTCGATTAATAATATCATAAAAAGAATAATCTTTGACGCGTTTTAAGTTCTGCACGCTTTTTAAAATATAATTTCCTTTATTTATTGAAACTCTATTTCAAATGTATTTTTAAGAACAGTTAGCTTGTGCTGTATTGTTTTGTTATGCTTTAGAGAATTCGTGGTAAATCAGCTGGAAATTAACTTCTTGAATTATCATAACATGATTCCATTTTAAATGTTATGTTAAAAACAGATAAGAATAACAGTTAACTTGTGCAGTAGCGTTTTGTTATACTCTAAAGAATTCTTGGTAAATCAGCTAGTAATTCGCTTGTTTAATTATCATAACTATAAATGTGAAGGTTGTCAATGAATTCAACCGAGCCTATAACAACGGTTGTTTTAGTTTTTAATGGTTGACTGCCGCTTTTGATGACTTGAAATTAATAAAAACCTATTTTGCGCAATAAGTTTTTTCTCTTTGGTAATGAATAAACCACAGAAACCCCTTTAATGTATAATAGTCCTTTTTTTGATACAAGTAGCACATTTTAAGGAACCGCAAAAACAACTTTGTTATTTATACAAACACTATGAAAAACAAAATAATTTGTTGCTGGCGATAATGATAGTGGTATTTTGACTCGATTTAAAATATATGCTTGTTACTACTGAACTCTTCATGGGCCTGCGAGTCCGACTCGCACTGAACCACTTTTTTTCAACATTTAGTTTTATTCTAATAAATAGTTTTTTCATTTAAGCGGAGCTCTTTTACTTTAGGTTTATTACCTCTTTATCTACAATAATCAATCTGAGTAAGTAAAGTGTGTAAATACGATTCTTAAATTGTAAAAATAATAATTGGATTTGAACATCTTAGGTAGGTATTTAGTTTTATTTATTTAGAAAATATTAATCTCACAATTATTTATTGTAATAATATAATTTATCACACAGCTAACGCCCTCATTAGCAATGTAATGGTGAAAGAATTTTCAAAATCGGTCTAGTAATTTTTGAGATTAGCCAAAAAACGTATTCATTGAAAGTAGCGCCCTCTATAATAAAATTAACCCTATATTAGATATCTAAAATTATACATAACAATCTAGTGGTGAAAGAATTCTTAAAGTTGGTCAAGTACTTTACGAGTTAAGCGAATAAAATATTCTTTGATAGTAGCTCCCTCAATAATAAAATGCATCCTACGTTTTAAGCACCATAGCAAAAAACGATTCAACATAGCCTAATCCGCACACACAGTAAAAATATAACCATCCTTTTTCGTCTGTAGTCGGTAAACATTTGGTTAATAACGGTTGCGTATCGACTGCTTTGGATAAATATCCATTGTCAACGGTTATTTTAAACCTATATCATAACATCGTAATAATTATCGAAAGATCATATAAGCATTGTAATAATGACACCATAAGTAATCGATCGAAAAGGGGAATCGATTTTTTAATGATTTTTGTGATTGGCAACATTTTTTATTTTATTCACAGACTAATGAATTACGTATTTACCTAATTTTATTTTTATCTTTTCGGTACTTTTAATTTGTGCAAAAATATTCCCATTGTTTTAGGATAAATGAATACCGCGATTAATAACCATAAATAAAGATATATTTTTTTAACAAATGCACATTGTTGGGCGTTCCATGGCCTAATATGGGCATCCCCCTTTGGCACTGGTAACTTTACATTCCTCGACCAAGGTGTACTAACACTAATGATGAATGTAACTGATAATAAATAATTATTATAACAAGTACATTGTATAGTATAATAACGTTAGATAAATAAATACGTATAAAATATAGAATATACGTATAATATTTTTTCGATATGTTGTACAATATGTGAATGTGATGTATATGATGTACAATGTGTTATCGGCGACATATTGTAATGAATTTAAAAAAAATGTTGTTTTGTTTTAGGGGGCTGGTTATTTAAAACGGGCGGACACCGAGCGGCTACATGAAATCTTCTTAAAGTACGCCACCGTCGAAAAGAACGGTGAAAAGTGCATCACTAGTGAGGATTTTGTTCGAAAATTTCTAGGATTATTCGATGAAGGTGCGTATACATTATATTTTTACCGACGTTAACTCGAAATGCTATCGATAAAAAAAATTATTATCCCCTTCTATCACCTTGGCCTATATGAATAGTATGTATCTACCATTATATTATGTAGCTACGAATGTAATTTATATTATTTATAACACAATCTTGTAATGAAATTTTATGATTCAATTGTGACCCACTTCCGAGCGTCTGATCAAATCAAAATTTTCCGACGTATGAAGAAACAATGACAATACCTACAATACTGAAAGTTCTTAGAAAATCAAAAATTGAACAAACTAGCAAGTTCTTAGTTTTATTATATCTTTTCAAAATAGTGTCTATTTACATCAATATGAAAGTACTTCAGTAAGGCCAGGGTACAGCAAAATCGTGTACGTATCCGTGAGGTCAGAACACACCCAATTATTTTCCCAATGAGTGTGCGTGTTCGTGTTGTATACGGAACGCTGGTGGTACGATATTTATCATACAGTTCCATTTATTAACCATTGCAGTGCGTTTATGGAATTGTGGTGGGATTTGTGAACTCTTCTCAGAATCAAACTATGCATACCTGTTGCGAGAGTCATGCGCACGTAGTTGTTGAGTTTTGGCAATTAATAATTATTTATCTGCCATTATATTTTGTAAAAATTATACTTTTATTTTTAATAAAAGTAAAAAAAATACTTTAAAGAACAAACAAGATTAATTTTTCGAAGAATTACAGTCCTAAAAAATTAAAAGAGAATCATCAAAATATGTTCACAATTTATGAAGATATCGCGTAACATAACATGCAGGTGGATCACTTACCATCAGGTAAGCCGTACACTCGCTTGCCCCATCCTCCATAAAAAAAATACTGATGAATTTCGAACGGCTGAAGTGTATCTTTATGTAGTTATCTTTATTTCCATAAAACTAAGAACATATTTTTCAAATTAAGGTTAATTTGTATAACGTATAGTCTTTCGTCATATTCTGATAGGTCAATCTTATTGAAATAATTCGATAGAAGGTTCTGAGTTTTTGTTTATAATTATAAATGCCATGCGTCATGAACTCTTTTATCTCTAAAGATAAAGTTTTTTACCTTATTATGTCGTTACATTGAGAAATATTTATAGATGATAATTATATACTTATTTTGGTAGGGCTATGAAATAAATCCGTCCCGCTGTTAGTTTCGATTAAGGGATCTGTTTCTCTTGTCTGAAACTTTAGTTATTTTTTCAATTTATGTAATTTATAAGTTAATATTTCAAGGTATTTATTAGTAATCTAACTCAATTATATTCGATCAATCTCATCTGTGGTGAATTTTAATTTGTTGTTGTTTTTATAGAATAAGGATGACAAATGACTTAAGAAGAATATCTAGAAGTAAAAAAGTAAAGTTACAGCCTATATACGTCCCACTGCTGGGCATAGGCCTCTCCTCATTTCTGAGAGGGTTTCAGGGCAAGGAAGTGTCCGCTGCGCTGCCCTAATGCATGTTGGTGAACTTCACATGTGTTCGAAATATTTTTTTTCTTATTCCTCAGACATGCAGGTTTCCTCACGATGTTTTCTTTCACCGCCGAGCACGTGGTATATCAGCACTTAAAATTGCAATTAACAATTTTATTGGTGCCGGCGGGGATCGAACCCGGGTTACTCGCGTTCTGTTATATTTACAACGAGCTTTAACCATCTGAGCTACCACGCCTCCTCTATAAGAATATCTATTCTTCATTAAAACAATGTGTAGATAAGTTGTCACCCCGGAGGACTGAGATAGAATGCCTCGTTATCACTCGTCATTCGTGCTACAAACTTTATACAAGGTGTAAGTGTAAAAACCGTTGTCACTAAAACCGTAAGTAGTTGGCTTCAATATAAAAATATTTATCCGAATTTTAAAAAAAAAACGCTATTTTTTTTTTCATAAAATTTAAAATGTTTCTGTCCGACACCGTCCGTAAATTCATGGATACCCTATGCGCCCGAGTGACGTAATCACTGTAAATATCACCGCCCGCCCTAACTACCTACACAACATTCCAACAAAAACACAATAGTTACACATAACCTGTGATGTAACTTTTCCTTCACACTTTCATCCTGGCTTAGGACAGGCAAAAATTCTTACCCTTTATGTTTTTTTGAAAAATTGAGATTTTTGCTAAAAAAAAATGTTGTTATTTTTCAATGAATTTACGTTCTATAAGTGAAACCAAACCACTGGTTTCAAGGATAACGGTGCTTACACTAACATTCTGTATAGTTGCAGTCATTGTGCTACCAAGTACAAGCTATTGTATCCATGCGATAACTCATCCCTGCTGAAGACGCTCTACGCTCAAATTTGGCGAGGGCTATATAATTGTTCTTATGTATAAAACTAAAGTCTAAACTGTTCCTCTAAATTTCTATTAGATTTTAGGAATTGTTTGTTCCCTTTATCCTGGAATTCACAATCTGCCTTGTCATTCCAGATGACTACAACAAAGAGTCAGTCAAGCTCATCGCAGGCATTGTGGACATGGACAAAGACGGGTATATCTCGTTCTCCGAGTTTCAAGCCTTCGAGGGTTTGCTCTGCGTGCCGGACGCACTGTATAAGACCGCCTTCCAACTCTTCGACACAAATGGCAATGGACTGGTCGCTTTCGGTAAGTTATTGTAATTATAAACTTAGAACACACAGTGATAAACAGTAATTGTTCAATAGAACAATCCATCAACAACCCCAAAAGGTTTCCTCTTCTCGTAGTAGTTCATTTGGGTAATGGGTGGTAGTGAGAGATTAGTGATCTGTGGAAAAATATGAGAAAAAATAGAGAAATAGAGAGCCAGAGAGAGAAGCTAGGCGGCTATCTGTCTCTTCATAATATAAAACAAAGTAGCTTACCGCCATCTTATAAACTACGCAATGGATTTTTATGCGGTTCTCATCAATAGACAGAATAATTCAAAACGAAGATTTATATGTATAAACATGCATATGTTGTCGAGATTTATATGTATAAATATGCATATGTTGTCGAGATTTATATGTATAAACATGCATATGTTGTCGAGATTTATATGTATAAACATGCATATGTTGTCGAGATTTATATGTATAAACATGCATATGTTGTCGAGATTTATATGTATAAACATGCATATGTTGTCGAGATTTATATGTATAAACATGCATATGTTGTCGAGATTTATATGTATAAACATGCATATGTTGTCGAGATTTATATGTATAAACATGCATATGTTGTCGAGATTTATATGTATAAACATGCATATGTTGTCGAGATTCTTACGTGGCTGAGCCACGCTGCAGCTATATTATATATAGTTGATGGTAAGTGGATGCTGTGGTCTATTTAAGATATCCACATTTATTCTCAATTTAGAATCAAAATGCGTTTTCCCCCCTGAGGACTAAGATGGAATGCCTCGATTCCAGTAAAAATGGTCTTGTTCTCTACACTCACCATACGAAACACAGCAGCATTACGCTGCTATTTTGCGCTGGTATTCTGTGAGAGCGTGGTCCTCTCCGCGTATTTCCATTTCCGTGTTCACTAGGAGGCAGTACTGAATTGAAACACGCACGGGTTTGTCGCACTAACTTCCTTTACAAACTTCCTATTCAATTTAAGGCACGTGTCCTCCAATCGCGCACGGGTTTGCAACGCCAACAGTTCTACTAAACGTGTTCAAGGCGATGCATGGAACTTAGCCATGAAGTTCGCGCGTATACTTCGCTCGCGTCTCGCTATTTCGCCAGTCGCATTTGTTTGTTTTTTCCACTGTGCTGTTTGAGATAAGTGTGCTTTTAAATAATGAAATACCAGATTATTGAACTATTAAAAGATAAATTGGTAATATTGTGAACAATTAATACTTTATCTTGTACCGGTGATAAATTGATACAAAGCAAAAATTCGCAACCAATGAAACGGGGATTGAATTTACTAATAGAGATAAACTATAATCATTCCCACAGAGTCAATGTCGCCCAAGCATTGGGCCTACTGCGTTGTTCCGAAGACACGATAAAACAATTTGAATCGTATTTTGAAGGTGGAATAGGACTTAGGGAATCCCGACTCGGACCGGTTAGGTTAGAAGAAGATGGCGGGTTCGAGTGAGCGAGCGAAGCAAGCGAATAGACCCCGCCATCTCCTTCGTGATAATTTTTTTATAAACCACTCAAAAGTAGGAGCCCCGATTCGCAGGGCTTGCGGGACGGTGAGTTCCCTCCCCCAACTCTCTGCCGTAGCGCAGTCGAGGGAAGTCCGGTCGACGGAGCCCCGCGAAGCGCCGTCGATCGGGCTTAATGTTTTTATTTTGTTGGCCGACCGTACCCATATATTTGGAGAACGTTGAATTGCCACAAGCATATCACCAGTCCATTCGAATAAGCAAAGCCTTGTGTACAGATCTGCGAGAATTTATTAACGTGGAGCGAGTCTACGCTTTTACATCCCTGTTTTTGCGATAGTGAAAAGAACAACTAATACGAATGCGATTGAAAATACTTCAGTTAGTTAATAATTTATTTCTTAATAATGATTCAAATCGATATCAAAACTAAATTGTTAATTTATCTTGTAAACCACGTTTACACAACACCCCCCTTTTTTGATCTCATTACAATTTTAAATTTTTATTTAAATAAAAATATTTTATGCCTGCAATGACGATTTTGTGTGATTTTAATAATATAAAGTAAATTAATATGAACATACTCGTACTTTTATAATACTTTTTTTTATAAACTTTTACATTACATTTTAATATCTCTCAAAAAATTTTCTAGTTAGTATTAGAGGCTTACAAAATATAATTTTGACTTTTACTGCAAAAACAGAGTTTTATGTCGTTGCCTTTAAAGTACAGTTATAAATTTGTAATTGTACATCAAATTTTGGCTCTTAAATAAAAACATGGTCCAATAACTCATTACTATAATGTTACTATAACATCACTTTTGAGAAATTTACCGTAAAATCCCGTAACTTAATAATTCTGAAACACGTTAGAGCATTTTCAGTAATTTGTATTTTCGCATATTGCTTGCATTCGAAATTATTTAACTCAAAGCTAACATCAGAATCAGATTCTGTAAAAAAACAACTTTCATTCAGTCACTTAATTATTCCAACGCGTTTAAGTTTTATGATTACCGACTTTTTGCTTGGGGACGTCGATATATGTATCTTACATCATAACATGATGAAGGCCTTAATCGAGCAGTGGATTTAGGCAAGTCATTAAGTAACCAAAAAGGAGTGGAGTAATTTCCAGCATCTGTCTTTCCTTCAGATTATGATGTGTGGGCCTTGAAGACGGCAGGAGTGAATAGGTTTTTGTTAAGCTAAGTCGGGCACTTTACCATCTTTGGCTGCATCTCCATTTACCATCAGGTGGGATAGTATTGAATCGCATTCTATTGATTTTTTAAATATGTAAGTGTTTTATGTATGTAACATGGAATTTAATAAAAAAAAAACAGTTTCTCACTGGCTCTTCTCTGAGAAGGTCTTGATTTTCCAGACTATAACCCAGATATAAACTTTTCTAAAGAACTTTGAACACAAAAGTTTTGATTCAGTCTTTATACCTAGATGATTATACTTGTAAATATACCCACATTTTTATCATATCCGAATGGGAATACAATAATGATAAATTGTTTGGTTGTTTTAGACGAGTTTGCGGAAGTCATGCGGAAGACGGTCCTCCACAAGAAGATGCCTTTCAACATGGAGAGCACGTTCGTGCGTCTCTACTTCGGCAAGGATAAGAAGCGTCTAGTGACGTATCCGGAGTTCAGCCAGTTCCTGCACGACTTCCACGAAGAGTACGGAGTGGAGGCGTTCAAAAAATGTGACAAAGACGGCACCGGGTTCATAACCGTTAGCGACTTTAGGGATATTATGCTGTCTGTTAAGAACCACCTTCTGACCAAGGAATTGATGACCAAAGTTCTCAATGTAAGTCATTACTATAATCATTGCAAAAGCGAGTCCACTGTTTAGTTGCATTAAGTTACACAAAGTATTCTTTAGTCGAAGAAATTTTAAATAACAAAGATATATGTTGGCTGCAAATTTCCTATGTATTTGACTGCCTCTTTGTCAGGCCTAAATCGTTATTGGGTCCTCAGTAGTTGCCCAGTCAGGAAGTTTGCGGTGTTTTAACCCAGTGCCTCGGAGGGCCTACGATCAAAGAGTATAGTAATGTCCGACGACCGACATTATCGAGCTGATCTCACAGATCACAGACAAATGAAACTCAAAGTGATCCATTTGGATGATCAACCAGGATGGTCCGGTTCATAAGACGAATCAATACTTGAATGATCGGGTCACTAGAAATTAATGAATGACACATGTTTATGACAGAGGGTAATGAAACCAAAATAAAAAAGGCTGCCGCTTGCCAAGCATAGATGCTATAATTCAATTTATGGAGACCTCTGATCAGCTGTGGTCTTTGGTAGGCTGTTATGCATGAATTAATTATGATATTATTGTATGAGATTGCGCTATGAAAGATTTGAAAAGAAAATTGGAGTTGTGAGTTGAAACAGTAATTATAAGAAAATTTTCTGCTTCTTACAAACATAATCAACAATTGTGAAAGAAATTATTTTAACACCCACACATTTTCATCTCCAGGCATCTGGCTTCCCACAAGGTGAAAGAAAGATAAGCTTCCCATATTACATGGCTTTTAACTCGCTCTTGAACAATATGGAGCTTATAAAGCGGGTGTATCTAAACGCGACCAACGGACATCGAACACAGGAAGTCACCAAAGAGGAATTCCTGCATTCAGCACAAATGATGAGCCAAATTACTCCACTCGAAGTGGACATACTCTACACACTGTGCGACATGATACACCACACGAATGGGTGAGTGTTATTTTTGATTTATATTATTTGGAGTATAATATAAAAATAATAAAATATACGTACTTACGTGCGTGCGTGCGTGCGTGCGTGCGTATTTTTTACGTATTAGAGCCACGCTGTGGCTGCATTACATCTACAGCGTGAATGAGTTCACTTGAAAGGGAAACGAGCACACTTTGACAGAGTACCAACGGAGAAATAGCATCAAAATGCTGCTGTATCTTTTTCCTAGTAACGGCGCATTATATTTTAGTCCATTGACAATGCAAACATATTGATGTTTTAATTTTTAAGTAATGATAGATGTCACTAATACCACCACCACGACCAGAATCATCACCACACTCATAACCACCACCACCACTACCACCATCAACACCACAACCACCGCCACTGCCTACTACTGCTATCACAGCCATTACTACCACCACCTGATTTTTCGTACTCATGAATATGTTGTCTTACGAAAATGATATTGATATAAATATGTAATATGAAGCTTCTCTGAGAATACCTATTTCCTTAAAATACTCACGAAGGGATTCGCGCGGTTTTTAATTATAAATTGCACTTATTTTTTTCAATATTTTGGCGCTGCTTTACCCTACAGCAAGATCTCATAAGACATAATACTATGAAAATTTGCAAAATATACAATTTTTGCAGTTTCAATTTAAGTTACAATTAAATCACATGTTGTTTTATATTGGTGACAACCCTATCAAAATAGGTATACATTTTCGAAGTTGTTAGGAAGCTTCCCCTCTGGTCCTTACTCTGTGGTACGACCGAAAGACGTCAATGACTTGATACAGACAGAGACACCTATAGACTAATGATTAGCGTGGCCTCGAGTGAGAAAGGACGATAACGTAGTTTTAGGTTATACAATAATCTTTATGACTTAAACATATTTAGATATAAAATTTTAATTGTTCTAAGAACTGAACTGAACAAGATTCACCAATCTTAAGCTCACAAAACACTTTTTTTCTCACTTAAACCAACTTGTAAACTCCTTTAGATCGCTACGAACTGTCAAAGTTGTTTAGCAAAGTGTAGTTTGCTAAATAAAAAAACTGGCACGGAGAAAGGGACAAACAATCACACCGCTCTGTCTCATTTCTATGCAAGACGTATGCATAAATCTATCTTTTTCGTGTGCGAATGCGAAAGAAGGCGTCAATTTGTCTATACGTTTCTCTGTCTACGATAATAAGTGTCCATGACATTTGCCCGATTAATATCAATTTTACAAGACTGGCTGATGTCTAGGTATCCAATATATTTTATGATAATACACCATATTATTTATTTACAAAATGTAGATTTAGTGTAAACATGTTTATTCAAAAAAATATGTAAAATTTTATAAACATTTAACAAATCGCATGGTTAAATATGTATTTTTATTTGTATAAAGCTACATTTATTTGTATTATAATGTCTATACACGTGTTACCCGTTATCAAATAGCGTATGTGGATAGGTAATAAATAATTAGACGAGCAATCCTCTGATATTGAAATCTAATAAAACTTTAACCGACGTAATGTTCAATCAACTGTCGTAATTGATAATGTTGCAGTCAACTAGCGCCATCTAGTGTCAGGAACGAGAGCGAGGGGAGCTTCGCAGAAAATGACATCACAAATCTCTCAACTGACAGCGCCATCCGAAGAACTAAGTTTCTAGAAAATCTATACTCGCACACCCGTCCCTTTGCGCGCATTTACTTGAATATTCTGGACGCTTCTTTGCTAATTTAAATAAATAGGCGCCGCAAGATGCGATCGAGGCAGAGTTGAACTCGGCGACACAAGCGAAGCTGCGGAGCGGAATTAAGTGAATCAGGGTTTCCGATACTTTTTTTGCCGCCAGGCGGTGCTTCGTATGCGTCAGGTCCAAACAGCTGTCAGATAGCACAGATTCCTACCGAACGTATTATTTTTTTAGTGAAATTTTATGTATTTGGAAGAGTTATTGATTTTATTATGGATTACGGCCAAAGAAAGGTTGCCGAACTGAAAATTGAGCTCAAAAAGAGAGGCGCAAAAGTCACTGGTACTAAAGAAAAGCTCATTGAAAGGTAAACATAATCTACTTCTATTTGTTTCCACAATTTGATTGTTTTTTTTTTAACTACTAAATTGAAGTTATTTGTGTTTTAGTGAGTTGTTGTTGATTAATGTATATTATATATTCCAGGCTAAATGACTATGACAGAAACAACAACTTCAAATCAAATGAAAATGATAATTCTCATCTCTTAAGTGAGATTAATTATGTAATAGAATGGCCAGAAGAAAAGTTATACAAAAGTGTAGATTCAAAAACAGTTTTACCCAATTTTGACATTATTAACATAAATACGTATTTCCTTGAATTGTATAAAGACGGCATAGGAATGTCAGATTATTCTGCAGTGCACAGAAGAGGTTATAATATGCTGCAAAATAACTACCTACTCGCATTAGTGACCGCAAATACTAGTACACATATATTTTTCAAAGGTCAAGTCCATTCTGAAAATACAAAAGCCCTCACTTATTTTGCTTCCATTGCCATATGTAATGGAAGTGGATCTATTATACAATCGGTGTGTGAATGTGTAGCAGGGAAAGGACCAAAAGCCATTTGCAAGCATGTGTCAGTTTTGTGCTATGCTATACTCAAATTCCGAGAGCAGAATATATGGTTAATTAAAATGACTCCAACACAAAAAAAACAAGTATGGCATGTACCTAAAAAAAATAAACTTGATGTTTCGCCGAAAAAAGCAGAGAACCTTTCATATGAAATAGCAGAATATAATGTTTGCAAAAAAAAGAAAAGAAGTGTGTGCTATGATCCAAGACCACAGTCCTTTATCAGTCAGGGAAAAGAATGGGCTACAACAGTTAGAAATAAAGTCATTAACTACTGCTCATTGTCACAAAAAAGAATAGGATTATGTGGAATTTTGGACAGTGCAAACATGCAAGATGTGATACATGACCATGATTACCTACCTTTTCCTTTACATCATCAACTTATTCTTAATAAAATATCTGTAAGCCATTTATTCCAGATGAATTTATTTATTATAGTAGCTACGACTTGTACAATCTTATTGACTGTACTGTAGCAAGCGAGGTGGTGAATCATGAGAAGTTGTAGCTACTATATTTTTTTATTATTTAGTATATTATGTAATCATCAATATTAATTGCACTTGCATAGGGATTGTAGATGTTTGTTTAGGTTTATACTTTCATACTTTCCTTATCCTTTGCCCCTAACAGGTTACACCTGACTCAGCAAAGGAAATTGAAAAGAAAACTAAAAATCAGACGAAGACAAAGTTATGGCATACAGAACGATCTTTTCGAGTGACTGCTTCAAGAGTCGGTGAGATTTGTAAATTTACTGCTAAAAAGGACCAAGAAAAGTATGCACAAAGCCTTATATGTAATAAGAAAATAGTAAGCACGGCCTTAGAATGGGGCAAGTCTATGGAAACCACAGCAATTGAAGCATATGAGGGGAAAACTGGAAAAAAAGTAGAACGCTGTGGTTTATATGTTTCTGTGCAGTACCCTTTCATTGGCGCTTCTCCTGATGGATTAATTGGAGATAACAAAATTTTAGAAGTTAAATGTCCATATTCCATAAAGGATGAAATGATTGGATCCAACAATTATTTCCATTTAGAGCATGATTTGCAACTGAAAGAAACAAGCAACTATTATTACCAAATCCAAACGCAGTTACTTGTCACAGGAAGAGATTGTTGTGATTTATTTATATGGACTAATGTTGATGAAAAAATAATAAATGTTAAAAAAAATGATTCATTTATACAAAATATTATAATCCCTCGAGTAAAAGCTTTCTTTTTTCAATTTATGTTGCCAAAGATAGCAAAAAATATGTATGATTGTTAATATATTTTTATAGTATATTGTAAGATTCTATGTGATAGAAATTAGAACAAAGTTTAATTTTGTATTCTTGTTATTATTTAATAAAGTATGTTTAATACAGTACTGTTAAAAGCGACATCAATTAAATAAAATTGAAAAAAACATATTTTACTTTATAATATTATTTTTGAAATTGGTTAACATAAAACATACAAATATTATTCTATCTGCTAAAGGCACCAATTTTGAATCCAACTTGCCGCTTAAGATCTTAAAAGTTTTAGCCAAACCAATGACCCTTTCAACGTGTATCCGTTCTGAAGATATATTTTTTGACCTTGTCAGTTGAGAAGTCTCAAATTGTCCATCAGTATTTTTTAAAAATTCTGGCACATTAACTGTAACATCTTTATGGCACACTAGGTCTTGTACATTAAAGCCACGGTCACTAAAAATGATATCATTAGGTTCAAGTTTATCAATAAGTCCACATTTTTCAAACAATTCACGATCACTCGTAGATCCACCATATGCATCGGATACAAATGTAACGCAGCCTGATGCTGAAATCCCAATTAAAACTTTTAGAGTATTTGCTGATTTGTAAGTGGAATATGTAAGCTGTTGTGTAAGTGGATTTTTGGGCTTCTCTATTTTTATTTCCGTGCAATCTACTATCACAGTGCATGGATTAATCTTGCCATAGTATTTCATATTTTTATCTATGCATTGTTTTGGCACCCAAACATTTAACTCTTTCAATTTACAATATAAGTAATTGATCCATGTTATGAAAATGTTACTTAGTACCGTTTTATTAATCTTCGATCGAAAGGCGAGTTCTGTAAATAGCATGTTCCGGCGTAATTTAATTAACACTAGAAGGAATTGATCACAAGGGTTTAGAAACGGCACCTTCAATGTTTTCAGTTGAGGATAATATTTTAAACAATTTACTTCATCTCCAAAAATACTAAATATGAATTTGATATGTTCATAATCTTGGAAACCAGTATAAAACTGTACTTCGGCCGCATTGGTTATATCTAGCACATTTGCAATTGAAGATTTTTTATTTTTATTTTCATTTTGAAGACATTCTTTAAGTGTTTTGAGATTATCACTTCCACATAAATCACATTGGATACCAACATCATTCTGTTTCTTCTCGAATTCAATTTCTACTTCGAAAAAGTTTGTAGTTTCCATGAGGAAGGTGTCATCCTTCTCTTTTTCATTGTTTATGTGTACTTGGACACTAATTTTCCTTTCATTTCGCGCCAAACGCCTTTGATGCCGCTCCTTCTTTTTTTGATGCAAACTAGAATTTTGGTCAATCCATGGGAATCGACTTGGCACTGCACATTTTTTCAACACAGGCCTGGCTGGAATAATAATTCAATAAATATAATGTCATAATGAAATCATTTTTGATAAGGCAAGTACTAAAAAACGTTTACACTACATCATTGAAGGTTAGTCGCGCACAGATATAATCAAGGTGACTTAACTGAAGCTTATCATTATAAATAAGTACAAAATATTCTTACGTTTTTCTAATACTGAGTCCTTCGGTAGCTGGTAATCATCCTTTGTGAAGTGGCTTTTGCAAACGAGGCTATTTTTCGTTGGAGTAAATTTATCTCTGCGAATGGCTACAAGCCACTGTTTTAATCGGTTTTTATCTTCTGTAGGGAACTTATGCCCTCCTTTTTTATTTGCACACATAGGCACTGCACAACACTGTGGCATTTTGGAAAACAATATTCTGTTTGTAACGTTTTTAAGGATAAATAAACCAAAAAAATGATCGAAAAATATAAATCGTGTAAGTGTTTTGACAGGTAGTTGGACCTGACACTACAGCGCTGCCATCTCACGGGGAACATTTCAGAAAACCCTCATTAGTGTGTTTAATTATTAGTGTTTTTAACTTTAATTTGTGTAAAGTAAATTAAAGTGTTAATTTAGGTAATTCTATCGGCAATTTTTATTGTCACGAACCTCAAGCTCGTAACAATAATAATACGTAATTTAATAATCAATCGATGAAGATTACATTAGATACTAACAAAAAGCCGCGTAGTGATGCCATCAGTTAATCACCATTATTTTTTTTAAACAATTTGAAGTGCCAAAATATTTCCCACACTATTATTTGTGAGTCGATAACCTCAGTTTTTGTATTATTTTAGTTGTTATAGAAGAAAGAAACATTTTGAACACGCCACAAACATCATTAGCCACTTTTTAACATTCTTAGACACAACAATTAATAAAATTATAACAAACTTAAAAAAAGAACTATAATTTGATGGATATAATATTTAAAAAAAAAAACATGATTTACAATTACAATAAAAATACATTCTGCACGTTGTGTGTTGTGGCGCGTTAAGAAAACGGACCACACTCAGCTTAATATGCTATCGCTGAAACAACAGCGCTGGTTTTCAGTGGGCCCGAATGGATGGTAACGTACGGTTATCAAGAAGATACTGTTGTCCATGTCCTGTCCCTGTCGAGGAGACTCGTTTATTTTGTAATTTTTATAAAGCTGCAACATGACTCCACCACGTATAAGAGTTAAAACACATGTGCACGACATGACATCGAATCATGTAATGATGCAACATTATGCCACGATATGTTGTTGTGCCGTCGAAAATTCGTTAGTACTAATATTATTAAATTAGTATAGAACTGGAAAGTAGCTATGTTGTCGTTGCAGTGCCTAGTTGGTTATGTGTGTACTAAATCCTTCCTGTGTGCTAAGCCAAATTGACTTTCTACAATCGGTAACGCTAATAGAAAACCACAAAAATGAGTAGAAATAATGAGGGAAAGATGTCTCAACTTTTTCTGTCATTTCCTTTTTTTCCTTCTTTTGTGAGAAAATATATCATTTGGAGCCCTTTTTTAGTATTTTTTAAACACGAAAATAATGATCGAGAACATTAAAAAATTTTATTCATATTTCATCAGTTTGTAATTTGTATCTAAATATAATTTACAAAAAACACGATTTCCGAGCATTGCTGGTTGTTTTTTGATATATATATATATATATATATATATATATATATATATATATATATATATATATATATATATAAACTAATATAAATACTATATCTAAATAACGTCTGGAAAAAATAGGGTGTAACATCTAGAAGCCTATGGCACTGATAGTTTTAGAATTAAATAAATATATTAATTAAAATCTATCAAAATCAAATCATATTCACCCTACTTTACGAACCACAACAAAACCGTAAATTTAGTAGGCATCTTTGACCTTGTCATTTCGAAGGGTCACAGGCTCGAGGCAAAGTAATTGTTCAAAAAAAATTTTCACATGTTATCGCACCAATCTTTTAAAGATAAGTTTATTCGTAACTTCGATTGATTCGAGATCATTACAACGCCATCTATCGGAAGCCATAACATTTCTCATAGTTGCCTATTACGACACCCACGGGACGAAATGGGGTAAAGCATAAACTGACCTCTAAGATGGAATGCCTCCAAACCTGTAACCGCAGTAACTATCATACCCTTTCAATCATAACGCATAAATGCCAACATTGATACTTAGAGGCAATAATAGACAGGAAAAAAGGCTCTACCTATACAACCTATAGTCAACCAAATCTAGGAAATACATTTTGACAGCTGTCAGACTTATTGCACCAAGCATGCAAACCAAAAAATGGGAACGTAAAATATTCGATTCTTAAAAAAATCGATATCGATTATTTAGAGTTGGTAATCATTTACAGTTTGGTTTGAATAATGCCATATTAAAACGGATTATTAAAAACACAAGATTTATCAGTTTCTTCTTATTTGTTGTTACTGCTTATTTTTAGAGGCACAGTAATAAAAATTTAAGATTGAAACTAGATTCAAAATAAATTAATTCAATCACTTTCAGTACAACTAGTAAGGATGTCGTTGTTTATATTAATTATTATTATTTGATTTTCAATAATGCAGTCAAAATTAATGTCTCGTTGAAAGTTATCCATAATCATTTTTTTTTGTTTTTTTCTACCACTTTTGCCCAGTCATCCTTTGTGACATTGGCACATACTTCAACGAATTTTTTTATAGCATTGGGTGACAAACGAGCACACAGTCTACCTGATGGTAAGTGATTGCTATGGCCCATAGACATACACATTTATCCTCAATTAAGAATCAAAATGCGTTGTCACCGCTGAGGACTAAGATAGAATGCCTCGATTCCAGTAAAAATGGTCTTGTTCTCTACACTCATCATATGAAACACATCAGCATTACGCTGCTATTTTACGCTGGTATTCTGTGAGAGCGTGGTCCTGTCCTGGTTGAGCCGACCCATTCGTGCTACAACTATAATATAGATGTAGCGTGGCTCTACCACGTACAAAAAGTTATTATAGAAGAAACAGTCCAAAAAGTTAAAGCCGAGTCACAAAATAAGAAGACAAACACAAAATTTTAAAATTGCACACAGTAAGTTCTCGAAACAGAAACAGAAACTTTTTTATTCAATATAGATTATGAATAATACTCGTACTTATTGAAAGTCACTTTTTTATTTACCACTGGTTCGCAAAAAATACATCTGTCCTGGGAAGAACCACCAAGAAACCCAACGGGACTAGTTTTTTTTTTTTAAAATAAGAGCTTACAATCATGCGTGTTACAATTAACAAGACAAAACAAATTACAAATAGCTTGGTAGCGATCATCCTTCCCTGGGCTTATTATCATCCATAAATTCCTTAATATTAAAACAACCCTTTTTATACAAACTTAGTTTAATAAAATTTTTGAACTATGTGTACTTACGTCAAATTTTGTATATTTTCTGGCATTTTGTTATCAAAGCGTATACATCGCCTCAAAAATGAATTACTGATTCTGTGGAGTCGAGTAACTGGTATCGAAATGGCGGGATATTGAAATTATGTAGTGGTTATTTTAGCACAGCCTTGTATATCAGTTTTTTGACTACAAGAATTTACTTTGACAAAGTACAAAAAATAAACTTGTTCTATTCATGATTCATGTAATTTAAGGAATTTTGAAAATAAAAATTAAATTAAACAAATAATACATTTAAGAAATTAATGATTCGATTATTAAAATATTTTTACCGATTATTTAATTATTTTGCCGATTATTCGCAAAATAGTGAATTTTAATCATCCAAACACTACGGTAATATACATAGCGACATGTCATTGAAACGACGTCAAGTAAAAAAAGTTAATACTGCTTATTTTTTAATATTTTGCTTTGTTTGAAAAAATCAAATTTAAGTTAGTGATAAAAAACTATACACGTTGTAATGAACTAAAGATAACTTCATAATTCTTCGAATTTACGTAGAAAGTTATTTTGAATCGTGTGAGTACGCTTGTGCAAAGTTATTACGGAATGATTAATGAGAAACGTCAAAAGGTATTTCTTAGATTTGGTTGACTATAGTAAAGACTTATTTATTAACAAAACATAAATTACAAAACAGTAAAATAGGTATACCTATTATTGTTAAGAGATAGAAAAGAGTTCATAAATATTTTTGATAACATCATCTGTGTTTTCACAGTCGTATCGTCTACAATGATCTCAATTCAATAACGCCGGAGCAGTACTTCAAGCAAGTCACACGCAGGATCGCCGAAATCAAAGCAGTCTCGGTAAGCACCATTCCTCTCTTTTACTCCTTATACATTCCTCTATAACTTGTCCTGCTTTAATACGATATTGTATCGCAAATTCTTACAGGAGCCGCGTACGCGATGCGATGTTTGTTGAAATGTATGTTTAATGCTTTAGACTCTATCTTGTTAGTTTTAAGAGTTATTTTACGGAAACATCACTAACTTAAAGCTATGTATTTTTCTCTTTCTTTCAATGCTTAAAAAGGAGGAGGTAAATATAATAAGTGAGCCTTTCCGATTAGTAAACTTTGTGGGAGGCTTTTTGGTAAGTACAATGATTGAAAGGTTATGATGTTTCTACGTTTTCTATATCCTGTTATGGGGTGAGATTTTGATTCAGCGTTACCAACAAAAGGCAAAAGGAATTGTACTTATGGCTAGATATGGGTCGTTCGCGATTGACCGAATGAAATGACCCGGGTCACAAATACTTCCCGAACGTACAGGTTTCCTACGAAAAGAATAATTTGTTTATTCAATCTCTGATTAAATTTGGGCAAACTGTTGCGTGATTTAAATTGTGAAATAGACAACAAAAAGCGAACGAACAGATGTTAATGTAATTAAATAAAATATACATTATAGTAAATATGTTACGGTCTACGGTATGTTTTTATAGCGCTGCAACGTTTACCTATAACTCGTACGAATTAACTTGAGACCTGGGCCGATGACGTAATTGTCAATGTACGGCGTGCAAAATAATGCGTCGTAATATTTTTTTTATTTGAAATTTTTGAGATTTGCATGAGATTATTAATAAAAAGAATATAAAATGTTCTGGCAAGGGGTGAAGTAGTAAGTGATATACTGTTGCCATTTTTATATATTTTAAATATTTATTTTTTATAATATATATAATATTATTTTTAGTTAACGTGTCAAGGAAGGACAAAGAAATAAACATACACACTTTCTCATTTATAATATTATTAATTTATTTATTATACACTTTATTGCACTATAAAAAGTGTTACAGATTCGTACACAATAAAAATACAAAGCATAACAGGCGACCTTATTGCTAAAAAGCAATCTCTCCCAGGCAACCTTAGGGTGAAAGTGAATCAATCTTGGATAAGCGGAACAGCACAAACTATGTAACTATGTTTAAAGCTTGGTCCACAGGAATAAGAAACTTTTTATTTGATTTTTCATCTTCGAATAAATTTAAAACTTTTAGAGCAAGTGTCCGTGCTTGGCTATGTATTGTCTTTCCTCCCATCTTTTTTTAAAAATAAAAAAGGCGGAGTAACTCCTAAGCGTCACAAGAAAACGGCACAACACAACGTCCAAACTTAACAATAAAACAACGCAATTAACAACAAACAGATAAAATAAAGTTCAAGTATAACAAAAACAAACAAAAGTCCAAACCAAACAACAAACAATTATCAAAAATATCGAACTAGAGTCGAGACGCGTATCCGTAACAAAAATGCTATCGGTACTGAGCGCGCACGGCCAGCGCGGGACGCGGTTCGGGGAGTCGGGAAGGGGGTCGCATTCCAGCGGAGTCTCAAGTTAATTCGTACGTGTTGTATACACATATATTATTGCATAGTATTTGTTTACGCGCTACTGCCTGTACTTTTATAAAATATATTGTTTTTTGTTTGGTGATATTATAAAATATGAATCAATAATAAAAATATTATGTCTTAATCATAATTATTTTTGTTTTCTATTATGATTTATGATAATATATAAAATATTGTGGTTTTGTTCACATGAACTGAGAAATTTACTATTTGACCTACCGATTGGTTTTACACATCTATGAGCGTCAGTAATCGTATGATTAGGGACCTAATTTTCCCACGAGAAACTAGCAATCGATTGAACGGGTGGAACCGGGTCATTTTCTAAGCAGATCGTTATTTATCTGGATATATTAAATTGTACAATTACTTATACATATGATAGAATGATTAATAATTTACCATTACTTTATTTTACCAATTTACAAATTAACCTAGCAAAAAATCAATAATTTTTTGTAAACAAAAGTATATTTTCATGACATACTTTCTGAGCTAATTTTATCCCAAATAGTAAGTCATGAGTCAACATTGTAAATGGCTCCTCATTTTTTAAATTTATATCAGACTAGTCGAATTTAAATTCAGTTAAATTCGTTAATAACTTGTGAAAAACTTAAAATATTGCAATGAGTTCAATATATTTCTGCAAAATTTCACCCCGAGCTATATTTATTTTTAGTTTTAAATACTTTCTCATCTATACGTCCGATACAGTTTCAGTATTTTACATACGTATATTGTTATAATTAATACATTTTCGGCCTTTTTTATTTACGAATCAAATCTATTTTCAGTTGGACGTTGTTCCATCTCCATACGTATGTAAATCTTTCATTCTACTACATTTATTTATCTCGACTTTCACTTCGTCTTTCTTTCTTACTTGTAGCAACTCCTTTTCTCTTAGCACACAAAGTATGGCAGTTTAGTTATTATGTTTGCCACATACTCGCGCTGATAATAATTAATTACATTAATAATTACAACATGATCATAACAAACATACAATTATTTATAAGTGAATTTTAGTGCTATAAAACTCGAGAGAACGAAAATGTACTTGATTATACTATACATAAATTTATAAAAAAAATCTTGCTATTTGCGTTGACAATCAAAGCGTGACGACTTATAATATATGAATTTTCCTACCGGAGATGGTTAGCTATTCAAGTAGCTAACGAAATAGCAGCTATTCACAAAATAGCCACGGCTACGACCTATGACACTCGTCAACACGATAAGTAGCGTAATAGCGTAACGGCTACTTTAGTTATAGCAGCTGCCACAGAGGACATATAATCACTACGTTATACAGCCGCGCGTACTTGACTAGTTGTATATTAGCATCGCTGTTTTCTTTTTCGTATTGAAAATATATACAGAATGGGTCCCACATATATGCAATAAATGAAACCACAAGTAATACTAGTCCGTAGAAGTGTAGAAAAATTAAATATTAAATTAAAACCCGTAAAATAAAAAAGTGAAATTTTCAAAAACAAATATTAAAATAAATTCAGTAAAAGTGAACACTCTGTTTAGACAACGTACCTTGACCCCTTGGAAGAGTGACAACGTTGCACGCGGGTGGCACGCCGACAAAAGACACCGCTGTCGATATGTCGCAATACCAATAGTTTGCACTGCGTGGCAACGTCGCTTTTTAATGTTCAAGGATTCATTCAATTTCATTGAATCATTGACTTAGTGACCCAATTCTATAGAGTGTTCAAATTTGCTTAAAATTAAAACTCTACTTTTTGACCTAATTACTGGACCGATTACGTTCATTCTTTGTATATCGTCAGCAAAGGTGATAACAAGTATATGGTTTCATTTATTGCATATATGTGGGACCCATTCTGTATATGTATATATATAAATAAGAAAAAGATTATGTTTATTATTAGTTGTAGATAGTTGTAGATGACTAAAATCTAAATAGATTTTCGACAGATTTTAATAAAATAATTTAATAATAAGTACGGCATAGTTATGAGGGAAATTAACTTCCTAACAAGGAAATATAAAATAAAATAAGAAAATAAAAACGAAAATAATTATTTTTTATTTATCTAAATATAAATATGTACCGTGGCGAGATTCGATCGTAATCACGGGGCAGTTAAGCGTTATTGCAGTTCCAGCTACAGTTGCTACCATATCAACTATCGGTTGGTAAGTGAGTAATTTATTTAAATAGCCAAATAACTGAATAGCTGGTTATTGTTAATAACCGGTTAATGACCGGCTAGCTAAGTTAATGCAAATTTGGCTAGTTACCCATCGCTATTTCCTACCACGGGTATTCATTTAAAAAAACGTTACGATCATGATAGAGAGACATTATTATGTATAATTTCCTGACACTCTACCTAATTATAAGTGATCTTAATCCTAAGAAGTGACGACGCTCCAGTCGTCTTTGATTGAAGTTCACTGCATATTTCCATAGACTGCAGTAATTACTTACTATCAGGTGGACTCTGAATTCGTTTATCTCTTTAGTATTATTAAAAAAAAGTTGATGTTGCATTCTGAAAGGAGCTTTAAAGAAATAAGGGGCGCTTTGTCATCTCTGTGGGTAAAGTTTGAATTTCTCACAGCTCGTGACCAATGGCTGATTTTTCTATCCTCAGACGAAATTTATTAATTGCATAAAATACAACATAGGTAAATTAAAAATTACAACTGTGGTTAATTTAATAATTTCTTATATTTACGCGAACACTACACATTATTTACAACTAATTTTACGGATTTTATCGCGTTTAATTTAAAATTTTAAATGATTTTTAATTCCCGACGTTTCGGGTGCTTTCCAGCACCCATGGTCACGGGGGACTGAGGTGACAATGTTAACAAGGAGTACTTTCAGCTTTTTAATTATTATTTATGGTCCGATCTACGCAGAAACGTCGGGAATTAAAAATCATATAAAATTTATAATTAAGGGCGATAAAATTCGATAATCAATGTGGTTAATCCTTTCACTTTCATATTGTCAGGTTATAATTAAGTTGAAGGATAACTTTTATCTGATGACTGATAATTCAGCCCTAAGACAATCTGGAACACCACAATGGCTTAACGTAGTAGTAGCAGAAAAGGTAAAAGAGTGGTAACCACAATGCTAGGTTGAAAAAGTGTACCCTCTCCACTAAGCTTTATAATAATAAAAACATTAAAGTGTACACAAAATCCTTCGTTCTCTCCAGGTTTATTGCTCTATATAAAATATTCTTAATTATAAATTGCCTGCTAGTGGACGCTTCTCTCAGCCAATATAAATGCACGCTATTTACACGTATTTACATGAACGTCAAAAATACAATGCTGAAGATCCTCTTTCAGGCAATCCTTACCGAAAGTTACAGTCACTGGTAAATATGGGATTGTATCCTTGTTCCAGAGTCCAGAAGAACGAGGCGTCCTCATACAAATTCTGGAGAGCACGTACAGGTTCACGCTTGGTTCTGTTGCCGGTGGTAAGTATTACTATGCTAGTAGATATAATAAGAATAATAATTTATTATAATAATTAAAGAAAGTAAAAATAAGTCTAATAAAAATAACATCCAATAATAAACATTAAAACTATCTGTAGCTTAATAATGTAGAATCTACAAAAGAAAAATTGAAAACTCAAGGTTGAGTACCTGTGTTTCAGATCATCACTTACACTATGGATTTTATAATGTAGGACACAAGATAATTTAAATAATTAAACTATATTATATAATAAATAAAACAACTAAATAACAATTATTTGCAACTTCTCTGTATCTTCGTAATTTAATTTATTCAGAAATTCCATTACAATTATTTTACATTTCTTATAACTTACACTATATATCTTTAGTGACTTATTGAGCTTGTTATATAGAAATGGTCCCAAAATTATGTAAAATCTGTTCATAAATGCGTGCTATTATTTCATAGTGGCGGTGTAAGAATTTTGACTGCCCTATATCATTCCGTGGATGTCGTAAGAAGTGACAGAACGTAACTAAAGCAGGAGATGGCATATTCCTGATAACGACTTAAAATAATAAAAAAAAACCGGTTGTCAAACTGCTTGCCATCGCTTACAACTTGGCAAATATCCGCTCTATATGGCATTCTATGGGGGAGGCCTATGTTAAGCAGTGAGTTTTGTAGACTCCTTGAGGCATTGGAGGCGAGATATGGTAACGCTCACCTGGAACACGTCTTTCGTGCGCAGCTTAAAGATCGCGTGCAGCGCATAAACGTAAAATTGCAGCAGTGGACTCTTGAGGTGGAGAAGCTGGTGCGAAAAGCATACCGGTCTGTACCTGCGCTCATTGAAGGGAACCTGGTGCAGACATTCATTGACCGACGACGTGACCTTGAAGTCAGAGCTGATGTGAAGCTCGGGCACCATGATACGCTTAAGGGTGCCTTGGCCCATGCACTGGAGGTGAAGCCGTGCGGCAGGATCATCGTCAGGGAGGTTGCAGCAGCTACAGTTCACGACCGCAATAATGGATACAGCCCTAGGTGCTATGGCTGTGGAGAAAGGGGCCATCTTCGATCCAGCTGCCCTAAGCGAACTGTAGAAAGGGAAGGTGATCGATCTCGAGGGGGTAGTGCGGCTAACGGCACCGCCCAGCAGCGACAGGATCATCGTTCTTCTCGCGTTATGGAGGTTGCAGCACCTACAGTTCGCGACCACAGTAAAAGTTACATCCCACGGTGCTACGTCTGTGGGGAAAGGGACCATTTTCGACACAGCTGCCCCAAAACGATCTGTAAAAAGGGAAGGTGATCAATCTCGAGAGGGTAGTGCGGCTTACAGCACCGCCCAGCAGCAGCAGGAATACGACTTTACTATCGGACACTGCAGCGGGAAATGGCGTGGCAACACAGATGCATTGTCAAGAAGACCTTATCCTGATGATTGCGAGAACAGTACTAGGCAAGAGGGTAAGGAAGTGGTATCCGTGAGGATGCTCAGGACAGACCACCTCAGCAACGAGTGGAAGGACAGCCTACGACATGCACAGCAGGAAGATCCAGACATCAAGCCGATTCTGGATTGGATGAAGGCCAGTGCCCTCAAATCCAAGTGGAGCGACGTCTCAGCGATGAGTTCGACCACTAAAAGTTATTGGGCCCAATGGGACATCTAGCTGGTTCAGGATGGAGTCCTGTGCCGTACATGGGAAAATGAAGACAGCTGTTGTTTGCAAATGGTTGTCCCTAAAGCTAAAGTGCCGAATGTTCTACAGCTGTTCCATAATGGTTGTTGAGGAGTCCATCTGGGAGTTAAACGAACTCTACTGAAGATCCGAGAACGGTTTTACTGGGTCCAATATCGTGACGATGTCGGGGATTGGTCTAGCAAATGTACAAGTTGTGCGGCTGTGAAGGGACCTCAGACTCGTAGTAGAGGTGCATTGAAATTGTACAATGTTGGTGCACCATGGGAGAGGACAGCCCTTGATGTTGCGGAGCCGTTTCAGAAAGGTGCAAGAGGTACTTCTAAGATCATTCAGGTGGATCGACTGGCGCGTTATTATGGGGCCGATAATATTTGGGACGAGCATGTCTTAGGAGGAGGCAGTGTTACGCGCCACAGTTGATGGCGCTAGCGCCATCTATTATCGAACAGAGGAACTAAGCTTTCAGGAAAGCTCCACTCTCGAACTTTCTGCACCTGGTCGGCCGAGGGCCGGTATTTGCTGGAATATTCTGGATGTTTTGATGGAAAAGGCCTATATACGAGGGTGGATTGAAAAGTACTCGGCCTAACACAGATCCATTCAATTCTAAAAATCAAATCTACCCACATTATTTAGTTCAGTTCAGACTAGCTCATTGTGTGAAGTTCGAAACGCGTGCGATAATTAGTTGTGATTTTATAAATTTATTAACAAAGTAATCGGACATAATTTCCGCGAATGGAGCAAATCGAGCAGCGTGCCGTCATTAAGTACCTCCATAAGAAGGGGCTATCATAAAAAGCCATCCATGATGACATGGTCAGTACATTAGGCGATTGTGCTCTGTCATATTAATCCGTCAAAAAATGGATAGCAGAATTTAAGCGTGGTAGAGAGAGTGTGAAAGATGAACCCCGCTCTGGAAGGCCTTCGACGTCAACTACTGACGAAAATATTAAAAAAGTACTTGATTTAATAATGGGAGACCGCAGATTAAAAATTAGAGAGATAGCCGAGATTATAGGCATCTCTTATGAACGAACTCAAAACATCATTGTCAACGAGTTGGGTTTCCACAAGGTGTCAACCAAAAACACCGGAAACAAAACAACAATCAAAACAGTGGAGAAGACCTGGTTCACCACCTCCTAAAAAGGCTAAGTCGATTTTGTCGGCAAATAAGGTGATGGCTTCAGTATTCTGGGACTCGAAAGGTGTGTTTATGATTGATTATCTTGAAAGGGGTCAGACTATAAACTCTGATTACTACTGCACCTTACTACATCGTTTACGAGAGGAAATAAAAGAAAAACGTCAAGGAATGCTCAGAAGAAAAGTCCTGTTTCATCAAGATAACGCCCGTGTTCAAACGTCAGTACAGTCAATGGCTGAAATTCACAACTGTGGCTTTGAACTGTTACCGCATCCGCCGAATTCACCTGATCTGGCAACATCAGACTTCTTTCTGTTCCCTAACCTAAAAAAGCACTTGGGAGGTCAAAGATTTTCGACAAACGACGAGGTCAAAGCAGCTGTAGACGCATATTTTGACTCTAAGGAAGAATCATTTTTTCCAACGGTCTAAATGCTTGGAAGGGGAGGTGGCAAAAGTGTATTGAACTTGATGGTGATTATGTAGAAAAATAAAAATATAACTGATTTAGTATGTGTTTATTTTCTTGGTTAGGCCGAGTACTTTTCAATCCACCCTCGTATAAGCCATTGCGGGCCGTGACCGAGCAGTGTTGTATTTGGCGATACAAGCGAAGCTTTGGAGCGAAATAAAGTGAATCAGTGTGATTGATTATTAGTGTTTTTTAAGTTTTAATTGATGTTCGGTAGTTAAAGTGTTAATTTTGGTAATTCAATCGGCAGTTTTTACTGTCACGAACCCTAAGCTCGTAATAATATTATGTATATGTGATGATAACGCCATCTATCGCAGGTCGTGAGGTGAGGTGTTTTGGCTTTGCCTATAGTATGCTCTTACGACACCCACGATATATTTAATCATATCCCGTGTAACATACTAAAAAGAAAATAAATAAATAAAGTAAATAAATAGGTAAATACCTTTATTACCGCAACAAATTAGCTGCAGCATGAATTGGTCAGCTTGACCAGAGTCACACACAAAAATAGTGTTAAATAATAAAATATAGCGTTAAATGGTTTTTGTTTAATAAAATATTTAAACTTGGTAATAGAGAAACCTTGTATATTTTCTGGGACTTTGTTGTATTCCCACAGTCCGTAATTAATGAATTACATTACTGTGGAGTTGAGAAACTTGTATCACGACTCGCGATTTCAGATAAACATCATGAACATGATTGAAATTTGTATACCTCAGTTGAATGCAGTGAACGTAATTTTATCAAAATCTTTTCTGTCTCGTTAGTATTAAAAATAAAAGTCGTACTATTAAACCCTTTTTAATGGAAAAATCCTGTGTTGTTCACTTTATATTTTACCTGCCTTAATGGCAAGCGAAATACATGGTTTTCTTTTTGTGTGCTAAATGCGCAAATTCTTCTGTATAATTTCGAATGACATGTTTTCATTCCTCTCCTTTTATAACAAATACTAAACGACTGGGCTTTAATTTTCGATGTACAGGTATTAATATAATCATAATTATATTTAATTTTACGCCTGATCCTATTGTTTTTAAACATTACATCACTAAAGATATAAACATCTTATCTTACAGCCGTCGGTGCATCGGCAGTGTATCCTATAGACTTGGTGAAGACACGTATGCAGAACCAACGCACGGGCTCGTTCATTGGCGAGGTGGCGTACAGGAACTCTTGGGACTGCTTCAAGAAGGTCATCAGGCACGAGGGTGTCTTCGGCCTCTACAGGGGGTTAGTGCCACAGCTGATCGGTGTCGCGCCGGAGAAAGCCATAAAGTTAACGGTAATTTTTTTTTGATAGGATTGCGTTTATATTATGTAGCGGCAGTGTTAGAATATCCAATTCCGCGCTTACACAGGTACAAGAAAAACAAAGACTGATTCTATCGTCACATATTAACCTTATTTATCATGTTATAGATAGTACCCGGTTGACCGAGCTTTGCTCGGTATTTTTCGCTCGATTTTTTTAATTCGTGTGTTTTGGAAATTATATTTAGATACAAATTACATACTGATGAATTATAAATAATATTTTTTGATCTTAGCGACATAACAGAAAAAACTGAACTGGTTATTTGAATAAAAAATCATGAGTGCAATTATTTTTATTTAAATTTTCGTGTTTTTAAAAAATACTAAAAAAAGGGCTCGAAAAAAATATATTTTCTCAAAAAAGAAAGAAACTTGAAAAAAAAAATAAAAAAGTCGGTCGGTCGGTCTGGGCTCGAACCCAGGTTTTACGATTTTGTGACCGCCCATTATACCAATAAGCTATTTATAATCATTACCAAACTGTCAAAATTTACCTTCTTATTCTAACTATATTGTAGCAGTTTTTAATTGCCTAAAAACACGGACAAAAAGACATTTTCTAAAAATAAATCTTAGCTAGATCGATTTATTATCCCCGAAACTCCCTGGACACTAAATTTTATGAAAATCGTTGGAGCCGTTTCCGAGATCCCGATTATATATATATATACATATATACAAGAATTGCTCGTTTAATAGTATAGGATATCTATAATATTATGTATATACTTATATATTATTATTATATGTATTATAAGTAGATTTATGTATTTGTGTACGTCTGTATTAATATATTTATGGAATACATTACATTTGTATTATATATATATATATATATATATATATATATATATATATATATATATATATATATATATATATATATATATATATATATATATTCTGATTTAATCGAACTTCGTAATTTTTTTTTCATTATTAGTATATTTTTGCTGCAGTATTACATCCCATATGTTAATATACATATTAAGAGATGCTTTAAGGGCTTGAAGCATTAAGTCTGCTATATGTATGATTTTATTTTTTGTATTAAATTAATAAATAAAAACTTTTCTTCCCTATTGGTATCAGTTCTTCAAGCCATATGGCCGGCCCATTGTCACTTTGGCTTACTGATCTGTTGGGCTGTGTCGGTAACTCCTTTTTAATTTCATTTTCTCTCTGTAGCTCACTAAATGACCTTGGATGACCTTAAATTAATAACATGATATGCTAATATTACTAACCGTGCCTTGTCGGTGTAAGAATGCCCACTACCTCTAATCCACCCGTGGGTTTCGTAAGAGGCGACAGAGGAGAATAAACTAGGTGAGCAGCAGCGTCTAGAACAGCAGCTGGAATAAAAAAAAACTGCAGTTTACATGGATAAATATGAAGTATTGTTAAACATTTCGTAACATAAAGTATTATGTGTAAATTATTGTTTTATTGTTTTTTTTTATAGGATTGGGTGACAAAGGAGCACACAGTCCACCTGATGGTAAGTGGTTGCTGTGGACCACAGACATCTACATCTATCCTCGATTACGAATCAAAATGCAAATGCGTTGTCACCCGTGAGGACTAAGATGGAATGCCTCGTTTCCAGTAAAAAGGGTCTCCGGTTCTCTACACTCACCATACGAAATACAGCAGCATTAAGCTACTATTTCACGCTGGTATTCTGTGAGAGCGTGGTCCTTCCCCGGTCGAGCCGACCCATTCGTGCTACAACTATACTACTAATATAACTGCAGCATGGCTCTACCGCGTATGATATACAAAATATTGTTTTATTGTTACAAAATATTGTTTTGTTTTATATTATATAGTTGCTGTCGTGCATAAGTGCAGGGTTCGACTACAGTATTAGACGGAGACAGTAATACAGTCTTTTAGACCGAATTTTAGGCACGGCGATCAGTCTCTGCAGAGACTTGAAATCTGGGGGTGACAGGATTATAGTGACACTCTGTGATGGTAATTCGACAAGACTGATGAGAGATTATGTGCAAGATCAACGGCTTTAAGTGCTCTCCGAAGCACGGGGGTAAAACACTACAAACTTCCTGACTCCAAGCTGATACTGAGAATTTTTGGACCCGACCCGGGGTTCAAACCCGGCACCTTACGTTCAGCAGTCGTATTTACGACCACTAGACCAATGAGGTAGTCACGAGTGGACACAAAAAATAACGCGATATTTAGTACTAACAACGCGGGCAGCGCTCTGTTTTCTGTCTGCTATTGTAGATAAACCCCTGCACGTTGTGTACGTGAGATCATTGTATGAAGCTTTCGCACCCTCGTTGACTCTGCGTTTACCTACTCTGTACACATGTTTGCAAATAATAAATAGTTAATATTTTTATTGTATTACTCTGTTTAAATCCCCCCTTTGAGGTAATCTATTGGTGAGACCTATGTTCACCAATGGGCGTTTGTAGGCTGTAATGGAGGGACCCTGTTTGCACTTTAGTGTGTTAGTTTTTAACGGCAATATTTTATTTTGCAGGTAAATGACCTCGTTCGCGACAAAATGATGGATAAAAAGGGCAACATTCCATTATATGCCGAAATTCTTGCCGGTGGTTGTGTAAGTTATTTTGCTATCTATTTTTAAACGACTTAAAAAGGACTTGGCACTCAATTCGACTTATTCCGATGATATCCCGGACGTCAGTCTGAGCGAGATTAGAATGGCTCTCCAGCACCTTAAAAACGGCAGGGGCCCAGGCTAGGATGGAATTACAGCGGAGCTTCTGAAAGCGGGTGAAACACCGGTACTTAAAGTCCTTCAGAAGCTCTTCCATTCCGTCCTCCATGGTGGCACTATTCCGGAGGAGTGGAGGAGAAGTGCGGTAGTTTGGTTCTTTAAGAAAGGCGACAACGCTCTCTTGAAGAACTACAGACCGATTTCCCTTCTGAGCCGCGTCTACGTGCTGTTTTCGAGAGTCATTACGAATCGTCTCGCACGCAGACTCGACGACTTCCAGCCTCCCGAACAAGCCGGTTTTCGAAAAGGCTTTAGTACCATAGACCACATACATACCCTTCGGCAAATTGTACAGAAGTCCGTCTTCGGACTGCCACAACAATCTGCCACTTTGCCTGGCGTATGTGGACTAAGAGAAAGCCTTTAAGTCCGTCGAAATTTGGGCGGTGCTACAGTCCCTTCAGCGGTGCCAAGTTGACTGTCGGTATATCGAAGTGCTGAAGTGTTTGTACAGTAGGGCTACGATCTCTATCCGAGTACAGAACCAGAGTTCGAAACCTATCCAACTGCAGAGAGGTGTAAGACAGGGTGATGTTATATCCCCGAAACTCTTCACCGCTGCATTGGAAGACGTTTTCAAGCTACTGGACTGGAAAGGATACGGTATTAACATCAATGGCATGGAGTACATCACTCACCTTCGATTCGCTGTAGGACCTAAGCACTATGCTCAGTGACCTCAATGGTGTCTCCCAACGGATAGGTCTTAAGATAAACATGGACAAAACAAAGATCATGTTTAATGTCCATGTCACACCTATGCCGGTAGTTGTTGGAAGCACTATGTTCGAAGTTGTTGAAGAGTATGTTTACCTGGGACAAATAGTCCGACTAGGTAAGTCCAACTTCGACCGAGAGGTCAATCGACGGATTCAACTCGGCTGAGCAGCATTTGGGAAATTACGACACATCTTCTCGTCAGTTATACCTCAATCTCTGAAAACTAAAGTGTACAACCAGTGCGTGTTGTGCAGTGATTACTTGATCTGAGACGTGGTCCTTCACTGCTGGCCGTATGAGGACGCTCAAGGTCGCTCAGCGAGTTATGGAGAGGGCTATGCTCGGAGTTTCTCTGCGTGATAGACTCAGGAATGAGGATATCCGCAGTAAAACCAGAGTGACCAACATAGCCCAACGGATTAGTAAGCTGAAGTGGCAATGGGCCGGCCATATAGCTCGAAGAACCGATAACCGACGGGGAAGAAAGGTTCTCGAGTGGCAGCCTCGTACCGGTAGACGTAGTGAAGGGCGACCCCCCACTAGATGGAGTGACGACCTGGTTAGAAATGAAGGAAGTCGATGGATGCAGGTGGCTCAGGACCGTGCTTTGTGGCATTACTTGGGGGAGGCCTATGTTCAGCAGTGGACTTGTGAAGGGCTGTAATGATGATGATGATGATGATGACGATGATGATGACTCAATTTGACTGTATGTTTATTTTATGTGTGTTACCTCAGAACTTTTTTCTAGTTGAATCGATTTTGATGATTTATTTTAATTGACAGCTGGTGCTTCTCATTTAGTCCCATATAAATTTGATCAAGATATGACCAGTAGTTTTTGAGTTAACCTTAATAATGCGTATTTAGTAGAATTCGGTCACGTTGATGATGGTCTCATTTTATTTATATTGAAATCAGTTGTACAAATTTTTTAATTTTACTACTTGTAATCATCAGTTCATTAATGTGGTATTAATGGCGGTGTAAGCGAATCCACTACTCCATATCATCCTGTGACTGTCTTAAAAAGCGACAAAGGGAAACTTACAACAGCCTCCTGGTAACAATTAACACGCCTGCCAAGCGTGGCAACTGTGGCAAATCTACGAATAATAATGTCCTTCAGACCGAAATTAAGTCACGGCGGCCGATCTAAACGGAGACTAGGCATCTGTTCAAAACTGGGTTATAGTGCTAGAGTGTATGCGCAAGCACAAGTGCATGCTGTATTCCCTCACTTTCATAATCCGAGACTGTTGTCCGACACGTCCCGGAGAGAGATCAGGCGCAGAACAAACAACTTTACGTGCTTTACCGAGTTACAGTGGTGAAAGTGAAAGGTGACGGTGGTATATTATGATTTTTTATTTATTTATTTGGGTCAACAAACAGTTTCACAATAAGAAGTTTACAAATAATACATACACATCATAATGAAATAATTGTGAAACCAACACCGTTAACCACAAATTATAATACAAAAAATGTACGTGTTTTTGCTAAAAGTTAGTACTTCTTTTAAGTAAGCTGGCTACGGATTTAATTAAATCAAATGTGAATATATCGCGTGGTGTTGACTTCACGCAACAGATTAAAAACTAAATTTCTAAAGGAAATAAGATTAGTCCCAAATATGTCTAGGGTAGTGAAGTAGCTGTTATAAGCTTGTCATAGGAGTCAATGGTGAACGTTTCCTAGCATTCGTTCGAAACTTAGGTGTAGCAAACAGTTTATATATACGGCATGCTCGATTGTGTGATCTGACTTTATAACATAGCTTATCCACTATATCAATACAATCGTACTTATGATTGTAGCACGAATCGGTCGGCTCGACCGGAGAAGGACCACGCTCTCGCAGAATGCTGCTTATGAATACTGCTGTGTTTCATATGGTGAGTGTAGAGATCCGGAGACCCTTTTTACTGGAAACCAGGCTTTCCATCTTAGTCCTCAGGGGTGACAACGAATCTGCGTTTTGATTCTTAATCGAGGATAGATGTAGAGTCTGTGGACCGCAGAATCCACTTAGCGTCAGGTGGACTGTGTGCTCGTTTATTACCCTTATTCTATTAAAAAAAATCCTGACTCCGGGCTGAAAATTTCTTAACGGAAAAACTCAATAACTAATTTTAGTCCGATCCCGGACCTTATGATCAGCAAATACGTTTATAACCACTAGACTAACGAATCTATGACGTGTTCTTTATGCAACGGATGAGTCCCGTGCCCAGCTGTGGGCTTTCACTGGCTGCTTATAAAGAATTATTATTGTCCACAGGCCGGTGGTTCTCAAGTAGTGTTCACAAATCCCTTGGAAATAGTGAAGATTCGTCTACAAGTCGCCGGTGAGATTGCGGGCGGGGGCAAAGTCCGGGCCTGGTCAGTGGTCAAGGACCTGGGACTCTTCGGTCTGTACAAAGGGGCTAAAGCTTGCCTGTTGCGGGATGTGCCCTTCAGCGCCATTTACTTCCCGGCGTATGCTCATGTCAAGGTGAGAATTTTTACTATAATCATCGTCAACTCGTTTAAGTTACGTTACGTTTACGTGGTAGAGTCACGCTGCAGCTATATAATTGTTGTACCATGAATGGGTCGGCTCGACCGGGGAAGGAACACGCTCTCACAGAAAGCCAACGTAAAACAGCAGCTTCATCCGATTCTGTCTTTCGTATGGTGAGTGTAGAGAACCGGATACCTGTTTTACTGGGATGGAGGCATTCCATCTTAGTCCTCAGGGGTGGCAACGCATCTGCATTTTGATCCTTAATCGAATGTGGATTCTATGGGCCACAGCATCCACTTACCATCAGGTGGACTATGTGCTCGTTTTCACCCTTATTCTATTTTAAAAAAAACACATAATACGAAGAATATCCAGTATCGCCATGCATGACGGGTGTACCGGTGATATTTGCCAAGCACAGAACAGCTTAAATGCTAGTAAGTAATATTGATACACTACAAAGCAACGTCAAAGTTGCAAGAGTTCTGATCCTAAGATCCTGCTACAATGGGACAAGATTATGTTCGGCAATATATGCTCTTGTCATCCTAACGACGATGAAGATTCACTACTGAACACAGGTCTCTTGCAGAGGTTACCATAAAGCCAGGTCCTGAGCCATCTGCATCCATAGACTCCATACATGTTTCAATTTGTCACTATAGATTGACAAATTGGGACACACGGAGTCTATGGATGCTTGTGGATGTCTATGGATTGGAAATTGTAAAACGTTACTCTCTACACTAACGCACACTGCCTCTAATTGCTGGTATGAGGTAACCTTTCTTCTCTGTATAAGATATTTATTGAACAGGAGGCATATTAGCATATAGCTCACCTATTGGTAAGTAAGTACCGATGCCTAAGTAAATCTACGACACCAGAGTTATTGCAGGAGCATTCCAGTCTTTTAGAAAGGATAAGGCTCTTTTTTTGAAAGAATCTAAGTCAAATTGGTTCAGAAAAACCACTGGCAAAAGTAAATATGGTTGTGGATGGTAGAAAATTTCTAGAAATACATGCAGCAGTGGACTGCCAATCATTGAGATATAGATGAAAGTTAGAGTTCTGCCCCAGTGTACAATGTTGGAATTTTGCAGTCTATTTTTATACATGGTAGAACCATGCTACAACTAGCACTGTAACATGAATATGACGGCTCGACCGGGGTGGGACCACGCTCCCACAGAATGACAGCGTAAAATAACTTAATGCTGCCGTGTTTCATATGATGAGTGTAGAGAACCAAAGACCCTTTTTACGGGAAACATTTAATCCTCAGGGGTAACTCGTATCTGCATTTTGATTCTTAATCGGGAATAAATGTAGTAGTGTGTATATATAAGTAGTGGCCATAATAATTAATAATTCTTCGAGAAATGTGTACTTTTTACTGCTGTGAACCATTTCAGACCTAGTAAAGGGGAAAATCAACTCATCATTTCTGTTTGAGAATGAAGTTTTCACTAACAACTAGATTTGCAATGAATCGTCATCATCATCATCATTACAGTCCTTCAAAAGTCTACTGCTGAACATAGGCCTCCCCCAAGGAAAAGGAAGGAATTTATGACACACTCCCAATCTTTACAACGTTGTTGACGAGACACTTGCGGACGATAAATCCAACACCTCCTTGGGACAGATGGTCGCACTCCCGGTTGTAGAACAAGTTGCCGGATTCGACGATTACCGTGTCCTCTCCCTCTCTTCGGACCTCGGATAATCCTATAATATGCCAGCGCAACTTTTATACCCCTTCCAGCTCCATGATCTTCCGTCAGTCCTCAGGGTGCGTGCGTTATGTGTTGCCAGGTCGAGTCGTCTTAGGTGGCAACCGAACCTCCACAGGAGATTCTTAGTACCCAATACCCCGCCGTCACCATGGTCGCCATCGTAGCCAGGAATAGTGGGGCCGCCGAGAACTGTGGACTTTTTGTTTGTGTCGTTGCTCATGAAGGAAAGTTTGCCGTAGTTGTCACACTTAGCCAGCGGGTGGGCAACCGCAGTTTTATATTCTGTATACCGAACGAACCGAAACTGAGTAAGAACTAATGCTTGAGTAAGATGTTTTGTTGTAGTCAGATAATTGGTAAAATGAAAATATTAATTTATTTTATAATTATATTTTTTTATTACAATCATTAAAGTAGTAGGTACATAATCAACTTCCGTATTTTAAAAACGAACAAAAAATTATCAGGTAAATGTCTATACACTTGAATTAGTATCGTAATTTAAGTGGAAGATTGTGGTGCAGAAATACAAATTTTTCTGCATTTTCAGGCAGTGGTTTACTAATTTTTTTCTCGTAGACAATCCCTAATAGCTTAAAAGCTTCCGCCTAATATTCGGCTATTCGGAAACGAAGCCCACAGAATACTCTGTATTCGTCGTGTAACTGTATATACATTTCGTGGCAAGTCTACTAACGACAGTTCGCGAACAATTCGTTCTGAAACGTGTTGATAGAAACTGCATTACCAGGGTCAGGGGCTTCGCTCTGCGCTTGTCCTACACGGTAAATACGGGCAAAGTTTTCAAGAAATACTTTTCATAACAGTATATGCTTGTTAAGATTTATACAGTTAAAGGTGCAGCCTATACAAGAACCAAAACCTTGAAATGGCATGACTGCTGAGCCATGCCTAAACAAAAAGATTTGGGGTGCGTTAGAATTTTAAATCTTGATACCTGTATAACGATCCGGGAATCCCTACTATTTTAAAGTTCTTAGGTCACTGTCCTAAGCCACATGCATCAATCCACTTCTAGAATGTCTTATCAGAACATCACTCAATCTAGTTGAAGTTACACTATTCACATATAATACACTTCCAACAAGATTGCCTTTGCTGCCAATCGAGAACTTTTTTCCTTAGTTTCTGTTTAAGTAGTAGTATAGTGATTTTTTGAACAAGCAACCATTGACCATAAATACTGTGTTTTGTTTCAGACTAAATTTGCTGATGAGAACGGATACAACCATCCGTTGACCTTACTAGCGGCTGGTGCGATCGCCGGTATCCCAGCGGCTTCCCTCGTCACGCCAGCCGATGTGATAAAGACGCGTTTGCAGGTAACATCATCAGAATGTTTTAAGGCCATTTTTTTATAATTTTAATTAGTAATTTTGATTAGTAGTATTCTTGTCATATATAAAAAATCGGGATATATGAATACATTTGAAATAATAAAAAATATGAATAAGATAAAATAAAACATATTATGTAGTGAATATAATACCATTTATAAAATGAAATAAAATAGATAGCTTAATAAAACCTTACTTGGCAGAGGATACCAAACGGGTGGAGGGTTAGAGAGTCAGGGAAAGAAATCTACAGAAGATGCGGGCAGTATCGAGGAGTCCTAATGGCCTCAGGTGATTCAAAAGGTTGACAAGGAATAACCCATTTGCAGAGACAATGGAATAATTTCGGTTCGCATACCACCCTAGATGTCAGTCACCTCATAAGCTATGTCCAGACATATTTCTTGTGTATTTGTTATACAAAATGGAAATAATCCTTGACTGATTGCATATACACAGATTTCCGCAAAGCTATTGATCGCGTAGACCATAAACTACTTCTGGAAATGTTAGCTTTTAATGGCATCCGTGGTAATTTGTAGAGATGGTTTAAGTCGTATGTGATGAATCGTACACAAAAAGTTGTCATTAGAGGTTTTGAGTCAGATATTGTGAATATAAGTTCTGGTGTGTCACAAGGATCAATCTTAGGTCGTCTTCTTTTGTCTTGTACATTAATGATGTTAATAGTTGTTTCAAGTTTTGCAATTTTATTCTGTACGCAGATGATATTAAAATTTAACGTAAAATTTAGTATTATTGACCACACACAGCACATTGCGAGTGTAATCTAAGTTTTAAGCAAACATCTTACCCCGTCGGATTTTCCGGTATCCCTGGTAATGTTTTAAATTTCTTTTATTCGATCAATTTCTAGTTAAATGATTATCTACAGGTGGTAGCTAGAACAGGCCAAACGACTTACAATGGCGTTATAGATGCAACTAGGAAAATTTACGCTGAAGAAGGTGCTAGAGCTTTCTGGAAGGGAGCTATAGGTAAGTAAATAAATTTAAAAAAATGTGCCTCTCAGTAACAATTAACAATCATACTATTTCTCCGTATAGTAATGCAAATTTGGGAATTGAATTTCATTAAGTTGCTGATTATTTATATAAAAAAAAAATCTACATTAGATTAGTTACAGCAACTTTGATATTTTTAAAATATTAATACTATTTCATCCACATCATCATTACAGCCCAAGAGGATTGATAAACGTAGGAACCTCCCCATAGATTACCTTATAGAGGCGTTTAGTCACAGTTGTCATGTAGGCAGGCGAGTTGGCAACTGCAGTTTTTTTAAAGTTATTGTCAGAAAGATGCTGAAGCTAAAACTTGTCCTTTTTCAGTTTTTCCCTGTCGCCTCTTACGACACCCACGGGAATGTATGGGGTAGTGGATATTCTTATACCGCCACATGGTTCATAGTTGTTCTTCGGTATATATTCGTAATACGTCTATCCAATAATATTATTTAAACTGTATTAATGAATGTCTTATTTCAGCCCGTGTGTTCCGATCGTCGCCTCAGTTCGGTGTGACGCTCGTGACATATGAAATTCTTCAGCGTCTATTCTACGTTGATTTTGGAGGATCGTAAGTAACATATGTTGCACTTCTGCATTCTGTTGACTAGAATTTATTTAATTTTTAAGAGCGTGATCGTGTGCGATTAGCATAACGGCGAAAAGGAGATATAGTCCTCTCTCTTTATATCTCAAGTGCAGGGTTGGGTGAGAGATTCAGGAGCAGCGTATAAATACCTAGGGTATGTTCCAAAATAGAACCCAGTGTACTGCTCAATGCATATGATATCATAAATCGACACTACTGGTGATTCGTTCCAAAACATAGGACAGTATATGACGTCATACATTAGCGCCATATTGGAAATGTTGGCGATTATTTTGTCATTTTGTGCTCCAAAAATCATTATATCCTCCGAATGGAGATACCAGCAATTATTCTATAATTTTTTGTAATTGAATAAAAAAAAACAAATTCTGGCATGCTTCAGTCAGCTTACACACAATTAAAAATTGTTTTAATATGGCCGGATACAATAAAAACACAATATGGTGGCGGCACGCCAGTACAATATGGTGTCAATTAATGACGTCATTTGTATACGGCAGTATACTGGAAGCGTTTCGGAACATACCCAGTATATAATAAAAGTTATACAAACATTTCGTTACTTTGGAATTCTAATTTAGGATTCATGTCTTAATAGACACTTAATTCCTTTGAAGTAATATTCCCAATTTTTAATTTGCTTTCACTGACGCACATACACAACCATATACAATTTTCAGACATTACCCGTACCCGTATACCCATAGAATACTATAATACGCAATGAAATGGCTGTCAACCTTAGTTTGTACGGGGATCGGTGTCGCCGGGAGCACGCATATACAAGCAATTACGTCGTATTATCACTACTACAAACCCGATTCGCTGTATTGACAGACTGAGCGAATTTACACATTTTAGACTTTTGATTAATGTTTTTGACACATCGATATTGCTTTATTTTTGTTTCTAATATTTATAATATGTAAATAGTTTTGACTTACTGGTTGTAGGATATGTCTCCTTTATTTGAATTCCATTTCCCACTGTTCTTTAGACACGTAATTATTGCACAATTTGCCTATTTTTAAATAATTTGCACGCAGAGACGCTTGACACGAAAATTTAAAACGGTTGATTGTGTTGACATTTATAGGCACGGAGCAAATACAAAGAGGAGGTGTTATAATTAGATTTCATTATGTAACAACGCGTGACAATTTGCGGGGTGAGGGGGTATTAAGCGCCGCCCACTTAACTATTTTCCATCTACCGGTAAATAGTAAAACTACTCGCATCGTTCCGTATCGATGTTGCAATGTAGTTTAGCTACCTTACGCTTGGTGTAGGATGTAAGGGGTACGTACTCAGAAATTTCGTATTTCAAGATTAATTTTGTGAATCGTCTTATAATTACATCTAATTTTTTTATTGAAATACCTTCTTTTTCAAACGTTTAACTTTCATTTGAAGTCTTCTGATAGCCCATCTTTTTTCGATTTCCATCGAAGTTGTTCTATCTCTCGCTTTAGCTTCTTCTTTTTTCTAGAGGAATCGTGAAATATCAAAAATTAATTTAAATCACTTGTGGTAGGTCTAGGTGATGATAATGAGGGCTCTGGTAATTTTCTTTTAATCTATAATATAAAGTATAAAAGAACAATATGAAATTAACTCCATTTTTTGTAACTGTGAAGTCGTCATTATTGAAATGGCAAGAACAAATCTTTGTATATTTTGTCGGAGTCCAGTCTTGTCTTTAGTTTTTGCTATCAATTGCTGTTTAAGATTATCTTCGGATGGAAATCTAGAATATAAAGTAAATAAAATAAGCTTTTTAACTATCTGAACTAAAACTGTTATAATAGTTGTCTTTCTTAAGAAAAGTTTAAAGGATACTGAATATTGTACATAGAATATTTAATTTCAAGAAGACTATTTTACTAAGGATAAAATGAATATTTCTTGAAGGTTGGCTTTTACAAAATGCTAAATACATTATATATATATATATATATATATATATATATATATATATATATATATATATATATATATATATATATATATATATATATATATATATATATATATATATATATATGTATATATATATATATAAAATAAAAATCTTTATTCTCAGAAAAACGTGTAACAAAATTTTCCATATTAATTACGATTACAGGCATCAATATACTAGTAACATACTAGTAGGATATGGTTGATCGTTAGCGGCTGCACTAGTTTTATATTGAAAACTGTATTACAGACGCCAGCGCCTTCCACCGGACAATATAGGAAACAATTAGAGCAATGCCCTGTTTAGTACTACATAATATTGAATCCACTACATATGGAGACTTAAGAACAAGTATAAAAGAGTATAAAGGTATAAAAGAGAGGGATGGAATTGCGAGTGTACACGTAAAAACTTTGTAAATGTGTGTGGGTGTGTGTGTGTGTGTGTGTGTGTGCGTGTGTGTGCGCGCGCGCGCGCGTGTGTGTGTGTGTGTGTGCGCGCGCGTATGTGTGTGTGTGTGTGTGTGTGTGTGTGAGTCTTAATGTGTGCATAATAAACCCTGCCCTATTTTAAACATCTAGGGATTGGTTGTGTCAAAGACAGCAGTCCTCACTAATTGTGTGATGTATCTTACGACTTTATCATGAGATATGGTTTAGTTAGCTCTATAGGGGGATCGCAAAAGCGCCTCTGTATCCTCGTATGAAAGTCTCTGCAGCCACTGCTTCAGTTCCTGTTTACACTTTCTTGCAGTAGTTTTATGGATATTTAGATCTTTATTAATCCTATTGTAAACATGACTACTTCGGACATAGTATTGTCTGCGAGCTAAAGCGGTTCTGTGGGGGAGGTGTTCACACACCCGGTATTCCAGTCTTCGACTTACTTTTTGTGCGCGGTGCTCCAGTGGGAGCGAACGATGTCTACGAAGTACCATTTGAAGTATGTAGAGTTGCCTGGCTGTGAGCACCTCACAGTCTTTATATAGTTGGGTAGTGGGGTAACGGTAATGCTTTTTAGTCATGACCTTTAACACAGCTCTCTGTGCACGCTCCAATTTTAAATATATAAAATATATAAAAATTATATTGCCGTGGGTAACTGGGTAAAATAGTTGGATTCTAATTACGGCCCTGTCTTTTTTTGATTGTTCTTTTACTTGACGGTAGATGGCGGCCTGTTTGCAAAATGATTATAAAATCTATAAAAGTAATATTTTGGCGATTAAAAATTCTTTAGGACTGATACCAACTTCAAAAAAAAAACAATTTCAGCATCTTCGTATGATTGTTTTACCAATACTGAGCTTGAAGTACCTTTATATTTTTAGTTCCCACGACACAAAGTGTCGCCATCTAGTATGGAATATATTTAATTATATTTGAAAGCCGACGCAAAGAGATCTTTCTAGAATTATTTTAATAAATTAGTTATATAATTACTTACACATGAAATGTAATACCATTCATAGCATCAGAGCGTCTATCTGAGTAGTTTTTACACGATAAAACACAACACTTCATCCTTTTCTTCTTAATAATACGAAAATACACTGATTTGCAATTTTCGACACCGATGCGCACAGGACGAACGCCGTCAGTATACTAACTAAAGCCACGCCCACTGTGATGACGTCAGGACCTAGTTAGAATCACTGTACACAGTTGGTTAGGCAGTCTCCTCTTTGTATTTGCTCCGTGTTTATAGGTGTGAATTTACATCGATACACGGGCTCAGCCCACTGCCCCGTTCTATTATGTATGTATTATAGTATTCTATGTGTATACCTAAATTTATTTCTATTTTGTTTTTATAAAGTTCAATATGTAAAAAATATAAATAAGTCATAAAACACAATACGTATAATATAACAATAAATTTTACATCTACCGTAAGGTGGTCTATGTATATTTGCGTATGTTCGTACATTAGTGAACACCTGTCACATATCTGGAGAAAATATGAAACAAAATATGTATAATTCGATGTTTAATCGCATAAGATACCTGATTAAGTTTTTATTTAAACTAATTGTATATATATATATATATATATATATATATAGCTTTTTCAACAAAAAATCGAACTCAATCCGCATCGCACCCACACTTATCTATTTTTAAAATTTTTAGTCGTCCAACGGGCTCCGAGTTGCACGTAGCTACTCCAATAGAGGAAACAAAGAAGAAGGCAGACCACATCGGTGGCTACCAGGTCGCAATGCCGGTACTCACCGGACTGGAGACCAAGTTCGGTATCTCTTTACCAAGGTTCTCCATACCTAAACCACAGTAATAATGTAAAGTGGAGCTAGGCCTTAAATCTGAAAGAGCTTTGATAATTATTTAAAAACCTCAAATGATTGTCGCTTTATTGGAGCATATCGACCGTTAAATAAAAAAAAGTTGCTAGTTACCAATAAACCTAGTATTGCTATTGAAAAATTATATTTTTACCTGTTATTATTAACAACATTTCTAAAATATTATATTTAGTTTGTTTAACATGTTTTAGATATATGACTTCATATTTGTGCCACTAGAGATTTGTAAACCGAGCTGTATTTTAGATAGCATTTATTTTTAACATCCTTTTAGATGGCATTCGGTTTCAATTCAGAGTGCATCATTAAATGATTGTATTAGGGTGTTACTATACCAATCGATCAATATCGTCGATCGATGCTGGAAGGGATTAGTCGACGTCGACCGAGCTGCTTGAATATTCCAGAAGCAGCCCAGCTCCGCCGATCGCCATTAAAAAAATCGCCTGGTTGAATCTATCTGTGGTCTTAAACAACGGTCGCATCCAGAGTCTTCTACGTTTGTTATACAGGCAAGAGCGTACTACTGGCTAACAATAACACGCCCTCTTCTGAACACATTTTGAAAGATACTGATGATAAGCACAGAACCAAATCGATTAATTGTCGATCGATGATTGAAAAACGTCTTATTGACCAGTGTCCGCCGATCAGCTAAAGCTACCGTACCAGCGATCGATCGATAATCGATCTATTGGTGTATTAACACCTTTACAAAGTCACAAATACGTCACTATATTGTATAAAATCATTTAAAACACGGTCAGCTTGCAATGTACGCTATTTATAATCCCTCTTTATTATAGTGAGAGATAAATTATTTTTTATATTTATTTTATGTGATACATGAATCGACATTGGGAATTATGTTATAAGCTTGAAAATGTTTAAAACTTAATCAATATTTGTTTTGATAGACTGCTTTTGTTAATTATCTTTAATTTCCGTTAACATTGAAAAATATGTTTGAAAGTTGAATAGTTGCAACTTTTCTCGCACAACACTAACTCTATTGTAAATTTTAACATAGCTTAGATAAATTCTGTATTTAATAGATGGTTTACACAGCAATTGTTATACTTATAAAATGTCCATAAATTTAAATAATTATATGAAAAGTTGCTTCTATTGATTTCTTATATATAAGAGAGTCTAATGTTTTATATTAGACTATTTAAATCGAAATAAGATTGTACAAAGATTGTAAGAAAAAAAGAATGGTTACTCGAGGAACGATGAAATGTGAATGATTATACTATAACAGAAATAATTGATCAATAAATCTATATTGGACCGCTTTTCTAGTGTTTCTTGTACGAAATAGAAATGGGTGCATCCATAGTTCACCCAAATAAAACTATTTCTCCACCGCTACTTGAAGCTTATTTTTCGTAGCTTATATTGTGAAACATTGGTTACACTTTCGATTAAATATAACACAACTATACATTTCTTTGCTACCCTAATAAAACTGTTGCGTCTTTCGACGGGCTTCCAAAAAAGTTAGAAATGCACCTTTTGGCGTAGAATATGCCTTACGGCTTTTAGCATTATTTGAATGTTTTAGATACTTTAAATAACCAGCGAATTAATATTATTATTGTTATTGAAGGTGATATTACAATTATTTATTTAAAATTAACTTCATATCAATAAAACGTAATATGAATATCTTGAAAAAAAAAACACTACAAATACAAACAAAATAAGAAAGGTTGTGTAGTAATTAAATTAATATTTACCAGAAACTGTTTTAAAAAAATATAATAAAGCTCACACCATTGGCGCTGTAACGAAAATAGTCTATTGATGACAAAAAATTAATTTATGAAATTGTCATTGCAATACTTTCACGCCTGTCACCCTGAGGGGAAACTACAGATTTCATATATGCTAGTTGGTTAAGAGTATTCTTAATTTGGTCCATCTTTATATCGCCATTATAGTGAGACGAGCGTGATGCCGTGAGGGAAATCGAGGGATATTACGACATTAGACTATGTCTATAGATGGCCCAAAAAACAAATGCACAACTGTAACCGATGTTACCTTAGTGTAACATGTTGTATGACAACATTGTATAAAGTGAGTAAGGATAAAGACACGTGATCGAAAACAGACGCGACTAGGTACTATATTTATTTACGTTGTACATTTTTGTGTTGAAAATAAATCGAATAAAACTGACGATACATTTTGTTTCATTTATTTCGTTGAACAACACAAGTGGTAAAATTAAACGTTTTGTTCAACCGACTCTTCAATGCGAATAAGATAAAAACATCATCAATATTATTGAAGTCAATAATTAAATACGTATCATTACGAATAACTCAGAAACTACTGGTCTGAACTTGATCAAATTTATGTTTACGTGAGAAGCACCAGCCTTTAAATAAAAGGATCATCAAAAGCGGTTCACCTAGATAAAATCTAATTGAGAACCTCACCCTTGTTTGAAGGTGGTTCAAAATTATTTATTTTTTTAAATTAAGTTTTAGTGATAGCGTAAAAAAGCCCCTCTGAAAATGAAAATAACGAACTTCGTTGCTGATACAAGTTTGAATTATGTGTCTTCGTTAGATTTCTGTCTCATTAGCTGGCTATAAACGATAGGCTATGCTGTTAAAATTGAAATACAGAATTCGACCATTTCTGTACAAAAGTAAGCTAAATTACATTACTGGGTTTAGCATGATCACAAAGTACGTTCCATTAAATGTTTTACTTGTCGTTTCATTTACTTTAAGGCCTTCAGCCAGAACGGCAATTCGGTATGACGGTATTGGGAGGGAAACGAGAACGGGATCACGTACGATCACGAATCGCGACTACAATATTAAACATAATATTTTTAGGTAGGAATTACGGTACGGTGATGTTCCTTAGTACACTCAAAATATTTAAAAATTGACTTTAACAAAAATAAAAAAAAAATATTAGGAATCGTAATTCGGTAGAGATGTCGTAATTTACAGTTCCTAAAATATATGTTCGGCCACGCTTTTTTTTTAAGTTTGAGCCAAACGAGCATACAGTCCATCTGATGCTAAGTGGCTACTGCGGCTCACGGACAGACACCTGTGACGCGTAAATAATGCTCCTTCCGTGTATGGTACGGCTTATTTGTGCAGCAATACGTCTAATGTGAATAATAAGGTTATAGAGATCAACTGGTAAATAGTTCATTTCAAGTTGGTTGCTGGTAATCATATACCGTAATAGAAAAGTTCAAACTTAGTCAGGGCTAAGCCTAAAAATGAATTTAAGATGCTTTAAAAATTAATTAAGAATGCAGGGAAAACCTTTAAGTTTAAAATAAAAGAACTCCAGGAAAAGTTTATTAAACAAACAAAAGATCACCAAGTTAAAGTAAACAAAGAAGTGTACGGGGCGGTCACCTCACATGTTATTGATCCTAGACAGAATATTGTACCTATATAATATACATAATGTGACATTTTTAGAAGATCTCATCAATTATTTAAAGAAAGTACCATCTAATCGTCTCGAAATATCAATACCACAAGAGTGCTTAGTAGGTGAAGTCAAATACTAGGCTTGCATTAATTGTGTGCGTCGGGCAACTTTTGATAATTTTAAAGCGGACTTTCTAAGAGTATTTTAGGGTGAAGAGGAACAAAATCAAGTAGATTTCTTGTACAAAATAAATGGAATAGATGTACGTACCCCACCATGGTCAGTGACTTTTTTATGTTATTGAAAATGTAGTTGAAGGCCATAGCAGTAGTCACCATCATGTTGTAGCCCGTGTATAAATTTTAGCTAGATGTATCAACATTTTGAAACTTCTTAACTACTGTTAAGAAGTTACTGTTATACCAGGAGTATAAAGAATAGCACAGATAAGTAGCTTGGGTCATTCAACGAGTTCCAATTGTTGTAGTCATTCTGTCCGTCGTGGTTAATATCTTTAATACCAGCAACGGTGATGTTGCAGTGTCAGGCTCTGACCACGCTAGAGCGACTGCGAGGAGCGGAGGCGACCTCCGGAGACGGGAGGCTTCAAGACGCTGCACCTTGCTGTTGTAGTGTGCCACGTTGAGGCGGCTGCATGATTTCTTTCTGCTATTTTTGCGCGGGCAAAAAAATGAGCTTTTCTACATTGGCACTCGTGTCCAGAAGGGAATAGTTTTTTGCACAAGATATAATGCAAATTAAATTTGGGAGTTCATGATTTAAACTAAAACAGGCATCAGTTTGGTGAATATTATAGACTGTATGATGAAATACGCTAATACCCATAAAAAAAATGTTTATAATTTTCATGCTTACTAAATCATATTGCAGACCGTGACATTATTCCGCTTATAAAAAAAAAACAAAAAGGAAAAATCAACACGATTTGATTAAAACGCAAGACGCGCGAGCACATACTTTGTCTGCTAGTCGCGATCGCCCGACGCGCTAACGCCTCCCGTTTGCCTCGTATTGTTATTTTTCCCGCTCATCGCATACGAAAGACGCGTCGCGCTAGGGTGGCACACGATTAAGGCGATACGATGCGAGCGATATGGAACAGAAAAACTGTACTCGATACTAGTCTTACGTCTTCACTCCCGCCTCCGCTCCTCGTAGTCGCTCTAGCGTGACCAACGCCTTATAATGCCCCACTACTCCATATCTTCACGTGGGTGTCGAAAGAGGCGACAGAGAGAAACAAATCAGAATACGGGCAGCAGCAACTTTCTGATAAGAGCTAGTAAATAAAACTGTCGCAGACAACCCACCTGCAAGCGTGGTAACTGTGGCATATACCCCGTCTTATAGCCTATATTCAGTAGTGAATTTATGATCGATTGTTTTGGTAATGGTAAGAATTTTCATTGTAAAAAAATTCTGTTTCGGTACAGGCAATGTCTTTATTAACAAAATATTTTTATAAATTTCCTCCAAGTGTTGTTCTGGACACCAGGTCCAGAACGGAGTAACAGGGTTTATTCAATAAATATTGACTTATCAATAAAATAAACAATATTCCAAATGCAAATTCCATTTGGTTTCTTCCGTAAACTTAGTGCTAGCTAGGTGTTAGGGAAAAAAATGTCATATTATTACAATAAAAAATTACAGTGTTTTGTTTGCCAAAAAGCTAAAGTATTTATTTATTACTAAAGCAAAATCAAGTGATAATGCAAGAAATTAATAAAATTTTAGTATTAAAATTCAATTGATATCTAAATATATTATGCTAATAACAATTATAACTGTGTCCACTTAAAACCGTATAAATGTAAGGATTAGTGTTGATATACTATCAACGTAATAATTCTAAACAGATAAAATATGTCACGAGAAATCATAGATCATAGAAATGTAATAAAAATTGGCAATAGCTTAAAGAGCACATAATATGACCATTTCATTTTTTTACTACATATCCAACACACTATGCATATGAATTTTCTACACAATATTAAAATAATAAATGTCCGTAATTGAAACAAATTGACAACATAGAGGCAGAAATGTTTATTTTCGTTTTTCGCAGTTTACGTTATTTTCAAATAAATTTACATTTAGTGAAGTTTGATATTTACATCTCGGCTCAGTTTTTAAAACAAATATTAATTATCAATAAGTATTATTTTTCATGGTTTCGTAGTAAATTCAAAGGTAATATAAATAAAAGCTTTTGAGATTATAAATTAAAAAAATTAATTCTGAATATTTAACTATTTGAGTATATAAAATACATAAAATAAAAGTAATAAAAGTAAATTATAATACTCACAATGTCGAGTAAGTAAGTCATAAAAGCTGATCACCCAAAAATTGTGGAGATAATAAATATTAAATAAAATTTGTAACGTCACCACAAATCCAAGAGGAAAACTACAGAAGTGGACACAATTTTAATCATAATAACTTCAGCTCATAACTCTATTTCTCAGTACTACACTTCGCCAAAATCCGTGTGCATAGTTTCCTTGGCGTGTCGCTGTGCTTCGGCCTGTCCCGTGAGAAATTTATTGCAGTTCATGCATTTGAGCGTAAACTTGTTCAGGTCCGTGAACTGACGGGAAGATTTAGCTTCATGAGCCAATTGCTCAGCCTCTCTGTAGATTTCCATATCTTCGGCGGCGAATATTGTTTGGACACCACCCTGTAAATGTTTAATCATGATTAGAATTAAGTTGGTGGATTTATTATAGTGCGTCCATTTCTTCTCATGGGTGTCGTACGAAGCGATTATGGCAAATACGTAAGTCATAGTCGGTGATTAATGGGGTGTATAGAAGTTACAGCTTATATACGTCCCACTGCTGGGCACAGGCCTCTCATTTCTGAGAGTCCGCCGCGATGCCCCAATCCGTGTTGGCGTACTTCACATGTCTTTGAATTTTTTCCTTTACCGCCGAGCACGTGGTAAACAGCACATAAAAATTGCAATTGACAATTTCATTGGAGCTGGCGGGGTCGAACCTGGGTTGCTCGCGTACTGTGAATTTTACAGCGAACGCTAACCATCTGAGCTACCATGGCTCAGATTTTAAGATGGGTGTATTACTAGATGTAAAATACCTTGACGTATTAAGTTCAATAATTTTTTGTAGACAGAAAGAAAAAATTCATAGATTTTGAATTACAATTCTTTGAAAAAAAAAACTAATAAAACTATTAATAAAGTAATTAAACACTAACAAAGTCGAAATACAAAACATTTTATTTCACGATTTCAAAAGCTTTTTTGAAGACAAGCCATAGTCACATTCACATTTTGATTTCCTCAGGAGGAACAACTCTCCGCGATATTGCCATTGTATTTTTACAGCTATTTGATGCTGGTATTCAGTAAAACTGTGGTACTTCCCCGTAGAGCTGACCCACTCATGCTGCAGTGTTGGTCTATCCGATGGCATGTTGGCCGAGTTTTACAAAGATTAGATGTCTAATTTGGGAAGAAGTTGCTTCCACAATGAAAACACTGCTGTAAAATGTCAACTGGTACATGTTAGAACCATGCACTGCAGCTATAATATGGTTGTAGCACGAATGGGTCGCTTGCAGTGCCGTCTTTAGGATCAACGAGGCTATGGGCCAAGGTACTGGCTGGGGCCTATGTAAGGGATGGAAAATCCTTAAATTTTATATCTAATTTTGCTGCGAAGAAATCGAGAAAAAAAGTTTTTTAAGCTGTATATAATTACTGTTATTTTAGTGCAAAAATAAATTTTTAAACAAATTTTCTAAATCTTGTTTCTATTTTACCAAGTGTGTGATTTGATATTTTTCTTATTATGTTATAAAATTTGTTGTTGTATATCGAAAATTTTCAGAATTGTGGGGCCCCTGCCTACCTCGGGGCCTCGGGCCCGGGCCCTGCGGGCCCTGCCTTAAAGACGGCACTGGTCGCTTGACCGGGGAAGGACCACACTCTCACAGAATACCAGCACAAAATAGTAGCTTAATGCCGCTGTGTTTCGTATGGTGAGTGTAGAGAACCAGAGACCCTTTGTACTGGAAACAAGGCATTCCATCTTAGTCCTCACGGGTGACAACGCATCTGCATTTTGATTTGTAATCGAGGATAGATGTAGATGTCTATGGGCCGCAGCAACCGCTTACCATCAGGTGGACTGTGTGCTCGTTTGTCACCCTATCCTATAAAAGAAATTGACTGGGGAAGGACCACGCTCTTACAGAATATGTACGTAAAATAGCAGCTTAATGCTGCTGTTTCGTATGGTAAGTGTAGAGCCGGAGACCCTTTCTATTGGAAACAAGGCATTCCATATTAGTCCTCAGGGGTGATAAAAGTAAAGTAAAGTTACAGCCTATATACGTCCCACTGCTGGGCACAGGCCTCCCGCTCATTTCTGAGAGGGTTTTAGGGCAAGGAATTGTCCGCCGCGCTGCCCCAATGCGTGTTGGCGAACTTCACATGTCTTTGAAATATTTTTTTTTCATATTTCTCTGACATGCAGGTTTCCTCACGATGTTTTCCTTCACCGCCGAGTACATGGTAAATCAGCACTTAAAATTGCAATTAACAATTTCATTGGTGCCGGCGGGGATCGAACCCAGTTTGTTCGCGTACTGTGAAATTTACAGCGAGCGCTAACCATCTGAGCAACCACGACTCTCAGGGGTGATAACGCATTTTGATTCTTAATTGAGGATTCCAAGATACAGGATTATCCTAGTTTGGGGTCCAATGAAAAATATTTGTATATTTCACCTTGAATATTGTTTAGATGTTTAGCTTACTGTTCTTGCTTACATTTGTTAAATCTATATGTCAATAAATTTACTATTATTATTATTGTAGGGAAAAAATTTCTGTTTCTTAGCTCTTTGGCTAGTTCTGACTGCAGACACGGGCCGAAGCCAAGTAAATGCAGCGTGTAGTGAGTATTTATGTAGGTGGGGTGTTATTGGTAGCTATTTCATTTTCTTCTAATTGCATGAATTTTCTTACAACTCGACAGGTATTTTAAATTGCGGCTTTTTGGAGTATAATGTACGTTTATTAATATTATTATTCAGAATATTATCTATGGGCCACAGCATCCACTTACCTTCAGGTGAACAATGTGCTCATTTGTCACCTTTATTCAATAAATAAAAACCTCTGACAGCTAGGGATTCAATGAAACGGCGAGCTATGAGACTTGTCGGTTAACCGAATCTGGTTAAGTCCAATCTTATCAGTCTCGAGATAAGCGCAAAGTAGCCTATTTAGGTGTTCCATAGGATGCACTTCAGAGAATGTGTGCAGGAATTGCATAAATTAATTCCTCTCTATCCTTCCACCATTGGACTTCTAGATGCTCGGCCAGTCTCCACCCCTTTATTGTCTACTTATCACATATTAGAACCAAACGGATTGCTTCGTTGTTTGTCATACGTAGAGCAAAGGATTGGAATAATTAACCAGCATCTGTCTTTTCATTTCATTACAATATGAGTCTCTTCAAGGCAAGTCATCTTCTAAAAAATTGGGTATGAGTCTAGTTCACTGAACTACATATAGTTGGCAGACTGGTGAGCAAGTATTATGTTTTTGTTTGTGTTGTCTCATCTTGTTTACTTTTGTGATATTATTTTATTAGTATTTCATATATTTTAATATATTTTTTCTTCCCACTATATTATGGTCGACATAACTTTAATAATAATAATAATTTATTTTATTTTGATAAAATGTACAAATTATTCCAATAAGTCTTAACTTAAAAATAGTCTACAATAACGCACCTGAACTAGGATAAACCTGTATCTCAGGTGTATGTGCTAAAAGATACATTAACAAATATTTTGTTTCTTATATAAAATGAATAACGTACTAACTAATAAGGGTTATTTGGGTAAAATACATTATCATTAATTTACTTATGATATTAATTAACTTAAAACAATCAGCAACTTCTCTGTATCATCGTATGACAAATTTTGTAACCATGTTCGAATTACCTCTTACAGTCTGCCATTTTTAATGGATATAATTATATACAAAATTGCATTGACTTGATTATACAAAAAAGGGCCGAGAAATGTAAAAAATCGATGCATGAAATAATGCCTTATTCTAATGTTAGTTTCTATTACTTTATCTTTGCGCCTTTTATCAGTGACCTCTCTTCTATAAGGCAATCCTAAGTGCTGTTTTAGTAACGTGCTCATAACAAATAAATGGCGCACTGAGAGGACATTATAGGATTTGTATAAGAGATGGGATGGAAATAGAATAGGGCGGAATGTTGCAACTTTTAATACAGCTCTTTGAGCGCGTTCCAGTGGTAGTAGTGTAGTTTTAGCTGCTCCACCCCAAGAGGTTATACAATAGGTGAGTATTGACTGACATAATGCGTAATATACTTGTTTTACTACCTTATTATCAGCAAAAGAACGAATTTTTTTAAAAACAAACATTAATTTACGAACTCTATTGCATAGGTGGTTTATGTGGTTTTTAAATGTAAACGTAGAATCTATAATTATTTCAAGGTACTTAACAGTTTTTGTATTAGAAATAACTGGGCAGTAACATTTAGACTCTGTGACTGAGTAACATTGATGTGCATAAAGTTCTGGAATGGTTATATGCTGGGTTGAGCTGCGCATAGAAAAATGAATATATTTGGTTTTGTCCGTATTCAGTGTTAATATGTTTTGTTGGAGCCATTTATTAACTCTATCAAAACCTTGCCGAGCATATGAATAAACCTTGTCAACTGTATTTGCGGAAAAAATTATCACGGTATCATCTGCGTAAGATATTATTTTACCTGAGTTAAGTTCAAGATTGCAAAGGTCATTTATATAAATCAAAAATAGGGTTGGCCCTAATACACTTCCTTGAGGCACGCCAAAACGAGTATTTTTTTGTTCAGAGCTAACAACCTTATCGATTTTTATGCATTGATATCGATTTTCTAAATAATTCTTAAAAAGTTGAAGTTGCTTACCTCGAATACCTATGCTCTCTAACTTATTTAATAGGATAGGAATAGAAACCGTATCAAATGCTTTTGCAAGGTCAAGGAAAATGCCAATTGATTGGTTGCCTTTATCTAAATCTTGAGAGACGTTATCGGTCATTTCCTGCACAGCATCAGCAGTGGACATTTTAGGCCTGAAACCATATTGCATATTCGATAATATGGATTTACTTTGTAAATAATTCATTAATCTATTGTTAATTAATTTTTCTAATATTTTAGACGTGGATGAGAGTATCGAGATAGGCCGATAATTGGAAACGTTTTTTTTGTCCCCCGATTTGAATACTGGAACTACAATTGCTTTTTTTAAACAATCTGGGAAAATTCCTTCAGAGAGACAAATTCTGAAAATATGGGTTAATGGTGGTACTAGAATTTGTCTATATTTTTTAATATACTAGTGGGTAATCCGTCCCAACCAACCGCGCTTATTTCTTTCAGTCCCATTATAATCCTTTCCACCTCACTAGGGTCCGTATCTAATAATGTGAACGAGCTTAATTGGCAGTTTTTTCGAGTTAATAAAGTGGCCCTGTATTCATGATTATTGTTAGAGTTGTTTGTTATCTGCTCAGCCAGATTTTTACCAACGTTCACAAAGTAATTATTTACTGTATTTGCTGATATAAGCGGCGAGTCATTATTTTGTAATAATTCTGACGAAGATTCATGCTGTTTGGAAATAAATGCAATATCTTTCACATGCCGCCAAATCTTTTATTATCTCTACCAGACTCTTCTAGTAAGTTTGTAAGATAATTATACTTCAACTTTTTTAATAAATTGTTACAAAAATTCCTATATCTTTTATATGAATTTTGTAAAATGGAATTATCTGAAGAGGACTTTGCCATCAGGTGTAGTTTGTCCCTGTGTTTCATGCACCTAATCAGGCCAGGCGTAATCCAAGGCTTTAAGTTATTATTTTTTTTTTAGCTACTGTTTTATACGAAGTATTGCTAGCAATGGCATTTCGTATGTTATTTATTAAGTAAGGCAAAGAAATGTTTACGTCATCGGTTTTATAAACTGGGCTAAAGTCAATGTTTTGAATTGCTTGTTCAAGGTTTTTCGTATTAATTTTAATAATAGAGTACTTACAATTAGGTTTCGATATTTTAAGGCTTAAGTTAAGAATGACGGCACTATGATCGGTTACTACAGGACTGGTGACAAGGGTTATTGATGGTAACCTAGTTTTTAGTAAAGTGTGGTCTAAACAAGAACCAATTAGATGTGTAGGGAGCAAATGTGCTGGAAGCAGGCTCTGACATGCACATATATTAAGGTAGTCTTTTGCTCCGCCTACACCGCCTTCTGGGTTAATATCAATATTCATATCACCCGTTAACACTATATTTTTGAACGACGACAGTTTCCCAAGTGTAATGTCTAATGACGTGATAAAATTGTCTATTTGCTTAAAACCACAAGGTCTGTAAACAGCAAGGATAGCAGTTTCATGACCCACTTTCACCAATAACCTGCTATAATCTAGCATATTAGGCTCCTCGACTGATATGTTCGTATTTTTTTTTCGCAAAGACTACTACACCGTCATTTTGGTTATATACATTTTTACTACTAAAAGTATTGTAACCTGGCAGTAATGGGAGGTTGCTTTGGCTCTTAGATAGCCAACATTCTGTTAGTATGATGATGTCGCAGTCAGTGTCCAATCTTCGAAGGAGGATATGGAAATTATCCATGTTTTTATTTATACTACGAATGTTCTGTGTTAAAATAGTAAGAGAGTTCGCAGGTTTGAAGAGATATTCTTTGCACATATCAATTTCACATATTTTTGCCACTGATAAACTGACAGCATCGATTTCATTACTTAACTTATCCATATTATTCAACAGAAATAATAACAATATTTAAAATATATATATATATATATATATATATATATATATATATATATATATATATATATATATATATATATATATATATATATAAACTAAACTTAAACTTATTAGTAACTTATAAATTAGGGCAAAAAGAATTAAGGTAAAAGGTGGTGCTCTTAGGCGCCCTCATTATAATCTATGGAATTAATATACCTATTCTCAGCCATCTTCCTAGCCGGGCATTCGGGGTCACCTGTTTTATGGTCGCTCGGTTTTTAAAACGCAGGCACGTTGCACACTTTGCTGGATCAGTTTTCTTAATGCAAGCATTTGACTGATGACAATTGTTCGGGGCATATAATTTTCTGGACAAGAGATTTTGTGTCTTTACTTGTTTTTAATGTATTCTCAGGGTAAATTGCTATGGAACTGAATGTATTGCGGCGCAAGTAATTATTTTTGGTAGTTTTGACCATATCAGCAAAGGACATTTTTTCTGTAGATGGTTTGGCACAGCTTTCTTGAATCGTTTCCTTGAGTGATTTTCTAAAATCATTTAGGCATTCCATTAGGTCTTGTTTTTCTCTCAGTGCTTCAAGAGAGGTGTGCATTAAAATAGCCTTTTGCTTCAAAGATTGGTAGTAAACTGCCATCTGAGAGGCTGCATTACCAACCTTGCGCGATAGGGAATTGATTCTCAGCTTTTGTTCAGAGTTCAGTTTTCCTTCCTGTGCAATATGGCAAACTTCATTTAGACACTGCTCGATTGAGGTCATCCAATTCTTTATGTCACTGGTGGCTAAAAATTCGATGGGGTCTGCAGCATCCTGGTGTGGTGGTTGAGGCGTGCTGGGCGGACTCCAAGATGTAATGGTGCTCCGATTGAAAGGACTATTTTCGTATGTATTAGACATGTTTTATATCAAATGTTTTTCATTATAATTTGTTATTCGTGAAATCACAACTCAACAGAAATTTTTCAATGGTATATCTAGGTCACAGTTTTATTGAAAATATTTAAACACTTGTATTGCTGATAGGCACGACTGCTCGATTCGAGCTCCGTAAGCGAATCATCAAAATAAAATAAATTATTATTATTATTAATGTAATTATTATATAAAATATATCTATCTAATACAACATAAATGCTTACATAAACTCGCTAATCACCGAAGGGTAGATAGAGCCTACGGACTTCCATTTAGCACAACCCTGACACACCTCTAAGGATACTTTTAATTTGGTCTAGCTAATATATCGTCAATTCGGTCGATATACTTCCCTGTAGGGAGTTCCATGCTAAGTTTGCATCTAACTTCTGCAGCATAAGTTTGCTCTGCCACTCTTTCATTCTCTACCTGTCCAAACTTCTGAAGCATTCCTTTCCTAATGCTGATAACAACATCTTTCAAATCACACTTTCTCATCCTATCATTCAGACCACACCTAGCATTATAATTAATGATAGAACATTGCTTTTACTCTCATGATTGTTCAGCTCTCCAAACCAGACATTAAAGTATGAATGAACATGTTTATATATACATATATAGGCCGTCGTTTTTGCCACTTTTTGATGAAAAAATATTCTCATATTTTCATTGCTTATAGAAAACAACATAGTGGGTAAATTGTAATGGAGGTATTTTAATTAGGTTATACATCTCTTAAACTCTTACAACATATTCTTAATATTAATATAAGTTGTACATTATAAAAAATACATCGAGTTAAATTCGTCCAGACTCCCAAATTTAACGAAAAACATGCTGTTTTTTTAGCATTTAAACTATAAAACTTATATTTTTGTAATGAACGTTTAATTAATTTGTGACTATCTGAAATTTCTTAATAGTAAGCTACTACATCGTGCTTTTCATGTCTTTAATAACGCGTTTTTTATAGATTTATTACTATTTAAACTTATGTTCCATATTTTTGCTTCTACGGTTGTGCATATTGTAATTTATTAAATACAATTTTTTGTAAAAAATATCTACCTTTTTTTTAAGTTTTGAGTAATGAAAAATCCACTCAGTAATTTTTTTCAAGCAGTTACTAATTACCTACTTATACTTTTATTTATTGGTATAGATTGTTTTACGAAATTCAAAAAACACATAAGACAAGAGTAGTTTATTTGCCTTAATTAATTTGTGTCATTTAAGTAGTTTGGACATTCGTGGAAACTGAAAACGTTACCCCTACACTAGGATATTCTCCTGTATCGTGGGGGCAGTTTACAAACATAAATTGCACAAGGACAAACATCCAAGCCCGGAACAATTATTTGTAGGCCATAGAAATACTTGTTCCGTGCGGGATTCGAACCCGCGATCCCCAGGCGCAGCCACTCATTGCTAAGCCACTACGCCACGGAGTCGTCAAAAAAAAATTAAGTAGTTTGAACATTCGTGGAAACTGTAAAAGAAAGGTTTTTAAACCATATTTTTGTGCCACTAAGTGGAAAAATAAAATAAACTCAAAAAAAGTAAACTTCAAAAAGAATAAAGTTTAATCTTTTGTGAAAAACAATTAAGGATATCGATGCCAATTGTTTCTAAAAATTAAACCAAATCCAACTGTTTACCACGTATTTTTTTTAAAGTTTGTTTTTACTTTTTTAATGTTTACTTCGATATTCGCGCGAACGGTCTTCTCTTTCTAGCAAAGGATGTCGATTAGCGTTAAAGAGAGATACACATACGTACAAAAAAATGTGTTGCGAGGCTTAGTCAATGTATTAAACATGACTGTATGAATGAATTAGAGCCCTTAAACCATACCATCCCTTTACTTTTCTGATTAACAATAAAACAATATAAACATTGTCACAGTTGCCGCCAACGACTGCAGCTGGCAAGCAGAAAAAATATCGCGATAAGTTGAAAAAAGAAAATCCTCAAAAGTATGAAGAAATACAAAAGAAGGCCAAAGAAAGATCTGCACGTTACTATGAGAAAAAAAGAGTACCTATACTGAAGAGCGCAAACAAGAATTACGGAATAAATGGAAGGAAGATCGGAAAAAAGCAAAAGATGCAAAAATGGCATCACAAAATGAACCGGGTACGGCACATACTTCAAATTCCAAGCAAGATAATAACCAATTAACTTGCCGTAATATGCAACGCCGAATTGAATACAGACTGAATAAGAAACTGCACAACTGAGATTACAGTTAAATACATTGACTAAAGGTTTCAAAAGTCTTCAGAAAAAAAACGAATAGACAACAAAAGAAAATAGACAAGATGCAGGCAGATTACGAAAATTTATTAACTAGATTAATCACGACAGAGGAAACAAAAGACACATATACGCGAGAATTAGAAGAGAAAACACCGAGGAAAGAAGTAACAGAGTTCATAAATAATAACATACCTAACATTGAAACTCCCAAAAAAGAAGAAGTTAAGAAGAAACTACTAGAACACGATGTACTAACGAAGTCACTAAAATTACAATTCCAAACTGCTAACAATACCGAAAAGAATGTTTTGAGAAAAGTTTTGGATAACAACATTGTGAAAAAATATAAACTGAAAACAAGATTAAGAACCTCCCTGGGATTTAAGAGTAATTTCAAAAACTACCGTCATCAGAAGACCAGAACCACTGCATTGCAAAAGAAAATTGAATGTTTTTTTAACAGAGATGATGTTAGCCGCACCACTGCAGGCAAAAAAGAATACAGAACCTTCAAAAAAGTTACACGCTAAAAGAGATATTTGCTAGACAAACTAATCGTACTTCATAGAAAGTTTATCGCAGAAGAGGTCCAAATAAGTTTCAGTACTTTCAAAAAGTACCGCAAGTTTTACGTACTTTCTCCAAATATCAAGGATTGTGAGAGTTGCGCGTGCAAAAAACATTCTAATATGCAATTTCTGGTTGATGAACTGAAATCCCTTAACATACTTAAAACTGACAATCTGAATGAGGTAACAACAGATTTAGTATGTGATTTTTACTCAAAAGATTGCATGTATAATAATTGTAATACGTGTTCAGAAATTAAATTAAGAGTTGATAACGAAGAACTGTCGGCTAAAGTAAGCTGGTTTACTTGGATTTTAAAAGACCACGAATATGAAAAGGAAGGAGAAAAGAAGAAAATTAAAAAGATAATAAAAATTAAGAAAGAGGGTACTTTACAAGACTTACTTGAGATATTTAGTGCGGAAATGAAACAATTTAAACACATATTTTTAATTTTTATCACCAATATAAAAATACAAAGATTGCATTAATAATTTAAAAAGTGATGAAGCATGTATCCATATAGATTTCTCTGAAAATTTCACCTGCAAATACCATAAAGAAATACAGGCAATGCATTTCATAAAAGAACAGATTACCCTTCATACGGGAGTTATTTACATTAAAGGAGAGAATAAACCTATTTCTTTCTGTTCTATATCCGCCGATAACCAACACAATCCAGAGGCAATATGGGCCCACCTCGATCCTGTTTTACAATACATAAAGAGTAACTATCCAAACATCTTTAACATTCACTTTTTCTCTGATGGCCCAACGACCCAGTATAGACAGAAAAAAAACTTTTACTTATTCAGGGAAAAAGTCTATGAATATGGGTTTAGTTATTGTACTTGGTCGTTTTTTGAGGCAGCCCATGGAAAAGGTGCCCCTGATGGTATCGGAGGGGCCATCAAACGAACTCTAGATGCCAAAATCGCTCAGGGGAAAGACATCCCAAATGCGGAAATAGCATTTGATATTTTGAAATCGGAGGACACAAGTATCAAATTATTTTATATTTCTTCTGTTGACATCAAGCCTTCACACAAAAAGCTTAGTCCTTTGCCGCAAACAATGAAAATTCATCAGCTGATAACAATAGAAGAGCTGAAACTCAAGTACAGAGATCTCAGCTGTTTCTGTGGGGATCCTAGAGGCAACTGTGAATGTCACTCACCTGTAGCTCACAGCTTTTTGCCCACTATTTACGCAAATGAAAAACACACATCGAATAAACAAGAAAAATGTGAAAAGAAAAAGGAAGTTAAAAATTCAAAGAATAGCAATAAAACTAGGCGAAGGCGTTTCAGTTCATCAACCGAAGAAGACGAATATGATGATAGTATTGAGTATGCGGAAAGCGACGCCTCGGCGTTTTTTTCTGATGAGTCAATAAGTCCAGATTTTAACGACGATGAAAACAATCTAATCACAGAACTTGACGAAAAAACAGGTGTTCTGAGGCCAAAAATTAATCCAAACAAGAAAGTCACTCTGCTATCCACAATAATTTTAAAGAAACCTAATGCTGAAAATAATCCTAAACATGAAAGGAAAAGAAAAATAATTTGTGAAAATAAAGATTTAATCCATAAAAGATTTTGCGAAACTACGAAACATGTTACTGGGAAAGATGATGTGACAATTTTGTCACAAATAGGAAAAAACCCGGAAAATACTGCGAGTTATGATTTAAGAGAGAGTTATTTATTTGGAAAAGAAGACCCGATAAAGGAAATAAGGAGTAACAAAAATGATACCAAAGAAGAGATCAAAAAGAATTTGAAAGAAAAATTTCTAATAGAAGAGAAGCACAAAATTGAGATTGAATGTACTAAGAAAGATAAAAGCAAGGAAATTCTAATTGTTATTGCAGAAGAAGAGAGAAAAGAAGCTGATGAAAATAAAGAAAATTATACAATTGAGACTGAATATAAAAAACAACTTGAAAGCATGAGAGGACAAAATAATACTGTTGAAGTTTTACAAGACGCAGATAAATATAAAAAAATGGAGAAAACAGATTTAGATAAAATAAACAAATCTGAGAATTTAAAAGAAGATGAAAGTGACAAGGAATCGAATACAAAGGAAGAAGGAAAAAAAGCAATTGAGAGTGAAGAAAATAAGCAGAACTTTATTTTAAATATAAATGATAGCATAATAGTTCGATATTTCCAAAGGAAAATGTGGAAATATTTTATAGGATTTGTTGAGAATATAGAATTTAAGAACGGAGAAAATTATTATAAAGTAAAATTTTTGAAAACTGTGAAGGATTTATCTGATTCCATGAAGTTTGTAGTCCAAAGAAAATCAGATATTGATATAGTGACCAATATTTCTATCGTCAAAAAGGTAAATTTGATTCAACGGGAGAAAGCCTCTAAAGAATATTACCTGAGTACCGATATTGATTTGGTTTATTTTAATTGTTGAATATTTATTTATAAGGTGTAAGAAAGGTTTTGTATTGCAATGACCTCTTATGTACAGACGCCAGCACATTAGTCCACTCCAATCTGTCAAATTTCTTTAACAGATTTTCAACTTTACCACAAAAGTAGACGGTTCATGTTCGATTGAGAAAATTTGACAGATTGGGGTAGGTTGATGTTCTGGCGTCTGTACCTAAGTTAAAGAGAATTATGTAGTTTCTGTTTTTACTTTTTATGTTATTTCATTTGGCTACGAGATTTTTTTTAATTTTAAATTTGTTGTAATTACCTACTCGTATTTCTAAAGTATTTTTTAACTACAGATTCTAAGAAACATTTCGTGTCAATTTTATAAGAAAATAAATACCAATATTAGTTAGTTTCCTAGAAATGTACCTACTATTTTATTTAAGAAGATAACCCGTGTGATAATTGTAAAAACTTTTAGAGAAAGATTATATTGTTCTAATTTTGTGATTTCACGAAACACTATTGATCTCATTGTGTAGCTTATTTTATAGGTTTAAATCATATTATAATGAATGTTATTTCGTTTTTTTTTTTTATTTTCGTTAGAAGAGTTTTTGAGAAACTCTATCCATGACATTAAATATTTTTGTTACTTCACTTATATCGTAGTATTATTTTCCTGATATTTGGCAAACTTGGTCAGATTTCATCGTTGTGTAATAACTCTAAGCTGTTGATAGTTTTAAACATTTTTCAACTTATTTTTTTTTCTATCACTGAACTTCTCACAGTTGGCGAATTGTACAGTTAGCTTATGCGTCGAAACCTCCTCCTTTTTGAAGTTGGCTAAAAATAGCGCGTTATGCAATCGGCCTTACAAACATTACACGTTACTTTCGCGTTACTTCTATGTCACCGTAACATAAAAGTGTCTATGTTACTCTATGTTACTAAGTGGCAAAATCTACGGCCTTACCCATATACTAGTAAAATTATTTTTGTTTAATTGTGTAAGTAAATTGAACTTACATCTGACTGTTCCAAGTACAAAGGGTCATAATGTACTCCATCAAACAGCAAGAAAACCCTCTGTCCATAATTTTTATCTTCCCCAAATCTATTAATTATGGCGTTTAATGTATCCACAACCGCCATTTCTAAGCCGTAAAAACGGGAGAGTATCGCCACCTAAAATGGTAATATTGTAAAATTTTATTTCCTTATATTTGTTAAGGACACTGATTACCTATGGTAACCAACCAATATTTGTGGAAGCAACAAATTATTGTGTTTGATGATGTACTATCAGATGATATTTAATAATTGCAAAAGTAAATAGAAGCAATGTAGGTACATTTATTAATTAATTTTAATATCAATATTTTTTACAATTCATTACCAGTGATGTAAAAATTATATTTATTTTGTATTCGAAAGTAAACAGAAGTAATATAAATTTATTAATTAATTTTAATACCAATATTTTTAATAGTTTGAAAAATAAAACAGTGATGTAAAAATTATATAATTATTTTATATTATTATGAGCATATGCTAGAATAAGAGTTATTTTAAAGTTCAACCATAATAATCTAGTCTATTCACTGACAACATGCTATTAAGTAATCTACATTGATTAAAAAAATGTTTATTTTATTAATGTGCTAACTTACAACATTAAGATATTACCACATATTACCTCTATAGCGCCACCCCAAGAGCTAGGCTGCTGTATCCAAGTGCAATACTCGGTATTAGGTTTGCCCAACATGGCTTCATTATAAGTCTCATGGTCACTAGCCACTTCCATGGCAATAATCTGCCGCATTAGAGTATGTACAGATGTATCCACATTGCCATTTAATACAAAACCTGCAATTACGAATATTTTCAACATTTTTATATTCTGTATGAGTAAACAGGGTAATGTTGTCATACAATCATATAAATAAATCAGTTACACTATCATAATAATGACGAAAATTATCATCGTTATCAGACGTGATAGAGCCATGCTGCAGTTATATTAATAGAATAGTTGTAGCATGAATGGGTCGGCTCGACCGGGGAAGGACCACACTCTCTTTACTTTCTACTTTAGTTATTTCCATAGCATTATGTCGTATGGTATTTTGCTTTGGGGACACGCGACTTACACTGAAATTATATTTATTTTACAGAAGAGGGCCATTAGAGCAATATATAATTTAAAACCAAAAGAGTCAGTGAGACAAAAATTTAAGGAAATTAATATATTAACTCTGTCCTCTCAATACATTTATGAAAATGTAATGTACGTACACAAAAATAAAAGTAGTTTTGCGAAAGGAAGTGATATTCATTCTGTAAATACTAGGAACAGACACAAGCTAGTAGTACCAGTTACTCGACTCCACCGAGTCAGTAATTCATTCTTGGAGCGATGTATATGTTTTTACAACAAAATCCCAGAAAATATACAAAATTCGTCATACACGAAGTTCAAAAATCTTAATGATTTCTTATATTTACGCGAACACTGTACATTGATTAAAACGTCGGGTGTTAAAAATAAAATAAATAAAACGCGAAAAAATCCGTAAAAGTAGTTTCAAAAATCTTATTAAACTAAGTTTGTATAAAAAGGATTATTATAATATTAAGGAATTTATGGATGATAATAAACCCTGGGAAGGGTGATCTCTACCAAGCTATTTCCAATTTGTCTTGTGTTTTTTATTGTAAACATTATTGTAACCTATTATTGGAAAAAAAATAGTCCCACTGGGTTTCTTACTGGTTCCCAGGACAGAGGTTTTTTTTGCGAACCAGTGGTAAATGAAAAAAGTGACTTTCAATAAGTATTGTTATAATCTACATTGAATAAAAAAGTTTCTGTTTCTGTTTCTCACAGAATACCAGCGTGAAATAGTAGCTTAATGCTGCTGTGTTTCGTATGGTGAATGTAGAGAACCCTTTTTACTGGAAACAAGGCATTTTAGTCCTCACGGGTGACAACACATCTGCATTTTGATATGTTATCGAGGATAGAATTAGATGTCTATGGGCCGCAGCAACCACTTACCATCAGGTGGACTGTGTGCTCTTATGTCACCCTATCCTATAAAAAAATTAAGTTTTAAGATTAGAAATTATTAAACACTAGTGATTCGACCACCAATCCAATAAAAAAAAAGGTCCAATTATGCATCTAAACCGATCAGAAACCTACTCGAATACATACGGAAAATTTCATCAGAATTGGTTGAGCCAGTTTCAAGTTTGATAAAAGTTGTTGCATTTAGAATTATATTCATTATAGTCAGCATCATAGTATTGTAATCACCAGTTAAGGAAGTCAGTATTGTACTGAATTGTTTTTAAATTCATTATTGAAATTAAATAGTAATAAAGGTCATTATGACATATTTGTTGTTTTTAAAAAGCTTCAGTACCGCTCCCAAAACTTAAATACCTATTTTTTCTATTTTATTGTCACATAATTGAACACAAATTTTTGAAATTTCAAACAAAAATAGTCCTGCAATAACTTTCTAAAAATATGAATAATTATGAAGTTCCTTAAACTACTTTCAGCAAATAGGTAAGTTCCATTTTGGAAATTATAAACGAAAAAGTTTTTTTTAAAAATCTAAAACAATGTATCCTATATCCTTAACCTTATAATGATTAAAAAAAAAACAAGATTCAAGCCTTTAATGTGACCCCTGTGAACTTTTAAATAATGTGACTAAAAATCTGGATAAAACTTGACATATTAATAATTTAAATAAATAGATTTACATATTAAAAGCCTAGTTCAAGGGCCACTGTAAATTTTTGTGCATGTAATATGTTTATCAATTCATTATTATCAGTATTACTACAGTAGACCCCCGGTATTCCGGCCCCTGGCTAATCCGCATCCCCCTTTAATCCGACATGCCTTAAATGAATCCACCATGGGGGCGGGGGAGGGGAGGTGTTCTTCGCGAATATATGGACAAACAGGTTGCATATATTTCAGGCCATTGTCTCAGTTTAAGTGTGACTATGGGGTTGCAACCTGGCAGACATTCATCATTTACTTCATTCTGCATTACATTGCTTTTTTATTATTTAATATTTGATATGTAATTTGTCGGATTACAAGGTACTCTTATTCAAAAAGTTCCAGACTACCAGGGGGCTGTGGCACTGTACTCTATAGTCAGACAAATTTGATAATCCGACACCGTCTTGCAAAACGTTTGTCGGATTACTGCGGGTCTACTGTATTATTAAATTATTTAAAGAGATGTTGACTAAAATATTAAGACTTCTTTACAGAAGGAAAAAAGTGTATATTTGATGAACAAAGCTGTAAGTCTATGACATATATATTTTACAAATTTATTTTTTAAATTCAAACTGACCTTGGACTGGCGGCTAGGTAAAAAGTTCAGTTCAAATTAGTTAATTTATGCTCCTTTCTTCACACAAAAACAACTGGTACATAAAAAGCAGTAGAAGCAACAATAAACAATGTTCTATTATTCTGAACGTACTTAAGCTCAGATACGGAAAGTAAATTGGTATTTATTCATATGAGGCTACACCTCTACTGTAAAATGATCTTAAATGAATTCTAAGTATGAAATATTTCAACACATGGCTAATATTTCCAATATGGACCATCGATTTCAAAGAACATATTTTTTTGTAGATAGTACTCACTAAAAGAAAGCGTTTTGCAAAGTTTTAGGTTGCGGAAACTTACGGTTCATGATATATTTTTTTTTTAACTTTTCATAAAAATTGGCAAATAACACGCAATTACAAAATAAATTTGAGAAATAATGGCCAACATTTTTTCTAATTATTGAAATGAAATTATAATATTTTCAATTAATACTAATTACACACAGTATGTAAAAAAAAGAAACTATAATATAGAAAAACTAACACTAAAAGTTATTTAATTAGATAAATAATTGATGTCAAACGTCATCAATCACTTCACGTTTCAATTAGTGTAGGGTTTGGAAAATTTTGAAAGTATCGAGCACATTTCGTTAATTTTGGAGACTAACTTTCCAATACGGACCATCGATATATGAGGTTTTAGGGGTGGGAGGGATGATGGATACCCCCTGTGCCATCCCCACCCTGTGGAACCCCATGGTTTTGGTGATATTCATGGTTAAAATTTATTATATTATTTATTATTATTCTTGTTTCCGTATGTCTGGTGAAATGGAGGGGGGATATGGGGGAGGATGGGTAAAATTAACTTGATTAAATGAAGAAAAGGGAGGGGTTATGGGAGGAGAGGGGGGGGTGCAGTTAGTAGCGGGGAAGTGTATATGGGCTGTGAATATGGGCGTTTAAATCGATTTTCCATATTGGAAATGCCAACCGTAAGTTAGTTGGTAAGTTGCAGGAGTAATGAATGACATAGGTATCAGCTGCAAGCAGTATTATTTGTAAAAGTTAATGTAGTAAGAAAACTTACAAAATAAACAAAAACAGGCTTAACTACTTATTTGTGATCTACAGTGTGACTACAGACCTAATAAATATTTAATTAATAATCACAGTTAAGTCATTACTTAGATAAAAATTAAAAGAATAATAAGTTCACTTTGTTAGAAATTGCTTGTTCTTGCTGCTTGACATATGAAACTTTACCTACATTTTTAAAATATGAATAAGCATACCTATGCTAGTAAATAAACAAGAATTATCTGGAGGGACTATTCTCTTCATCAAAATTCCAGGCCTACATGACCCCACAGCCTCGTGGGAAGTTACGCCATTTTCTACAGGTTTCTGAGGCTCAGCTTTCGTAGTAATATCTTGAACCGATGTTTTTTCTTCCAAAATCAAAGTTTCACCAGTCTTTAAACCTATCTCACTCAAAGTTTTATTATCATTGCTTATATCCAGTGGCTTCGGTGGGAACCCAAATAAAACATGAATTCTATCAACACTAACATCCGATAAGCTGTAGAGAAATAATTTTAATTCTCCCACTGTACTTTCAGAGGTCAGATCTTTTAAAATATGCTGACCGTTTTTATTTTTCACTTTTAATGCCAACGCAGCCATTTGATAAACAGAAATTCAAAAAATGCTAATTAATTAATTTCAAGAATATGGCTATTCATCAGAAAGACGTAGAATAAAAGTAGATCAAATAAATAAATAACATTACGTATGTATCCAAAAGCTTGGAGTTTCTGAAATGTCGAAGGTGACACTGACAGTTGATTTGACAGATCCAAGTTTTTTCTGGGCTCTCTGATTTTTCTGGGTTCTAGCCTTTCTGAGCCTATCATTTCTTTCGGAATCTCAATTTTATATTTTTTTTTCTTCACAATATGCTGATGCGTCACATTGCGAAGCCCTTGGGAGATTTTGACGACAGCTTAAAATAGCAGACAGTTGATGACGACAGCCACTTAAGTTCATAAGGCGCCCAAGCGATCAAATTAACTTTAGCTTTATATCAACATCAAAGTACTTGTTTCGTAGTTTTCTCTAATAGTTCACACGCGCAGACACTTAATTCACAAAATCGCATGACTTATAAGAATCAAAATCCATTCCAAACCATTACTCAAGCGACAACACAGGAGCGAAAATCCGTCTACGGCCAAGTTCCCGCCAAAACCGACAGATCCAAGATCCAATCAAGGAGTCATGAGCATAGATAAATAGGTATATTATTCCTATGGTCAAGAGTCTCCGACTCGTAGACAGAGAAACCTATACACAAGTTGACGCCTTCTTTCGCATTCGCACATGAAAAAGATAGATTTATGCATACGTCTTGCATAGAAATGAGATAGAGCGGTGTGATTGTTTGTCCCTTTCTCCGTGCCGGTTTTTTTGTTTAGCAAACTCTGCAGTTTGCTAAACAACTTTAACAGCGTAGCGATTTAAGGAGTTTACAAGTTGGTTTGAGTGAGAAAAAAGTGTTTTGTGAGCTTAAGATTGGTGAATCTTGTTCAGTTCAGTTCATAGAACAATTAAAATTTTTATCTAAATGTGTTTAAAAGTCATAAAGATTATTGTATAACCTAAAAATTCGTTATCGTCCTTTCTCACTCGAGGCCACGCCGATCATTAGTCTATAGGTTTCTCTGTCTACGCTCTGACTAGTATATCGTTATCTGTGGTCAAGAGTATGGACACTCCATCCATAGTCAAGAGCTTCAACTCAATGTAATAACTAGCACAGAGGGAATCTATACATGTCTACAATATAACAAATCTGTAGAAAAGTTGTGTCTGTAAAAGTAAAAAAGTAAAGTTACAGCCTATATACGTCCCACTGCTGGGCTCAGGCCTCCCCTCATTTCTGAGAGGGTTTAGGGCAAGGAAGTGTCCGCCGCGCTGCCCAAATGCGTGTTGACGAACTTCACATGTCTTCGAAATATTTTGTTTTCTTATTCCTCAGACATGCAGGTTTCCTCACGATGTTTTCCTTCACCGCCGAGCACGTGGTGAATCAGCACTTAAAATTGCAATTAACAATTTCATTGGTGCCGGCGGGGATCGAACCCGGGTTACTCGCGTTCTGTTATATTTACAGCGAGCGTTAACCACTGAGCTACCTCGGCTTGTGTCTGTAATTCTAATATATTCTTGAAAAAACAAGTCCAGGGGACTAAGTAAAGGGTACTGAAGCCAAATAAGTGGTTTTGGCGTAAAACTTCCTTACGCGCGCTTGACTTGGCAAACGCGTGATGAAAGCGTTGTGAAAAGTGTGATCAGGCGAGGCGAACAGGAGTTGAGTGGAGGATATAAGCAAGAGAGAGCAGTGCACGCGAACATTTTCTTCCTCTTTTTCTCGCACAGCCAGTTATTTTTCGTAATTTTATTTCGTTTTGAACAGTTTATGAATTAATATTTTGTTCAACACATTAAATATTCTATGTTCAAATTGAATAAAATGGTAAATTTATTTTAAAGTTCATGTTTTGTGAATTCTCGGGTGAATAATAACAAATTATGGGAGAAAGCCGATAATAAATTTAAATATTTGTAGAAAATTAATATATGTATATACATGTATATATTATATAGACTATTATATAGACTCCAAAATTTCATAAATGAAATTCTATGATGTTTTCTTAGATTTACACGAATACTACACATGAAATAAAGTTAAGTTTATGAATTTTATCGCATTTAAGTTTTTTTTGGTTCGGGTTTTTTACGCATCTTTGGATGATAGATCCATAAAAACCAGCGTAAAAGAACATATCGCTGATGTAAAGCACCGATGCTCTGGGACGTCTCTTCAGTATCGTCTGAACCATTATATCAGATCTGATAGAACATAAATCCTCGCCAAAGAACCACGATTTCTTCCAAGAATGATTTGAAAGGATTTCGAATTAAAAAAAAACATCATAATTCAATATAGAACATGTCTGGGTGCTACCTGCTTGGGGTCCCATAATAAAAACAGACTTCTTGTAGTTGAACTCTTTATGCATATTATATTTTACGTGGTACATCGTTTTATAATTAGATTATTGACACTTTCTTTATTTTACAAGGTTGTTGCCGTTTTTCTATTCCATAGACACGCAATTGACAAGGATAACGGAAACTAGACTAGACAATATTCCAAGAAATAAGTTTCCTACATAAAAATGGCAGAGATAATGAAGACAAGTGCGCTTTCTCGCGCGATGTTATTCTCAAAATTCGGCCGACAGACGAAGGGCAATAACATCATCACTTGCCACTCACCGCACACTGTAAAAGAACTTACTGTTTCGCTCGCAATATCGAGCGGGTCACTTACATCCGTGGTAGTTATTTTTGACAAAAAATTTCATATAAGTATTGTGTCGTCCCCGAGTGTTACAATACGACTAAAACATGGGCGTGCAATTTAGAACATTATTTTGAGAACAAAATGATATTGTTTTTGTGCTGCCATCTACATTCCTAAGCACTAGACTAAATTAGACGCACCACGCCACTACCTACCTACGCAGTTAATGGATGGGTGCGTTTGGCAGAAAAAAGCGCTAGCAAGCGCTTGTAAGCAAAATGGCGATCGTAAGCGGTAAGCGCTGTCAAATCGTAGAAGGCCAAGGCAAAAGAAATCTTACTATTTTCGTTTATTTTTTAGTTGGTAGATATTGTTGTCTCAATCAAAGTATTCATACAATCAAAAAGCCTGATACAGTTTCATTTGTAATTCTCTTGGTTTATGCGGGCGACCCTCAGGATAAATCAGGGCAGTTGTAGTAGATTACCTAATCGGTATAGTTTTCGATTATTACTTATGACATAACTTTAAACAATTTTTAATAGAAAAAAAAGCATATATCATAATAAAAATACATGTGGAGTGTAACTTAATCTTTTTGCAAATTTTAAGTATTTGACTGCTTTATGCACACATATCGGCATTTTTCAAGGAGCACCATTTTTTATCTTTAGGTTTAATGATTATAATGAAAATACATTAATTTATTCCTTAATACTATAATAACACTTGACTGCCTTGTTGGTCTAGTGTCATAAATGCAATTTGATCATGAGATCCCGGGTTTGAATCCCAGTTCGGTCCAAAATCTGTTTTTGGGTATTTCTATCAAGAAATTCTCAGCAGTTTTAAATTTTTAAGTTAGAGTTAAGAAATTGGAAATAGTAATAATGACCAGTGCTTGCGCATACACTTTAGGCACTGTAAAATTTGATCTGGAGGACATTATTATTATTATCATTATATATGTGGTATGTAGCAGTGAATAAAGCAAGCCCAATAAAGAAAGTTTTGTGTTACTCATATACTTTCACCACTATTACAGGCTTACATGCTGAAGGATTAGAAATGGAACCCACACCACATATACTGAATGTACTTCACAAGATTCTGCCAAGTTCACATGATAATCCTATAAGAGGTATTTAATTTATTTTTTAAAGGAGAGGGGGGGACGATCATGCAGCTCACCTGATGGTAAGTAACTATCACCGCCCATGAAGAACCACAACACCCGGGGGCATTTACAAAAGAGTAGGTTCTTTTCGTTACATTAATAATTAGTAATTACTGTAACTATATTCTATTACTATACCAGTAAGTTTTCCGTGTGATAAGTTAAAGATTACTATAATAGTAACAACTACGACTAATAATGGTTCAAATGTAGAAAGCGGTTACAACTCTTGTATTTATAACTTCGAAAGGAGGATGGCCAAATTTCTATAGGAGCTGGACTTTTTTTTCATGTCCCAAAACAAACTATAGTTAGATTGGTTTCTTTTTATGTTGTAAACACAATCACGTTTAAAAATAATATCTAAATAGCCACGATTTTTTATAATAACGTCAAAAATATTTTTAAGGCTAAATTAACAAATACCTCTTACTTTTTTATTTATTGACCATTTTGTTAAAATATAACATTGGTTTGTCAAAATTACAATCAATGCAAATGATATTACATTACATTAGATTATTAAAATTACAAATTAAAATTCATCTACATTTACATGTCAAGCAAGTCAAAAAATGAACATTTCGTATATTCTTCTATATTGTAGAAAGCGTGATTCAAAAATTATGTTTTTGTCAATTGTCGAAACGCGTTTAATGGAAGTCTTTATTTCTAAGGGCAATTTATTGCGCATTTTAATTAATAACGAAAAACCTTGCTTGGCCGCTTTATCCTACTGCGATGTAGCCTAAAAGTGTAAGCGATAAGTGAGGGGGGTAATTAGCGTTATTAATCAGTGTTTAGCAGTGGTTTTAAAAAAAATGATGACAATTTATATTATTATATATTGTTATTTACCCATATATGGATACATTATCATGAGGGATAATAATATTAACATAATCACATCCTTAAGTGGCAATTGCACCTCATGACAACGTCCTCGGTTCACGTCAGTGTTTGTGTGACACCGGCACTCCTGCTCAACATGTTGAATGTTAAATTAAATTAAAGTGGATGTTTCTCAAATTAATTGAATCCTGGTATTTTCAATAATCCTATAAATAACGTAACCTGATGATTACTTGTTAATTTAAATTTTTTGATATTAAAATTATGGTCGATTAATTATTTAACTAATTAATTAATTACTCAGTTCAGACTGCCTCGTTGGTCTAGTGGTTGTAGTAGTGCGACTGCTGATCATGAGATCCTGGGTTCGAATCCCGGGTCAGACCAAAAAATTAATTATTGAGTTTTCCGTCGAGAAATTCTCAGTAATTGCCCGGAGCCAGGAAGTTGGCGGTGCCTCACCCCATGCCTCGGAAAGCACGTAAAGCCGTTGGTCCTGCGCCTGATCTCTCTCCGGTCTTGTCAGTTTACCATCCCATCGGATTATGAAAGTGAGGGAGTAGAGAGTGCACCTGTGCTTGCGCATACACTTGGGCACTATAATCCTGTCCTGCGCCGATGGCTAGCCTCCGTTGAGGCAGGCTGCCGTGGCCGAAATTCGGTCTGGAGGACATTATTACTCAGTTATTTATATAAGGAAAACATACAGCTTTTTAGAAAAATACATGATGTGTGTACAATTAAATGTGAGTTTTAAATTAGCGAAAACAATTTCCACAGACATTCAGTTGCACTTAAGCAGTTATGCACAGCTTAAGTACAAAAATACATGAAACTGTCTAAGTTAATTAAACTATTTAATTAGACTTAAATATCAAATACATCACTGTAATGTTCCTGTAAAACTAACCCAATTTTTCGGAAAAGGTATAGATATGAACTCATTATATCTTATATTCTATTATACCTTATTACGTGCCAAGCTTCAACTATGTTATGGTTGTAGCACGAATGAGTCAGCTCGAATGGGGAAGGATTACGCTCTCACAGACTAACAGCGCAAAATACCAGCTTAATGATGCTCTGTTTCTTACAGTGAGTGTAGAGAATCAGACCCTTTTTACTGGAAACAAGGAATTTCATGGGGTAGGGGTGACAAGCGGTGTCTGCATTTTGATTCTTTATATATTATATTATTAATTTAGGTGTCTATGAGCTTCAGCATGCACTTGCCGATTGCACTTTGCTATTGGAATGTGTGCTCCTTTGTCACCCTTATTCTATAAAAATACATATTCTTAGAATAGAAAATGTATTTGCTTAAAAACATGGTACATAAGATGGTCAATGACGTGGAACTGATTAATAATGATTGATATTAATCCAGTACATAATAAATCAGCATAGTAGTTGATTTGATGTCTACATACTAATTGAATTGAATTAAAATTAACAACTATTCATAAAAACGTGAATAATTATAGTCTTTGAATACCAAGTCCTTTCACACATTTCGTCATTAGGTGCGTTCTGAAACTATTATTTGAAATAATTTTGAACAGTTACAACAATAGAAATAAATTAATAACTTTTTTTTGTGGCTACTTAGAGAGTTATACCTTAACAATAAGGTATTTTACATAAATATTTCATATTGGGACGCTGTAATTTCGTTGTCTGGTACGATTTGGCCATCCTCCTTTTGTTATCACTGAGCCGCAAGCCATGCAGTGGAAATTTTTGCACTGTGTACACTGCAGCACTGCGCCAGCTCCAAAAGCATTCTAATAGCATATTGCATAATATATATATTATATCATTTATTTATTATTTTATCCTAAGGCACAACTTGCAATTCAAAATCGTTTATTAAAAAAGGAGAATCCAATACAATTTGATCTATGCCGTCATTGTTTTATTTCATCTCTATATGCATACCTGATTGTCGTACTTTTTTCAGGTACATTGATTACAAGAAAGGTGTACAGATGTGAAAATGAAAAAAAATAATTAACAAAATCATGATTTTAAAAAGCAAAATTAGAAAACAAAAATGTCAAATAAAAGCAGCAATGAAAATGGCGAAGACAAAAATTGTTTCCATATCTTTTTTAACTTCCTTAAATCTCATTGTAATAGGTAAAACTTTGTTTCACAGCATATATGTTCTGAATAATGTTTTAGACACTTTTTATAAAATCTTTGATTAAAGGAATTAAATAAAATCAAACAAAAGTGACTAACTTCAGTCAGTCAGTAATATCTGCAGTATCTTTGCTCTCTTGGGGTAATTAATAATGTTTTGAAAATAAAATCATAACAAAGTTGTTACAGACAAATATTTATTTTACATTAATTATTAATTTTTCAATTGTAAAGACTGACTGTGCAAGTACACAAAATATTAGACCATCTGATACACGTTGGTCAAAATTCGTGCTTTACTCTTAAATTTAGGTATTTTGTCAGGTTACACTGAGTTATCTGTCAGCTTACATGTCCATCATTCAGTAGTTCATTTTCTCCCCCATTAATATCTAACTGTAATTATTATTTATGCTCCCATTTAGTTTAATTTAAGTTCAAAATTAATTTGAGTTCAACACATTCCTTGGGGGCAAATTGTGAGGAAGACTTTAATAAAGTTTTAAATAATTTGGATTGCCTGCTGGCAAAAAATGAATTACACCTGTCCCCAAAGGAAAATAGAATTAATATAGACTATAGTTCAAAAATTGGCAGGTAATGATTCGCAAGAATTTGCAAATAAAATTGTCACGGAGACAAAAAGGTATGTGGAAGGGCAAGTTATTAAAAAGTCAAAAATTAAAGTTTGCAAATCATGTTTTACATGTAATAATGAATTGTGTGATACAACTCCGCCACAAGTAGACAATTACATTTTATCTGTGGATGTCACGCGAAGATCACTTATGAGACCTTCCCAAAACTTTTTAGTGTGTTGAAAATGTGATTAAAATAATAAAAAATGCTTTACAAAACGGCCCCTACAGTGGTATATGTGATAGAATTAAATTATTAATAGATCTTGGTGTGGAATTCGAATTTTTGTCATGTAAAAAGCATAATTTTTTACGTGGTAGAGCCATGCTGCAGTTATATTAGTAGTATAGTTGTAGCACGAATGGGTCGCCTCGACCGGGGAAGGACCACGCTCTCACAGAATACCAGCGTGAAATAGTAGTTTAATGCTGCTGTATTTCGTTATGGTGAGTGTAGAGAACCGGAGACCCTTTTTACTGGAAATGAGGCATTCCATCTCAGTCCTCACGGGTGACAACGCATCTGCATTTTGATTTGTAATGGAAGATAGATGTAGATGTCTATGGGCCGCAGCAACCACTTACCATCAGGTGGACTGTGTGCTCGTTTGTCAGCCTATTCTATAAAAAAAAAGAAAGCTTAAAACCCTTTATAATTAATTATATAATCAGTTTAATTATTCACAGCTGGTGCATGAATGTCATGAAAATATTGCAGTGTAGACATGTTAAAATTGATGAAAATGACAAAATAAAAATTCAAGCTAAAAAATACTATCTGACCCATAGATATTTATCTCTATATCACATTATGATGTACTTTTAACTTTCTAAACTTACTAATTGAGATGCTTATGGCGCTACTCCTTGCGAACGACCTTGAGCGGTCGGTTCTATACAATCCACGCGATCTCGCTACAATATATCGCGTAATAAATACGCTCAAATTTTTGGAATTATTTAAATTAAGAAAGAAAGACGAACTTGAGAAATAATATAGATTTTTAAATTATCTATCCAATAGTATGTAATGTGTAATCCTCAAATGATTAGAGCATTGCCTTTAACAACAGATGCATGTTATCAATAATTTTATTCATTTTTAAAAATAAGTTTTAAATGTATAGATAACACATAAAAACTAATTAAAACGTGGAATGTGATGATAGGATATCGAACACTTTAATAATGTGCTTTTGGATGTAGTTTATTTCTCATAACTAAAGAGATAATAGTCTCTGAAAAACACACTTCCGCAAGGTTTTGATCGGGGCCTTAAGTAAAGTAGATAAATAATCATATAAGCTGTTTGATGACACCTTAATTTTGATATTTTGGAGAGAAAAAACCTAATTATAACCACTTCTATTTTTGGTATTTCTAAGAGTTTAAAAATATTTTAATGTTTGAAGTTTTATTTTATCATTATTGATTTTAATATGTCTGCCTTTTAATATTTTATTTATAATTATTACACAAGCTCTTAGGCCATCTTTGAGGGTCTGAACTATGTATAATTATTTTGATCATCAAATTAATGATAAGGGCCTTACTTTTTTGTTTATGTCATGTTAGAAATTCAAATTTGATATTTATTAACAATTTAATGATTTAAAATATCCCATTTCCGGGGAATCATTGGTCAAATGTTTTTAATTATTTTTGTGATAATCTTCAAGACATCGTAAAGTTTTGTGAAAGTCACAAAAGCGTTTTTCTTGAAACATTACGAATTTAATGAATTTGCTTGGTGTGGAGTTGTATTACAAAGGTCATTATTACGTTATTTACATACCTACATTAATTTTCATCTTTTTATAACTTTTAAAATACAAATATTTTAGTTTTAGTTTCTGCAAATTTGCTAACTGCCAAATTGTGAGCAGTAAAATTTCTTTTAATTAGTACCTCTTTCTTTGGCGTGGAGGACATTTTTACCAGTAAATATTCCAGATTTTATAATATATTATTAGCATCTTGCTAACAACTTTTCACCAAGGAATAATTTAAATTTAAATTATTGAACAACAGTTTATTGAATACACTTTAAATTGTTGGCAAGTAGGATTCGTGTTTTCTGCTTCGTGGTTTTTTTACTAAGGAGAAAGTATTCAGCAGAGTTTTAGTTAAATTAACACATTAACTAACTTAATATGTTGTTATCATATAGATATTGAAACAAATCTTTTGTCGTATTAACATAAGTCAATTTTTGTTTATGGAAACTGTTTAAAATGATGACACACACTTCCATCTCTTTTTTAACTTCCTGAAATCTCATTGTAATAGGTAAAACTTTGTTTCACGGCATATATGTTCCGAATTATGTTTTAGACACTTTTTATAAAATCTTTGATTAAAGGAATTAAACAAAATCAAACAAAAGTGACTAACTTCAGGCAGTCAGTCATATCTGCAGTATCTTTGCTCTCTTGGGGTTAGTAATATGTTTTAGTTGTAAAAACTTATTTGCGCAAAGTCTAATACCACCTACTATTACACTATTACTAATACACGTTGGTTAAATTTCGTACTTTACTCTTAATTTTAGGTGTTTTATCAGGTTACACTGAGGTATCTGTCAGCTTACTTATCCATCATCCAGTAGTTCATTTTCTCCCGCATCAATATCTAAAAGTAGTAATTAATTTTAAATGCTCCCATTTAGCAGTCTACTATGTCATGCGTATAAATCTTTATTATTTTCAAATAAAATTTCCCCTTTTGGTAAGTGTAGGATCAAACAAAGAGAATTATTTCTAATTTTAAATTTCAAAAGCATTCTTGCTGTTTTTTGTCCTATTAACTTAATTATTGCTTTCTTTGGTATTAATTGTAAATTAATCATAGAGGGATTTAGAAAGGGAATGGGATGTACAGATCAAGTCTTTTCCATGCGCATGATCGCGGAGAAGTTTCTGGCCAAAAACCAGAAGGTTTTTTGTGCGTTCATGGACTTGGAAAAGGCCTATGACAGAGTGGATAGGGATTTGCTATGGCAAACACTGAACTCATTTGGGTTGAGCGCTGGCTTGATACGGGCATTGGAGTCTCTTTATAGGGACTCTAGTGCTTGTGTTAGGATCAACGGGGTCTATTCGGACTGGTTTGATATCCATAAGGGTGTCAGACAGGGCTGTGTGGCTTCCCCGTGGCTGTTCAACCTATTTATGGACAGTTGTTTGCAAAATTTGAAAGTTGAAGAATGCGGATTAAGAATGGGTGAGTTAACCGTCAAATGTCTTTTGTACGCCGATGATCAAGTTATTCTTGCGTCGTCGGCGGCAGAGTTGCAAATGATGGTTACATTAATAAACGGATCATTAAAAGAAAGGGGTATGAAAGTGAACGCAAGTAAGACGAAGGTTAGACGAAGAGTAGAATAAACGCAGTAGAAATGCGGTCGTTAAGGAGTATGTTAGGGCTGAATCTGAATGACAGGGTAAGGAATTGTGTAATAATGTAAAAAATAAATGTAAAATTGTTTCCAAGATGATGTGGTGACCAGGATTAAGAAAGGAATGCTTCGGTGGTTTGGTCATGTGGAAAGAATAAATGAGGAAAGAGTGACAAATAAAATTTATGGTGCAGAAGTGAATGGCAGAGTCGGAAAGGGACGTCCTAGGCGAAAATTTATCGACCAAATTGGCGATTTATTGAAAACGGGCCAAATTAGGAGTACCCTTAACCGACGAGCATGTATGCGTAGGTGTATGGATGTGAAGGAGGCAAGAGAGGTGTGTCAGGATCGTGCCAAATGGAAGTCTGTAGTCTCTGTCTACCCCTCTGGGTGACAGGCGTGGGTGTTTATGTATGTTATGTATATGTAATCATAGACAACATTTAATCATGTTTGTTATAAATCTTTTATTATATATATTTTTTTAATTACTGCCATCGTAGCATTTTTGCAAAAATCTATAACAAATTGATAGCTTAATATGAGCTTTATCTCCTTTATCATCAAACCAAAACATGTTTATGGTTATATTCTCACTCTTAACATCCTCAGTCTTCGGAACCTATGACAGTTGTATTGTAATGTAGTTTAGAACACTAGCATCTCATCAAACATTAAGAAACACAAGCAATCTGCCATGTTCAAGCTTTGTTCTTTCATTTGCCTAAATATAATTAAGTTTATACCTGGTTTAATTAGTATTTATTTAAGGACATTTTTGATGTCCGTCTTGAGGACAAAGTGAACAATTTCCTTAAACATATATATCTTGTAAGGCTTTTTTCTTTTTATTGAAATTCCTAAACAATTTGTCTTCAAAGTTTTATCATCTTCCACGACATTCATGTTTTACTTGTACTAACTGCATATTCAGGAATTCGTGGGTGTAGAATAAAACTTTGGCTATTTTTGACTATCAGAATTCCCCAATTTATTAGATTGATTATAATTTCGCAAATAGTTTATAAAGTCGTATAATGTATGAGTATGTTATAATATATAAAATGCTCGTTTTGTAATAAAAAAATATAATGATTACACATGTAAAACAATGGTAAAGTGGGCATAAGAAAGTCACTTTTGTAAATTATTTGTATTTTTTAAAATTGTGGTTATTACACACATTTAAAAAGATTTGTTATGTTACTAAAGTATGATAACATTATCAAGTTCACATTTTAAAGATTAATAATGCTGCTCCAAAATGTATCTTTTTTATTAAATTAATTAATTTTAAATACTAATTCATAAAATTATGGAAGAGGAGCAAACCTTTGGAGAGGATTCAATTACCAATGTGCTCTTAAATGGGAAGGAGTTGAGTCTTGTGGATGATACCACTGTTTCCCTGTATTAATATTGGGGTCATGTGACTGATATTGAAGCCATATTTTGATTATAAAAGAGAGCCGCACGGTCAATTTTTATCTTAAATTTTAAGGAGCCTTTTAAAAAATTTAAAGAAATAAACACATTAACTTTGGCATAGCAATATATTTATGAAAATGTAATATAATATGTACGTACATAAAAACATAAATAGCTTTCATAAGAATAAAGAAAACACCAGGAACAAACATAAACTTGTAATACCAATTACTAGAATCCACTGAGTCAGTAGTTCTGTTATGGGACAATGTATTATACGATTTTACAACAAAATTTCAGAAAAAGTACAAAATTTGTCAATTAACAAAAATGTTTTATTAAAGGAAAAATGTACAAAACTGTTATAAATAGCTTTCATAAGAATAAAGATGTTCAAACTTTAAACACTAGGAACAAAAATAGGCTTGTAATACCAGTTACTAGAATCCACTGAGTCAGTAGTGCTTTATAGGGCAATGTAATATACGCTTTTACAACAAAATTGCAGAAAATGTACAAAAATTGTCAATTAACAACTTGAAATGTTTTATGAAAGGAAAAATGTACAAAAAGTGTTATAAATAGCTTTTATAAGAATAAAGATGTTCAAACTTTAAACACTAGGAACAAACATAAGCTTGTAATACCAGTTACTAGAATCCACTGAGTCAGTAGTGCTTTATGGGGCAATGTATTATACGCTTTCACAACAAAATTTCAGAAAATGTTCAAAATTTGTCAATTAACAATTTGAAATGTTTTATTAAAGGAAAAATGTACAAAAAGTGTTATTATAATATCAAAGAATACATAAAATAACTCCTGGGTATGAGGTGATCGCAATCATGCTTGTATGTACTATTAAAATTTATTTAAAAAATGATATTGTAAAGTGAAATATGTTTAAAAAAAAGTCACGCTGGGTTTCTTGTTGGTTCTTCCCAGGACATTGGTATCGGTGGTAAATAAAACACGATTTCCAATAAGTATTATGTAATAATCTATATTTAATTTAAAAAAATGTTCTATTCTCTGTAATATAAGATATTTACTAACTAGTTGGGACATTGTATAAAGAAATCAATTGATATTGTGCAAATACTGTTAAATTTAACACATCTAATGTTATTCAATAACTAAGCAAAGAATTTTTAAACAATAAACGTTTTAAAAATAACCTGTTTTTTTATTTTCTGGTATAGGAACTTACAATTACCACGAGAAACATAAACAACTATTAATTACATTGCAGCACTTGCGCAATGTAATTAGTGGTTGTATATAAAATAAAAATATTAAAGTGCAAAAAAAAAGGGCGAGCCCAAAGCACCAATATTTTAACGCCATCTATTAGGCAAAACAAGAACTTTAACTAAAATTAAACTTGAGTCGCACATCTATCTCTAGTATATATACAGTAATCTATGGACTAAAAAGTACCAAATAAATGGTTTTTTATGGTTCTATACTAGCCAGTTATCAAAAAAAATTGGATGATCATTTCATAGAGAACATATTCTATTGGACCAAAAACTACCATATTCTCTTGTAAGGATCATTTTGATGTTAGAAATTTTACATTATTGTGAATTTGATAATTCATTATAATCATAGATTTAGTATAAACTAATGTTAGAATAGATTGGGAATACAAAGGAGAAAGATCATAGTATACGCGTATGTTAGAGCCAGAAAGTTAGACTAGACCACTTACTTACACGCTATCGGCCTGTACCGCCCTGGCATCATTCATGAACAAACCAAATCCCGCTTGTATTTTCAAAATCCCGGGTTTTAATGTGAAAATTTGTGTTTGATAGACGACAACTCACCTTAGAAAGAAATCCCATATTATTACATATTTAACGCCTAGGAGTGTGAGACCTACCTAGACATATAGGAAGTCGAATGATGCAGGTGGATCGGGACCTTGCTTTGTGGCATTCCTTGGTATGAGCTGTAAATATGACGACAATGACATGCAATATGCCTTTATGAACCTTCTGTTATTTCATAGATAAATTTAAGCTTAGCTTGCCCATCTATCCAATTCATCCAACTGAACCCAATCAATCTATCATCACTTGATTTAGAAAACAATTTACTTGATCGCTCGAATCATATTTAGAACTGTCTTATTTTCTTTATTTCAAGACATGACAAAGTAATAAAAATAAATAAATAAACAAAACGAGGGTATCGATGTTGATTAATATAAAATAATTATAAATAATAAAAGCAACAATCAACATCAGTATACTCGTTTTTGTTTGAAAATGAAGTCAATATATGTAGAATAAAGACGTTATATCTAGTGAAATAACGTCTCAGATAATATAACTACAATAGTGATATTATTTTTCTAGTAAATGAGGAGATACTGAGTATATTTACTGTCATATTTGGCATAGTATGAACCATATGATTACTGTGTATATACTAGAGAACAGATCAAAGAGGACCACAGGTCATTAAATCTCTACGCATAAATAACACGCAACATCTTTCAATGCGTATCTCTTTTTGCCTTATCTGAAATTTAAATTAGAAAAAGCGACACAAGTATATTAACTCAATCATAGACTTAAGAAATATAACTAATATACTGGCGTATAGAGGACCTAACAGCCCGGAAAAGCGTGACCAACTTTGATTTGTCTTTGTATGCGATAGCTAGGGATGTACATGTTACGTACAAGGACTATCAAAAAATGATTGAAAAGATAGGTAAAAAGATTTAAAAAAATAGTTTAGTGTAGGAAACTAAATAACTTCAAAAATTAACGGAAATTTTTAACATGATATTATAAAATGATAAAAATAATATATAGTAATAAAATACTAATATAAATAATAATAGGAATAATGATATTAACAGAGACTAGCCAAATACGCAGTTAATATTAAAGTGCACCAATTGTCTTAGGATACATGTTAATGCCTTTTTCAAAATCAATTTTTTTGTTCTTTCTACCAATTTTGCCCAATCATCCTTTATGACATGCTTCAACGAATATAGAAGAAACAGTTCAAAAAGTTAAAGCCGAGTCACAAAACAAGAAGACAAACATAAACTCACAAAATTACGCACAGTAAGCTCCCGAAATGGCGGGTGATTGAAATTACGTAGTGGTTTTTTCAGCGCGGCCTTATTTATTTATTTATTTATTTTATTCTTTATTGCATCCTTAAACAAAAGAATACAAAGGGCGGACTTAATGCCTTGAGGCCTTCTCTACCAGTAAACCCATGGCGTGGTGAGAATTTGATGTAAGTGTGGCAATATAGAATAAGAGAACACAATACAAATGATAATTAACTACATAATATATACAAACTACTAATAAATAAACTATACATATATGATCTATCCTTACATATATACAAATATATAAATAAATGGATATACATACAAGTATACATATTTAAATACATACATAATTAGTATATACAAATGACTATAAATATATACGTCTATTTGGCAATACATATTAAATAGATGAGTCATGTAAAATGCGTTGTCTTTAAGAAATGATCACGGACCAACTTTTTAAAAGCGTACTTATTGGGCCTTGTATAAGAGTTTTTTTGCCTACACAAATTTACGTTGACAAAGTAAAAAAATTAACTTGTTTTATTAATGATTTATGTAATTTAAGGAATTTTAAAAATAAAAATTAATTAAAGCAAATATGTTTGCCGATTATTCGCATAACAATGAATTTTAATCATCCAAACACTACGGTGATGTTTATAGAGACATATTATTGAAACGACGTCTAATAATTAATACTGGTTATTTTTTAAATATTTTGCTTTGTTTGAAAATGTAAATTTAAATTAGTAATAAAGAACTATACACGTTGTAATGAAATATACTTTAAAAATACTACTTTAAATCGTGTGAGTACGCTCGAGCAAAGTTATTGCGGAATGATTAATGTGAAACGTCAAAAGGTATTTCTTAGGATTGGTTGAATACACTGACCTCTATATATACAAGTACGCTGGACTGGCTAAAAACCGTGACATGATGAAGCGATTTGATTTCCGCCATTTTGGCGCTGACAGCAGAAGTGCACGTCTACGGAACTAATAATAGGGTTAAGACAGTGTATCAAATTATATCGATAAAATTTCTATACCCTACCTATACCTAAATAAATAGAATGGACTCTATGGATAGATGGACTCTACCCGTAACGTCCATTCTATTTATGTATCATATTAATATAATGCCATTACCATTCATCATCATTAAAACCCTTCACAAGTCCACTGCTGAAAATAGGCCTCCCCCAAGGAATGCCACAAAGCACCGTCCTGAGCTACCTGCATGTCTTACCAGGTTTTGACTCCATCTAGTGGGGGAACGTCCTACACTTCACCTGCCGGTACGGGGCTGCCACAAGAGAACCTTTTTCCCCCATCGGTATTCGGTTCTTCGAGCTATATGGCCGTTCAATTTCCACTTCAGCGTACTAATCCATTGGTCGATGTCAGTCACTCTGGTTCTGCTGCAGATATCCTCATTCCTAAGTTTGAACCCCTGAGCATAGCCCTCTTCATAGCTCGCTGAGCGACTTTGAGCTTCCTCATACGGCCAGCAGTGAAAGACCTCGTCTCAGATTAGGTCATCACTGGCAACACGGACTGGTTGTACAATCTAGTTTTGAAATATTCCTGACGAGAAGATGTGTTGTAATCTCACGAACGCTGCCCAGCCGAGATGAATCCGACGATTGACCTGTCGGTCGAAGTTGAACTTACCTAGTCGGACTATTTGTCCCAAGTAAAAATACTTATCAACAACTTCTAAGCTAAGTGCTCCCAAATACCACATTATTTCGACATTACACATGACTTTTGTTTTGTCCATGTTCATCTTAAGACCTATCCGTTGGGAGACACTATTGAGGTTATTGAACATATTGTGTAGGTCCTTCAGCGATTCTGCCATAAGGACTATATTGTCGACAAATCGAAGGTGAGTGACGTACACGCCATTGACGTTAATACCGTATCTATGGAGTGTAGAAGTAAGGAGTACAGACTGTATTAAAAAGTGTCCATAAAAACCATTAAATAAGACTGGAGCCACTATAACTACGGGGTAAATTTTAAAGAACGCACCGAAAAATATTAGTGGGATAGAAGACTTTTTCGAGGTTATATTTACTAAATAAAGTTATTTTAGATTTTAGAGCTACTGATCAGTTTAGCAGCACACTTAAACCATCGACAAATGCTAAGTTCATTTTGTTGCGCGGCTAAGTTGACATCTCATCTCATGGCACTAGCGCCATCTAGTGTCGGGTAACAGATCGAGGAGAGAGCTTTCCAGAAAACGACATGACTAATTTTTTAACTAAACTTTCTAGAAGCTCTACACTCGATCTTTCTGCGCTTGGTCAGTTGGCGCGCGTATTTACTCGAATATTCTGGCATATTCTGGATGTTTTCGTGGAAGAGCCCTATATAAAGGCGCTGCAATACGCGATCGGGGAAGTATTGAATTCGGCGAGACAAGCGAAGCTTCGGAGCGGAATAAAGTGAATCAGTGTGATTAATTATTAGTGTTTTAAGTTTTAATTGGTGTAAATAAAATTAAAATGTTAATTTAGGTAATTCTATCGGCAATTTTTAATGTCACGAACCTCAAGCTCGTAACAATTGGTGTCAGAAGTAGGATAAAATCATGCCGATTTTACCTAAGGAGGAAACGGAGGGTATCCGTACCCGAAGTCAATGCCAGCAGGGGACGGACCAACGAAGATTTGGTGGTGCAACGCCGCAGACGTCGGAGGGCCAGCCACCGGCTGCAGGCCCGTCGGTAGCTCCTACATCTGCAGCACCTGACTTAGGTGCTCTGATGGTGATGCTGCAGGAGCAGGCTCACCGACAGGAGGAACAGGCTCGCCGACAGGAGGAACAGGTCCGTCGATTGGAAGAGCAGCTGCGGGGCGGACAGGATGAACAGGCCCGCTGACAAGAGGAACAGGCCCGCTGACAGGAGGAACAGGCCCGTCGGTTGAAAGATCAGCAGGCGGAACAGGCTCGTCGGTCAGAAGAGCAGATGCTCCTCATGAAGGACCTTCATGCTACCTTTGGGAAAGAGATAAGGCAGGTGAAGGATAGGGTTGCTCAACATGACAACCGCCTGTCGGAAGCTGAAACCCAAATCAAGGAAGCTAAAACCCAAATCGACCAAGTGAACAATCGGGTTGATTACGTGGTGGCTGACGTGAAGAAAACGCTGGACGACCTCAAACTGGGTAATGGAACTACAGCTCCCGTAGTAGCTACTACACCTTCGCTCCGTGGGTTCAAAGTGCCACCGTTCGACGGGACTTCTTCCTGGTCAGCCTACAAAATCCAGTTCGAGGCTGTTACGAAGGCGAACGGCTGGAATAAAAGTCAGGTCATGACTGCTCTCACACTAGGCCTGCGCGACCAGGCCTTAACAGTTCTGGAAGCTCTCGGGGAGAAAGTGACTTATGAGCAACTCCTTGAGGCATTGGAGGCGAGATACGGCGACGCTCACCTGGAACATGTCTTTCGTGCGCAGCTTAAAGATCGCGTGCAGCGCATCAACGAAAACCTGCAGCAGTGGGCTCTAGAGGTGGAGAAGCTGGTGCGGAAGTACCTGCGCTCATTGAAGGGAACCTGGTACAGACGTTCACGGACGGAATTACGGCTGCCTGCAGACCTGATCACCGGGATACCACCTGACGCTCCACGTAGTATAACCGATTATGCAAATGACTTGCGGAACAAAATGAATGACATTTATGAGCACGTCAGACAATCGGACCAGCAAATGTCTAAAAAGATGAAAACCCGGTACGACCGCAAAATGAACAACAAAGGGTTCGACGAAGGTTCGCTAGTGTGGTTGCATAATCCCGTCCGCAGCAAAGGGAAATCTCCTAAGCTTCAAGCTAAATGGGACGGCCCGTACCGGATTGTGACCAGGATCAACGATGTGAGTAGTAAGTGGCGTGCGTATTATACTTACTATTTATTTGAAAGTTATAGAAAGTTATATATCATTATATTTCAATGACTGTATGATGAGATGAGATGAGATATATGATAACTGTTCCACATTTTTAACGATATTTCCCCAATTATTTCTTCTGCGGCAGCAATGCGCCGGCTACGAGCTAGCAAGATAATATAAAAAAAACTTTGAATTACATAGTTATCAGTTATTTACAACGTCATTTTGGAAATTCAAATTACAATATTAAAAAAAAAATAACTGAAATCATCATACAGTCCTACTTTCCGTGGTATCGTCCCAAGAATGCTGGCTACGTGTCCTCTCTGAATGGCTATACTTAGCCTTCAAGCAAGGAAGCAACAAACTAAACAACTTCTTATTACCAGTAGTGATGATCTGTCGCAGATACAGTTTTTTAGGAACTACACCGCACGTGCACCCTACGGACCAGTAGTCTACAGCAAATAGCACAAATATGTACTCATACTATTACATGCCTGCAATTGAGAGATAATTAATTCTCTAGATCGCACTTACTAAAACCCCATGGTGTTCTACCTCCGCCGTAAATTCGCAGGGCCACGGAAACGCTTTCATGCACATTCGCGGCCCCTCTGGCGCCAGCCGCTCAATGGCAGCCCCTACTTAGTTGCTGACTTTTCCGCCCCGTTTTCTTTCTCAGATAAGGCGCACCAGAAATACAAGCCACACTGCCCTTCGCGGCCTCTAACTCCACCTGCACTACGGAATCCACGAGCCCGATATGTGAATGGAGTTAGGGAAAAACGAGCTCTTGGAAACATCAAGTGGTGCAGCCTCAAAAAAGTCGCTAAAGATAATAGAGTGGCGCATCGCCAATCGCCATATCAACACTCATCTTCCCTTACTACTCCACCTCAACTACGGCGGTACAGGGAGAGGAATCTCCTCTAGCCGCAGCCCACTAACACACATCCAACGTGGCTCGACATCAACAGGTGACCTTTCGACACTTGGCTATGACCCTTGAGTTTGGTGGAAAAGAGGAAAGAAGAAATAAAAAAAACATTCCAAATAATAATCTAATACTTTTATACCTACTGGTACTGATACTACCGTTCTCATGTCTAATAAAACAGTCGTTTGTGAAATGTTTGGAACAAATATAATCATTTTGTTTCGGATGCCAATTCACAATATTTATGATTTTTAAGCCATAATTTTAGTCTAGGTTCTGTTAGGAACCTGTTAATTAATAAACATTTAATAATCATCTGTTGTTGGCGACTTTGTTTGTTAACAGATATGGGTAGGAAAGAACATCGATAAGTATTATAGACAAGGAACTCGACAACCCTATTGTGTGTTATTGTTTATCAAAACTCAGTAATATACAGCCAAACATGTTGGTATATATGATATTAAGATTAGTAACAAAATTTTAAGTACTTATATTATCAAATAGTTTTAATTTGTTAAATACTAGCTGCAAATTCACTTACTTGTGTAAGTTACACGACTTCCCTTTTGGTAACGAGTTATACAGATTACGCTCACTCTCATTATTATTAAAGATAATTCTTAATATGTAACTAACATTGTACACAATCAAACAACATAAAATACTTTCATTTTTTAGTTTAAAAGTTCAAAATACAGACTTTTAAATATCTTCTATCTACACGATCATAATATTCAAAGAGTATGTTATGTATTCGCTACGCTACGTTTTATTGACTTATAACGTTAAAAAAATGATATTATTTAACGTTATAAATAATAAAACGTACCGTAGTTATTTAATCAAGTTAACAAACTTTGATAAAGTATAATAATACTATAGCCAAGTTAACAGGGGTTAATGCCCCTATTACATTACCCTGAATCAGGGCCTTGAACCAAGGGTAGGCGTGGCCCCTAATTAGGATAGTCAGTTATTACACTACACTGATTTTACGCCCTAACTCAATTATAGGGATGGGCAAGTGAAAAAAGTATATATATTTATTAAATTGATATTTTTAAACAATATCAATAGGATTAGAAGAAAGAAGGAGGAGTAGAAGAAAGACGTGGGTGAAAGACTACTTAAAACTTAGGTAAAATCACTTAAATATGCGGATTATCGGAGTTCTGGAGCCAAATGAATTCCGAATACCTGAGAATAGGGGAAAAAGAGTTCGAGGAGCTATTAAGTTTATTTCTTTATATCGAAAAACAAAACACAGTTTTAAGACAAAGTGTAAGTGCTAGGCAAAGATTAATAATAATAATAATAATAATTCATTTATTGCATTACTGTGTACAAGTTGAAGATGACATAATATTATAGGTATCAACAGTTGCCTCATCAGGCGTGCAATAGATTTACAATTTTCATAAACATAATATATATACTATTTACATTTAACAGACTACATTTTTGCAATTTACATTTAATAGATGATAGATTTACAATTAACTTCTAAGAAAAAATATTTAAAAAATGCTTATAGATATAATTATAACAAAGAACACGATATTAACTCTTAAAATTATAGAATTCATTTAGCGTATAAAACGTATGTTCCACCAACCAGTTTTTTAAATAATGTTTGAATTTGGGTCCTTTTATTGTTTTAATACTATTGGGTAAGTGATTAAATACTTTAATTGCTGTTATGTATGCACTTTTGTCAAACAATTTATTTTTAATTTGAGGTAGATATAAATTGTTTACGTAGCAAGGGCGTAAATTTTGCCGTTCCGAAAGTTTCGTTTTGAATAAATCGCAATTATTTCTAATAAATAGGCACAACTCTAAGATATATATTCCAGTTAAAGTTAAAAAACGTTTTTCTTTAAATAAATTCCTCAGACTGTCTCTATTTGTTTTACGGTATATGATGCGTAAACATCGCTTCTGTAGTATAAACGTTTCATTTATGTTGGTTGAATTACCCCAAAAAATTATACCATAGATTAACAATGGATAAACATAACCATAGTACGCATTTCTAGTAACAGATTCAGAGGTTGACCCAGAACTTTTTCATTTGTTTGAAGAGATAGTAATTTTGACAAAGAAGCACATTTCAATCTGTTTCTGTGTTGATAAAGAGTTGAGCCAGCTTTTGAAAATAATCTTTTAATAATCTATTATGGGTTCATTTAAATCGATGTTTGACATGTGGCAACATCGATGTTTTAATTTTTAACATAGATGATCATCGAACATCCCTAGTTAGTAGATCAACAGATGATTCCACAGTGTGCGTTATGCATTTCGTTTTCGTACGTTGGTTTTGGTTGGATATATGATAACGGTTATGTACTTAGGTTTATCGATATAATATGACATTTTGATAACATAACGATATTAGTGACGTTTTGATATGTCGGTCTCATGCCTAGAGATGAGTCGTACTTGCAAAATCGAGTACCAGGGCTTCCAAGTACGTCCACTTTCAGATAATAGCGCCAAAAACCAGGGCTCGAGATAGTTTCAAGTATTTTCTGTAATGTAGGGTAGTAGGTTAAGACTTATTATATAGGTGGCGGGTAAATTAAGATAATACAGCGAATTCATTATGGAATAAACGATATAGATTGCGTTACGTTCTTTGTGTTCTCTCCGGCTTTCATAAACATCACATTGGCGACGAGGATAAAAACGTAGTTTTATTGTGTTTTTAATCGTTGTGAGTAAAAGTTTACAAGTTAATTCGAGGACAATGTCGATTGGAAAAGTAAACGAGTTCGATGTAAAAACCGGGGTGTGGTCGTCGTATGTCGATAGACTTGAGATGTATTTTACGGCAAATAAAATAAATAGTGATCTCAAGTTGCCCACGCTAATAGCGGTCATGGGCGATGAGGCCTACGAGTTGCTAGTGAACCTGGCTAGCCCCGTGAATCCGTCGGAATTAAAATACGACGCCGCCATTAGTCTATTGCGCAACCACTTACAGCCGGCACCATCCGCGTTAGCGGAAAGGTATCGTTTTAGACAAAGGAGGCAAGCAGCGGATGAGAATATAGCAGAGTACGTAGCAGAGTTAAAAAAATTAACACGTCACTGCAAACTGGGCGACGGTCTTAGTGAAAGTCTACGGGATCAATTTGTCTGCGGATTAAGGAGCGATGTTATTCGGCAGAGGCTGTTTGCGGAGGATGACACATTAAGTTTCACCAATGCGATAAAGATTGCCAGCTCGTTAGAGGCCGCGGAGCGGGACGCTGCGGCGGTAGATGCAACCGAGTCAGCAACATCAGGAAGAGATATGGCGGGGGTGCACTCGCTGGTGATCGGGAAAAATGGATCGCGGAGAACGTTGGGGGGAGGCGGGCGCGGAATGCGCGGAGACCGCCAGCCACAACACAATCGGCCGGGATCGTCTACAGCTGTAAGGAGGCCCGATGCAATTAGCAGTCAAAATTGCAGCGGATGCGGAGGGACAGGCCACGGTTATGAGGATTGTCGGTTCCGGGAATACGTGTGCAGCAGGTGCAAGCGCACGGGTCACCTACGACGCGTGTGTCCGGGACAGGGCGCGGCATGTATTCGCACAACCAGGCATACCGCTTGTCATCAGGCAAACGTGGCACGGCATGATGAAGACGGGGGTCAATTAGAGGAGTTTCATCACCTATGTTTAGGTGACTATAAGGCGGTGAGTTTGCCAGTGACTGTAAATAATAAAGTCATCAATATGGAGGTTGATACGGGAACGGCAGTGTCATGCATTAGCGAACAAACTTATAAGCTATATTTTAGTACCATTAAGTTAGATAACACAAGTGTTAGTTTGAAGTTCTATGACGGTTCGTCACTTAGACCTTTAGGATTAATCACACCGGAAGTTTGTTACGGTGGAGAGAAAAAAAGATTAGAATTGTTTGTTGTCAAAGGAGGAACCACGTCCTTGTTGGGCAGGCAGTGGTTATCTGAATTAAAAATAAAATTACCATTATTTACCAACTGCCATAACTTGCAGAGTAACCGAAGTAATTTAGATGATCAATTGAAAAATTTGTTTTCCAGATATAAAGAATTGTTTAATGGAGGGCTGGGACGGTACACGGGCGGCAAGGCGACGTTAAGAATCCGCGAGGGGGCAGCGCCGGTGTTTCACCGCGCGCGGCCAATACCGTATGCGCTGCGCGAGCGCGTCGACGCCGAGCTGGACGCGATGCTGCGCGACGGCGTCATCGAGCCCGTCGACTGCTCCGACTGGGCCTCGCCGCTGGTACCGGTAAACAAAGCTGACGGTTCGTTGAGAATTTGTGCTGACTATAAGGCGACGATAAACCCTGTTTTGTTAGTTGATCGATATCCCTTACCTAGAGTTGAGGATTTAATTGTTAGGTTGAGTGGGTCGAAATATTTTTCAAAAATTGATCTGTCTCAAGCCTATAATCAGATAGAGCTAGACGATACTAAAAAGTTAACCGTAGTTAATACGCACCGCGGCTTATTTCAGTATAATAGGTTAGTGTACGGGCTAGCATCGAGTGCTGGAATATTTCAGCGTATTATGTATAATTTGTTAAAGGACATCCCCAATGTCGAAGTATTTTTAGACGACGTCATAATCGGCGGGAAAAATAAGTTCGACCACCTTCAAGCCGTAGAAGCTGTCTTTAGCAGGTTACATAAGAACGGATTGAAATTAAAAAATCATAAATGTATATTTTTTGTAAACGAAGTGCAGTTTTTAGGGTATGTACTTAGTAAAGACGGAGTAAAAACAGACCCGAAAAAGATAGAAGCAATTGCTAAGCTACCTAGGCCTAGTAACGTGACCGAGGTACGGTCTTTTTTGGGTTTAGTAAATTTCTACGCAAAATTTATTAAGAACATGAGTAGTAGGCTCGTACCATTATACCAATTACTGAAAAACGGTCAAAATTGGTTTTGGTCGAAGGAATGTGAGCGCGCGTTTGTTGAAGTCAAAAATGTATTAATCAGCGCGGAAGTATTAGCTCACTACGACCCCCAGCGGCCGGTTATAGTAACGTGCGACGCGAGCGCCAGAGGGATAGGGGCCGTGTTGTCGCAGCCGAGCGACGACGGCAGTCGCGAGCGCCCCGTGGCTTATGCGTCACGCACGCTTAACGACGCCGAGAAAAACTACTCGCAGATACACCGCGAGGCATTAGCGATTATATTTGCCGTAAATAAATTCCATCAATATTTGTACGGTCGGCATTTTACTCTGCGCACCGATCACAAGCCGCTAGTGTCCATTTTTGGACCGAACACAGGTATACCAACTATGGTAGCGAGTCGGATGCAACGGTGGGCAATTATTTTGTCCGCTTATTCGTTTGATATTGAGTACATACGTACCGATGTGAATGGAGCGGACGGCCTGTCGCGTCTGCCGCTTTCGTCTAGTAAGATGACTCATGCGGCGCCCGAGCAAACGTATCTGCATTTCGTTCAGCAATCATTGTTGTTAGATTATAATAAAGTTAAAAATGAAACCGCTCGGGATCCAATTCTCTCGAAGGTTATTAGCTATATTCGGGATGGTTGGCCAGGGGAATGTAATATTAAGGGTTTACAACCGTTTTTTAATCGAAAGAATGAATTATATGAGGAAATAGGCTGTGTGATGTGGGGGCATAGACTAGTTGTTCCGGAGGCCTGTAAGGAAAAAGTTTTATGTATGATTCACGAACCTCATATGGGCATTGTCAAATCCAAGGCTATAGCTCGAAGCTATGTTTGGTGGGCCGGTGTGGACGAGGCGGTGGAGCGGATATGCCGGGAGTGCGAGATATGCGCGGCGCAAGCGGATGCTCCGCCAAAACAGACGCCTCGTATGTGGCAATGGCCCAATCGTCCTTGGTCAAGGATACATTTAGATTTTATGGGGCCCGTTTTTGGAAAAACGTACTTGGTAGGGGTCGATGCGATGTCAAAATGGCTAGAAATCTATCAAGTAGCGAGTACGGCAGCCACGGGGGTAATAGATAAGTTAAGGGAACTTTTCAGTCGTTGGGGACTACCCAAACAAATCGTGACGGACAACGGCCCCCCGTTCTCAAGTATAGAATTCAATAACTTCATATGCAGTCAAGGTATCGATCATATTTTCACGGCTCCGTATCACCCTGCTTCGAACGGTTTAGCTGAAAACGCGGTAAAAACCTTGAAGCGGGTTATAAAGAAAGCGGTGCAGGAAAAACAAAACGTAGACAGGGCACTACAAACTTTTTTGCTATATTATAGGAATACGGAGCATTCAACCACCGGCGAGAGTCCCGCTATGTTATTGTTAGGTAGACGACTGCGCACTAAGTTAGATATTTTAAAACCAGACAGGGAAAACAGGATTTATAAGGTGCAACGACACCAGAAAGACTTAGCCAAAGGAGGAGACAGGAAACTGAATCCTTCGGAAGATGTTTGGTATAGACAATACTTGAAAGGGGAAAAGTGGGGCAGTGGTCAAGTAGTAGACGTTAGGGGTCCTAATAGCTATACAATTAAGGGAAAAGGTGGCGAAATAATTCATAGACATATAGACCAATTAAAAAGGAGATCTTTAAGGGCATCTATGACATGTCCTTACAATGATCCTCAGTCAGGTTGCAGCACAAATTCAACCAACGAGCCGACGGTGACACCAGAGGTGGGAAAGGCTCAGCCGGGTCCGTCGGCGGATCGGGATGACCGGGGGGTGGTAAAAACCTCAGAGGCTGAAATCGGCTTAAAGGAGTCGGCAAGGGAGACGACCAGTGAGAACCCGGGTTCACAGGCGTATCAGGATACCTTGCCAAACGTTGTACCGCCCACAAAGCCTCGGAGTCGCCCTATAAGGCAATGTAGACTCAAAAACCTTATTATTGATTAAGCGCTGATACAATAATGTTAAGTAATTAAGTTATATTTAAGATTAGCATAATAATAAATAAGTGTAGAGGAGTGTAATGTAGGGTAGTAGGTTAAGACTTATTATATAGGTGGCGGGTAAATTAAGATAATACAGCGAATTCATTATGGAATAAACGATATAGATTGCGTTACGTTCTTTGTGTTCTCTCCGGCTTTCATAAACATCACATTTTCTTTCTGCATAGAGATAGAAGTGAAATGCAATCGAATATGCTAAAATGGTAAACTGTCAAGCCTTGTTGGCACCTTGTCGGAATCAGCACAGACTTTTCGAAATTTATTGTCCAACCTAGTAACTGCATGATCTTTATCGTTAATGATATATCTTCTTGTAGTTGTTGCATCGACCGGCTTGCCAATAGAAAATCGTCCAAATAAACTACACATCTGATGCCCCGATTTCTGAGAAACTCTGCTACCCAGTTTGTTACTGAGGTTTGTTGCTGCAGCAAGGTGGGTACTCGAAAGTGGCTGAACAATCTGAAGGGTTTCGTTTTGACGAACCTGTTCAGTTGTTTCAAATTGAATATTGGACGGTAGCTGCAGTCTGGTTTTGGCGCCAAAAAGAATGTGGAAAGGAAACTGGCACTCAGCTCCGGCTGTTCGAGTACTCCGGACTTTAACATTTTAGAATTTGACGAGTCATATTTAAGGAAATTTTGGTCCTGTAGTTCTAAATTACAATTTGATTTGGAAGTATTAGAGGCGGCTTGAGTATGAATGGGATGTACGAGCCGCTTAATAGTCTGCATATTTTTTCCGGCGCACCTAAATTGCTCCAAACACTTTGAAATTGTTTCAGACAGCCGCCATGAAATTTTTGACGAGTCATTTACGATGGTCATCTTTAAAGGAAGAATGCGACTGCGATTTCTTTCCTCGTTGTTTATTTTTGCCCGATTTATCTTGATTCGTTAGGTTGGATGGGCGTGGTGCATGTGCTCTTTTCAAGGGATTGTTTTGACGAAAAAATATATCATCCGCTTGTTTACTCGTCGGTGGCTTTTGATTTGCATAAAAAATTTCATTTTGAGTGAAAGGCATTGATCGGGATTAAGTGATCAATTTATCTGCCCCTCCAATTTTCTGAAGGTAGGTCTGAATGGAATAGTCGTTGAACAGAGTTTCTACGTTAAGAGGGAATTTTTCGCAAAACCTCGCGATGATATTCTTCAGGAATCTATCGCAGTAATGAACCTTTGCGTAAGCTAACAGGATCCGCTCGTCTACCACAAACTATTTGAAACAAATGTTCAGTTACTTTGCTATATGGTGACTCCTTAGAAAATAACCTTTTTTTATCAAATAATGTATTTGGAGTCAATGTTTGTTGAGAATCACTGGCACAATCTACTAGTGCTTGTGTGAGGCAAAGTAAGGCGTTAGTTAATCTGGCGAAGGAACATTCTAGCAAATAAGAACGAGGATCATCACGCAACACTGCAGATTCAAATCGTTTTAGCAAGTTTAGAATCATTTACAGCAAGTTCGACAAAACCGGGGGTAGATAAATATTTTTTATGGGCATTGATAAACCATACAGCATGCCAATCATCACAATTGAAACGCTGTAATTCCACTAATTTCTTTAAATGTATTTCATTTGCACGTGGGTAAATAGGATCTTTTACCGTGGTAATTAAATCTGATATTGCTGGGATAAAAATTCAAAACGTTTATTTCATTACTCACGGTTTGATCCATTTTTCTTTTCTTGTGTCTCCTTGTTTGACTGAAAACACTGTTTTCTAACGAATCACTGCTATCCGAATTCGATGATGAAGTACGCACACGTTTTTGAGAATTTAATAATGTAACTTCGTCGATACCTTGTTCCTCCATATTTTATCAGTAAGATAGTTATTTATCACTTAGTTTTAGAAAAATTTAAACTTTTTCGTGCTTACAAAGGCCGACTTGTAAAAGGCGCAAAAAACAACGCTATAATGACGAGACCTGGCACTCATCACTACTTAAATAACAAAGCAAAAACAGTGGTGGGGTGCCCCCTCCATGGAGGTAAAGTGGCCGGAAGTGCTGACTTTAGGCGGAAAGACAAGTGCTTGACTCAAGATGGATTCCGGATATTGATACATAACAAATAATATAAATAAGGAGCAGAAACGCGTCGAGTGTTGACAGAGCGAGAATATTCAAATACTTTGAAGTCTTGCGAGTATTTTGGGTCGGCACTTGGTCGGCGTACTCTCAAGTAAATACCGGGTATAAAAATCTGCACCTTCCCTACTCATGCCTAGTCAGTACAGTACGAGATTTGACACCGCGCCGTTAGTGCCTTGCACAGACATCTAAATATAAATAGAAGTCGTAAAAGCGCGTGACCTTGTCGCCGCACATGTGACTCGTAGGCCACAAGCGCGTGAGGAGCGTTTGTTTCGGTCACCAGTACTGTTTCGGACGCAGAGACGTGAAAATGGTGTTTTGAAGCATATACAACTGCGGAAATTCCTCCACAAATTGCAAATTTTCAAATAAAGGGATAACATTTCATAAATAAGTACTTAGTGTTTTAAATAATGTTGTGTTTAATGAAATACACTAAAATAAAATTATCCACCTCCAGTACTACGATTGTCTCCGAAATTTTAATTGTTTTCACATTTCAATATCCATCGATTCCTAAGCTGATTCATGTCTACGAGTGCGACAACTAAATTCAGCGATGGATTTATAGTATGGGCAATAAAAAAAACTGTTGCGTACGTAAATTTCCCAGGACATGGCCGCAGGATTCGAATGCGAGTCAGTTATGTGACACAGCTATTTTGTATCGATAATTTATTATGTTTGGCTTACCTAGTTTTAACGAAACGGGAATTAAATGTGATTTTTCGTTAAATATTTATTTACACCTTTCTACTTTTTTTCTTTTTAAATATTTTATACCGTTAACCATTTATCGGCGATTGTCTGTTTGTTTGTACTTTTAAATTCATTGATAAATTTTTAATCAGTTATATTGTAAGGATAGTAGTCTTAAATCGATCTGTAAGAAGCGGGAAAACTGAAAACTAGCAAACAACAGAAAGTCAGTTACAGCTCTTTAAAACTAATAAAAATGATAAATATGTCACCCATACGTATATTTAATATTTATTCGTTTGTTGTTTGTGTAATGTTGTATTCATTTTATTTATACATCTGTTTATTTAATACAACGCTTTTATTACAAGTTTCCAAAAGATCCGGTTATTAAAGATAAATGGATATATTTATTCTTAACGTATTATTATTTCCCCTTTTTTTCTAATTATAAAACGTCTAAAAGTTAAAGCTAAGACTAAAAGCGTATATTACTGAAACAATTTCAGTTAATTAGTTATATCTTGGTGTGAGACTCCTGGAAGATCAACGACGCTTAATAGAAGGTTATCGAAACGTGCGTTGGGCTTCACTATGCCCAAGTGAGAGCGAGCGCGCAATGTCATTCTCTGTTTTTCACACACTTTAATTATTGGACCGAGTGGCTACGCCTCCTGAGATTTTGCGTTTTTATAAAATATTCTTTAACGCATTAGTTTATAGATTATTCTTTGTTGCATGAATGCTAGAGATATTTGTAGGCGTAATTGTGTATTGTGTATTTATTGTTTGTTTATGTGTGAGAGCTACGACCTGGCGACACGCGTCCCAATTAAAAGACAGTAGAAGGCATTTCTATTGTCTTATTATTTAGATTTCTGTGGTGCCTTGTATACGCTTTTGTTCATTGTATGTTATTTTCTGCTATCTACTGTTTATGATGAGTTTTAGTTGAGGTATTCTTTAAGTTTATATTATTTTTGGTTACACAAAGACTATTTTGAAAAGAGAATGTCGCGAATTTTTGGTTCACTTGCGAGATTATTTTGAACTTTAGTGTCAAAATGATGGACCCATAGATATAAGAAATAAGGAGATATGCTCAGTAGTTGAAAATGTATTGGAACCCGGTGTCTCCAGTTGGCCCCTACCACCAGCCAACTACTACATACGCACATCAGTAAAAGCAATAGATACACAGTCGCGCACACACTCGCATTTTATAAATCAGAACGTACTACACAATCAATTTTAAACCATATCTCTGAAAGCACAGCGTGCATTTACCATTCACCGTGCCACTTACTCACACAAAAATATCGGTCACTATCGTTGTGCTGTAAAAAAGCCATTTATTTTACATATACGTTAGTGATTGACTAAATTGGAAAGTTAACGATTGTTTCATTTATACCAAAATTGTACTAAAATTTTTTTGGGCCCTGAACATAAAATAAATAAAATACCATATATCCAGAGAATAGTGTAATAAAAGTAATTAATATGTAGGTAAAAATGTAATAATAACCTAAAATTTAATCAACTTACTTCACGACCGTTGGTTACGCACTCAGCGTAGTAGTTGCTGTAAAATAATTAAAATAAGTAAAAAACATTGTGTCACGTCGGTCTTCCTATCGGGTTGAAACGGTTGACAAATTGGAGAATAAACTATAATAACAATTCACCAATCCACATTATTGTCGATAGTGGATCTACACAAGCACATAACTAGCTCGTCGCAGGATACAGCGGCCGTACTACGCCATATATCTGCATAAATAAAGGATCATTTTGTGATATTTACATTGCTTGTTCAGTCACTTGGCGTCATACTAAGGTACTGGTTATGAAGCAATGTATTTACTGCAAAAATATTACAGTGACTGTGATATTTAAAATCAAAAATAACGTAGTAAGAGCAAGAAATATTTTACGACTTGCTGTTTAATATGATGTTAAAGATAAATATAATTAAATACTTTTACTTAGGTATGGTAAGTGATTTCATGATTGACAAAGTTTTTATTTTAGCTTCGGTTTTTACAAGAAACCACTGAACAACATGGTATTCTGATAATATTTCACGATGACGGTCGACAGCGCACTAATTCGCATGGACGGCCATTTGTATAGAAGCTGAGCATTTTGATCATAGCGCACGGACACAGACACGCCCCCTTGCCACTTCTCCTGTTGTTTATATTTCTATGGATGGACCTTTGTTGCCTGTAGCTCAAGTTGGCAACAGAGTTGCGGATGCTTTTGGCGTCATCAGTGCTGCAGTGCGTCGGCAATTATTTTGGATGTTCGTATCGATGATTTCTACACAATCATGCATAATGCGTGCTCCGTGGTGGAAAATTTATTGTCTTAAAACACTCTCAGAAATGGAAGGAGGCCTGTGTCCAGCAATGGGACGTATATAGGCTGTAACTTTAACTAATTATAATGTATATCCGTAAAATAACGCCTGTTTCTATTAGTAATATAAATTAACTTATAACAGATTTATATATATATATATATATATATATATATATATATATATATATATATATATATATATATATGTATAATTTTTCTGTCCGAGTATCAGTCACATGACTGAACTCCTAAACGGCTGGAGTGATTTTGATGAAATTTTGTGTGTGATTAAGAGAATGGATTAGATTTACGATCGGATTCAGAAATTACCCGTGTTAAGCCGGGGCAGGTCGCTAGTATAGTATATTATAATAACTTCAAATTACTCCTTTTGAAAGAATTCTCAACTTTACGACAACTTAGTTCTCTTTGTTTTAGGGTTTTTTTCAAGGGCGATATCGTAACGACGTGAGCAGATTATTTACAAAAAATTACGGCTTTAGAAAGATTTAGTCTTTATTTAGTGCACTACAATGCAAAATCATGGTCTTTTAATGACAGTTTTTTAGAGCGAAGAAAATCCCTCCATAGCGTTTTGTTATCTTCCAGGTCGAATACAACCATTATTATAAGCTGAAATACTTTACTTTAAGCGTTATTATAATGGAATGTATAGGCTTTTAGTGCAACACAAAGCCTTAATAACAAAAATAAATCGATTTCATATTTATAAAAAACTATAAAATCACCAAAACTGTCCACTCATATATCATTTTTTCGTTTATTCGGATATAAACTTATCTATTTTAATTATTTTATCAAAATACATGTAAGGTTAAATATCCAAAAAAATTTTTAGTTTGTTTTACTTAGTCAATTACTTTATTCGATTATTTTAAAAATACTATAAATCATCACGCGCAGACGCCGCCCGATTCAGTACGCTCCAGATCCCGGACAGTGTTACCATAGATATGTATATATATACACACCGCTGGGTTGATACAGGCATTAAGGTCTCTGTATAGGGACTCGAGTGCTTGTGTTAGGATCAACGGGGCCAACTCGGACTGGTTTAGCATCCATAAAGGTGTCAGACAGGGCTGTGTAGCTTCCCCGTGGCTATTCAACCTATTTAAAGTCAGTGCCAAAGGTTTTTTAAATTATTACGGAGTTCAATTAAAAATGTTTTTATTCTTTGAAGGAAAGATTGAATCCCAGGGTTTAAACTTACATCTGCAGATAGACGATCAATTTCTTTATTAACGTTCACACCTAAATACAATTCCTTAAGAGGTAAAAAGTTCACATTAGATTTTGGATCTATACAAAGTGGATCTGTGGTTTTCAAATAATTTCCTTTCATATAACAACTTAAAAGGCCCACTTACACATAGGACATGTTTTTGAATATTGTGTGGACTGTCGTATCATCTCCTTATAATATAGTGTGCAGTTTGTTAATTATTTGTAGTATATAATCCAAAACATAAAAATAAAGTTTATATACCTTGTGATTCAAACTATTACTTAAGAATTCAGCTGAAATATTATTGTCAACCAGAAACTGGGACTGAAAAAAAGTTTAAGGGCATCCTATTGCTCCTAAATTCTTTTAATACATGCATGCAGACATTGCCAATGAATTTCGTAAAGTTTTAATATTTTATGCTTTTCAGTGCCAATAAAATCTTGAAATTCAGCAAATTCCCTTTGCTTTTTACTACTATGTACGAAATATCCATAAACCTCTTGCACTATTTGGTTAATAGCCCTTGGTATAGAGTTTTTATTGGCGTGAGATACACAAAAAACAGTAGAATGACATACAAACTTAAATAATATAAAATGGGGATTGGCTTATTTCGGCAATAATACCACCTTGTTCGTCAAACATAACATTAGTAGTGTCAGCCTCGAAACCAATTACATCTTTAATATTAAGGTTAGCATTAGTTAAAGCCTCTGAAAATGCGTCAACAAAGATTGGGCTGATGTGTGTGTCTGTGGTCATCTACATCATCTACGACTATAATCAAGGAAAATATTGGTGTACGATTTTTTATGTTTTACATGATTTTAAATCAGCAAGCATCTCTGCTTCTAGATCTGGCTTTAAAACGTACCGTTATACGTTACCGCTGCTGCTATAGTTCTCTTGCAGACAATGAATTGGCAATTTCAGAATCGTGAAAGCATTTTGAGATAATTTCGCTCAAATGATCCATTAATCGAAACTGTAAATTGTGTTCCACTACCATAGCACAAAACTAAGTCCTGCTTTTTTAACTTCCTCTTCTAAGGTCGAGGTCGTAAAAAACTGTTGCACCCGAAATAATTTAATAATATTTGTATATCTAAAATTACAATGACCAGTAAATAGTATAAGAATAAAAAATAACATGTTTACATTTATTGCAAAATACTAACCAATGATTGGCCGCTATACCCAATCATATGCTGACTTTTCGGGATGACACCTGTTCTTTTAATGAAGACAATCTTGTAACTAATTTACAATTCAATATCAGGATCCTTATTAGCTCTGGAAAGCCAAGACGAAAGCAAAGCATCTGGCTTCCACTCAGGTCGGTACGAACGCTCGTATTTTCTCTTCATCATAATGACACGACTGCACACACTGAACGTCAAACGAGATTAAGGTGGCAGATCAGATTATCAAATAGACAAGACAACAAACATTGATTTGAAACTCGATTAGTTATTTTAATAAGAATATAAATCTTATTTCTTATTTATTACCGTTCATAATCATAGGGCGTACCATAAAAATGGAATCAACGGGAAATTCGCGTACTATCTGGACAAATGTCTTCACTTCTGTAAATAATTTCCTACGAAATAAATTCATATTAAAAATAAATTAAATAACAAAATAAGACTTCGAAAATTATAAGTATTTCAAATACAAATACTAATATATAATAATAAAGATTTCTTTAAATCTGCCAAAATCTGCTACTTACTCTACTTGAATCGTCAGCTTAGTCTGCCAGAGTTCAAATTTATATTCATACATATGTACACATACATATATAGATTTCTGCTGAAATAGCAGAAATTTGCCACAAATGGTCACACGGATCCCGGATCTTCCCAACGACGTATCACCTATTATTTATTCTGTGGTATCACCTTTTCCCGCTACCGCTCGCGTACGTGTTAATTCACACCGATAACGTAAACTAGTGTTACAAGTGTCCCGATTTGCGCGAGACGTCCCGGTTTTTAGGGGTCTGGTGACACTTTCCAATTCACCCTTGATCGGGAAGCCAAATGTCCCGAATTTTTGCTAACCTAGGGAGGTTTTGTTTTGATCGATCATTTTGACAGCAAAATTGAATATATCTGGAAGCTGTTACTAAAAACACTTTTACTTTGAAAATTTAATATATTCTCACCAAGCTCGAACTAAATAGGCAACATCAAAGTCTTAAAATTTGCGCGTAATATGCTAGCATTTTCTCTCGGTTTTTTTTTTCTTACTGCCTGATGCCTATCGCTGGGTTGCGCTATGCATCGACGTCGTTAATTCGGGGATCATTTATTATTTAATTCTATTACTAGTACGGTACTTAACTTACATGCTACTGTTTAGATAAGTACATTTATTAAAATGCAAAAGTGAAAAAGTTCTTCCACTAGTCAATTTCTTCAATCGGTTGTAGATACTGTAGTTTTCATAAATAAAGTAACATTATACGTCCGACGTAAGGGTTTTTAGGTTAACAAGGTGTGAGGTGTTAAAACCGTTCGATTATGCATGAATATATGCCGTTTTTATAAATAACTTTTTTAAGTACACGAGTTGTGAGTTCATAAGATTTATTACTATCTTCAGAATTAGAAAGTTCAGAAACTGCAACGTTGTTTGGACGAAAAATTATTCGTTCATTTGATCACTCCTAAATAATAGTGATAAAACAAGCGAATTTTGTCAAAAATAGCGGTATAAATAATAGCAACCTCAGTGTAGCTATTGTAACTGTCCTGATTTTAAAACCAAATTCTCGATATTTACCTGGCCACACTAACGGAAATGAATGAAAGCGTAACTTATGACGATACTTTAGTAAATTATATTATTTATTTAATTATTAATAATTTTATACGTTTTTAGTAATAGTAAGCAATTATATAATTATAAAAGCGGAGTGCTGCTTTAGCAATGAGTTTAACTCTAAGGGCCGCGGTTTCGATTACTGCACGGAATAAAAATTTGTATACCTACAAATAATTATTTTCCGAGTATTGTTGTATGTCCATGTAAAATTCATGTTCTTATGTTAACTGCCCCCACGATATACTTAGGATTTTTTTAGTGTGGACGCTATTATAAAATAGAAACAAAAAGAGATATGAGCCGTGGTAGCGCAAAGACGAAGTGCTCTTCGTAAACGCGAGCAACCCGAGTTCGATCACCGCCGACACCAATGAAATTGTTAGTGTGATGAATTATATTTACACTATGAAACAGAATAAATGTATTTTGATATACATTTATTATATCAAAATACATTTATTATACCTATTTTATATAATACATATTTTTCAATTCGGAGATATATCTCCGAATTGAAAAATAGGGTTAAGTAATATATTACTTAACCCTTTCTAGTTGTTACCTTGACGTTGTGACATTCCTTAGTCTACTCAATATAATAAAAAAAGTAAATCCAACTTCAATTTACTAAAAGAATAAAATAATTTAGACATATTAGCTTCCAATATCGTGGCTAGATCGGATATTAATTCTTATATACACTATGTCTTAGATCCGACCTCTTATGCTATTGTGTGGAAATTATTTTATTCTTTTAGTTCCAATAGTATCAAGGAGATTCATGCTAAATGCCACTGGTAACCTTGCGCTCGCCCCACCTCGCGCAGTCACGCACACAGAGGTAAAATTACAGTGTGTTCTAGAGCGATCGCGTAAATTACTGAACGGTTCATATATGGTTTCAAATGTACTTACTTAGTATAAAAAGCAACAGAGCATCACGTAAAACAAAATTGTTAAAATATAGTAACCAGGCATCAACAAATATCTGAAAAATAATGTTCTCTAACTAAGGATCAATGACGAACATTCCAGGCTTGGACGCATTACAATTTATTCAAGGTTCCAGGCGTACTGTTTGGTATGTTTTGTTATCAATACTTCAATTGGTTAGGTTAAGATGATATGGACGAAAGAAATGAAATTAAAAGAAGGTCACGTTTTAAAGGTTTTAATAAAAATAAAGTAACCACCCTACGTATAAATATTTTCACTGCTACGTTAAAAAAAACACTAGCCTAATTAAATTATCACTACGTAAGTATCGATTTGGCACAATGATCCTATACATATGTAAAACATGTTACAAATAGGTAAATATTCGCTAATGTTGGTATTACTTTAAAGATAAATTTACGCATCACGAAAAACAGAAATGTTTCGATGTGAAAAGTAAGTTTAAACCACAACAGATTCATGAAAAAGGAAGGCACATATTTTGAGGCAAATTAGTACAAATTAGTAGTAATGTTACGTCTTCTGGAATTTGTAGTAAAATAAATTAATAAAATAAACTATCAATTTCTACACCATACACGGGTTTCACCTCTAAATGAGGCATCCCCAGGAGAAATAGACATTGCAACGGGTAACTCACAGATTAGTAAGTAAGTGGTAAAACAACCAAATAAACGTAGCGATTTATATATTATTCTTTGCAGTTAAAGAGTTATTTACCAACTTTCTGAAACAACAATATGATGTGTGTGCATTGAACGTAAATGTGTTGTTTGCGTTCAATGAGCGAGTAAATATGTTTTTTAAAAGTGCTATAAACCATCCATTTTAAGCACGCAATGGTTTGTTGCAAAATTAACAACAAACAGTCGTAAAAAGCCAAACCTACCCTCCAACGACTCAAATTCATGAATCTATAGCTTAAATCAGCAGACAGACGATAACGAGTAACGACAGTATCTCAAGTTCTTAAAGCACCTAAGTGAACTAAATAACTTGAGGATTTTATCAACGTCGGAGCTCTTTGTCGTTTTCAATAATAATACACGTGAACACTTAATACAAAAAATCAAATCACTTTAACGTACGAGTATCAAAATCTATTCAAAACTATTAATGTAATCGTATATATCGATAGTCAGTGATCAAGTTCCCACACCAAAACAAAAAATTTTATCCAAATCCAAGTCGCCAAAACAAAATAGTTTAATCAAAATGCATACCTTCCTATTTTAAATACTTGTGTGGCTTATGAAATCGTAGAGTACTTAAATAAACACCTGGAAGGCTTAACCAATATATATATTATGTGCATACAAAATTTGGCAGTCAAAAGTCGTTTTCTTTTGAAAGTTTTATATTACACGCAACACAACATACACGAACACTTATATAGAATTATTCGAGAAAACAAGGCCATTTATTATTTATTTATATTCAACACAACTCCTGTACTCTTCACCATAAAATAATAGTCAAAGAGAGACAAACACAAAAATTACTATTTAAGATGTACTTACATCTATTTAATGCGTCAAAGGAATCAATCAATCACCCAGCTAATTAAATATACTTAGTTAATAGTAACTTGAAAGGACTATCAATTGATATGAATTTTAACACCTAGCTTCTAAAAAGTTGTAATTTTACTTATGTATTGTCATTTTAATTAATTTCTAAGTTAGTCATTAAATATCTCATAATATTACTTACAAATAAAGTTTTAGGCTTGACGTAATTAGGTTTATAATAATGGAATTCAAATTTTTTACGGAAATCTTTACGTGTATTGTACGTTTGTTGCGTATACATAAGTACAATGTAGGTAATTAATTTATACTATTATCTTGCGACTTATAACAATTAAAGTTATTTGTATACTATGGCACTTAAATTAACAACAATTAACAAAGCTTTCTTTGGTATTGCAAAGGTGTACTCGTTTTTACTGGCAAGTACGATACATATAATATTATGCCTTAAATCAATGACTGAATATTTTCGGTAACCACTATCAGATTTAAGTATTAGACCTACGTACATATCGCTACAAATAATTTATTTACAATTTCAATCAGTCAAGGACCAATTTAAACGTTTCTCATGTATTTGGAAAATCATAATTTTCAATAATTTCCTAACGCACCGATTTAAATGAATATCAGATAATTTACATGTTCATTTTGTAATTTGATGTATATTTAAATAAATATCATTTTAAATAATATTTTTTACTGAGAAACGTTTTGATCTATTAACAATTTATGCAAATGTGATCAAGTAATTTTAATAAAAACAATGTTTATTTGAACGAAATAAATCGATTCTCAGCGTTTTCAAACGAACGATTTTATAAATGGCAACTCTAACTTTCGAATTAAAACCGGAATCACATTGCGCCATTTTCCGATTTCAATCGGTTATTAGAGTTGCGATGACGCCGCCGATGCCTCGGATGTCTTGGTATCGGCCACCGTCACGTAGGTCGCCTGACAAATCTTGGTAAGGATGCGCGTAAGCCCCTTCGCCCCACAACTAATGGAGGCATGCGTTCATCCTCTTCTTCTTCGATTTCTCCACCTTCAGAGCTGTCTTCCTCGCTCCATAACTCTGGTTTAACCGCTTGGTAAGATGCTGAGAATCCCTTGAAGACTATCGAGTCGTCTGTACGGAATTTTACGAGGAGTGCCTCTGTGGTAGAAACGATTTCCGGTGGAGTCTGTGGAAAAAAAACAATCAGATATTTTCACCGTTAAACAGCTTTACGGCAACTGAAAATATTATGAGGATTAGCTTATATATTAAAAACGATCACTACTACTAAAAATACAACCGAGAAAACAAAGACAGTGGTTGATAATAATATACCTACATCGAAATAAAACATTTGATATTTCAAAATCCGGTCCGTGTTAGTTGGCGTTTTCGGTCCCACTTTTTTCCGTTGCCGTTTATATAACGGGCCCCGAGACGGTCAAACGGTTTGAGTCAAACCAATTTGATCGTTTTACGCCGTTGGTATGACAGGTTTAATCAAACGTTGCGTGTTTGAAGCTCATTTGATGGAAATTTATATTTTGGTTTTGTTTCAAGCGCTATTTGATAGTGTTGGCGACGTGTTTGAACAAACCTCATCAGGTCAACAGTCTTGTACTGAATTTCGAAGCGAAATATTCTGTGTGGTTTCCAAAATGACAGACGAAGATGAAATAGACATTGAAAAATGCCTCAACGTCATCGCGAGACGATTTGTCGTCGGAAGTGACTATATTCAACGACTATATCAAACCATATCTTAATTTGTAACAATCTTTGCACCAAATTGTTTTTCTTTTTTTCTTATTATTAAAGCAAGACATTATACCAATAAACGCGGGAAAACCTTTATCCATAGTCGACGGCATTTTTTGGAATCACAATAGGACTTTCTTGTTTGAACTTTGAAGTCACACTGCGCGGTTGTGGGGATTCCACCACATTATTACACACACCTCATATATACACACGGAAACACAGTATCACTTACACATAAACATATACAACACCTACAGTAAACGTAATTAATTATATATTCTGTAACCATTAGAGAACAAGCATTTAACACATTGGGACCATTGTGGATCGACCTTTTTCTAGACGACAACGCAAGAGCGGCCGGGGATCGAACCGCGGCGCTCGCGCATATTCTGTTGTATCAAGTTAGTTACCTGCTGATCGCCTCTGCGACTAGACCCCTGTAACACCTTTGCGCCCGCGGCTAATCACGTACAGTTTATTTGTTAATGCTATCTCTTACTTTCTTGCTTGTGTTATTCTTTGTAACTGTTATTGTGCTCGCTTCCCTTCTGACTCTTTATTGTAGTGTGCTTTGTGTCGTGGCTTATTAAAAGACTGTGGACGTAAATATAAACTGTTTTCTTCACTGAACCTACGACGCCTTACGCCATTTTGACCTACAACTGGTGACCCCTGCAGAAGACGCCACAGGTACAATGAGTAGTGGTAGTGAATCGCCAGAAACGGCATCAGAACAAAATGTTACCACGCGCCCATGTACAAGGCGCAAGCACAGATTGCACGTCGACGTTACATCGGACGTTAATCGAGTTAGCGTACGTATACCGCCATTTTGGCCGGACGATCCTGAATTATGGTTTGCACAAATAGAGGGTCAATTCGCAATTTCAAACATATTATCGGATACCACAAAATTTTATTATGTGACGAGTAATTTAGATCCTCAATATTCGAAAGAAGTAAAAGATATTATCGTTTCTCCGCCTTCTAGTAACAAATGCGAGAAACTTAAAAACGAACTGATTAAACGCTTGTCAGCATCGCGTGAAAGAAAGATTCAGCAGTTACTCATGCACGAGGAATTGGGAAATCGGAAACCTTCCCAATTCTTACGACACCTGCAGAGCTTGGCAGGTCCCTCGGTACCTGAGGACTTTATACAGAGCATATGGTGCAGCCGACTTCCCAACAACATCCAAACGCTGATTGTGTCGCAACCAACTAGCTCATTGGAGGTTTTAGCCGATCTAGCAGACAAAGTATATGAAATAGTAACTCCAACACTTCAAGTCGCAACAACCTCACGTACTACATCGACACTTGGTACCAGTACGCAGTCTATGGTGAATGAAATAGCGGAGCTGAAAGCAGCTGTTAAGAACCTTACCATGCAATTGAGCAGACGTTCCAGACCACGTGACCGTTCTAGCAGCCGCAATCGCAGACGTTCAACTTCCCGATCTGACTCCAGCTACAGAAGATACCCAACCTGTTGGTATCACTCGAAATATGGAGATAAGGCCAACCGGTGCATCAAACCCTGCGATTTCGGAAAGTCGGGAAACGCTCGAAGCAGTCGGTGATGGCGACCGACGACTGCTTAACTTCTTCGGGTCGCCTCTTCGTTACTGACCGAAACTCCAAGAACCAATTCCTTGTGGACACTGGAAGTGACGTGTGTGTGTTTCCGCGTACTGCACTTCGCGAACGACGGAGTAAGACATCTTATCAATTATCAGCAGCTAATGGTAGTGCAATTGATACATACGGGTATTTACAACTTAATTTAAATTTAAATTTACGACGTAATTTTCCATGGAATTTTATTGTGGCCGACGTAAATAAAGCCATAATAGGAGTAGATTTTCTTAGTCACTATAACCTAATTGTAGACGTTAAAAACAAACGATTAATTGATAATTTAACATCCTTGTCGACAATTGCTTTTATTGCTAAAAATGTAAATAATATTAATTCTGTTAAGGTTCCTATTGGCGTCACACGATACCACACTATTTTAGCTAAATATCCGGAAATAACACGACCAGCGGGCACACCACACACCTCTGCACATAACACCGTACACTACATTCGCACTATGCCAGGACCTCCCATATCCTGCCCTCCTCGCAGGTTAGCTCCTGACAGGCTTGTAATAGCTAAGAAAGAATTTGAGCTGATGCTGAGCAACGGAACGGCGCGTCCTTCTGAGAGCCCCTGGGCATCTCCTTTACATTTGGCTCCCAAAAAAGACAATGGGTGGCGCCCCTGCGGAGACTACAGGCTACTCAACGCACGCACCATACCGGATAAGTACCCAATCAGACACATTCATGATTTTTCGCACAACATATCAGGATGCACCGTATTCTCGACTATCGACCTTGTCAAAGCGTACAACCAGATCCCTATCTTTGAGGATGACATCCAGAAAACGGCAATCACCACACCGTTTGGTTTGTACGAGTTCCCATGCATGACGTTTGGGCTCCGGAACTCCGCACAAACGTTCCAAAGGTTTGTAGATGAAATGACTAGAGGACTGGATTTCTGTTACTGTTACTTAGACGACTTCTTAGTATTTTCTGGAAGTGCTGCTGAGCACGAACATCACCTTAATATTCTCTTTGGCCGAATGAAGCAGTACGGAGTACTGGTGAACACCTCTAAGTGTGTATTTGGTTCATCACAGGTACAGTTTCTGGCGTACCACATCTAAGCTGCAGGCACTAAGCCACTTGAGTCAAAAGTTCAAGCCATTAAAGAATTCCCTAAGCCCCGAACAGTCAAAGCGCTCAGACGTTATTTGGGCATGCTTAATTTCTATAGGCGGTTCTTACCAGAAGCCGCAAAAATTCAAGCACCCTTAAACGCCTTATTAACTGGGTCGGTGAAGGCTTCACAAGCTATAGACCTGACAGGCGACGCTCTAACAGCTTTTGAGCAGTCCAAGGACAGTCTTTGCAATGCTGCCTTATTAGCACACCCCGATTGCCAAGCCAAGTTAGCTCTGGTAACGGATGCATCAGACTTGGCATTGGGTGCTGTGCTGCAGCAGTACAAAGTTTTTTTTTCTCTTTTTTTTTTTTTTTTTTTCGGGGGTAGGTGCACAATCAGTGACAACATATTTTTTGGGTCTTGTTTTGATAAATAATTAAAATAGTAAAACTTACAAGTTTTAGGTATATTTTCTAATAAAATCCATTAAAACTTATTCATCTTAAATCTTGACTAATATACCATAGCACATGTATTAGTTTGCACCGGATCTGCTACAAATACTATTCTTCAGTACTACACTTCAACACTGCACTATGGCTGGAAGAAGAAATCTTGAAAAAACTAAACCGGAAGATGCTGTAAAAACACTTGAAAAAAAGTTTGAAGAGTGTATGTCTTCTTTTCAAGCCCGGTTGGAAAGTCCTCAACCTAATATCACTTCTCTCACCAATGATTTTATCATGTTCAAAGAGACTATGAAGACTGCGCTGGAGATCTTAAAAAAGCAAGTTCAGTCCCTTACACTATTGACTGATGACATTGACAACAGGAGCAGGCGTAAATTTCTTTTAATTCGAGGCATTGAAGAGTCTGATAGAGAAAACTGCATTGACACTGTTGTAAATCTGGTGACATCAAAATTAAAAATACATACATTTAGATCAACTCAGATTCATTCATGTTATCGTTTGGGAAAAAACACAACAGCAAATCCTCGTGCACTGCTGGTAAAGTTTACAGATTATACCATTCGTCAAGAAATCTGGCGTGCTAAGCTATCTTTGAAAGGAAGTAATATTTCTATTGCTGAATTTCTTACTCCTCATAGAAGAGAAGTTTTCAAAGAAGCTCGACGCCTACATGGTATGCACAGGTGTTGGACACAAGATGGTAACATATATCTAAAGCTCTGTAATGGAAGCAAGGTACGTCTTGTTTCTCTAGACCAACTGGCTGAATATCCTGTGAGTAATTCAGAAACTTCCAAAGCTGTGGCCTCCAAACAACGGTCTAAACCTGGAAAAAAGTTGTAAAATTAGTCTCTTTATATATTAAATTTTTCTTTTTCTCTATTATTAAGAATCTCACTACTGTAGTTAATTGCATATTTTACTTAAAATGATATTTAACTTACCGCTATTGGAGTTTATGCAATTATTCATTTCTTTTGTTTGTAGGGCATAATTATATTATGTATCATTAGGTACTTATAAATACGAACAACTTTTATCATTGGTAGTTGTAGGACTTATTACCCCAAACTACCCGCTTTATAATTAAACTTGAATATAATTTAACTTGAAACAAACCTCATAGAACATTGAAATGAAACTTTTTGCAACCTTCAAAGTTTTTATTTTTGTTTGTGTATTGGTTGTATGTTTTGTTTGTTATGGTTTGTAATTTCAGTTTATACAAAGGTACTCTGTGGTTTGTAGTCAATATGAAATGACAATGTCAAATAATTAAATTGTCATAGTAAAGACAGATCAGAAGTTCTGTTTTTACTATGCTAATGCGATCATCATATACGCAGGGTTACCACCGTAAGAATTTAAAAGTGCGCATTTACAGTTTTTTCTTTAGAGTAATTTTTTTTAAATCGGCATACTTGTACTGTTTTCACTTTATCAAATTTAATTCTTTATCAAATTATAATAAATTGTACTTCCTCCTGACATGGTTGTAATGTCCTAACTGGTAGTAGATGTGGCAAGCTAATAACAATTTTATTTTTGCTGAACCCACGGTATAGCAAAACAGTTCACTTATTTTTATTATTTTTTTTTACTTTTTTATTAACATTTATAATATATATGTGTATACTGTTTTTATTTATTATTATTATTTAGTAGTATACGAATAAACTTATAAATTTAATTTTAAATTTGCGATGGATATTTCCATAGAATATGATTATTTTAACTCTACAAGTTCCTCACCATCATCGTTTTCCCCAGGTCAGGGTTCCCCAGAACCTCAACTTAGGGACATATTAAATAATGCCCTTGAGCCTTACCGAAGGAATTTGAATATATGTCATATTAATGCACAAAGTGTTCCAGCTCACTTTTCAGATCTTCTTGCAACTTTCGAAAACAGTCTTATTCATGCCTGTCTCATATCAGAATCATTTCTTAAACCTAGCTTACCATCCACATTGTTTAGTCTTCCGGGCTATCATCTCATCAGGAATGACAGATTAAACAAGGGTGGCGGAGGTGTTGCCATATACCTGCGGTCAGACATACCATACACGATCGTTTCCAGATCGCCCGAGGTTTACTCTAAATCATTGGAATACATTCTTATTGAAATAATGGTATGCAACACACCTATCTTACTAGGAACATTTTATGCACCTCCTTCTGTAAATTATTTCAATGAATTGGAACAGCTGATTGAGTTGCATCTCCCAAACTACTCCCACTCCATTTTCATGGGTGACTTTAACACCTGCCTTATTCGAAATGATGCTAGATCGAATAAGCTTAAACGCTTAAGTGCATCAAGCAATATTAAAATTCTTGACCTCGAATCTACCTATCACGTCAATAACACTAACTCTTTACTGGATTTAATCCTTACATCTGATCCTGATCGTATATCTCTATATGGTCAATTCGTGGCTCCTGGATTTTCCCATCATGATCTAATTTTCGCATCATATGCTCTTAAATCCACTAAATCATCTCCCAAAATTATGTATCAGCGTAACCTTGTCCGTATGAATCGCCAGCTATTAAGTTATGAGATACGCAATGCTAATTGGGCAGACTTTTATAACACTAATAATATTGACAATAAACTGCAGTTACTCAATAACATTATAACAAAAGCTTATGACAAAGTAGCGCCTTTAAGACCAGTAAGAATGAAACGGGCACCAGCACCTTGGTTAACGCCATATATTCGATCTCTTATGGCACGTAGGGACCGCCTTAAAAGAAAACATAAACGTTCGCCCAGTGATCAGAACTGGGAAAGATTTAAAAAAGCACGAAATCGCTGCAACCAGGTGATACGAAATGCCAAACGCCGACATATTCACAATACTATTGAGACTTGCACAACCCAGAATTTATGGAAGTTTTTGCGCAGCCTAGGCTTTGGTAAAAGCAAACAGAATGTTAGTCAGTCCCTTGATTTAACAGCGCTCAACAAACACTTTTGCTCTTTACCAGTTTCGTTGGACTCAACAGTCAAAAGCGATACTATTAAAGATATCACTTCTTTTCCTTTACCATGTTGTACTCCTTTCTGTTTTGAACCAGTGACAGATAATGAAGTAAAAAAAATTGCATCCGTCATATCCAGCAAAGCTGTCGGCCCAGATAATATTGGACGTGACATGGTTTTGCCGATTTTGGACCAAATAGTTTCGCATATCACTCACCTAATAAATTTCTCCTTTGCCTCCAGTACCTTCCCTACCAAGTGGAAAGAAGCGTTCCTGATTCCTGTCCCCAAAAATAGTTCTCCTACTAATTTCAGCCACTATAGGCCAATATCTATCCTCTCCTTCTTCTCCAAAATTCTTGAAAAGGTTGTTCATGGCCAACTCTCAAAATTTCTAAACAAACACAATCTCTTTAATCCTTATCAGTCTGGTTTCCGATCTCTGCACAGTACTTCCACGGCCTTAATTAAAATAACTGATGATATCCGCTTCGCGATGGATAATCGTCAACTCACTCTTCTTGTCCTTCTGGACTTCAGTAACGCCTTTAACTGTGTTGACTATGACATCCTGTTAGCAATTTTGAAATCCCTGAATTTAACATCGTCAGTTCTACAATGGTTCAGTTCCTATCTTCGGGGACGCCGGCAACGCACACGTGTTGATGATAAGTTCTCCGATTGGTGTAACGTTGTTGCTGGTGTTCCTCAAGGCGGTGTTTTATCTCCGTTGCTTTTTTCTGTGTTTATCAATGCACTTGTTTCCGTAATAAATTTCAGCAAGTATCACCTGTACGCAGATGATGTCCAGCTGTATCAGCATTTTAGTTTAAATGACCTAAATTCATCTGTTGACAGAATGAATTCTGATCTTGCTGCAGTTCATCAGTGGGCAAGATGTCATGGGTTAATATTAAATCCTGCCAAAACACAGGTTATAATCATAGGGAGCAGAAAAATTACATGTCGACTTGACTATCAATACCTACCTAAGGTCACTCTAAACGGTGTAGATTTAGATTATGTTAGGCAGGTTAAGAACCTTGGCTTAATTTTGGCTGACGATCTAAGTTGGGTGCTACAGGTTAATGAGGTCAGGAGACGTATTTTTGGAACTATGCATTCATTAAAGCTCTGGCAAAAATTTATTCCTCAGACGGCCAAGGTTACGCTAGTCAACTCTCTGTTGCTTCCTATTTTTGATTATGCCGATATTGCCTATCCAGATATAACTGAGGAGCTGCTTAGCAAACTCGACCGTCTGCTCAATCTGTGCATACGCTATATTTTTGGCCTGCGCAAGTTTGATCATATATCACAATTTCGCTCAAGACTTAAGTGGCTCGACATCCGTTTTCGCCGGAACACACACCTTCTAACCACTTTGTATGGTATTCTTCACAATCCTTGTTCCCCAGTTTATCTAAAAGAGCGTTTTTCATATTTAAGCTTATCCCGTTCGATGACCAACAAAACTCTAACTATCCCGATGCATAAATCTGCATACTACTCGGATTCCTTCACGGTATCATCAATTACACTTTGGAATAACCTTCCACGAGATTTAAAAGATGCTCCTTCAATAAAGACATTTAAACGTAAGCTTGAGGCATATTATTTAAAATTACTTGATTAATTTTATTATATGTTTATTATAATTTCGTATACTATATTGTATGCTTTATTGGTTTAGTATATATTTTATTTAAATATATATGTATGCATGTATATATATATATATATATATATATATATATACATATATATATGTATGTGTATGAGTGTATATATGTATAAACTAACATATACATAATATTATATAACGCGTTTTGAATAGTATGAATAAATAAGTTAGTTTTTCTTTCTCTCGCGGCTCTACCCATAGCTCTCACCACACTACAAAAGGTTAGCTGGCAGAGAATGCCTTTTCGGCATTAAGTTCGCCTTTGTACCAAATTGTTTTGTTTGAGTGCAATAAAGAATTTTCTATCTATCTATCTATCTACAAAGATGATGCTTGGCAGCCATTAGCATTCTTTTCGCGAAAGCTTAGCCCATCACAACAGAAGTACTCACCCTACGACCGTGAGTTGCTGGCTATATATGAAGGCATTAAGTATTTTCGCCACATGCTCGACGCACGCCACTTCACAGTCTATACTGACCATAGGCCTTTATGTTATGCATTCCATGTAAGGAAAAGTAACTGTTCGCCGCGTCAGTATAGACATCTAGATTTTGTGCCTCAATTTACAAGCGACATTCAGCACATATCCGGCAAGGATAATATCGTTGCTGATACTCTGTCGCGCGTGGATGAAATACAGCAGCCGGTGGATTTTAAAGAGCTCGCTAAAGCTCAGTCCACAGATTCTGAGCTATCACAACTTCTAGGCGATGAATCATCACTTCGCATTATTAAAGTTAAAGAGCCCGATAGCAAAATCAAAATTTTTTGGGTAGTTCTTCAGAGACAAAATTTTCGATTTCTATGGATATATTTTCTGTAACCAACTAACAAAACAACATGTATTTTTTTTTGGACTGTTTTATCTGTATCTCTATCTGGGACAAAATATATTTTTCAAATAATTACTGTCTAGGTACAGAATAAAAATATTTGAAGTTTGTTCTTCTGATTCATATAACGCGTCCGTTTGCCATTTTCCGGAACAAAATGGTCGATGTCGCATTTTCCCTTTGATAAATCAATATAAATAATTATTATATCGAAAGGAAATGAATTGTCCACATACAAAAAAAATGGGTATTAGTTATAACTACGTTAGTGTGTTTATAAATAAGTAACTAAGAAGTGTCTGACGTATAATACTGATTAATGTGGCGTAAGCTGCGCTTGACCGTACTTGGTCGGGTAATATTAATGAGAGTCTGGCTTCCTGCGCGGGGGGACGCCAGTCGTGCAACGAACGAGCTAGAAGGCGGACGTGCGGCTTTTTGGCTAGATCCCGGTGTTACGAAGGTAAATATCTGATTCATCTGTGCTTGGTTCAGGTGGCATTCTGATTACACTGCCTACTTTATAAAATTTATTTTATTGTTTTAAAACTTCAATATGAGTTTCGTAAGGTGTTCTTGGGTTATAAATTCATGTAAAAAGATAACAATACTAAAGTCTGTATGTATGATGAGTTATGCATGATTGTAGGCAAAATCCTGATTTATCTGTGCCTGATTCATATGGTCAAAACCCCATATAAATCATAAAATGAATTAGTTTTCGCCTCTCCAGCACAAAACGAGCGCTTTTGTTGCCTACTTCTTGTCCAATTTTTGATCGTGTACAAGTCAGTAGTTCTAGTCTTATTTATTATATTTACTTAGATACAACCTTTTGAATGATTAATAAATCACAGGAGTATAAATTTATTCTACATATGACACTTTTGATAGGCCTTAGTCTTAGTTAAGAATTAATAATTATTATTTAAGAATAACAATCACAACTAATAGTGTATTTATTACAAAAAATAATGTAAAGAAATTGAGACCAGTATTATTTAAATGGTACTCTTGACATTAATCTTCCGTATTAACAACCATAAAAACCTACTTATTCATTAATCTCTATCTAATTTCTGTTATTTTAATATTACAGTCCATAACAATGCCACAAACTAAAGATCAAAAGAAGGAGAAAAAGAGAATCGCAGAACGTAAAAGGATGGAAAATATAAGAAAAGATCCAGACAAGTATGCTCTGTGGAAATTAAAAATGAAAGAAACATATTTGAAAAGAAAGAGAGAAGGTAAAATCATATCAGTTCAGAATTTGACACCGAAACAACAAAAATTAGCTAGGAAGAAAAGCAGAGAAAGTACTCGAAGATGGTATGCTAAAAAGAAATTATTAAAAGAACGTGATATTCATTCAGAAGAGGAAATCATTGACGAATGTGATCCAGCAGACGATACCGAAATAAATGATCCTTTAGATTTGAAATTACCATCATCTTCAGAAGTTTCGATTATACCAAGATCTCCGGATATTCCCAGCTCATCACAGGTATTAACTCAGTTTTCACCACATTCTGCACGTGTAACAAGATCAACAATAAGACAAAAGACGACACTTGGAATTGATTTGAACCTAACAGAAAATGAAACCGATATCTCATCCAATGCTGACATCCATTCGAGAATAATATCGCCTTCACCAAATACTTCGATATCAGATTCACCAAGGACTCCCAGCCCACAAAGTGGCATGGCATCGTCTCCACGACGTGTCGTCAGCCCAAAAGTTTATAAAAAAGCTGCACGAGAAACACCTCTTAAAAAGAAATCGCCTTGGAAACATATTTTACGAAAGTTTCAATATAGATATACTAAAGAAATGCAATTGAAAGACCAAAAAATTCTGGAACTTAAAAGAGTAAATGAAAATTACCGGAAAAAGATAAAACGGTTAGAAAAAGATAAACGGGTAACAGACGTGCATAAAAGACAAAAGGAAAATCTATCTGGGAATGAAAAAATACAGATTGTTGTTGAACCCTGTGCTACCGGAATTAAAGAAAATGTCACTATGTATTTTGAAGAAGATGAAAACAGTAGAATGTGCGCGGGAAAAAAAGAATTTGTCACCAAAGAAAAAATAAGAAAACAGAAGCGATATCTTAGCGACAGCTTGCAGAATCTACATAAAAAGTATCTTGAAACCAATCCTCAATACAAAATAAGCTACAGTGCATTTTGCAAGCTTCGTCCATTTTGGGTACGCGTACCAAACGTCAATATTCGTGAAACATGTTTATGTAAAGATCATGAAAATATGGAGTTGGTCGTTGTAGCCCTTCGGAAAAATTATCTGATTGTGGAAAAATCTGTAAATGAGATTCTACAATCACTATGCTGTGATCCTAGGAATGTTCACTGTCTGACTAAGAAATGTGATAGTTGCAAAAATAAGGCCATTAATTATAAAGAATTTGACAATACCAAAGAAACACATTACTTTATTTGGAACAAAGTAAAAAAAAACTTATATCAAAGATGGAAAAGAAAAAGCTACGCTTCAAACGATTAAGGCAAAAGTTGCAGCGCATCCCAAAGATATAATCGAACATTTCGAAAACCTGTTAGTACCTTATATGCGACACTGCGGAAATATTATAACTCAATATAATTATACAAAAAAATTGAAACAAAACCTGAAGCCTGAAGAATGCATCATACATTGCGATTTTAGTGAAAACTATAACACAAAATATGCCTCTGAGATTCAGTCGTTCCACTTTGGCAGTTTCAGACAACAAGTAACATTGCACACCTCTGTTATTTATTACATTAAAGATGGAAAACTGTGTAAGCAGTCATACTGTACTATCAGTGAATGTTTGCGTCATGATGCCGTCGCAATCTGGGAACATTTACAGCCAATTCTCCGATTTCTTGAAAACGAGGTGCCGGACGTAACAACCTTTCATTTTATTTCGGATTCACCATCGGCGCAATATCGTAATCGCAAAATGTTTTACATAATGGCGAAAATGCACTGGTATTTTTCTAATTTGCGATTATTAGTGTGGAATTATTCTGAAAAAGGACACGGTAAAGGGGCTCCTGATGGTGTCGGAGCAGTTCTAAAACGAACTGCTGATCAAATAGTTGCGAGAGGGAATGACATTCCAAACGTTGAAATTCTTGTCAGACACCTAAGAGAACGCTGTCCAGGAGTTATTATAGAAGTCGTTTATGAGTCGGGCATATTAGAGAAAGATATGCTGATTCCCGAAAATTTAAAGGAATTCCGCGGGACCATGAGAACACATCAGGTTGTGTGGAGTGCCAATCAACTTCAGACTTTAGCTATGAGAGAACTTAGTTGTAGCTTGGACAATTGTTCACAAGAATCCATTCAATGTTCTCACGGTCAACACATTGGTTTCTATACCATAGAAGACATTAATAAACAACAGAGTCTCCACTCTGTTGTGTTAAACGTCAAATCCGCGGATAAAAGAAAGGTGACATCGAAGAAATCTACATGCAGCTCTTTGATCAAACGTAGCCAAATATCTGCTACCGAAATTCAGACTGGAAAAGATACGGATACAACCCAACAAGACCTCGACCTTCCCGATGACGACAGCTTTTGGATGGAGACTTCGTCAATCGATGAAAGACTTATAACTCCAAAATTCACCAGGGATGTCTTATCGACCCTCCATCAGAAAAGCGTAGATGATAGCTCAGATTCTGACGATGAGGATATTTTTGTGTTTAAAAAGCCTCAATATGATAAGCGGACAAAACAGTCTCACGGCATTGTTGAAGATATAATTATTCCATCTTCCTCCGAAAATTCAAGATCTCGTCAACAGGAAAAAGGCTTTATGGATGATATTGAAAGCAGCTCCGTCCCTAGCCCAAAGCCGAGAAAATATTTCTTTTAGTACCTATTTAACTTTGACCTTATTACTTATTAGTTAATTATACCTAGAATCTATATTTCTTTGAAAGTTGATAAGGAAGATTATTGTCAAAAATGCCATTTAAAGTTGATCTCATTTTTGTTACTTTTTTGTTAGGTAGTAATAAATAAACCAACGTGATTGGTAATTTCAATTAATAATTAAGACTGCTATTCTCACTTTACCATATAATACAAGAATTATTATAAATACTGGAGTTTAAAAATATTTTTACAAGAATTATTGTTTAATTCATCAGATTTTTTTCCGTGATATGATCGCTGATAATTGTTTTCATAAAAAAGGTTATTGTTGTTATTCAAATATGATTATTTTCTTAATACAAAGTTTTTTTTATTTTTATTTCTGTTTCTGATTCATCTGTAACAAATTCTGATTCATCTGGGCACAAATATTTGAACGTCGATATCATGAAAACTACTTTATAAAAACGAGTCCCTCATTCAAATATATGTTATTTGGTATACCTTTTTTCATATGAACATGTGTTACAAAGCTGAAAGTGAAATTAAATTTTGGCCATATGAATCAGTCGAAGAATCAAATTTCGAAGAACTACTCTTTTGCGACATAAGTTTAGGCATACCAAGACCTTTCGTTCCCAAAAGTTTTCGAAAAGCTATTTTTGACAGTCTACATTCTTTAAGTCACCCTGGCGCAAACCCTACTGCTAAGCTGGTAGCACAGCGATTCGTTTGGCCAGGAGTCAGAAAAGACTGCCGGGAATGGTCTCGTACGTGCTTAGCCTGCCAGCGCTCTAAGGTAAACCGCCATGTGTCAGCACCTTTAGGCACATACGATTTACCACGAGCCAGGTTTTCCTATGTGCATATTGATCTTATTGGTCCACTCCAATACTCGAATGATTTCCGCTACTGCTTAACAGCAGTAGACCGTTTCACGAGATGGGCAGAAGTTATCCCCATAGCGGACATTACAGCCGAAACTGTAGCGAAGGCGCTCCTATCAGGTTGGATCGCCAGATTTGGTTGTCCAACTGACATAGTGACGGACCGTGGACGGCAGTTCGAATCCGATTTATTTAATTATCTATCGAAAATAATCGGATTCAAACACCGCAGAACCACAGCTTACCATCCCGCTTCTAATGGCCTAGTGGAAAGATTCCACCGACAGCTGAAGACAGCTATTACATGTCACGCTGATAGCAACTGGACGGAATCTTTACCTCTAGTACTATTGGGCATCAGAAGCGCATTTAAAGCTGATTTGCAGTGTTCCTCAGCAGAACTCGTCTACGGCGAGCCTTTAAGACTCCCAGGCGAATTTTTCGAAAGCACAGTAAGCACCACAACTGACATTACGGATTTTACTGCACGAATTCGTTCAGTTTGTGAGAAACTGCAGCCCCGTCCCGCATCACGGCATAATAAAAATAAAATATTTATATATAAGGATCTCGCTAATTCCAGCCACGTATTCCTTAGGGAAGACCGGCTGAAAAGCACCTTCCATCCTGCATATTCCGGTCCACATGAAGTGACAGAAAGAGGTGATAAAGTATTTAAAATCATCGTTAAAGGTAAACAGATAACAGTTTCTATAGACCGTCTGAAACCGGCCTATATGCTTAACACCGATCCGCCTTGCGACGTCACTCCTGATTGCAGCCCCAAAGTCATGGACGGCAGTTTAGAAAACCGGAAAACTACAAGGTTCGGTAGGCATGTCAGGTTTCCTGATTTTTATCGACCATAGGCACGGCCTCTGGGGGGGAGTGATGTGGGGATTCCACCACATTATTACACACACCTCATATATACACACGGAAACACAGTATCACTTACACATAAACATATACAACACCTAGAGTAAACGTAATTAATTATATATTCTGTAACCATTAGAGAACAAGCATTTAACACATTGGGACCATTGTGGATCGACCTTTTTCTAGACGACAACGCAAGAGCGGCCGGGGATCGAACCGCGGCGCTCGCGCATATTCTGTTGTATCAAGTTAGTTACCTGCTGATCGCCCTTGCGACTAGACCCCTATAACACCTTTGCGCCCGCGGCTAATCACGTACAGTTTATTTGTTAATGCTATCTCTTACTTTCTTGCTTGTGTTATTCTTTGTAACTGTTATTGTGCTCGCTTCCCTTCTGACTCTTTATTGTAGTGTGCTTTGTGTCGTGGCTTATTAAAAGACTGTGGACGTAAATATAAACTGTTTTCTTCACTGAACCTACGACGCCTTACGCCATTTTGACCTACACGGTTCTGTTTCATACGAATTCAAAGCGACATCAAAAGGTTTGGTCAAACACGTGAGGTTTGAATCAAACCGTTTGATCATCTCGGGGCCCCTTTATTCAACATGCGTTCAATATGCTAGAGAGATGTGTTAATCATTCATTGTTAGCGCCCCAGTTTTTCAAGTATTGATTCGTCAAACGAACCGGGTCATTCATTTAATTCGGGAATTTGGGAAGATCTTTAGAAATTCTAACTAAGAAGTTCTAAAGTGCAGAATTTACATCATGATCATCCTGCTGCTCCAAGTATTAAGGATCGGCACAGTACATATTATATCTTCCACTTTTATTCTCTTCTATCAGCTGTAATCCATCATATCATTCTAAGTCTGTTGTTATCTTTTCTAAGGCCTTCTTATACTCTTATATTCATACAGGTTTGATATTGCAATTTCCAACCTATCTGCCAAGCGTTGCGACTTAACCTTCTGTCAAGTCAAGCTCCAGTACAACGCGAGAGTTCCATGTACAGTAGTGATCTGTTACAGGCTGGTTAAAAAGACGAAGAAAGATAATATAATGTCATTATTGTGTAGTAGCGGTATAAGAATTTCCACTACACCATAAAACCTTGTGGGTGTCGTAAGAGGCAACGGAGAGAAATAAATTTCCTAATTTATTTCTTAATTCCTAATTTATTTCTTAATTCCTAATTTATTTCTTATATTAGTAAGACTTAGTCTTACTAATAACGACTAAAAATAAAAAAATGCGGTTGCCAACCCGCTTGCTAAACGTGGAAACTATGGCAAATATCACCCAGCAAATATATGTCCAGCTGTGGACTGAAATAGGCTGTAACGGTAACGGTAATGGTAACGTAATATAGAGATATAAAGCTTATGAATATAAATATCATAGTATTGCAAAAAAAAAAAAACACACAGCAGAATGTGCAGTTACCTTCGTCCCGCAAAAGCTGCCATAGTCGCCGGCGCTGCCCTCCAGGCCACCGAACACCTGCACGTAGTCGTAGCCGCAGTTGGCCTCGGGCTCGAGCTCGAAGGTGAGGAAGGTGAGGCGCACGAAGTGGCCGAGCGGCGCCACGATGCTCCAGTCGCAGTTGGCGCGCGACTCGTACGAGTCGTGTCCGTAGCGCGCGTGCGAGTACAGGTGCCGCACCGTCTCCGTCGCCGACAGGTAGCCGCCGCACGCTGCATACATACACATAATATACATATTTTATCAATATTATCATCATTACTTACTAGAACTTTTATACTTTAAGAAGTATAACATTTTAAGCCTGCCCTGTATCTATATTTTGGAACTATGCAAATTTGTCAAAAAAAAAATCCAAGCTTCTCAAACAAAACTTCTACAAAACGAGACGACATAATGTCTAGGAATCTAAGACAGAGAAACAAACTAGTACTACCAACCTCAAAACTAAAATCTTATTCCCGCCCATTTGCCATGTCTATAAAAGTATATAATAAAAAAACATTAAAGACGAAAAACCATTTGTAAAACATTAAAACAACTACTTATAAACAAGTGTTACTATAGTACTTCTGAATTTTTAGAAGATAAAAATATAATATAATATAGATTACGTAAAATATAAATATGTTAGGTAATAATGAAATGCCATCCTACTAAATAAATTACAACAAAAAATTCTAATAATTTAATAAAAATCAAGTGCCATCAGTGCGCGGGCGGGCTCCACGGAAGGTACTACAGGGCTCTACATGAGCCCTTCGTAGATACAGTCGCCTCCCTCAACTGGCTACGTTTCGGTGACCTTTTCGGGGAAACCGAGGGTTTTGTCTGTGCAATACAGGATCAGGTTATTAAGACCAACAACTATCAGAGATACATCCTAAAGGATGGCACCGTCGACGTCTGTCAAGCTTGTCGCCATCCAGGTGAGTCACTTAGGCATGTCATCTCCGGTTGTTCGGCGCTTTCTAACTCTGAGTACTTGCACAGGCACAACTTAGTAGCCAGAATTATACACCACGAGCTCGCTCTGAAATACGGACGATCTCGTGGACCGGGAATTGCCGTATCACAAGTACTTGCCGGAAGCTGTGCTCGAAAATGACCGCGCCAGGCTCTACTGGGACCGAGCCATCATCACAGACAGGACTATTCTTGCGAATAAGCCTGATATTGTGCTGTATTTATCAGACCGGGCACAGTCAAGGATATTTTTAGTCGACATTACCATTCCGTATGACGAGAACCTCGTAAAAGCCGAAACAGATAAACGAACAAAATATCTGGACCTGGCTCACGAGGTGACCGACATGTGGGGTGGTCTGCCGGCTGAAATTATTCCGGTAGCCGTCTCTGCGAATGGGCTAATCCCAGTCAGCCTCTCGGGTCATCTGAGGCGACTGGGACTCCGTGATGGACCGCTCCGGGCTCAAATACAGAAGGCGATGCTGCTCGATACCACCCGCATCGTCCACCGGTTTCTTTTCCTTTCCTCCTAACCCTCGGCCGTTTGGTCCACCGTGCCGAGGGCTTCCATCTGGTTGGATCTTATTTATTTATGTATTTTTTGTATTTATTTTATTTTATTGATATTTATGTATATTTATCTTTTCATTTTAACTTAAAATTATATATTTATAGAACCCAACCAGGTGAGAAAATTATACAGATACCCCAAATAATAATAATAAAACAAAATAATGTTCCTCCTTCATAATATTGCTGTGCCCATCAGGGTCTATAGAGATACCATAAAACTATGTAACACCTTTTGTAACCTATGGAAGGCAATAAAGTTATTGAGTATTGAGTATAGAACACAATCCGAGACACAACAATTCACAGAACACGGTTCTGAGTATCGATCACGCGTTTCCAGTTCCTTCGTGCGTACCGCTCTATTCAGTACCGCTAGCGAGTACCCAAATTCTCTTTTCAATAACGGCCAGTACTGTAGGATACGAATCCCAATTGTGCTCGGTTATTCATCCGTTATGTATATCGACTGTCTAGTTGTTGTAGTGCGACTCCTGATCATGAGGTCCTAGGTTCAAATCGGGGCAAAAATTCAATTATTGAGTTTTTCCGTCAAGAAATTTACAGTAGTTGCCCGGAGTCAGGAAGTTGACGGTGTCTCGTCACCGTGCCTCGGAAAGCAAGTAAAGCCGTTGGTCCATCGCCTGATCTCTCTCCGGTCGTGTCGGTTTACCGTCCCATCGGATTGAGAGCGAGGGAATAGGGAGTGCACCTGTGCTTGCTATGTACACTTGGGCACTGCAATCCTATATATAATATAAGAGCCGTGGTAGCTCAGATGGTTAACGCTCGCTGTAAATATAACAGAACGCGAGTAACCCTGGTTCCATCCCCGCCGGCGCCAATGAAATTGTTAATTGCAATTTTTTAAGTGCTGATTTACCACGTGCTCGTGGACATGTGAAGTTCGCTAACACACATTGGGGTAGCGCGGCGGACACTTCCTTGCCCTAAAACATTCTCAGAAATGAAGGGAGGCCTGTGCCCAGCAGTGCGACATATATAGGCTGTAACTTTGCTTTAGTTTTACTGTAATCCTGTCCAGCGTCGATGGCTAGTCTCCGTTGAGGCTAGCCGCCATGACCGAAATTCAGTCTGGAGGACATTATATCGTCGATTATATATATATCGTCATGTGGGCGTTATAAGAAATATACTATGAGATGGGCAGTAGTGTCTACTTAACATATTGAGAACTAAAAATTAAAAGAAAAAAACTGCGGTTGCGAAGCCGTCTGCCAAGCGTGGCAACTAAGGCAAATATCCCCCATAATAATATAATGATGAGGCAATCAATGGGCGAATTGATAAATTAAGTAATAAAAATCCTGCATCTATGACTAGATATTGATACCACCTATAAAAAGGTCATGGAATTTTTCTCCCCATATTGAAAACGTGACGTAATGAGTTGTGCTATAGTTAGTGGGTCCTTATGCCACCATCATACGGAAAAAAATTAACGTTAAGCTACGTAAAGTACATAAGCAAGTCTAGTCACAGAATGAGACAGGCTGATGTGCTTCCATAGTCTAGTTTAGTTTAAGATGTACTATTTTTCCCAATTACTGTACTTCTAACGGTCGATTTTGCGTGTTGGAAAGACTATTGTAGTTATTCGAGCGATGAATTATCTTCGAAGCAGTTCAGCAGTCCCTTGATATTGCTGACGACCACTGGGAGCGACTTCGACTTGCCGAGATGTATAGCTCTGTATGTGGCGACCTCCGGACATACCACTATACCAGAAGCGCGTGGGCTGTCGTTTCTATCACTTACTTGAAACCTTTATTACTAAACTATAACAAAAAGTGAGTAAGGGGTGATCGGTATGAAAGCATAAAATGATTACCAGTCGAGTAAGTAGCTAGGAAACCCTTCCTCTGAACGGACGCATCGGACTTGAACACGACATACATCTGATTCTGTGAGGCAACAACAGGATGCGGCAACTTGCTGCCGCAGAATCGTCCCAGCGTCTTCTCATCTGCTGACGCGCCATCGTATATCGACACGTGATCGTACGTACATTCCTGTTTAGGTAGTAATACGTAAGATTTTAAGCTGTAAAGACCAGTGATTATTGACAAAAAACAGGGTAATATACAAGAATTTAGAGTAAAGTCACATTCTAAGGTAATGGTTTCTTAAATTTACGTGAACACTATACATTGAATAAAACTATTTATACGTACTTATTTTATCGCGTTTAATTAACTTATTTTTATTTTTAAACTTCGGAAATTAAAAATCTGGTTCCGGGTTCAAATCACGAGTCGGACCAAAATCAGTTATTGGGTTTATATTTCCATAAATTATTAGTAGCCCGGAGTCGGGAAGTTCGCGTTGTTTATTACCGCTGCCTCGTAAAGTACATGAAACAGTTGCCCCTGCAACTGATCTCTCTAGTCTCTGGTTATCTCAAATTACCGTCCTACCGGATTGATAAGTGTGAGGAAATATAGATACAACTGGATTTGCGCACACTTTCGGGCGCTATTATCCTGTCCTGCGCAGATAAGCTAGTCTTGTCTGAGGATCGATATTCCCTCTGCACGATATTACAAGAGTGACGTTGTTGCACATGACGTTGGAATTTGGAGTGAAGTTGCAATATGAACGGTAGTGATGTGATAAAGTTGTAATGTATATCGAAGTAGGTGATGATGATAAAAATAAGTTATATACCTGATGTGATTCCAGCTCGAACACGTTGAAGATTAACTTGATGCGGTGACCAGGAGTCGTAGAGAATTGCCAGACACAGTCCTTTCTAGAAGGATACGTGTCGGGATAGTTTGGACTGTGAACAATAAACAAACAACCGTACAATACGATGTTGTTAAATACCGGTTAAAATGAAAAAAAATAATGAAATGTGCGTACTTAGATAAAAAAGACAAATCCTAAGTAAAACCCTACTATGTGGAGACTTATGTGCTTAGTTTTAACCGACTTCAAAAAAGAAGGGGTTCTCAGTACGACTGTATTTTTTGTGTAATATTGTGAGCTGATTTTACCGTTACCATTACAGCGTGCTAAAGTCCACTGCCGAACATATACCTCCCCCATAGATTGCCTCATAGGGGGGATAATGTGAACTTATTTTAATGATTCCTTTTTACTAATTAGCTTAGGTAATACTTTCGGAACGATCTCATTTAAATTTTGACAGGCCTGTTGGTCTAGTGGTTAGTGACCCTGATTGCTATGCCGGAGGTCGTGGGTTCGATTCCCACCCAGGACAAATGTTTGTGTGATGAGCACGATCATTTGTTCTGTGTCTGGGTGTAATTTATCTATAATATTTATGTATTTAGAAATATATAAGTATGTTTATCAGTTGTCTAGTACCCATAACACAAACTCTGCTTAGCTTGGGACTAGATGGCGTTGTGTGATAGTTGTGGAATATTATTATATTATTATTATTGTGGGGTATCTATATAGTTTTCTCATCTGGTTGGGTTGGGTTATTATTATTATTATTATTATTATTATTATTGGGGTATCTATATAATTTTCTCACCTGGTTGGGTTCTATAAATATATAATTATAAATTAAAATGAAAAGATAAATGTACATAAATATCAATAAAATAAAATAAATACAAAAACTACATAAATAAATAAGATCCAACCAGATGGGACCCCTCGGCAGGCGAGACCAGACGGCCGAATTATTATTATTATTTATATTTGAAGAAATGGTTCCGACCCTAAGTGTGGGAAAATAGGATATGTTGATAATATGTAGATAGATGAAGTTTTTAGTGTACCTATTTAGAGGATATTTAGTTGTTACCTTGAGCTTGTGATATTGCTTAGTCCACTGCAAAGAGTCATAAAAGAGTCAAAAGTCAAATAAACTTAAAAAGAAAAGTAAAAACTGACGTTAAAATTAAAAAAGATTAGAATAATTTCTTTATAATTTAAAATCTTCTGAAGTTGGTGCTAAGATATTGTATATTAACGAATTAAAGCCACGACTTGAAAAGCTTACATTTTTGGAAATTATTTAATTCTTTTTGGTTATTTGAAGTCGGTTTTTACAATAGAGTATTTATAATAGATTGCTTATAAAGTTCGTTTACAGTTATTTTTTCTCTAGCTATATAGTTGGCTAACTTAAGCCCTATGTTGACATATGAGGTTTGTATGATTTCCTTGTATAAAATAGTAGTAGGCATTTTTAAATAACAGTACATTAGTATAATAATAGGTATTCTACACCAAAAAATATTTGTTTTATAACTTCCATTTCTTATTAACAAAAGTGGATCTATGCGGTTAGCTAATGTCGATAAGCCACTGTCTGATGAACATGAAACATCAAAACTGCTGTAAGATTCTGTATCAGACTCGGCATTCAATTCTATAATAAGCTTGTCCATTTCAGAATCTATACATCCATCAGTTTAAAAAAAACGATCTTCAATGTGGCGCACATGTTCGCATTGCATTTGCCAGTGTTCTGAAGTAATAAAGCCTCTTCGGTTAACGTTACTATGTTATATTTTACATAAATTCTATGGTATTCAATTCGCAGGGGTACGGTGAAAGTCTAACCACTTTGTGTCCATGCGCCTCAAGCAAATAATCAGTTTCATATATTAGAGCTCCTTTATGCTCTTTTATAGTTTCTTACAATTGAGCTTTAGTCATAGTAGGCACATAATATAGTTCCTTATTTGTGATCCAATTTCGCATATCAGCTTTGGTAGAACTCAATGTTGGTACCTTATTCACCTTTACAGAATGATAGGGCGCATTATCCATAACTATTAAACTTTTAGGCGGTAAATTAAGTATAAATTTGTCTTGTAGCCATTTCATAAAATTTGATCTGTTCATGTCATTATTGTTTACCACCCGATTTCGACTGCGATTTAAATATCAATTGCGCATTTGGTATAAAGCCTATTTCAACACCTTCATGAACAATAATCCAGCGTGCACCAACTGAATCACTCTTTAAAATGCCTTCTTCATTTTTGATTTGCTGACAATCAAATATGAATATGAAGCGTAAATATATGTTTCATCAAGGTGGGCCTTCTTTACGATTTTGTATCAAAACATTTAAGTAGTAACCTCCAGGTTACAATGTCAAATTAAATCGAAAACGTATTTGTCGGATTTTCCATAACGTGGTACGACCCCCATTATAACTGATGTCAATTATTGACTCAGATAATTATTTACCCCAAATACCATGCGTATGACTTAGATGAAAATCATCCAACTCATTTATTTTTGTTAATTCCGTTTTTTTAGGTGTGGATATTTTTGTAGATGTATGCATATAAACACTTGTTTATAATGTATTTGTAGAATATAATTGAACAAAAACAAAACAATTTTGGATTAATAAAATTGCTTCGTTATTAAAATTAAAATGAAATATTACTTTGACAAAAAATGATGTTACTATACTATTTCTAATTATAAAGAAACTTAACGTAACAAAAATCGTGAACAAAATACATCATTTTAGTCTTCACTGGTATGAGGAAAACACGAATAGCAGGTAACACTATTTTACATAACTGTCATGGTTGACGAACGAACCCGTTGATAAACATTTTCAAATGGAATTATTTGGCCTTTATTAACCTTTTCCTGTTAGAAAAAACTGCGCACTGATAGCATAATTTTTCTGCCGCTACTTTAAATCCTTTTTGGAAGATTAAAAGATTAATAATCACCGATACATCAGAAAAATCTGACAAGCTTTTCAATACGCCTGCAGTACTTGACAATAAATAATGCCAACCTAGCAAGAAAATACAATTACAGATGTCAGAGGTAGAGGTAGCAAATAACTGTGAGCGGACTGTATATAAAAGTCCACTGCTTAACGTAGACCTCCCCCATAGATTGGCATGTCGATTGGCAACAGCGGTCTTTTTATTATTTTGTATTGTTATCAGGAAGTTGCTGCTGCCCATATCCTGTTTCGTTTTTCGCCTGTTACCTGTTACGACACCGACAGACGATATATTATACTAAACAATGTAGTGACGGTGTAAAAATCAATATAGGTAATTCATATTTATGGAAACGTCAACAAAACGGAATATCTAATACATAATAGTTTGGAGCTGATGTTACTTGTATATTTACTAATATAACTCCCTACTTTGATAATTTACTTCAAGGTAGAACCACTCAGACTGAATAGCATTTAATGAGAGCAGTAATGTAAGCAAATTATCTGATACCACATCGCTAGAAAAAACAAACAAACGAATTGCTATAGAATTTTAAAAGATTAGTTATGAGTGAAATAGAAAAGTTAAAAAATCTTTTTTTTTTAAATAGAAGTGACAAACGAACTTGTAAACACCTGTAAACAATTTCAAACCCAGAGAGCTGCAAAAATGCGTTGTCACCTCTGATAACTAAGATGGACTGCCTAACAAGCCTTTAATTATGTTAGCTCTCTATATCCTCTAGACCAAAACACAGCAGCAGAGGCACTCCTGTTTGTAGGCAGAAATAAGGTAGCTATCCGGATGGACTTATCAACAGGACAGGTGTTCTATTAACTATTTTTGTAGTTTGGGAGGCCTATGTTCAGCAAGGATCTCGTGATTACCTGTAGTTACGTTACGTTATTACATATAAATCGATTAATGAATTTGGTGAAATTTCGCATGTAAGATACCACAATACGGTAAGATGATAAATGTAACTATCACGAGAAATAAACGAGGAGGCGTCGCTGGAGAACCCTGGATAAAAGCAATATTTACAACCATATTTCAGAACGTTCATTAAATGAAAACTATTCTTTTTTTTTAAAGACTATGGCGTTAAACGAGCACACCGTCCACCGGACGGTGTGAAGAAGTGGATGATGTGTCCCGTAGACATCTACATTTATACTCAATTAAGAATCAAAATGTAGATGCGTTGTCACCCGTGTGGACTGAGATGGAATGCCTCGTTTCCAGTAAAAAGGGTCTCCCGTTTTCTACACTCACCATACGAAACACTGTAGCATCGAGCTGATTTTTTACGTCGGTATTCTGTGAAAGCGTGGTCCTTCTCCGTTCGAGCCGAGTCATTCGTGCTGCAACTGAAATATAGTTGCAGCGTGGCAAACGCATTTGCACCACAACCCTATTTGCATTATTTTCCATCTTTTTTATTGCTTTCTAGGCTATAAGAAAAAAAAAATACTAGTATCATGGCATTAAAATTATTTAAAAAAAAAAGAAAGGAAGCGGAATATTTTTAAACGGCCGATAAAAAGGAACATACCTGAATATGGTTCCGTGCGGATGCGTGATGTCGTGCTTGCAGCCACCCTCCTTGCAGTCGCGTTTGTTGTGGTGCAGCGCAAAGCCGCTGTGGCAGGCGCACTCGAAGCCGCCCAGCGTGTTGCGGCACTCGTGCTGGCAGCCGCCATTGTTCTCCGCGCACTCGTCCACGTCCATGTAGTATGTGGCCGCGAAGCCCGAGTGGTGCACCGACGTGTCCGATGTGAACTGACAAAATATGCGGTTATACTGCTCTGCTTAAGAAAGTTCTTAATGTATTTTCGTTTTCTTCCCCTCTGGAGTCTGAATTCTCCTTAAAATAGTCACATCCCCTTAGTAAGGAAACACAATCAATCCCCTCATTGAGGAAAATCAGTGCATGTTGACGTCGGTCTGGGTCATGAATATGTATAAAGATATTATAATTATTTTTTTAATTTTGTTACACTTTAAACAAGCGTCTGTATAGTCATACATTTCATTCAATTGTTTTTGTATTATACTTTTTCTTTTTGTAAAATTTGAATAATTATTAAGGCCAGGTTGGACAACATTATCGTATTTTAGATACGATTTTGATGCTCAAGAATATTCAATTGAATTCTACTTATGAATACTTAAAGAAAAAAGAAACAATTTAATAGCCAGGAAAAAAATTTGACGCTCGATTTCCAACTTTTATAAAATATTTTTCAATAAGAGGAATGGCATGTGATTTAATTAGATTCTTAATTGGCGTCATTTTTTTGAAATCCTTTATTTTCTGATAAAAAGAAAAAACGTTTCAAGTAAAGTTACTTTTTGTCCACCGACATTTGGTAAGTAGGTGGCACGCTGGACATATTACGCACGCAGTGGAAAATGGAGCGCTAAAAAATAAAGTTAGGAATTCTCGCACAAATAATCCATGATGGTTGAAATAAAATATTTTTATTTATTTATGACTAGCGATCTGCCCCATTTTCGCACGGGTGATATCTGGATTCTACAAAAACGCCACCTACCGGGTCCAACAATGCCTATAAGCTTCGCGGAAGTGCTGTTGACAAAGTTTTACCGCAATCAGATGAACGGTGTGGCACCCCATAGAATAAGAAGAAACAAAAATAATTTTAGCTGTTCCCAGACTTTGTAAGCGCGGAATTTCTTACGATTAGATTTTATGGGCTATAATTTTTTTGAACGAACAGAAAACTAATTCTTTTTCTAAAATAAAAATATCCTAAATTACTCCTTATAACATTAGCTATTTGTCAGTGAAAGTTCTGTAAAAATCGGTGCAACCATTTCAGAGATTAGCCCGAACAAACAGACAAACAGACGAAAATTTTGAAGAATATATATTCTTGTTATATTTTCATATGTATTTTTTTGTGTAAGCAGCTCAGATCGAAGCTCGATCATTCAGACGAAAAAATCAGTATGACTGCGACCTGTAAGATCAATTGTGACCGCCGCTATGGCTATAGTTCACTACTAAGCCCTATGTATTCAATTAATTTAAGGAGTTAGCTATTAGCAATTTACCTTCTTTTGAGCTATGTACATAGTTTCCCAGATGAGTGTTACGTTTGCGCAATAAGGGTCCACAATCAGTTAGATTGTGCTGTTTCTTCCGTTAAGAAATAGAATCGGCACATTCTTGAGTTGCTTAGTTCCAGGATAGACATGTGTTTGTAAAACAACAGTGTCAGGGCTCTTGTCGGAATACGCAGTTTATTCTCATTTAATTTCAAAGCTTCTGAAGCAAATTTACGATCATAAGCCCAGATTAAATTTTCAGAATATTGTAAGCCTGGTGTTCATGACCAGTTGTTAAGTGATTTATTGTAATAAAGAGTTTCAATGGTCAATCAGGCCCGGCTTTTGAGATTCCACAAAATGGCTCGGGTACAAATTGTGTACTCTTCGAGTCCTCCCGTGCAAGCTTGTCGGCAAGTTCATTGCCTACAATAGCCGTATGACCCGTAGCCTATCTCAAAACGACCCTGTTGTTACACCCCAGGGTGCTTAGACGGTCCACGCAATCTTCAACTAGCTTGGAGGTCACTAAGTTTGATCTCAGCGCTAGCAATGACCCTTGACTATCAGAGTTTATATAAATTATATGGTTGACGTAGTGTTTTGACGTTGCTGGTTGATTTCCGCACATCAGAGTATGGCAAAAATTTCTGTTTGGAAGATAGAGGTGAATTTTCTCTAATTCATTCTAACCTTGAAAATGGGGCGTTCCCCATAAATTTTAAACCCTACGTCGAGGTCCATTTTTAACCTATCGGTATACCATATAAGACTACCGACCTCACAGATAACCGGTCCATTCGGCCAGTCATCTGTGGAGGGTAGTTCTATATATTCTTTATTAAAAGTGTAATAGTGGACGCATGATATCTGAGATTACGTATATTCATATGTATTTAATAAAAAGCTATTATTCTAATATTACAAGCAGACACATCTATTGTATTTATTTGTACAGATTTATTCCGTTGAAGGAAGAATCGGCCATCACTAGTGTTTGCTAGTTTGTACTTTGTACCTGCACGCGCAGCACGGAGCCGTCGGAGGTGACGGGCGGCGGCAGCGCGGAGCCGCAGAAGGCGCCGTGCCGCCGCAGCACGTCGTCGCCCAGCCGCGAGTGCACCGTCACGCTGTCGTACTCGCACTCCTGACAACACACATTCCATTCCACGAGTTAACTATAACTGTAACGAAGATATCCTCAATCGAACCATGGAGACCGTCATATTTGTCAAATACTCAACATTACACAATTTAAAGATGTCGTTAAGTCGTTAAGAGCCATGGTAGCTCAGGGGCTTAGCGATCGTTTTAAATTTCACAGTACGCGAGCAACCCGGGTTCGATCCCCGCCGGCACCAATGAAATTGTCAACTGCGTAAAGAAACCTGCATGTCTGAGAAATAGAACTAAAACTATTTTGAAGACATGTGAAGCTTGCTAACATTGGTGCAGCGCAGCGGACACTTCCTTGCCCTAATACATTCTCAGAAGTTAGAGGAGATCTGTGCTCAGCAGTGAGCCGTATATGGGTTGTAGCTTTACTTATTTTACTTTACTTTAATGCCGTAAAGTAATGCTGCTCAATTTTAAGACGCCGTTAAGTCTCGTGCTGTCTCTGTCACTTTAAGTCAAAGTGACTGGGACACACCACGAGACTAATGGCCAGATACTGAAACGCTACTCAATTTTAAAATGTCGTAGGTTTTTTTATAGGATAGGGTGACAAACGAGCACACAGTCCACCTGATGGTAAGTGGTTGCTGTGGCCCATAGACATCTACATCTATCCTTGATTACGAATCAAAATGCAGATGCGTTGTCACCCGTGAGGACTAAGATGGAATGCCTCGTTTCCAGTAAAAAGGGTCTCTGGTTCTCTACACTCACCATACGAAATACAGCAGCATTAAGCTACTATTTCACGCTGGTATTCTGTGAGAGTGTGGTCCTTCCCCGGTCGAGCCGACCCATTCGTGCTTCAACTATACTACTAGTATAACTGCAGCATGGCTCTACCACGTATAAAGTCTCGTGGTGTCTCTGTCACTTTGACTTAAAGTGATAGAGACAGCACGAGACTTAACAGCATCTTGAGATTGAGCAGCTTTTGAGTGTTTGCGCAATAATCCAACAAATCAATAAGCTGTAGTAGCAATAGACCGGTCATATTACAGGTTTACAGTTCAGACTGATTTACACTTCGACAAGTACAGTAGCGAGTTTAGTTACAGGGCAGTTAACAGTAAACGGTTAAGTGGACAGTAGCGTTCAAACAATGTGTTCGTGGCGAGTTTAGTTAAGGACATTAGTTCATAGAGTTCGTTGGAGTATGAAGTTTCAAGACTACGGAATTTTTCTGGTTTTTGTTTAAGATGGTTCTAGGGTTACGTCAAGAATTAAATCATCCAGTCAGAGAAGTATTAATGGTTGTTGCTAAAGAAGTTTTTAAGAATTTTCTAACCTACCTACCTCCTAACCTAACCTTTCCTCAGAGTTTTCTAAAGTATTTATTTGCCACTACCCACCAGTTCACAATGTAAGTACACTTCCTACACATGTGTTTTGTGCTAAGAGAGCGGTTACCGTGGTGTCTTCGAACTGTTGTGGATCTTTGGCAGAAGATATTTTCTCCAATACTTCTGTGTGTTAATTATTAAAAGTATTAAAATGAAAAAATACTTGTAATTAAACTGTTCGTTACCTGGTGGTACATATTGTTGGTGCCTTCAAGGTCAAAATGCGTGAAATTTAGAGTGATGCGATGCTGAGGCGGTGCCACGATCTCCCACAGGCAGTTCTTCGAAGGTGGGTACAGGTCCGGGAAAGATGGGGACGTGATGGTACCGTTAGGTGCGTATAATACACCGCCACATGCATCTGAAAATGTTGATATTGATTCCTCGGAAATCCGATTACTGACATACAGTCACCTATAACCGGACTTTGAAAAGTTTGTATAATTTTTTATTCTACTTTTATTTAAGGGAAATACAATATTAATTATTTATTTAAGGTTGTATATTATGAATGTGTGAATATAAGTTGTCTGTTCTACGTGAGCCGCTTTTTTCATACCACCGATCTTAAGCTAAGTCTTATTTAAGCTTACTTTCCATAGATATGTATTAAATCCATAATTTCTCCAGGTATTATTCAATTAAATTTAACAGTACATCTATATAACTCGCGGCACGTAACTCTAGCGCTGAACAAAACGTGGATGGGATAGCTGCGAATGACGTATCAGTACGGGGGACGGAATGCAACTGGAGAGTCAAACAGCGCGTGCAAACGATACGCACAGCCAATCATACGCAATAATGCGCAATACGGACAATTATGCGCAATAATGTCACCGCTAGACTTTTGTTCCACATGCAGTGACAGAAATTTGGTTTTCAAGTAATTTTATGATAAAGAGGGTAAGGTAGTCCTCTGGTAAGAGAGTAAGACTGTTGTGATGACCAGACAAATCGCTAAATGTTATGTATCTGGATTAGAAATTTTTTTTACCGGCTTGTAATAGTATACTGCTGGACGTAGGCTTCTCATGTTTTAGAAAAAATTGGCCTTAATCGTCATTCTTGGCAGGCGAATGACGATCGCAGTACCAGAAGTCTTGTACCTTAGAACTGCTGCCCGTCGCCGGCTAAAAAACGTGGTTTGTACGTGATAGAGCCAGGCTACAGTTATATTATGGTTGTAGTATGAATGAGTCGTCTCGACTGGGGAAGGACCACGCTCTCACAAAATACCAGCGTAAAATAGCAGCTTAATACTACTGTGTTTTGTGTGGTGTAGTGTGGTGTAAGTGTAGAGATCCGGAGATCCTTTTTTACTGAAATTGAGGCATTCTATTTTAGTCCTTGGGAATGACAACGGATCTGCGTTCTTGATTCTTAGACGAGGATGAATGTAGATGTGTATGGGCCACAGCATCCCCTTACCATCAGGTGGACCGCGTGCTCGTTTATCACCCTTATTCTATATAAAAAAATAAAAACTAAAACAAAACACTTTGATCGTGGTATGTGATAAAACTAGTAGGTGTACTAAGTCACAATCATGAAATTCTTGTATTGTCATCAATTCTTAATATGTTCCTATGTAAAATTTTAGTTCATTCGGACGTTGCGAAATAAAAAAATGTGAAAAAAATTAAAATACGCTGCCCGCTGTGCAATAAATGGGGAAAGAAGACGCCACCTGTTGCGCTCTTGGTCGCACTTACGGGCCTTACGTAGACACGACAGTGGTGCGTCACTGTGTCTGCCGTTATAATAACATAATTTAAAGTATCTCGTTCACGACTAACTCTCGCATTTCTTGCCGTCGGAGTGCAGCTCGTAGCCGATGTCGCAGGCGCACTCGTAGCCGCCCAGCGTGTTCACGCACGAGTGACTGCAGCCGTGGTCGATGGACGCGCACTCATCGAACTCCTTCATAAACGTCGCCGAGAAGCCCGCCTTCTGCACAGAGCTATCCGACTCGAAGATCACTAGGAGTTTGTTCGAAGTTGATCTGGAATCGATAACGAACATTTTCATTCATCAAAAATCAAATTGATTATTTAGAAAGAAACTAAAAAAAAACAGATGCTAGTTGATCACGACATAATAATAACAGGAAATTAAGACATAATTTTTACAAAAAAAGATTAAGCTTATGAAAAAATTAATACTTATAAATTATTAAAAACTCAACAGTGTTAAATAAATAAATATGATATTAAAATCAAGTATAACAAATAATATTTATATAAACATAACTACGAAATAGACCATTCTTTGTATGCACTGATTTTCAGTTCGGGCAGTTTTGAGTGCACATGTCCGATTACTTTAAATAGTGTCAAATATTTTTACAATAAAAAAATCTCAATGCTAAATTCTCGCTTTTCGGAGAAATAAGGACCGTTTTCGAAAGTAATCCATAAGATGAAAAATAAATTTGGAAAAAGATGTGGAGACTGTGGTCTAGAAGCTTCAACCATAATAGAACAGCCGATATACTTGTGGACATAGAAAGATAGTAAGAGGTAGAAAAAAGAAAGAAAAAATAATTACAATATTATTATAATAACACTTAACACCAATAGAATAAGCGTAAGTAGGGCTAGGTATAATTCGCGAGGATTAAATTTGTAAAGTAAAAGTAAAGTTACAGCATTTATACACCCTGCTCCTGGTGTAAAGTTACCGACTATATACGTCCCACTACTGGGCACAGGCCTCCGCTCATTTCTGAGAGGGTTTTAGGGCAAGGAATTGTACGCCGCGCTGCCGCAATGCGTCTTGGCAAACTTTACATGTCTTCGCAATATTTTTTTCTTATTTCTCTGACGTGCAGGTTTCCTCACGATGTTTTCCATCACCGCCGAGCACGTGTTAAATCAGCACTTAAAATTGCAATTAACAATTTCATTGGTGCCGGCGGGGATCGAACCCGGTTTGCTCGCGTACTGTGAAATTTACAGCGAGTGCTAACCATCTGAGCTACCACGGCTCTCCTACAACGCTCACGGTTTTAGGGCATGTGACCACCGCGCTGGCCCTATGCGAGTTGGTGGATTCCACATTACTTCGAAATATTTCTCCTCAATTTTTTAGACATACACAATGTGTTCCTTTACTTTGCACGATGATTTCTAAATATATCTTTTTTCAATGTGATCCATGAATTGTACAGTGTTCCTTTGGCAGAGGGACTATAATTCTTTAAATAATCAAAACTGAAATATGATAGGGCTATTTTACTCAGTCCAGGATTAATCCAATATTGAGGATAGAAATACTTTACCTGATGTCTGGTGGTATCTTGTGTCCACAGAACATCCCGATGAGCGGACTGTCCATAGAATCACCGTCCCTCACTTTCACTTTATCATAATTGCAAGTATCATGGTTCTCCACTTCAAAGGAATGAAACCGCAATGCGACTTGGTAGTCCTGTCAAATATGATGAAAATGTAATTAGACCAAAATATTTTCAATTAAGAATAGATTGTGAACAGATAACATAATTGAAATAAGAAATTAAAACGAAATTGAAGAATGATATGCTGAGAGACGTGGGCAAAAAACAGAAGTCCAATAAATTAAATAATTAATTTATTTTCAAGTATTAAATTCAAACGCTAAGGTTTATAAAGGCCGAACTTAATGTTTTTTGATATTTTCTACTAGTTAATCCTTGGAGAAATAGAAAAAAAATATTATCAAGTTTAAATTTAGAGCTGAATTAATGACGCATTTTAAATTAAACAATTTTCACTACTAATTAAGTTTTCATTCAAATTAGTTCACGTAATATATTTTACTCATACTCTCCGATCAATAATATTGATCGAAGCTCGTACTTATACCATATATTTGGCTTTTGTTACGCTAAGATAGTGCGATTTATCATCTAGGGATCCATCAATACTTATTTCCAGGTGGGTGGTCAAACACTGGCTTATAGTGGGGCGTCCATAAACTACGTGCGATGTTTAAAGGGGGGAGGGGTCGAGTCAAATCTCATCTAATCTTACGTTGGAGAGAGGGGAGGGGGGGGGCGGCAAATATCACGCAATTTTTTTTCTGGTTGAAACAAAAAAATACTATTTTGGTTAACGAGCGTGAATATCAACAAATTTTTATTAAGAGTTACAAAGGGAAATTGTTCATTGTGCCACCTCCATACCCTATAACTCAGGTTGATGGACATTTGACAATTCCGGACTTTAAAGAGCATGACGGAAAGTCATTTGCTCCATTTCTAATACGCCACTGCCTACCGATTCAACCGCTGAATGCCTTCATCAGCACGCCTTATGATCTCTATTGTCCAAGTGTACGTGATGATTTAGAGAAAAGATGCTGCAGTACATGCGGTATTTACTTTGCATCTATCACAAGAGCTGCAGAGTACAGGCGAGCAGCCCACAAGCAAGCGCGTATGTTCCGCAAAGTGCAACCCTCACGGATTGTCACAAGACGACCTAATGAGTTACTGTGCGCAAGCGCCAACGGCTTAGAGTAGCTAGATCAGAAGGAAGTTGAAGGAGCAGATGATTTTACTGAAAATCATATAGACATGTTGGTTCCAATAGCCTCTCTTGAGGCCGCGCATGATTCTCCATGGACTGAATTAGAGTAGATATTCTTTTTTTTTAATCACAGTAGTCACGATTTAAGTATTCTATTGTTAAATTTTTATTACACTTATAACTCTCAGCAGTATTGATTTAATCAATATTTTTTAGTAATACTAGTCTTAACTAGTCGTAAATAAAAGTACCAAGCAATTTTTTTCTTTTTACAGTAACAATCCAACGCGTTTACGTAAGAAACCCACATTTTGAAAAATCTCACGTGAGATTGGGGAATGGGGGAGGGGATTGAATAAAATCTCACATCTCACCAGGGGGGGGGGGGGGAAGAACAGAAAATTAAAAAAAACATCTCACGTAATTTATGGACGCCTCCTAAGTATAAAAAAGGAAAAATTAATCTGATATGTTTAATATGTAAATAATGTTTTCGGACCGTCCTTTATGTTTGTTATATATGTCTTCTGTATGTTTATATATAATGTTGTTAATAAATAAATGATTAATACCCGTTCTGGACAAAGATTAAACAATAAAATAAGTTCTGAGTTAGTTAAGCGGATGAGAACTATTTTACTAAGCGAAAGAATAATAGAAGGAAATATAAATGCTGGTGGCGTGCTAAATGAAATGATTAATTGTGTATTTCGACCGTCGAAGGTACAGGGACGTGGTTAGCTAATTCGGTCCGGTCACTGTTGGTGAAATCAATGTATGTTCGACATAAACGCCGCTTGACCTGCAAAAACTCATTTACACGACGACGAGTATCGTGCGTAACGATATTAGAAAGACGGCGATAGTAGCATCGCTGCAATCAAGTCAAACATCTTATTGATTATGTCGTCGGATAATTAGATAAAACGAATTTTCCGCAAAAATCTAGGGGTATCGCGAAAACACGGATATTAAGACGATTGGTCGAATCTGTTCTAAAACCGAAACAGCACGCCCCGGATCCGAGTAGTCTTGTCTGTCCTACCCCTATAGTGTTTTTGTAAAGCCGTACGCGCGGAGGGAGACTAGCTCCTGCCCGTAGCAAATTAATTTAGTAGCAAGGGCGAAGGGGCTGCATTTCCCGCAGCGCCGAAACTGTTACAGAAGTAACTTTGGGTCAATATTCCTGTATAAAAATTATGGTAATGTTTTGCGAAAAAATGATTACTCATAAACTATACGCCTTTAGACCAAAATCAAGCCAATCAGAGTTAAGTATACTCAAAGTATATATATATATATATATATATATATATATATATATATATATATATATATATATATATATATATATATATATATTGTTACGAGCTTGAAGTTCGTGACAATAAAAATTTCCGATAGAATTACCTAAATTACCACTTTAATTCACTTACACTAATTAAAGTTAAAAACACTAATAATTAATCACACTGATTCACTTTATTCCGCTCCGAAACTTCGTTTGTCTCGCCAAATTCAATACTTCCCCGATCGCATCTTGCAGCGCCTATAAATATAAATTAGCAGCGAAATATCCAGAATATTCAAGTAAACACGCGCAAGGTACCGAGAGTTCGAATTTCAACTTCAAGAAGTTTAGTTCTTCGGTTCGAGACTAGATGGCGCTAGTGCCGTCGACTTCGGCGCGTAAATATATATATATATATATATATATATATATATATATATATATATATATATATATATATATATATATATATATATATATATTAATCAGAGCCATTGTCTAACTATGCATGTCTTCGCGATATCCCTAGATTTTCGCGGAAAATTCGGCTTATCTAATTATCCTACGATATATAATAAATCTGTATGATAATGAAAAATGTTTCGTAGATTTTTGCACTGATGATGTGATTATTTTATCCACAAATGAAAGTAATGAAGTGCTTAATGATATATTATTTTTATATTCTGAATTGTATAAGGAAGTGCATATAAGATAACTGTATATTTTCCTTTCTACTTTCTTACCGATGAGTTGGAATCCGACTTTGCATGTAAAGAATTCACCAAATGTTTTCATATTGTTTTTTCATTGTTAAGACAAATATGGCAAAGTCTAACTTGTTAGAAGCATGTTGCAAAAATTGACTTACCTGTGGAACGGAAAGCCTCCATACGCACAACTTATTGGGTTGGTAATCATCGGGATAGTTTGGTGACTCCAAATGGCCGCTGTTATCAACCTCTATGTCGCCGCCGCAAACCGCTGGAATGTTACGAATTTGTGTAATAATAGCAGCACCGTGTAACAATAATATACAATATCATAAAATGACATGATTATCTATAGCGTGTAGTAGATGGTACTATTACAAAGTTAAATAGAAAATTTTCGGTTCTCACAGACTTACAGAGTACTGGAACCCGAAATGACCCATTTGAATGATCGATCCGAAAGTACCGGTACGTGTGACGAAATGTACTGGAATGATTCGGTCACGAGAAATGCATGATTGACACATGTCTATCCCATATCATCTAGTGGGTGTCCTAAGAGGCGACAGAGGGAAGCGATAGGAAGCGAAGGCGGAGATGGGCAGTTGCGTCTTCCTAATAACGACTAAAATAAAAATAAAACTGCGTGGCTGCCAACCCGCTAGGAAACAATCTATAGGGAGGCTCATATTCAGCAGTGGACATTAATAAGTATTAACTGTAACGTTACCGGTAGCAGCACGTGTGGTTAACGTTTTAACTATTCGCTTCTAGCTTCTGAATTCGAACCATATCCGATGTTATTATTGGAGTAATTTACAAATTATTTGTTTTGGTTTTTGAGTTTGATACGACCGGAGAGAGATCAGGCGCAGGACCAACGGCTTTACATGCTTTCCGAGGCAAGGGGGTGCGACACCGCCAACTTCCTGACTCCGTGCAACTACTGAGAATTTCTTGACGGAAAAACTCAATAATTAATTTTTTGGCCCGACCCAGGATTCGAACCCAGGATCTCATGTTCAGCAATCGCACTAATACTGGATGTATACATACTAGAACAACACACACTAACCAACCGACACTGTAAAAATATCTACTACTACTACTACTATCGTACCGTGGGGGTTGTAAGTGACAGACGAAAACTGAAATGAAGTCTTGCATACCATCTTCTTCATATCAAATTAAAAATTAAAAAAAAACTTCAGTTACTAACCCTCCTGCCACGCGTGGCAACTATGGCACCCAATACCCTTATATACGTGATTATATATGTATATATATATATATATATATATATATATATATATATATATATATATATATATATATATAACGGAATCTCGGAAACAGCTACAACGATTTTCATAAAATTTAGTGTCCAGGGAGTTTGGGGGGCAATAAATTGATCTAGCTAGGATTTATTTTTAAAAAATGTCTTTTTGTTCGAGCACGTTGCAATTGTTCATGCAATGTTTTTCGGGCAATGAAAAACTGCTATAAGGAGGTAACTTTTGACACTGTGTTAATCATCGTAATAGCTCAAGTGGATATCGAGCGGTAGTGAAATCGTAATGCCTTGGTTCGCATCCCGCTTCGATCCAACTTTTTCTCCTTTTTTTTTTCAAGTTCCCTTCTTTTGTGAGAAAATCTATTACATCGGACATCATGATATGTCCTCCTTGAAGTATATTTTTATTTTTCAGACGTGTAAGTATTATCTTCATGATGTTTTTTCAATACCGAGCACCTGCTAAATCAGCACTTCAAATCGCTTCCGCTCGTTTTTCGTCCCGTTCTAACCCCTCAAGTACTACGCATACACAACGTAAGTTTAGCGTTGTACAAATGACCGATAAAAATAAATTCCCTTTATTTAATTCTTCGAGAAATCGGATTTTGTTTTCCCCAATCGTTAGGTACCTACAGGAGAAAACGTCTTAATAATTCAGATTTTTTTTGATAGATCCGTGGGGTGGGTGTATTGAATTATCGAATCTTTATTGGATTTGGCCCAAAATATTCGGGTATAATTTCATACGTTTTATCCAATTATTGGGCAAAGCTTTGAAGGGATGTTAAAAAAGTACTTTTTAGTAATGAAACCTTATCGTCAGTTATGTTTCGTGTGAAAATCGATGCTTATTTTCTACAGATTCAATTTCAACAAGATCAGTGAATGATACAGATTCTTTCGCAAAAGGTTATTTATTAGTCGACTTTTCAAAAGGAGTACTCACAATTTTGATTAAGTTGTTTTTGTATATTTTTTTGTATATATACGCGATATTTATGGCCGATTGTGAATCGATTTCAATAATTCTTTTTTCAAAATTTGTAGTTCAGGGGTTATGAAGAAAAAACTCTACTTTGTAGGAGTTAAATAAGGGAGTAAACTATTTAATGTAACTATTTACACTGCATCGATCGATATTTCTTAGTCCATTCGAAAGGTTAAAAAATTCTATAACTTTCAACTTTTTTTGTTAAAAGTTAATTTTTTTAGTACTTTTCTTCGTTGACTTCCTTCCTTCCCTCCGGACCTTTGTAGAAGACAGACGTGTTTATAAAATCAATCCTTTCAAAATACTTTAAATTAAAATAACCAGTTAATAAAACTAAGTAAATAGGAGTGCATAGAAACAAGAAGAACTATTGCAATACGAAACAATTAAGTCAAAATACCCTCATCAATACGTGAGTCGCTTAAATTTATCTATTGAGAGATCTACATACAGTGAACAGTTAATGTTATTTACGCATAACGACCATTGCGTCCAACATACGTGACCCTTGCTTGCGTCGAGAGTCTTGTTATACTGGACGGAAAGCGTTACAGTTCTCAGACACCGATCGGCGTCCAAATTAATAGACCTCCGTAATAATTGCTCGTGCGTCGGGCTTGCAATAGTTTTAACATTTATGTTAACCCTGGTACCTAAACAATAGAATTTTATAAATCGCAAACATGCAACGTTCACCGCCACCGCGACCTTCGGCAGCTCGTAAAAGTGACTATAACGATTCTGAACCATATTTCCCTATTACGCAAGACTCCGACTCTTCATCAACTGTATCGGTGCGTAGTAAAAGAAAGCGATGTAATAATGAGTTCTCAGACGAATTAAACTTATTAAAAAAAGAAATCAAGGATATGTTTACGAGTTTCCAAAGAGATCAAGAGGATAAAATTACGACATTTTTAAATATCGTAAAGGAACAAAATATTGCAGTGCAAAAGTCAATAGAGTTCTTATCAGAAAAATACGATGATTTTATTAAAAAACTTGATATATTGGAGGCGGAGAAAAAAACTAACATGCAATATATTCAATTACTGGAAAAAAAGTCGAAAAACTTGAGCGGAACCACTGTTCTACGAGTTTAGAAATAAGAAATATTCCCAAAAAATCGTCCGAGACAAAGGAAACCCTCTCTGATATAGTTATTAGCTCAGGACAACAACTTAAACTAGACATTAACCGATCTGATATTAAAGATGTGTATCGCATTAACACAAAATCAGCGAATAAACCGATAATAGTAGATTTCATCAGTGTATTAATACGAGATTGCTTTATTGATGCTTTTAAGAAATATAACAACGGACACAAAAACGATAAATTTAACACTAAAAATATACAAATTGACGGTCCATCTCAGCTTATTTATATATCAGAGTCTCTTACAAGCAAAACGAGAAATTTATTTTTAATTTCAAGAAAATTTTCAAAAGCAAACAATTATGTTTTTTGTTGGACTGCACATGGTAAAGTCTACCTCCGAAAAAAAGAAGGAACACCCTTGGTTCGCATCGAAAGTGAAGCTGATTTGGAAAAAATTAGAGAAAAGTGACTAGTATTTCATTCATCATATTGTATCGCGAAATTTTTTTATTTTATGTTTGTAAATGGTATTCATTTTTCTTATCTCTTTAGTTTTAATGTAGTCATTAAGTTTTTTCTTATTGTATTCCCATTTAAATGTTGCGCACTTAGTTATAAACACGAATACACACTACAATACACAAAACACATATTTTTGTTATACACTTTATACAAATGAAATCACATACGCGTTCAAAAAACGCCCGTCTTAAAAACATAAACAACATGTTATATCACTTTCACACAATTTACAATTCTAAATATTATCATACTCTTAATACATACATTAATACGTGGTTTATAAAACTTACTACTATCAAAAATATAATCAAACCTAATATACTACTGAGTTATAAAAATGCACTGGTTTTACACATATCGATCTTAATATAGATAATATTAACAATATTATAGCAACGGATATAGATGAGTATCACAATATTAATTGCACATTCATAAATGATCCATCAAAGTGTTCAGAATGTTTTGTTGGTGCAGATGGATTGTTGGTGGTACTGTCCGTCAACATTCGCAGTATAAATCGAAATTTTGATTTACTTCTAACATTTGTTGCAAGTCTTGGTATTCAGGTTGACGTCTTAGTTTTAACCGAATGTTGGACTAATAATAATTTCACACCACCTAATATCACCGATTACAAGATGTATCAAACTGTTAATTATTTAAACAAAAATGATGGCGTCGTGGCTTACGTTCGTACTTCTTTAAATTCATCAGTAACTGAACCACCCTTTCAAGAAGGAAATTGCTTGATTATAAATATAGATTCGGAATATTCAATTATTTGTTCTTATAGGCCACCCAGTTATCATAATCCAAATTATTATCTACATTCTTTAGAAAACGTTCTTAAGAATAATAATACTCCTCATATTATTTTGACAGGTGACATAAATTTAGATATACTATCCAACAGTTCTAAGCACGTGCAAAACTACCTTAACCTGATTGCAATGTATGGTCTCAAGCAGGGTAGCAATCTTCCCACTAGACTATATACTTGTATCGATCACTTTATGATTGAAAGTGTTAATACTTGGGGTACGTTTGTATTTGACCCGTTAACAGACCATGCTCCAATTTTGCTATACATAAAGTCTCAGAAAACCGCTCGAAATAATACTCTTTTAAAATTAAAATATATCGACTATGATGCTATAAATAATTCTTTGTCAACTGAAAGGTGGCAAAATTTTTTTAATATAACCGATGCACATATTGCTGCAGAAGTTTTATTGACAAAATTACAAACCGTAGTTAATAATAACACAATCATCAAAGAGCTACCTAAAAAATTTAGACCACTTAAACCATGGATTACACACGGTATTATTATTTCCATACGTAAAAGAAATAAGATGCACCTAAAAGTTAAATTACATTCAGACAGTGAAGAACTTCTCGTTAACTATATAAAATACCGTAATATGTGTAATAAGTTAATAAAATTTACTAAGAGGCAGTATTATAAAGAGAAACTACATTTGAATGCTAAAAATAATAAAGAAACATGGAAAATAATAAAGGACGTGTGTAACATACATAAGAAAAAGGAATCTCCGCAGGAATTACTTGATGTTGATATTTCTCCCACTAAATCTCTTGACAAAGTTAATAGTTATTTTGCATCGGTGGGGCATAACTTGGCTAACATTACACTTCAAAAACTAAACACCAGTGAAAATGAATTGGCAAAAAAGGCTAGAATCCCGAATACACCTCTTATGTCTATGTCCCTCGAACCCACAGATATCGAAGAAATAAAACGGATTATACTAAGTTTAAAAAAAAATAGTGAGTGTGGAGAGTGGGATTTGATTCTGTTAGTTCATATTTCCTAAAGAAGTATATTAATGTGCTCTCTGAGCCCATATCGTATGTTTGTAACTTAAGTTTAGAGCAAGGTGTTTTTCCTGCCATTTTCAAGGAAGCTACGGTTTGTCCTATATACAAATCTGGTGATAGGCAGCTCCCTTCAAATTATAGGCCAATTTCACTTCTTAGTACTCTGTCAAAGATATTGGAAAAGGTCGTGAATAAACGATTAATACGGTACCTTGAAAGAAATATATTTATTGATAATAATCAATTTGGCTTTCGTTCGGGCAGGTCAACAGAAGATGCCGTATTAAGATTAACATCTCTGGTATCAAAATATCTTAACTGTGGTAAAAAATGTGTAGGTGTTTTCTTGGACCTACAAAAAGCTTTTGATATAGTGTCGATTCCTATATTGCTTAGCCGTTTGGAAAACATGGGTATAAGAGGTGTTGTCTACAACTGGTTTAGGGACTATCTATCTGATAGGCGACAACGAGTCAGGATTGACAAGTATGCTAGCAACACTTCCACTTGCTCTTACGGTGTACCACAGGGGAGTACCTTAGGACCTTCGCTCTTTATTATTTATGTAAATGAATTGTGTAAAATCAACATCAAAAATGCCGATTTAACTATGTTTGCTGACGATACTGCATTGATTTTTCATGGTGACACTTGGGATAAAGTTGCAAAATGCACAGAAAATGGTCTGAGGTTAGTGACTAGTTGGCTTGAAGACAATTTACTATCACTTAATGTTTCTAAGACCAAATACCTATGTTTCGTTAAGACCAATGCTGCTCTTCCAACTAACAACTTTAAAATTACTCTACACACGTATCCGTGCAATCGTACTATAAACTCTACACCATGTCAATGTAGTAATTTAACCAAAACTGATTCTATGAGATATCTAGGAGTGATAATTGATAATAAATTAACTTGGGATGCCCATACTGATGCAGTAGCTAATAAGCTAAGAAAACTCATTTATATATTTAAAAATTTACGAACAGTAACCGATAGTAAATTACTTATCAAAACATACAAAGCATTGGGAGAGTGTCTCTGTACCTACTGCATTTGTGCCTGGGGCGGTGCCGCTAAAAGATATTTAATAAAGGTTGAACGCGCACAAAGAGCTATTTTAAAAGTCATTTTTCGCCTACCATTTCGCCAATCAACAGTGTCTTTGTATGACAAAGCGAAAGTGTTATCCGTCCGTAAAACTTTTATTTATCAATGTTTAAGGAGGTATCATCGCGTCACTGTCCCTAAACTAATACGAAGCAATAAAAGAGAAGAACGATGTCCTGTTCCAAAACCCAAAAGTGCTGTGTTTAGAAGACATTTTGACTTTTTAGCCCCTAGGCTATATAATAAACTTAACAGATGTCATAACATAAGATCACTAAACAACTTTGAAGTGAAAAACAAAATTACAGACTGGCTGAAATTTTTTGATTATGAAGGTACGGAGAGCCTTCTTTCTTTGGACATGCAAACAACACACGCTAATACAGACACACACACACACACACACACACACACACACACGCACGCACGCACGCACGCACGCACTCACACACACACACACACACACACACACACACACACACACACACACCCACACATTTGCAATAGTGCCAACATAATTTTTTTTTTTTAATTTTTTTTTATCCCCCTTTTTACTGTCATAAATTTTACATTTTAAATAATACTTGTTAATATTATATAATAATTAAACATTATAAATATAATACATAGATAAACAAATTATAGAAATAGAACTAAGAATAGGGAAGGAAACTAGCCCCTGAAATACAGGTATTATATCCTAGTTTAGGGGCTAATGACCACTGTAAATTTGGTGCATGTAATATGTTTATCAATAAAGATTATTATTATTATTGTGGGGTATCTATATAGTTTTCTCATCTGGTTGGGTTCTATAAATATATAATTTTAAATGAAAATGAAAAGATATATATACATAAATATCAATAACATAAAATAAATATAAAAATACATAAATAAATAAAAGCCCAACCAGATGGAGGCCCTCGGCAGGGGAGACCAAACGGCCGAGGGTTAGGGGGAAAGGGAAAGAAACCGGCGGACGATGCGGGCGGTATCGAGGAGCACCGCCTTCTGCATTTGAGCTCGGAGCGGTCCGCCACGTAGTCCCAGTCGCCTCAGATGACCCGAGAGGCTGACTGGGATTAGCCCGTTTGCAGAGACGACTACAGGAATAATTTCGGTCGGCAGACCACCCCACATGTCGGTCACCTCGTGAGCCAGGTCCAGATATTTTGTTTGCTTGTCTGTTTCGGCTTTCACGAGGTTCTCGTCATACGGAATGGTAATGTCGACCAAAAATATCCTTGACTGTGCCCGGTCCATCAGCACAATATCAGGCTTATTCGCAAGAATAGTCCTTATTAATTAATTTCAACCAGTTACCACTAGTATATATAAAACACACAAAAAGTGTATCATTTTAAATAATCATTTCATCATCTAAAAATCCTTTTGAATACTCCGTAGTGATTCCAAAAATAAGTTCAGTCAGCTGAATCAGGTAAACGCTTGTACACGGATTATCAATTCGTATCTATATCCATTTCTTTTTGTAATTCTCTTGTATATACTTGAGATTGAATATCTAATTAAAAAAATACACTCAATTGATAAAAAAATAAACACTTGAGGCATTGTACAGTCTTAAGAATGTAGAAAACATATTAAAATAAGCCAATTTACCTTGTAGGTCACGTGCTCTAGACTTTGAGTATTCTAGACCAGATCTAGACCAGATAATATTATTATTATTATTATTATTATTTCGAGCCCCTTTTTTAGTATATTTTAAAAATACGAAAATTTAATAAAAAAAATTAATAAATTATATATATATATATATATATATATATATATATATATATATATATATATATATATATATATATATATATATATATATATATATATATATATATATAATATACATCGGACATCGTAATATGTCCTCCTTGAAGTATATTTTTATTTTTCAGACGTGTAAGTATTATCTTCATGATGTTTTTTCAATACCGAGCACCTGCTAAATCAGCACTTCAAATCGCTTCCGCTCGTTTTTCGTCCCGTTCTAACCCCTCAAGTACTACGCATACACAACGTAAGTTTAGCGTTGTACAAATGACCGATAAAAATAAATTCCCTTTATTTAATTCTTCGAGAAATCGGATTTTGTTTTCCCCAATCGTTAGGTACCTACAGGAGAAAACGTCTTAATAATTCAGATTTTTTTGATAGATCCGTGGGGTGGGTGTATTGAATTATCGAATCTTTATTGGATTTGGCCCAAAATATTCGGGTATAATTTCATACGTTTTATCCAATTATTGGGCAAAGCTTTGAAGGGATGTTAAAAAAGTACTTTTTAGTAATGAAACCTTATCGTCAGTTATGTTTCGTGTGAAAATCGATGCTTATTTTCTACAGATTCAATTTCAACAAGATCCGTGAATGATACAGATTCTTTCGCAAAAGGTTATTTATTAGTCGACTTTTCAAAAGGAGTACTCACAATTTTGATTGTGTTGTTTTTGTATATTTTTTTGTATATATACGCGATATTTATGGCCGATTGTGAATCGATTTCAATAATTCTTTTTTCAAAATTTGTAGTTCAGGGGTTATGAAGAAAAAACTCTACTTTGTAGGAGTTAAATAAGGGAGTAAACTATTTAATGTAACTATTTGCACTGCATCGATCGATATTTCTTAGTCCACTCGAAAGGTTAAAAAATTCTATAACTTTCAACTTTTTTTGTTAAAAGTTAATTTTTTTAGTACTTTTCTTCGTTGACTTCTGACTAGATCTGGTCTAGAATACTCAAAGTCTAGAGCACGTGACCTACAAGGTAAATTGGCTTATTTTAATATGTTTTCTACATTCTTAAGACTGTACAATGCCTCAAGTGTTTTTTTTAATCAATTGAGTGTATTTTTTTAATTAGATATTCAATCTCAAGTATATACAAGAGAATTACAAAAAGAAATGGATATAGATACGAATTGATAATCCGTGTACAAGCGTTTACCTGATTCAGCTGACTGAACTTATTTTTGGAATCACTACGGAGTATTCAAAAGGATTTTTAGATGATGAAATGATTATTTAAAATGATACACTTTTTGTGTGTTTTATATATACTAGTGGTAACTGGTTGAAATTCGACAGTAGTTCATAAAAATATTAAATTTGCTCTACTTATTTCACCTTCAAACTGCACATTAATATAACAACCTAAATTCAATTAAGTATTTTTATCATAGCATACTCGACAAACTATTGAAAATGGTACATTAGAAATTTCACAAAGTTCATAGCTCATTTAGTCAATCTGTTAAGTAAATATCTCTACTCCGTGCAACTCTTTGACCACAGACTATTAAGTGTTTGACATTGGCTTTACAGAATCAAATATCAAATATTGGCTTTTTAATTTATTTAAATATTAGCTTCCTGCACTCCTTCTCCATATGAACTTTAACTATGCCAAATCTCACTCTCCTTTGTGCGCGCAGTATTATTAAAATTAGCGTTTACAAATAACTTAAGTCTTTAAAATATGTTTCTTACCTTCATAATGAGCCCGGAATCCCCTATGCGGCTTCGGCCTTAAGCCTGGTTGATAGACGACGGTAAGCCGGGACCCAGTCGACCTCATCATCGGACCCTTTCCAGAGCCGCAAATCCGTCCTAGAACGGGCGCGTTCGGCATGTACCCGTCTCGGACCTCTACCCACTCGGAGCGGCATCCGTCCGATTTGTGAATGTCGATTTCTATAAACAGACACAGTATGATCATTTATGACTGCAAATTCATTTTGAGCTATTGCTTTATAAACATACTGACCGTGAAGAGACTGCACGCTAAAGAAAATAAATAAAAAAGAAAAAACTAGAAAAACAAAATAGGAACAACTCACGCTATCGGATGCGTGCACACCCACATAATATATTTAATATAGTTTTGCTGTGATAAAATCGATGCCATTTTTGAAAAAGTGGAGCAAGATTGGCGTATTAGTAGTTACGATATACCCAAAGAATTGAGAATTGACCACAAAACAGTTTTGAATTATTTGAAAAAGTCTGGCTATACAAATAAGGTTGATATTTGTGTACCACACGAACTCACTGAAAGAAACCTAATGAATCTTGTACTCATTTGCGTTTCTCTACTGAAACGTAATGAATACGAACCATTTTTAAAAGATTGGTCACTGGTGACGAAAAGTGGTCAAAGGGTAATCAAGCTTCACTGTGTGTAGCGAAACCCAGATAAAAACGCAATAGGGTGATGCTGTTGGTATGGTGGGATTGGATGCGTATTATTTATTATGCGCTTTTATCGCCAGTTAAAACCATCGATTCCGATCTCTACTGCCAATAAATAATGAGACTCAAGCAATAAATTGAGAAAAACCAGCGAAAATTTATCAATAGAAAGGAGTTCTTTTTCATCCTGATAAAGCCAGACCACACCACATCTTTGGCCACTCTGCGAAAATCGAGAGAGCTTTTTAATGCACTCACCATCACCATGCAGTTTTGACCTTGCACCCTCAGACCTTCACCTGTTCCAGTCTCTTCAAAATTATTAGGGTAGTGTTAGGTTAACATCAAGAGAGGACTGTTAAAACTACCTATCGCATGCATTTTTTGATCAAAACTGTATGGTGGGACCATTTACACAGCAACGGGATTATATCGCTACCTACAAGATGGCAAAAATTTATTGAATAAAATGGCACATACGTGTTATAATTAAATGTAATTAAACTTTGAAAACTCCACACAACTTTGAAAACACCACACTCTTAATCTCATGGCTGTTAGACGGGAGATGAAGCTGCAGTCGTCAGCAGATTTGACAGCATACAGGCAACTGAGCAGATAGATTTCCAAATGTATGCGTCAGGACTTACGCAACTTTAATACAACCCGTGTTGAAGAAGCGATTGAGCGGAACCAGGGCTTCAAAGTCTTTTCCAGAGATCTGTCTGCCATAAGGAGCCAACTGTCAAAACTGAAAACTGACTGTGGCGGCATCGTTTCCGGGACAACTGAGATTTTAAGTAAGATTGAAAGGTTCTATGGGCAGCTGTACTCATCATCGTTGGATCCAACGATGATTTGTAGATCCAAGAGTCGATATATGCAGTCGATGGATGCAGGTGGCTCAGAACTGTGCTTCGTGGCATTCCTTGGGGGAGGCTATGTTCAGCAGTGGACTTGTGAAGGGCTGTAATGGTGATGATGATGAAATTTTGAAAAAAAAATGTCATGAAATTGTATATAAAATACGAAGAAATTTTTTTCCCGACCTTATATACATATATGAAAAATTAATAAACAAATTAAATCTATAAATTTCACTTCCACCGGCAGATTAATAGCGCTTTAGTTAAACAACCGCACTCGGCAACTATCCCCGCAATGGCCAGCGAATATTTACGAGCCGAGCTTTCGAACCGCAAATTTTCAATGACCCTTCCGCTTTCCAGCTTGCCTGAACAAATAGAGGCGTCACAAAGACTGCGGGTCAGTGCAACAGTTCTAATTACGGTGGGTGGATAAGGTTGAGCAGGAAACCGCTGTTGGCCACCAATATCGCGAATTCAAGCACTAAGTTATTGCTTTCAGTACTTGTATCTAGCACGTACATTAATTTGTGCTTTTAACTTCAAGCGATTAAATATAGGCATTTTTTTATTTATACACATTTATCTATACAAACAAATAAAATAGAAGAGTCTGTTTGCAATGTTAAAATAATAGGTTTTACTAAATGCATATGAGAGTTTTTATGCTTATTTTAAAAAAAATTAAAAAAAAAACTGTCTGTCTGTCTTTTTGACGGCATGTCTTCCTGTTTGTTCCTGCTAATCTCCAAAATGGCTGGACAGATTTTGAAGGGACTTTCACTGGCAGATAACTAATGTTATAAGGAGTAACTAAGGCTACTTCTATTTTAGAAAAAGCACTAGGGGGTTCCGTGCAAAAAATATTCAAACCCATGAAATTCATTCGTAATAATTTTGACGCAGATGAAGTCGCGGGGAACAGCTAGTAAATAATAAACCAAAACGAGCGACGATGAATAATTACGCAGTGGAAGTGAGTGGCAGTGTTGTCAAGAAACATTCTATTTAAGGTGGGTTGACCATGGAAGGCCACTCTAACAAATAAACAGTTATTATTCGTTTATTTACCGGACAAATGAAACTAACGAATATTTAAGTAATACTTTGTTTTATTATGCAACATATAAACCATTTCTTTTTATTGTAGATTTAATCGATATTTATTAAACTTTAGTGTTAAATGACTGATTTATTATAATGGCCTTCCAAGAAGCCTTGTTCCTAGCAAGGCCATTTGGAAGAGTTCAATGAAACTTAAGTTCAATCAATATTGATTAAATCTGCAATTTAAAATTGGTTTATATATTATGTAATAAAACAAAGTATTACTTAAATATTTTTTAGTTTAATTTATCCAGTAAATAAACGAATAATAACTGTTTATTTGTTAGATTGGCCTTCTATGGTACACCTACCTTAGATGGAAATTTTGACAAATTTGGTTTATGTGTAAGAAGGCAAATAGTCCGTTATATAGTGAGAATTTATGAATGTTTGTACATATCTATAAAACGTAAAATTGTAATGTATAAATCACCCAACTGTCGAGGGTTGTGAGAGATAGTCGCGTCAAATAATTGTTATTCCGCATTGCACTTTTATACGTGGTAGAGACATGCTACACTTATGTTAGTATTATAGTTGTAGCACGAATGGGTCGGCTCGACCGGGGAAGGACCACGCTCTCACAGAATACCAGCTTAAAATAGCAGCTTAATGCTGCTGTGTTTCGTATGGTGAGTGTAGAGAACCGAATTTAAGGGATTAATCTATATCGGAGGCCTATCTTCAGCATTGTACATGGTCTGAAATGGTAACTGTATTATTTGTGTTGGCACGTGTACATTAATATTATGTAAAAAAAATATTGGCTCTGTTTGTGTTTTGATTTTTTCTTATTTAGTTTATTCAATTTATATTGGACGTATATTCAACTAACTTGAATTACTAGAAAGAGTAATCAATTAATATACTTATATAAGGAAATATAAGGCCCCTCATTTCGATAGGTTAGGTACTTCATATGATGCCTCGTTTCTGATTCTCCTGACAAAACGATACGATAGTATGATGTGAGACTCAGGTTAGGTCGAAAAACCTTAACTGATACAAAACGCTCGCTAAAACTATAACCATTAACTACGTTTTTTTTGTTTTTTTTTTTCTATAACATGATAAAGGTAACAACAGTCCATCTGACGGTAAGTAGATCCTGTGGTCCAGTGTAATCAAAATACAGATGTGTTGTCACACCCATGGACTAAAATGGAATGCCTCTATTCCAGTAAAAAGAACTAGAATACGGAACACAGCAGCATTAAGCTGCTATATTACGCTGGTGTTCTGTGAGAGCGTGGTCCTTCCCCGATCAAGTAATCCCATTCGTGCTACAACCATAATTAGCTACAGCATGAATCTATCACGTATGATAAGAAAAACTTCATAACCACAGCATACATCGAACGATACCAAATAGCTCTAGCACAATGTATGTTAAATCCGAAATTGATTTGATACAGTAAAAGCTCGCGAGTCGAAGATGTCATCGAGTGATTTATGTGACTGTGAGTTAAATGGGACGGGTGTGTCGCACGGACATAAATTAATGGGCTTTATCTGGTAACGAACATTTAATTAATTGTTCTAATTCAGAAACGGGCAAACCGAACACGAACGTTTATAACTGAATCAATATTGTATTTATAATTGAGACAAATTTTATATAGGTGATGACAAACGAGCACACAATCAACTTGATAGTAAGTGGTTGCTGTGACCCATAGACATCTACATCTATCCACGATTACGAATCAAAACGTAGATGCGTTGTAAACCATGAGGACTAAGATGGGATGCCTCGTTTCCAGCAAAATGGGACTTCGGTTCTCTATAGCTCAACGCTGCTGTGTTTCGTATGATAAGTGTACGCTGTTATTCTGTGAGAGTGTGGTCCTTCCCAGGTTAAGCCGACATATTCGTGATACTAATATGTCGGTATAATAATACTACTGATATAGCTCCAGCATGACTCTACCACGTCGAAGCCTTTAATTAAAAATTTCTGTGTTTTGGATTAACAGACTTAGTGCCCCTTATACATGTTTTTTTTGCCTTTCCGAACTACAAAAAACTTAATGCCAACTGGCAAGTTCTCTTTAGTGTGTACGTAATAAAAATTAGATTACTTGTATTGTTAATTATAATCTTAACCTTATGATTTCTTAAACTTAAGGGAACACCACACATTGAATACAAGTATTATTTACGGATTTTATCCCGTTTAATTACTACTTTAACTTATTTTTATTATCCCGACGTTTCGGGTACTTTACAGCACCCATGGTCACGGGGGGGGGGGGGGGGGCTGAGATGTTTGACGTCCAATGTCATAGTTAGTCCGGCTACCTTCAGTTTTTGAATATTAATTTTTGGTCCGATTTACGCAAAATGAGGTTATAGTATCATGACCACTGCAAGCGATAGCCAATATTTTTTTTCCAAAATATTAATGTACACGTGCTAAAACAAATAATACAGTTACCATTTCAGTCCATGTACACTGCTGAAGATAGGCCTCCGATATAGATTAGTGGTGGCGAAGTTTGGCAGGTGGGGTTACCAACTGCAGTTTTTTTATGTTTAGTCATCGATCACTAACAACTTTTTTATTAGTGATCGATGTGTTTAGTAGTTATTAGGAAGACGCTGTTGAACATCACCCGGTTTGTTTTCTACACTGTGGATATTCTCACACCACTATTACACGGGAAACACAAATGATATTACGTATTAAGCAAACGGGTAAATGTAGAAATTTAAACTCTCCCTTATTTACTAATGTTGTCAATGTTTTGGATTTGATCCCACAAGTCGGAAGTGCTGTCGAGTTGTAACAATTAATTATGTTTTCATTCACAGCTACAACCTATCCCATTAATTAAGTTCAGTGCGACACACGCGTTCTATTTCATCACATGTATAAGTAACATAAATACAATGACAATTCAGTAACACGGGCTTTTAATATGTTTCTTTTGCTTCAAAATAACTTAAATTGTTTTGAAGGTATGCTTTGTTGTAACAAGTATAGACGGCGAAAGTATAGCCCATTGACTGGAACTAGTTCTCTGATCATTTTCTAATTCATTTCGTTATAGTGGCGGTGTAACGATATAAACTATGCCATAATGATTGCGTATATTAAATGAAACTAATTTAACGGATTTCATCGCGTTTATGACCGATAGATCATCATAATTACATTTCAGTAGATTTAAAGAGGTTAAAATATGTTAAATATATTTTTTTATAGAATAAGGGTGACAAAAAGCACACAGTTCACTTGAGGGTAAGTGGATGCTTTGACCCATAGACATCTACATTTATCTTCAATTAAGAATCAAAATGGAGATGCGCTGCCAGCCCTGAGGACTAAAATGGAATGCCTCGTTTTCAGTAAAAAGGGTCTGCGGTTCTCTAAACTCACCATACGAAACAGCTGCTATTTTGCCCCGGGTTTGAGCCGACCAATTCGTAATACAATCACAGTATAGCTGCAGCATGGCTCTACCACGAATATAATATGCGGTTGTATACGCGCTAGAGCCACAATGAATGCGTAATAGCCAAGACCAGGGTAGGATAACGTTCACAGAGAATAAAACAGCATAAAATAGCAGCTATATCTATATGGAGAGTGAAGAGAACCTGAATACGGTGGAACTGATAGCAGTGAAGGGACCGGTGAAACCAATAAGGTAATGAACTTCTTTCGTCAGTCTACCTTATAGTAAGTGGATATGGAAATCGTATATCAGGTACAGAACCAACGGCTTATTTTGCTTTCCGAAACAGGGGAGTAAAACACCGCCAACTCCCTTAATCCGGGCTGCTAATGAGAATTTCTTGTCAGAATTAAATGCTTACTGATTTTTGACCTGACTTTGGAATCAAGTCAAGACCACATGGTCAGCAGTCGCATTTATTACCAGTAAACCAACGAGGGGTCTCTTTCCATACTAAACAAACATCATTGTTTTACGCTGTTATTCTGTGAGAGCGCGGTTTTTCCCAGTCGAGCAGATCCGTTCACTTTGAATAATAATAAAGCTACTGTGTAGTTCTATCACGTGAAAGATATAATTTTAATATATCTTGCGCAGCATTTTTACGTGGTAGAGCCATGCTTCTGCTGTATTGTGGTTGCAGCACGAATGAGTCGGCTCGACCGGGGTAGGACCACACTCTCACAGAATACCAGTGTAAAATAGCAGCTTAATGTTGCTGTGTTTCGTATGATGAGTGTAGAGAACCGGAGAACCTTTTTGCTGGAAATGAGGTATTCCATCTCAGTCCTCAGGGCTGGCAATGGCAACTCATCTGCATTTTGATTCTTAATTCAGGATAAATGTAGATGTCTATGAGCCACATCATCCATTTACCATCAGGTGGCCTGCATACCCGTTTGTCATCCTTATTCTATAAAAAAGTATGGCATTTGATAGTAAATGATGGTAGCGAATTACATATTATTATGTATGTCGGTTAATGATGCAGATCTGCATGGGAGTCTTCCTCAGAAAACATAACGTGTGGGTGAAATAGCGTCACGAGCAACAAGCAAAGTATTCCAGATCACGCAACTAATTTATTATGATTTAGTAGGTGTGAAATACAACGAGTTGTGCGATAGTTCCCATGTGACACACCATGAGCGTGCATCTGCATCAGTCTTGTCCGGGTCAATTTCGGTAAGCGTCACAAGCTGGGTGGAACGCAGTGGCTTACTAAACGCTTCGATCAGGGCATTTATATTCGATTTTGCATTTCGAATAATAACCGCCACTTGTCGCCATTTTCTTTACGTGGTGTGACCTCAGTGCGACGTCAGTTTCTTTGCTCGTAATCCTACTTCTGATGTCATTTGATGAGGCAGATCAGCTTGAGAGTATTAGTCAGAAAACATAATGTGTGGGTGAAATAGGTTTACGAGCAACAAACAAAGTATTCCAGATCACGCAACTAATTTATTATGATTTAGTAGGTACAATACACAACGAGTCGTGTGACATGTATGTCTTTGCATTAAAAGTTATCAAAATTACGTTCGTTCAACACAGAATTGTTAAATGGAAGCTACAATAAAACACAAATTTTGCCATTATAAAGCATTTTGACTGTTGTAAAATGGGACTAAGTTTGAAGCGTTGTAACGTTCCATTGAACTAATTAAATTGTGTACGGTCGTGTCAAATTTTATCAAAATATGAAAGAAACATTTTGTATAGGATTATTATTTGAAAATTTTGTTATACATTTCAAATAAATCATTCGAATATAATTTTACTTTTAATAGAAAGTAAAAATCGACAACAAAGAGCTAAAAAAGATAAAATAATTTCCACATAGCGGCTTCTGAAGTTGCAGCTAAAATATAGTTTTTTTTTAATATATTAAAGGTGACAATCGAGTAAACAGTCCACGTTTTTTTTAATAGAATAAAGGTGACAACAGAGCACACAGTCCACCTGACGGTAATTGGATGTTTTGGCCTATAGACACATACATTTGTCTTCAATTAAGAATCAAAATGCAGATGAGTTGCCAGCCCTGAGCAATGATTGAATGAGATGCAATGCCTAGTTTCCAGTAGGAAGGGTCTCCGGTTCTCTACACTCACCATACGAAACACAGCAACAGCACTAAGCTGCTATTTTACGCTGGTATTCTGTGAGTGTGTGGTCCTACCCCGGTCGAGCCGACCCATTCGTGCTCAACCACAATATAGCTGCAGCATAGCTCTACCGGTAAGTGGAGCTTATAAACATCGCTTGTCACAACTGAGGACTAAGATGTGTCGTTTCCAGCATAATGATGTGTGTAGAGAACCAAAGATGGTTCTCTACACACATCATAACACATCCGCAGTCATCTGCTATCTTACGCAGGTATATTGAAAGCGTGGCCTATCCCAGTCGAGCTAACTCATTCATGGTAGAGCAGTGCAGACACTATTATTGTTGCAGCACTGTTCTACCACTTGAAAAAGTAGTGTATAGAGGAATTAAAGCCCGGACTTCAGAAGCTGTTATGAATAAAATATTTTATCCTTTTTGTTCTTTGAAATCGACTCTAAGTATTTATTAACAATTAACTTTTTTTACTCTTTTGAGTGGAGCAAGGAAAGCTTGTGATAACCTTAAGGTAAGAAGTAAAATGTCGTTAATATAGTTACACTAAAGACTTCATATCTCATATTCTTAATACTAGAATAGAGTTTTTTCTCCAAATGTATATGAGACCAACTCTGATCTATAAACCTTTCTGATGTAGACCCTTTTTACCGAAGATAGGTGTAGATTCACAGCATCCACTTACCATCAGGTGGGCTGTGCGCTCACTATTTAATAAAAATAGAAAACAAAATAGACAATTGACGAGCGTGTAAATACTCACAAAAAGGGTACTCTCACAAAAAGGGTACTGTCAAATTGAGAGCCTCCATTTTCTTTCAATTTGCTTATAATAGATGTTCAATTTGATTTATGAATACTGAATATTTCATCAAATATACCATTGAAAACAATTAATAATGTCCTCCAGACCGAATTTCGGCCACGGCGGCCTGCCTCAACGGAGACTACCCATCGGCGCAAGACAGGATTATAGTGCCCAAATGTATGCGCAAGCACAGGTTCCGATGGGATGGTAAACCGGCACGACCGGAGAGAGATCAGGTTAAATTGCTATTTTACCTTTGTATTCTGTAAGAGCGTGGTCGTTCCCCGGTCGAGCCGAACCATTCGTGCTTCAACCATAATATAGCTACAACGTGGCCTTACCACGTATGAAAATTTTAAATTTAATTAGTTTTATATCACAAATAGATGTTTTAGTAACTAGTGACCCGCCCCGGCCTCCCTTGGATAGGATCAATAGTGTGGCGCTATTTCAATTTGAGATAATCAAAGTTAAGTGTTGTTTTTTTAATCTTCAAGTTTCCTGGATAAAATATAATCCAGGTCACTCCTGGAATTGCTCTCCATCTGTTTGTGAGGTTCCATCGCAATCGGTTCAACCATTTCAAAGATTAGACCAGACAGACAGACAGGCAATTTAAAAATGGTTATTTATAATATTAAGCTTTTTATTTGTCTCAGTTTGCACATGTTATTAAAATGTACAAATATAAATCATCACAAATTTAACTTAAAATGTTTTTAAGGTAACTTTAACTTAGGTAACATAAATGTAATGAGACAAACTGGCCTGTGACTCAGCTTAGCTGTGTGGTGATTTTAGGTCACCGCTGGTATTCTGCCACAGCCGACTATTTTAAAAATACACAGTATCTTAACCTAATTTTGGCATATATTATATATTTGGGTAATACAACTAAAGAATAGACTAAAATATTTATTCATATGTGCTATGTAAATTTAGGTAAAGGAAACAATCGCCTCTGAGCCTACCAGAAACTTCAACAACTCTCAATGGTATTAGCCCAAAGATTTTTTGAAAATCTAAGATGAATCATGAACTTAAGAACATCACTGTTAAAAAGCATTACTATTGTAAGAATTAAGTCTGTAGTCTGTAGTTTTTCATGTCTTATAATAATAATAATAATAAGCCCCCTCCTCAAGTGAAGGTGAAGGCCTCCTCTAAAGGATACCATGTGTCTATCTTGAGCTATTTGCGGCCAGCAGGTACCAGCTATTTTTATCAACTCGTCTGCCCATCTCGTGTAGGGTCTGCCTTTGAGACGTTTGCCGATTGGACCCTTCCACGTTGTTACCCTGGTGGTCCATCTCTAGTCCATTAGCCTCGCTACGTGGTCAGCTCACTTCCATTTTAGTTTTTTAGCTTTTTTATTGAACTTAAACATACAAGGATTGCCCATGTCAATTATCCAAATATATTCATATCTTAATTACCTGCAAATAACACACTGCGCCCAAAAGAAGTACAGTAATTACGGTATCACTGAAAGTATTTCAATTTTAATTATATGTATAGATCACATAAGTGTATAATCATTTTGGAGACCAACTGTTTTCAGGTTTATTTAACTCTAACGGTCATTAGAGTTTTTTGCTCCGGAACAAAAGTTTCTAACAGTGATAAATCTACGAAAGAGCCATTTAGGTGCATGTTCACCGTGATCTATATTGCCTCATGCATGTGCAATAAAACAGCAAATTAGAAATATAGCCTGGCGACTAAAATGCGCTTTAAAATTTATGTATCTAGCTTTCGTATTTTTGTCTGACAAATATTTATGTTGACGACCGATGGTAGAAAGTCTATCGAAATAGACCGCATACAAATAACTCAGGTTTATAATAAAGCAATACCAAGGCGTGTAGTTGCGGTGTAAGAATATTGTAAGAATATTCAATCCCCCATATCGTTCGTGGGTGTCATGAGAGGTGATAGAGGTAAACAAAATATTTAAAAGTGCGCAATCGCAAAATCTCTCCTACGAGACAATCAAGAGGGGAGGCTCAATGTTCACAAGTGGTTTTTTAATTGGCTGTTATAATACGTGAATGAATGATTACCAAGCAGGCTAATGAGCATGGTATGGGCAACTGTTTTCAAAAATAAACGCATTTTGGGATAGACGTAAGTTTAAAAAAAAAAGATATTGTGTCTGTTGTAAGATATAGATACACCTGACGACAAGCGGTAATGAAGATTTGGGTAGTACGCACTAGCTTATTAATTAACATGAAAAACTATTTAAAAACAAGCTTTTATTGAAACGACCTAAAAAACCGGCCAAGAGCGTGTCGGGCCACGCTCAGTGTAGGGTTCCGTAGTTTCCCGTCCGTCACAATAAGTGTTATGAGTTTAAAGGTGGGTATCCATTATGTTCGCGCTCCAGCGGCGCTCCGCGCTCCTGCAACTGCTCCCGGTAGTGGGTACTGTTGTTTCCATCCAAGTTCAAAATGATTTTCCTAGAAAGTCCTTATAAAGTTCTACTTTTCAGATTTTTTCAAATTTTCTAAACTTATGGTTCAAAAGTTAGAGGGGGACACATTGTTTTTTACTTTTGGAGCGATTATTTCCGAAATTATTGACATTATCAAAAAATGATTTTAGCAAACTCCTATTCATTTTTAAATACCTTTCCAACAATATATCACACGTTAGGGTTGAAATTAAAAAAAAATCACTTCCCACTTTACATATAGGGGGGCTACCATAATAAAACATTTGTTTCCAATTTGTATTTTACCACTGTCGGCGTGATTGATACACATATTGGTACCAAATTTCAGCTTTCTAGTGCTAACGGTCACAGAGATTAAGCGAGGACGGACAGACGGACAGACAGACATGGCGAAACTATAAGGGTTCCTAGTTGACTACGGAACCCAAAAAGGAAAATAAACTTTAAATAAAATTAAACCCATCAATTAATTTGTCACAGATTTATCTGTTTTATAAGCGTATTTTTTTCTTAGAACTAACTTTTGGCCGTGAAAGCTCCCGCCGGGCAAGGTGTTCTGCCCGAGGAGCGGCCAACGCTCCGTGTGATAGATCGGAGCTTTTTTTTTCTTATAGAAGAGGGGGCAAACGAGCATGCGGCTCACTTGATGTTAAGTGACTACCGCCGCCCATGATCAACCGCAACACCAGGGGAATTGCAGGTGCGTTGCCGGCCCTTTAGAAAGGAGTAAGCTCTTTTCTTGGAGGTCCCCAGGTCGTATCGGTCCGGAAAAATCACCGGTGGTAAACTATTCCACAGAGAGGTCGTACGCGGAAGAAAACTCCTTTTGAAACGTACAGTGGTGGACCGCCAAGCATCCAGATGGTGTGGATGGTATCGGGACGTTTGCCGCGTAGTGCGGTCACGAAATTTGGCGGCTGGGATTAATCCGAACAATTTCTCAGAGCACTCTCCATGGTATAAGCGAAAGAAAATGCAAAGGGATGCAACATCTCTTCGCAGTGCCAGTGAATCGAGTCGATCGGAAAGCACTCGGTCGTCGACGATTCGAACCTCTCTGCGCTGGATGCGGTCAAGTGGAAGGAGCTGGTACTGGGGAGCCCCAGCCCAGAGAAGGGAACAGTATTCCATGTGCGGCCGAACCTGCGCCTTGTAAAGTTGCAGGTGGTGTGCCGGCATGAAACACTGTCCCGCTCTGCTGAGCACACCAAGCTTTTTAGAGGCCAATTTGGCCTTCCCTTCCAAGTGACCACGAAACTGCACGTCACTCGATATGTCGACGCCGAGGATTCCGATACTGGGTGAGGCAACAAGGGGAGTGCCTTTAAACTGAGGGGATACGACAAAGGGGTTCTTTGCTATTCTTTGGGTTTTTAGCTATTCTAAATACTTCGGAACTTTGATAGCGCGATTTAGGCTTCGATGTGTTTCGCTTGTGGCGCGACGATAGCACCGCCACAAACTAGTTATGTCAATATAAAGTTACATATTATTGTATTCTTATTTATGTATTAACAGGTAAATCTCGCGATAAGATTTTGTATCATATAAATTGTGTAATGTAATAAATTGATGGGTTTGATTTAATTTCAACTTTATTTTCTTCTTTTTAGAGCTATTTCTATTTCAATAAAAGTTTGTTTTAAAAATATTTTTTACTATTAATTTATTTTTTAGTTGTTGGTGGACATGTTTTTAATCCTGTTAATATAATTTAATGCATCATTGTTGGTTTTTGATCGCAATTTTAGATCCACCATCTTGAATTTTTTTTATCGCCAGGGGTTGCCCTTGTCGATCCCTAAAACATATGTTCGACCATCACAAAACTATCTCTAACCTTTGCCAAGCTATAACTTTATATATAATATATAAATATAATCTTTATTGATACACACTGAATATGTGAAATCTCTGATTGTTGAACTAGTCATTATACCTTTATGTACTCTTTAAAATTGGTATGGTGGCAGTCTTGTTTTTTTGAATTTTTTTCACCACCGCCAGAACTTGCCCAGGGTGTAGGCTGATAGTAGTTAAGATGCGACCCCGTTAATTCTTCCCGTTTAGACGGACAGTATTACACACCATGTTATCGAAGAGCTAAACGCAGACATCATTTTATTCGTATTCTTCTCAGAGAACCCTTTCATTTGATATATCATGGGGGTGAATAGAAAAACACAGTCCGCTATTTTTGGTTGTCCACCACATTGAATTAGAGTGACATAATTTTATTTTCGTATTCTTGTCAACAAACTTTTTCATTTTATACCCAATCATGGGGGTGCACAAAAGACAGTCCGCTATCTTTGGGTGTCCAACATATTGGATTTAGAGTGACGTTATTTTTTTTCTCAGTAAATTACTGATACCCATATCATGGGAGTCCATAGAAAATAACTAGACTGCCATCTTAAGCCGTCTGCCATATTGGATTGTGTGATGTCATTTAGCCAACCATGTATTTTCATCCAAACTGAACATGTGTGCAAAATTTGAGCTGTACATCGGTTGAGGATAACTGCTTTAAAATTTAGTTGAAATATTTGACTTCAACAAACGTACATTGCAAGTAAAATAAATTAATTAATAAAAAGAGTTACTTACTGCCGCGTTGGTCTAGTGGTCGTACATGCGGTTGCTGGATCATAAGGTCTTGGGTTCGGTTGAAAAGATCCTTGATAAATTCGCTATCAACCTCTTATACATACAAAAAATTTTAGTTTCCTCGAAAATTTACCACTTTACCTCTAAGATATGTATTACGACTAAAGCAAAAGATAGAATACGCTCTTTAAAATTGGTATATTTTATTTCTCCACTCTATTAATTCTGCCAATTTTTTTTAGCTAAATATAATTTTTTACATTTCGCAGAATGGCCAAACGAATTAAATTTTCAATTTTAGCATAATGTGAAATGAAATTACTTGGGGGAGGCCTATGTTCAACAGTGGACTTGTGAAGGGCTGTAATGATGATGATGATGATGGTGAAATGAAAGACTTTAGAAATAAATAACACCTCTTTTTAAGCATCATATTCTATTCTTTAATTTACTCGTACATATCTTGGCAATAAAGTTGGAAATTTTAGATCAAAATTGAAAAATGATAAAAAAATATTCCGTGACAGCTTGCATTGAAACTATAGGTGATATCGCTCTTGTATGTAACATTTATTAAGGATCATTTCGTACCACCACACATTTTATGTATTGTGTATGGTTTTCCTTGAAATTGAAAAAAAAACCGCGTTTTGAGACAATTTCGGGGACGCGGGGGACGGGGTGGCGCTCAACCGGGTGTGGGAGGGAGAGCGAACAAAATCTCTCGCTCTGTAACGTACATATGCCGATAGATAAAAGTATTTGAATAATTTTGCCGATTTTTTCCACACATTGCTATCTATAACGTTTGAAGTAATAGGAGCTTCCACTGCTGGTCGCCCTCGGTTCTCATCGGGTGGCTGGCGTTTATGCGGTTACGTACCGAGCCGATTGTTATATTATTTACATTTTTCATTACCTCTAATATATACCATAAAATATGTATCTAAATAATATGCCATAAAGAGCAAAGTTCATATTCATTAAATTGTCTTTATAATGAAGTAGCTTTCGTCCGTAAGGATTAAAATGTCATGCCTAAATAAAAAATAATTTAAATGTCATGCATAAATTACTTCTTTAATTTTCAATATTTTTTTTATCAAAAAATATACTTTATGTATAAGAAATAGGCATATGGTATTGCGGACTTTTTTTAGATGGAAGAAAGAATTATATCTATATCGTCAAATGTATCGTCAACGCACACGCACAAAACATATCGAGAATGCTTTTTCTTCTGACTTGCTTAGCAAAAAATTAAAATTTATGGGTACCTCTGAGGTGTGGCCTAATGCTCGTCACCCATGCTATTCCTCGTAAATTTGGCTCTACTATACAAAAAGAATTTTTCAAATCGGACTGGTAGTTTTAGAGATTAGCGTGTTTAAATAAAAAAAAAGAAACAGAAAAATCTTCCGCTTCATTATAAGTATAGATAATTAAAAAAGTGTTAGTATTAGCGGACTTAATATCTTTAAGCTTTCGCTGACAGTGAATGCGAGCTTAAAAAAATAACATAAACGCTTCAGATCAAATGACAAAATTGCGCTACAAAATCCGCGAGAGTCGGCGAGGCAAACTCTCAAAGTTTGTTTGTTTCACCAAGGCAACGCCCCAACTCACAGATCCGTTACGATGGCTACCATTTTGCTTTGTGATACTTGATCATCCTCCATATTTGCCAGATCTTGCATCTAGTGATTTCTATTTGGTTGAATAATATGAGGTTGAAGGAGCATCTAAGAGAACATAGAATAGTTAAAAATTAAGCAGTGGTCACTGCAGTACAAGAATTTTAGGGGGAGCAGGATAAATAGATCTTTAGGAAGGAAATTTTACTTAGAAAAAAGACAGCCCAGGTATAATTGCACTATAGGGTATAATATTTATCGAAAAATAAAATAAGTTTTAAAAATATTTACCTGTAATATAGTCATTTTAATTTTTCAGACTCCAGTACATGGAATTGAATATGACATTGTATGCAGAACGAAATTGATTTTCAACGGTGTGTAAACAACGTTGAAAGGTTGATGCGGTTGTGTATCCAATGAATAGGAAAATTGGATGTAATTAATTGAACAGAAATTGTGGTGCGTTAAAATTTGTGCGTATTCTGCCACACGGCAGATGTATATGATTTTATCAGATACATACGAGTAGTACGCGTGAATATAATTTAAATATTGAAACATTTTTTATTATCCCATATGGGAGATTTTACCATAGTGGCAACGTTTGGCCGGCGCGTTGGCTACCGCAGTTGGAACGAAGTTCCTTGTCGCGCGTTGCGAAAGGGGGCTAGACGGAAAAAATTAAGACCAAAAGTTGTAACGACACTTTTTGCTATAGTTGTAAATAATTAATCCTGACAGTGTTTCTGCACAAGTTCCGGATATTGCTGACGGAGTTAGGTAAGTAGAGATTGCATACAGACAATAATAAATGCTTATGTATTTTTAGCAAGTACGCATTATATCCTCTCTTTACTATAGTGCTAACCAAGTCATACGCGTTATAATCTCTCCATTATTGCGTGTTTAGCAAGTGTATGCGACATAACTTTAATAAATTTAAAAGCAAATTATATTTTTATATTACAATATCAATGCGTATGTATTTAGAAAGCCGTGCGTGTTCTAATTCTAACCTATACGCTGTTGTGTTTATGAAGTCGAGAGTATATATATATATATATATATATATATATATATATATATAAAGGAACTTCGTTCCATCCGGGAGTCTCAGTTTCCCTCTGTCGCCCTTTATACGGGACAATATGAGGTAGTGGATGTTCTTTTCTTATATAGGATAGGGTGACAAACGAGCACACAGTCCACCTGATGGTAAGTGGTTGTTGTTGCCCATAGACATCTATATCAATACTCGATTAGAAAGAAAGAAAGAAAGACCTTTATTCACTGGAACTGTACACATCACAAAAACAAAATAATAAACAGTTAAAAGTTAGCAGATTAGTATTACGAGTGATGTGGTGTGCATCGAGCCAGTGAAAAGGTTATGACTCAGCGTAATGCTGCAGGATAACCTACAGCGCTAATGAATTTCAATTTCAAAAAAATTACAAATGTACAAAAATAAAAAATGCAGATGCGTTGTTACCCGTGAAGACTAAGATGGAATGCCTCGTTTCCATTAACAAAAAAGAAAAACAAGGAGAATAATAATAATATACCATATTATTCATGAAGGTCGTTCAAGGTTTATTTGCGTGATAGACTTCAAAAAGAGGAAAACTCAGCCCAGCGGATCATCAAGCTGAAGAGGCAGTGGGCCGGCCATATAACTTAAAAATCGACAATCGATAGGGAAGAAAGGTTCTCGTGCAGCAGCCTCGTATTGACTGTAAGACGATCCTCTACTAGATGGAGTGATGACCTATTGTGAGATACATAATGTCTTTGCATGCAGGTGGTTCAGAACTGTATCACTAATGGGTCAGCTCGACCGGGGTAGGACCACGCTCTCAAATAATACCAGTATAAAATAGCAGCTTAATGTTGCTGTTTTTTGTATTGTGAGTGTAGAGATCTGGAAACCCTTTTCTGGAAACGAGGCATTACATGTTAGGCCTCAGGAGTGACAACGCATCTACACTTTGATTCTTTATTAAGGATAGGTGTAGATGTCTATGGACCACAGTATCCATTTACCGTCAAGTGGACTGTGTTACCGTTTGTCAACCTTTTATTAAAAAAGGTGAGTCCAACATAGATTTCGCCATTTAAATAATAATTTGTTGCATATTGGTTCCTTACTTTAATTTTTATAATTACCCGCCTTCAAAAAGGGAGGAGGTACAGTTTGACAGTATTTTTAATGAGTGTTACCTCTGAACTTTTTTCTAGGTGCGCCGATTTTGATGCTTCGTTTTTATTTAAAAGCTGGTACTTTTTATGTGGTCCCATATGCGTTATTTGGTGAAGATCTGATTAGTAGTTTTTGAGTTATCCTTAATAATGTGTATTTAATTGACTTCGATTGGATTGATTATGTTCTGATTTTATTTATATCAAAGTTGGTTGTACAAAATTTTTAATTTTACCACTTGTTAGATAAGGTTCAAAAATTTAGCCGAACACGAATATTCGGCCGAATATTAGGCAAAGCCTACGTCAAACCGAATGTTCGATATAATAGAGGCCATAGCTTGCATGTAAAGTTTATAAGACAATTAAGTACTATTTTCTATGAATAATTTTTATCTTTTGTCGTTAAAGTACTACTGTTCTCGAAATAAATCCAGTATCTCAAAAACATTAAACTTTACAGTAAATTATTTACCTTACGAAAAAATACAACTATGTAAGATTTTTTATATAGGATATAAGTGACAAACGAGCGCACTGTCCACCTGATGGTAAATGGTTGCTGTGACCCATCGATTACGAATCAAAATGCAGATGCATTGTCACCTGTGAGGACTAATATGGAATGCCTCATTTCCTGTAAAAAAAGGGTCTCCGGTTCTCTAGACTAACCAAACGAAACAGAGCAGCGATTTTACGCTAGTATTCTGTGAGAGCGTGGTCCTTCCCCAGTCGACCCATTCGTGCCACAACTATACTACTAATATAATTGCAGCCTGGCTCTACCATGTAAGATGAATCAATCACGCTCAGTCACAAAAAAACTCAATACGGCCTTTAGTACCTACCACTTTGCAGAGCATTCGGTGAATTAGCCGAATATTCAATCGAATACGAATATTCGGTAAACCTGCCGAATAAGCCGAATATCGAATATGAAACGAATATTCGGCTCACCCCTTATGATAATATTCATATTATTTAGTTTTAATATTTTAACTAAACTTAAGTACGAAAATTACATCGCGGCACCGGAAGTCCGGAACAATACCATAATGCCGATCAAATAGTACAGAGGCTGAGAACGTTCATCAAAGCATAGTCGAGTCCAATCCCACATATAAACAGCGGAACCATTTGTCACAGTAGATCGCGGGACATTCACTTAAACGGCCGCTGTCCAAATATATTGTTCGAATGACAACAATATCATTGCTGTGAGAAGGGTTACGGACCTTTATGAATGTAATGAAGGGAAAGTGTTTGAGATCGCCTTTATTGCGGCTGTTTGAATGTAGGATATATTGTCGTTCATTGTTTGTGGAATTTTAATAATCTACGCGTATATCTATACTATAATATTATAGAAAATAGATTTTTTTTATTTGTTTGTTTGTACTGAATAAGCTTTGAAAGTACTGGACCGATTTGAACGATTTTTTCAGCAATATAAAGTTTAATTATCAGGCAACATATGCTATAATTTATTTTATAAAAAATTAGAGATCCTTAAGAAAATTGCAATAATGTAATCCTAAGTAGCTGAATTTTGCTTAAAAAACGAAGAGAAAACTATTGATGATACATTAAATTTATGTACGACATGATTATAGTACTCATTAGTACCTACAAAAATCCGAGTGGACTATCTAACTCTCTAACACAATAGTAGCTTTCGAGCTTTAAAATTTAATTAGATGCCGGTAGAAACAAGTGTTGGTTACATTCGTATCTTAGTATTAATTCTTATTCAAATAAATATTTTTATCATCAAAGATATTTATGTAGCAGTAAAATACTTTTTAATACATTCGATTTTGGCATTTATTTTCCAAGTTATCAAAAGTATAAAATTCTTATTCAAATAAATAGTTTTATCATCAAAAGTATTTATGTAGCAGTAAAATACTTTTTAATACATTCGAATTGGACATTTATTTTCCAAGTTATCACAAGTATAAAAATGCAATACGCGAACCGTTCGACGCCGCCGCGACGTTCCTTACTCTATAGAGTGGACGTTTATTTCCACCATTATTTCTTCTGCGTTAGCAACGGTACCGACTAACGATTTATAAAGATAGTGACTTTAAACGAACACGTAGATTGGTTGTGAGAATCGACCACTGAGTGAGTCGCGGTTAGATACGAACACTCATAACTGAAGAACAGGCAAGTATTCTTGTGAAAAAATATAAAAAAGTTTACAGTAGCTTTTTGATTTCCCTGTTGTTTGATACAAATAAATATATTTCTGATTCTGTCACATTAATAATTCCTACATCAGATACATGTAAGTTGGCACGTGTGGTTTGCTTTGTTTGCAAGTATTCTTGTGGAACTCTTATCGTAGTTGTTAACTTCCAATCGTTATCACACGTACACGGATGGCGACGTAGACGACGAACATAGACTTTCTGTAAATACTGCATTAAAACTTTATCGACTTCCTGTATAACATTTCGTCACTGCAAACAGTAGAGGACCGTAGTACCGGTTAGATGATGCTCGAAAATCTTTATTCCACATAAGTCAATCGATTTCCCGAGCTAAATGGTAAGCCTTTTTTACTTCTATTAGTTTTGCTTGATGGCGTCAAACGAAAACACGACGTGGGAAACAATGAATATACGGTAAAAAAGTTAAAATTATAATTGTTAATGAAACATTACATTTGTCATAAAACTGTGGGTTAATTAGAAAATAATAATAACGTATTATATTATTGTAGTGGTGGTTAAGAATATCGACTACCGCATATTGTCCCATGGGTATTGTTAAAAGTAACCAAGGTAACGATACGAGGAGACGAGCAGCAGTATCTACCTTATAACAACCACATGTTTAAAACTGCGGTTGCCTACCCGCATGGCAACTGTCGCAAATTATGTAATTTATGGAATAATCAAAGTTCAGCAGTGGATTTTGATACGTTACTAATTAATGAATGAGTTATTGCGAATATAACTTCAAGATTACTTAAGCAGAGAATATTTATAAGAATTTTGATGTCGAATAAAACTATTATTTACGGATTTTATCGCGTTTAATTACTTTAATTTATTTTTATTATTATCCCGACGTTTCGGGCGCTTTACAGCACCCATGGTCACGGGGGGGACTGAGATGTTTGACGTCCCAATGTCATTGTTAGCCCGGCTACCTTCAGTTTTTGAATTTCGTTTCAGAATATCTGCAGTCTGTGAACATGTTCAGGATCGTCCCCACCATTACATCAGATTTGATAAACCACAAGTCCTCGCAAAGGAACACCGATTCCTACCAAGGATGATACGTGAGGCTATTGAAATTAAAAAACATCCTAATTTCAATAGAGAAGATGGTTGGGTGCTGCCATCTGCTTGGGATCCTATAATTAACAAAATTAAACCCAAACCCAAGCATACCACTGCAAGACTTGAAGATACTGTAAGTTCGTTTTGCGTAAATCGGACCAAAAATTAATATTCAAAAACTGAAGGTAGCCGGGCTAACAATGACATTGGGACGTCAAACATCTCAGTCCCCCCCGTGACCATGGGTGCTGTAAAGCGCCCGAAACGTCGGGATAATAATAAAAATAAATTAAAGTAATTAAACGCGATAAAATCCGTAAATAATAGTTTTATTCAATGTGTAGTGTTCGCGTAAATTTAAGAAATCATTAATTTTGATGTCCTTCAGTAGTGGTTGTAAGGACATCGGCACAAAAAGTACGTGGGAGAGCGTTACTCATGTGGTTAGGTTCTTTAGGACATCATCTGGTTTTTGAAAAGTAGATGAACATTGTATTAAACAATCTATTTATAATTAAAACTGTGAATGCAGTTAATCAAAGTGTGAATCAGTGTGATCAGCTTGATGGCTAATCGATTTAAAAAAAAACCGTAAACTCCTACACTAGGATTATTTCCTGCACGTGGATAAACATCCAGATCCGAAACAATAATTTAGGCTATACAAATATTTAATGATTTCTTATATTTACGCGAACACTACAAATTTAAATAATATTAGTTTTTACGGATTTTATCGCGTATATTAACTAAAAAAAGTAAATATACGCGATAAATTCAGTGAAAACTAGTATTATTTATACAAATACTTGTTCATTATGGGAATCGAACTGATTGGAATAGAACGTAAGAGCACTACGCTATGAATTACTCATTTAATTCATTCAACGTGTGTTTGACGTGTCTCGGACTTTTACGGTGTGCACAGTAAGGAATTAGAATTCGTTACATGCGTTAATCTTCCCAGACCGTTACCATCATCATGATTACAGCCTTTCACAAGTCCAATGCTGAACATAGGCCTCCCCCAAGGAAACCGTAAAACGCGGTCCAGAGCCACCTGAATCCATCGACTTCCTGCATCTCTTAACACGTTGTTACTACATCAGGTGGGCGCCGCCCTAAACTTCGGCTACTGGTACGAGGCAGTCACTCGAGAACCTTTCTTCCCCATCGATTGTAGATTCTTTGAGGTAAATGGCTGACCCATTGCCAGCTCACGAGGAATGAGGATATCCGCAGTAGAACCAGAGAAACGACATAGTAGATTAGTGACCGCCATTTAAAAAATAGGCGCTTAAATGTGTACGGATTTGTACTTATACTTTTAATAGGTACTTTATTACTTGACACAAAAAATTGTTATCAAAGTATAAAAAATGAAAGCTATTTTCCATTGAACCTGTATTGAAGAATTATATATCCGTGGTGTTTTGTGTTGATTGACATAATATATAACGCAATATAATACGAACGCAATAATAATAATAATTTATTTTTTACATAGAGTAAAAAAATAAAGTCACTCATAATATCTTTGTTTTGTATAATTTTGATGGATGAAATGCGTTTGTTTTGTAAGCAGCCAGCAACGCTTAAAAATATAAAAATTGCTTGCGTATTGTCATTGGTTAAATATATCGATGGTTGAACATAAAATTACCTTTATTTTTATATAAAGTAGATTAGGCTCATTAAATTAGTGGAAATATTTGACTTTTAATTAACATTAAATTAATTTTGTTCCCTAATCAGGACTCCTCGAGTGCTCCATGGAATTAGGTCGCCCTCAGCAAACACTTCAGGCTAACTGACGCTGCAGTTTTGTAGGAAAAATTTTTAAGCTCTGTTTGCACGGGGTATATGGTGAAATTTTAGTCTGTGTACATAGGGCGAAATATCGGTATGAACCTTCAAAATGCAGTTTCCGGGTGATTAAATATAATAATAATTATTGCTTGTGATAATTGTTTTGAGTACACAATATGACATGATAAAATATGATTATATCAACTAATACTTTAATTATTATGAAATATTTTTCAAAGTTACGTTTATGTGATTAATGTCCATCTTTCGGCGGGTTATAAAGAATACTGAGGAGTAAAATATACACAAGTCTGTCGGCTTAAAATATGATGAATAGCGTTCCATAAAGTCGAAAATAAAGCGGTGCACAGTTCCTTTATCGTTCGTTAGAAGTTCTGGTATTAGTATGTAAGGTGATTACTCTCCGGAAACAGTACATTTGGAAGTGTTTATAGACTAGAAGAGAATAATTTTTGCCTAACATATATTAAATAATACATATTGAAAGTCATGTTTTTACCACTGGTTCAGAAAAATCCTCTGCTCTGAGAAGAACCAGCAAGAAATCCAGGGGGATTTCGTTAAAAAAAACAATGTAGTACAGTTGAATACACTAGAAATAGGATTGTAGCGATCACCTCATTCCAAGGAGTTTCGGTCATGTAATATTTAATATTGCAATAACCATTTCTATTTAATAAAAATAAATTAAACTTTTTTAATAATAGGTACCTTGCTGGTTGGGAAATAGAAGACAAAATGCCAAAAGCGTATATTCGTGGTAGATCCACGCTGCAGTTATATTATGGTTGTAACACGAATGGGTTGGCTCGACCGGGGAAAGACCACGATGTCATACGTAAAATAGCTGCTTAATACTACTGTATTTCGTATGGTAACTGTAGTAAACCGGAGACCCCTTTTACTGGAAACGAGGCATTCCATCTTAGTACTAAGGGGTGACAAAGCATCTGATTTTGATTTTTAATCGAGATTAAATGTAGTTGTCTATAGGTCACAGCATCCACTTACCATTAGATGGACTGTGTGCCCCCCGTTTGCTACACTTATTTTATAAAAAGCTTCTTTTTACAGTCAAATTTTTAATTTTATCGAGCAACTATCATTCGGCAAATATTAATAAGACTTTTGATTCTACTTAATGGCTTTTGAATACGGTGTGATGGCTTACAAACTACATATTCCTGAGAAGGGATAACCTACCAGTTATGTTGAGGACAACTCTCTCTCCGTGCGTGGCGACGATCCTCCACTCGCAGCGCTCGGGCACGGCGGGCGCCGCCTCTGAGCCCCAGCCCGGGGAGGTGAACCACCCCGAATTACCCAGGAAGGTTTTCCCGCATTCTAGTCAGAGAAATTATGCATTTTCAGAGGAAGGATATAATTTAATCACTGCTATTTATTTAGAAGTTTTTATCGTTATGGATACATAATAAATATTGTTTCATAATATAAAGTTATATTGTGTAGTTTGAGAAAATTTCCATTCCAGTCTGTCTCATGTTAAATGTCAAAGAGATCTCATGGTTTACTGAATACCCATAACCGACGAGTATGTATGCGTTGGTATCTCATGATGTAAGGTATGGTACGTATCTCATGATTTCAGATAGATGGTGTCAGATGTACTCAGACCGGTGAGAGGGATCATAGTCAGAGATACAAGATATATGGTACTGCAACCGCCAACCCAATTGCGCAGTGTGACGATTGTAGCAAATCCTTTTACGGCGGAAGATGCTCATCTTCAGCAGTGGACGGCCTAATAATGAACAAGAAGAATACATGACATGGTGACGAAAATAGTCTTTTACCCTCATGTAACTTCCACAACAAAGATGAATCTAACGATATCCTGTATAATGCTGCAATTATATTAGTAGTATAGTTGTAGCACGAATGGGTTGGGTCGACCGGGGAAGGACCACGCTCTCACAGAATATCAGCGTAAAATAGTACGTTAGTAGTTTCGTATGGTGAGTGTAGAGAACCGGAGACCCTTTTTACTGGAAACGAGGCATTCCATCTTAGTCCTCACGGATGACAACGCATCTGCATATTGATTCGTAACCGAAGGTAGATGTAAATGTCTATGGGCCACAGCAACCTGCTCATTGTCACCCAATACAATAAAAAAGCTGTTTACAGAGCGTGCCTAAACATTCACACACACACATATATATATATATATATATATATATACATATATATATATATACATCCACTTGAAAAACATTACCCCATTGCTGGAACAGTCGGTTAAAAATCTAATCAGAGCACACGCGGTGTCATAAAATTGAATTGAAATTAGACTAATAAAAAAATTACTTACTCGCACACTTGTACAGTAAATTGGTTTGAGCTATATCACTGGCGCTGAGCCTCACTCGTTGCCCGATCTCCGGCCTCTTCTTCCCGTGAACTTCCAACGGGAGTATCGTGTCCAAGTACGTGCCTTTGCTGAACGTGTTCCTTGCGTAGTGCATTATGCTGTCGTAGTCATAGGTCTGACCCAACGAGTTAACTTCTTCATACGTGAGCTTGTTGAAGTTGTACTCTTGACCTGCCAAAAGAAAAAAAAAGTTTAACTTCATCATCAATACAGTCCTTCGTCTGAACATTGCCCCCCCCCCCCCAATTGGGTACACCAGATCCTTAATTATCTTATAACAGGTTACCTTACACTCCAACTCAATTTTTGTATACTCGTAATAAGTGAGGCTGCTATTCGAAAATTTTCCTTTCCTATCGGTTTTCGGTTCTTTAAACAATGCCGGTTTCTCTAGTTCTACTGCGGATCTTCATTACGAAGTCTATCACGCGGAGATACCCCTAGCTTAGCCCTCACTATAGCTCGATGAGTAACCTTAAACTTCCTTCGGCCAGCAGTAAATAATCAGGTCTAAGATCCATATGTCATCACTCATCAAATTATATTATTTTAATAAAATTGTACTTACCAGGAGATGGGCAGCAGCGTCTGTAATAAAAAAATTGTGGTAGCTAACTCGCTTGCAGAGCGTCGAAACTGTGGGAAATATAACCGCATTAGGCATTATATGGAGGATGCCTATGTTCAGCTGTGGCTTTTACGAGTAATAACCTGTAACGGTAATGGTAGCAGGTATCTCAGTGCAATGTGAGTAAAACATTTTGATTTGTGTCATTGTACGAGAAGCTGTTACTGAAACTGATGCGAATGTAACAGTAAACATTTCTGTGAGTAATATTTCCTGTATAGGACAGATACATATTATACTCTTCGGAGTAATTTTACCTTCCTAGTGCGAACTACGGAAGTGTTATCGTTATATTGTGGTAGTTATATTACATTGAAGAAACCCGGGTATATTATTACAATAGAAATTCCGATCCGATGTCCTATTTCAAGAACAATCCAGAATAGCCTAAATTAGAACATATGACGAACCATAACAATTCAGATTTGGCCTTCAAAAGTTATAATTAAATGAGATTAAACTTTATTATTATAACAGACTGTACCGTAAGTCTTGGAATGTGTCGTTTAGACGAGTCGAAACTTTGCTCAAGTAGGTTAAAGTGAAATTTTCATTGCCGTGAAATTCCGTCGTAGAGATCGTTTAAATGCCTGGAATATTGACATGCCCAGTTGGCATTTTATCAATTTATGTTTCAAGTATGCAATGACAACGGTCTTTATTGGGGTTATACTACTTTAGAGGTTTCTAATTTATGTTTGTCTTCCTTATACATATTTTTTTTTTATAGAAGAGGGGGCAAACGAGCATGCGGCTCACCTGATGTTAAGTGACTACCGCCGCCCATGATCAACCGCAACACCAGGAGAATTGCGGGTGCGTTGCCGGCCCTTTAGAAAGGAGTAAGCTCTTTTCTTGAAGGTCCCCAGGTCGTATCGGTCCGGAAAAATCGCCGGTGGTAAATATAACTAAATTATTCTAAAAAAGTGGTTGTTCTTTTATATATATTTCATGGTTTATGAATTTATTTTATCTGCGTAGACGTGGCTTCTCTACTTTTAAATATTTTATCCCCCTGTATATAAATGCTGATACTTGGTATTTAGCGGTTCTAATGCGATGTTCTATAATTATGTAACCTCAAAGGAGCAAGATTTCTTGTAAGATCGCTTATGCACCTGCAAAGCAAAGTCTTTCTTAAAACAAGAAAAGCCTTTGTTCGGCTGTAGACTTTCACAGAATGAATATAGAAAAGAAAAAGAAAAATATAATGTCATAAACTAATCAAGCCATAGCCTATATTCTATGATGAAATAACCGGCAAAATTAATTGTAATTTTAAGTTTTTTTTTTCCATTTATTTTTTATAGAAAAGGGTGACAAACTAGCACACAGTCCACCTGATGGTAAGTAGATGCTGCGGCCCATAGACATCTACATTTAACTTCGCTTAAGATATATCGATTTTGAATCGCATTAATATGAATAATCTTTTCCGTATTTATTTATATCTTTGAATTTTTAATTCCATAGTACAAGAGCTGGAATTCGTTTTCCGCCAGCACTATTGAAATAGGCCTGTATTCATTTTGATTAGTGCGAGTGCAGGTCATTAGTAATTGCGGGTGATTAGTGCAGGTGTGTATTGTAAGTAGTGTCCAATTTTGTTTAGTGCCTGTGTTTAGTAAATTCAATTGTTAGCCGTTGACCAACAAGTACTCTGTTTAACTTTCTTAACCTCTTGCGAATATGTATATCTCAAGTTTCTTATATTAGTATAAACTTCTTTACATCCGAACACCGATATGTTCATAGCTTCACTTATACGTAGAAATGCTACATCTCGGGTTCCTTTAATTTTCCAGTTAGAGTATTGACTATTGTAAAGATATTAATTTTTAGATCACTGTTGTCAACACTGTTGTCCAGACGTATTTAGTGAAGGACATACTGTGAGAGAGGGGGAAGGTAGGACGCGCGGGACGTGGATACTTGCAATCTACTCGCAAAAAAATAGAACACGCTTCTACTCACTTTACTACGCAGATTATTAATCACTTGCACTAATCAATCTTCTTCTTCCAATAAAATATTTTAAAAGTAAATTAAAAAAATGGCTAGTGGATAAGTGTTTTTATACGATACAAGAGTTCATGCAACATAAAACTAATGTATATGATTATTTGTAATTTTAAATAAAATGTAATATAATAAAAAATATAATATAATAATAATAATATATAATAATAATAATATTTTGTATATAATTTATGATAAATAATAACATAACTTGACATTTTTGTAAGTAACATAATAGTATTTTAATTGTTTTATGTAATTATAAATATTTGCATGCCTATTAAAGGCAGAATATAGCTTGAACTATGCACCACTGTTAAATCTGGTACCACCTGTATTCTGTGCAAATAAATGTTTCTTTCTTCTTTCAATCGCTGTCCACACGTATTAACTTCTAATCTCTAAGCACCTACATTAATCAGCTGCACTAATCACTAATCAAAGTGAATACAGGTCTAATTCTGAAGTGACTTAGGTTCATATTCAGCGGCAAAGGAAAATACGGGAGAAAAAAAATCTGGATCGTGTAAAAACAAATACGCATTCAGGCAGCGTGATAGTTTCTTCCTTAATACAAAATGCACTCAAATAAATGACATGGTTTATGCTCAGTAAGAGAAAGTATATGGATGTTGTTTTTTGCTTAGAAGCCTTGCTTATATGTATTAATTTAATTATTTTCAAAAACTGACGATCTTCATCAATAATTTCTTATTTGTAATAAGTATATTATTTTAAAGTATAACAATATTAGGTACTTAACCAAAATATATGGCGAAAGGAAGAAAACGTATTGAAGTAACTTATTTTACACTCATAAAAACCTAGTTCTAAAATGATATTCAAATACTAATATAAATGCACGTTGGTGCTTAGGGAGCTTATCAAAGAATTAAAGCCCTGACTTCAGAAGCTACTATGTATAAATTATTTAATTATTTTTAGTTTTTGTAGTCTGTTTTAAATTTTTCGTATATATTTGTTTTACGCTTAGGATTGAATTTCTTCTTTGATATTTTATGGGACGACCCTTGTAGCATCATGAAAATCGTACATAAAAACATATACACATGAATTGAAAATCTTCCTTCTTTTATGAAATAGGTTAAAATATCTGTGATTGGGTTTCCTTCCATTTTATGGAGTATTTTTTAATATAAGTTACCCCCACACTTGTATTTTCTCCTTCATCTTAGAGGCAGCTTAAAAAAATATATTGCACAAGGACAAATATCAAGATCAGGAACAATTACTTGCGGATCATACAAATACTTTTACCGCGCGAGATTCGAACACGCGGCCCTCAGCGCTACATTGCTAATAAAGCGCTAAAATGCCACGGATTCATCAAATGCATTCTACAGATGGCTTATTGAAAATTAATTAGTCTCTAGTCAGATATTAATGGGACAAATGGTGCGTTAGTTTAAAGAACAACAAAGATGATAGTATTGAGTCAGAATAATATGCATCAAAGCACTACAATGAACAGGAAACGTCTTTTGCTTCCGGACTCACTTACACCGTTGGTTACGTCTTGAATGACCGCGTGACGTGACCGCTTTGAATGTAGAGCGGTGTTGTTGTTTCAGGCCGAACGTCACACAGACGTGCAAACGTTGTCTTTGGAAAATTATTATGATGAAAACAGAAAACAAGAAAAGTAAACAATGTTTGTACGTGGTATAGCCACGCTACAGCTATATTATGGTTGTAGCACGAATGGGTCGGCTCGACCGGGGAAGGACCACGTTCTCACAGCATACCAGCGTAAAAAAGCAGCTTAATGCTGCTGTGTTTCGTATGCTAAGTGTAGAAATCAAGAGTCCCTTTTTTACTGGAAACGAGGCATTCCATCTCAATCCTCAGGGGTGACAACGCATCTGCGTTTTGATTCTTAATCTAGAATAAATGTAGACGTCTATGAGCCACAGCGTCTACTTGCCATCAGGTGGACTGTGTGCTCGTTTGTTAATCAAAATGCAGATGCACTAAGATTTTCTTCTGTTTTATGGAGGCAGTTCATCCACATGTATTACAATACTTTTTCCACGTGGGATTAAAACTCGCGGGTCTTAGTGTCGCAACTCGATGCTATGCCACCATACCACGTAGCCGTCACATGTTAGTTTTAAAGAAACGATTTGAGAGGCTGATAGCACGCATAATTAAATCAGTAAGTATAGTAGTAAGTATATCACAATTACATGTAATAAATACAAAAAAAAAAACTTACTTAAAAATCTGCCATATTTATTAAATCTGAATTTAAGGAGTGGTTTTGGCGCCCATCCTTATGCGAATAAAGACTTATTTGAAGACGTACTGAAGGGAATTTATATTCATGCAAAAAAGAAATCTAACACACAAAATTAAGGACTTAATGTTTTTGATTCAATTTTATAATATTTTTTCGTGAAAGCAATTTTAAGAAAAGAAATAATAATGTGTGTAAAAGAGAACTTGATAAATACTCGTAGATGAATATTCTCACTGTGCATGTAGCTTACACTTGACCGATTTTCTTATTTGATGGAGTTTCAAGCGCGCACACAGATTATAGTATTATATGTACAATGGTATTGCATTATGCTTTAATCTATCTTCGATGAATAATGAAAAGATAAAGGTGCGTTGTCACCCTAGTTATCAAATAGTGTCTAATAATAATAATAATGTCCTCCAGACCGAATTCCGGCCACGGCAGCCTGCCTCAACGGAGGCTAGCCATCGGCGCAGGACAGGATTATACTGCCCAAGTGTACGCGCAAGCACAGGTGCACTCTCTATTCCCTCACTCTCATAATTCGATGGGACGGTAAACCGACAAGACCGGAGAGATATCACGCGCAGGATCAACGGCTTTACGCGCTTTCCGAGGCACGGGGGTGAGATACCGCCAACTTCCTGATTCCGGGCAACTACTGAGAATTTCTTGACGGAAAAACTCAATAATAATTTTTTTTGGCCCGACCCGGGATTAGAACCCAGGACCTCATGATTAGCCGTCACACTACTACAACCACTATACCAACGAGGCAGTCACACGAGGCATTGTGTCTACAGTCATTACAAACTAAAAAGAATCCCAGAAATAGTATCAGAAATCCTTTTATGCCTAGAATTCCGTCGTGGTATGTATAAATCTTTTATATTTTTCCAAATAGCTTACACTTCTGTGTTTTGGTCTGAAGAGCAAAGCAAAGCCACAGTGTTCACGTTTCACGCAAAAACTACTGCATGGATTTTCATATTGGTACGTAGGCAGTAAGTGATCGTGTATAACAAACAAATAGGCAACTATTTATCCGCTTACGGAAGAGTAAAAGAGGGTTATGTTTTTTCCTCTTTTCTTAAGTTTATTGTCATAATGGCTCCTGATGTTGCTATGTGTCATAAAGGGAATTTAGTTTCACGCTATAGACAAGTGTGTGAAAATGAAACTCATCGTCAGGTGGAAGGGCAGAACAATGTCTTCCAGGCCTGCTATTTAGTCAAGTCCTTAGAGGTGATAACTCATCTGTAGCCTTTTCTGTTTGTAGTTGACTGCAAGTGTGAAGCATGTTCTTATACTGTTTGGAGAACTACCGCCCCGCTCTAATTGACCATGAAATTTTTCTATTATTAATTTCAGTCCAGGCTAGTTGCATGGCTATTCTATTTTTACAAGATGAACGGCATGCACTAAAAAGCTTCAAATTTAAAAGTCTTTTTTTTAATTCAACGTAGAACTTGCTTTAATTACTGTTAGATATGTACTATTAGACATGTTGAATTTCAGAGAAAATTTCAAAGAAATAAATATATTAACTTTGGCTTCTCAGTATATTTACAAAAATTTTATTAAAATTTAATTTAAAAAAAATGTTTTATGAAATTCCTGTAAATTTTTTGTAAAAACTAAGAAGATGCACAAGTAAATAATACAAGTTACTCAACTTTAAATAGGTTAGTAATGTAAGGTAAGGTTAGTAAGTTATTATGGAGAAATGTATATTTCTCAGGAAAAAAAATGCAGAACCCTTCTATCAAATTTTTACTTAACAATAGCTGTATAAAAAGGGTTACTATCATCATCATCATCATCATTACAGCCCTTCACAAGTCCACTGCTGAACGTAGGCCTCCCCCAAGTAATGCCACAAAGCACGGTCCTGAGCCACCTGCATCCATCGACTTGTTGTCCAGACGTGTTTAGTGAAGGACATACTGTGAGAGAGGGGGAAGGTAGGACTCGGGACGTGGATACTTGCAATCCACTCGCAAAAAAATAAAACACGCTTCTACTCACTTTACTACGCAGATTATTAATCACTTACACTAATCAATCGCTATCCACACGTGTTAACTTCTAATCACTAAGCACCTACATTAATCAGCTGCACTAATCACGAATCAAAGTGAATACAGGTCTATTTCTGAAGTGACTTAGGTTCATATTCAGCGGCAAAGGAAAATACGGGAGAAAAAAAATCTGGATCGTGTAAAAACAAATACGCATTCAGGCAGCGTGATAGTTTCTTCCTTAATACAAAATGCACTCAAATAAATTACATGGTTTATGCTCAGTAAGAGAAAGTATATGAATGTTGTTTTTTCCTTAGAAGCCTTGCTTATATGTATTAATTTAATTATTTTCAAAAACTGACTTTTGTATATATTAGAATCATATTATAATTGCATTATAAAAAATATTCTCTTATATTTTTTTATAGATTTTTTATAGATACATGAGAAACAGTGTGACAGAGAGTTATCAGTCATGTATTTAATAGTATTATAGTAACCCTTTTTTTTTCGAGTCCGGCAACTTGTTCTATCACCGGGAAGGCGACCATCTGTCCCAAGGAGGTAGGAGGTACTAGTTATACTACTATATGTTTTTATTATAAGGTTCTTGCTGTTTCGTCCCAGGACAGGTTTTCCCGAACAAGTGGAAAAGGCATAAATTACTTTCAATAAGTATTACTCGTAATCTATGTTAAATAAAAAATATTATTATTATTAATTATAATAATTTTAGGAAAGTTGATAAGTAAAATTAAGCTATGATTTTATTTAAAGCTTCGGTGTGATCCCACCTTTCGCGACATATATAAAGATATGAGGCAGGCGTTGTCAGAGATTCGGGTCAAGTATACCACGGTACGGAAGATACGCCTCAAGACGCGAGTGAGTAGCTTACGCATCCTACATCGAGGCTTCTTACAAAGCGTAAATGTGCCTTTTTTAATGAATATGAAGTAAAAGTATTTTGTCAGGAAGTTTGATTCATTTCGATACCACGATTATTCTTCAGATATGAAGAATATTCTCGAGTGAATGCGCTACATGCTCAGGGTTAAACACAGTTGTATAATTAATATCTATTTTTAAGTACTTTTTATAGCATTGGGTGACAAACGAGCTTACTCAGTCCAACTGATGGTAAGTGGTTGCTGTGACCCATAGACATACACAATTTATCTTCAACTAAGGATAAAATGCAAATGCGTTGTCACCCCTGAGGACAAAGACGGAATGCCTCGATTCCAGTAAAAAGGATCTCCGGTTCTCTACACTCACCATACGAAACACAGCAGCATTACGTTGCTATTTTACGCTAGTATTCAGTGAGAGCGTGGTCCTACCCCGGTCGACCCGACTCATTCGTGCTGCAACTATAATATAGCTGCAGCGTAGCTTTACCACGTAATAAATACGTTCCTACCAAGGATGATACGCGAGGCTATTGAAATAAAAAACATCCTAATTTCAATAGTGAAGATAGATGGGTACTGCCATCTGCTTTGAATCCTATAATTAACAAAATTGAACCCAAACCCAAGCATATCACCGCAAGATTTCAAGATACTGAAAGCTCGTTTTGCGTAAATCGGACCGAACAATTAATATTAAAACACTGAAGGTAGCCGGGCTAACTATGACAATGGGACGTCAAACATCTCAGACCATGGGTGTTGTAAAGCACCCGAAACGTCGGGAATCAAAAATAAGTAAAAGTAGTTAATTAAACACGATAAAATCCGTAAATTTAGTTTTATTCAAATACGTAATACTTAATAATACCCAATTTAAAAGGTTTAAAACGGTGGACTCACTGTCTTTTTGAATTCTTTCCCAAACCAGCCCAAGCAGCCCATCAAAAGTCCACCACAGAACATAAGCCCCTCCCCCCCATATCAGAGACTTTTTCTTAAATATCCCCCCCATTTACCGCTTAACAAGTGGGTTGGTAACTGTAGTTTTTTTTAAATTTTTATTGTCATTAGGAAGACCCTGCTGCCATCTCCTGGTTTGTTTTTATTCGACGCCCACGGGATGATATGGGGTAGTGAATATTTAGCAGCCGACGGACCAATTGCTCTTTAACCATCTCAGAAATGAGAGTGCAATATATCGGCTGTAGACATTTATACTATACTTTTCAACACAGATTACCTCCGGAGGTAATCTGTGTTTAAAAGGAAAGAAAAATCTAATCTGTGTTTAAAAGTAAAGTTTAAAATTAGGAGGTAATCTGTGGTTTTCAATAAACATGCATGCCTTTGATCGGGCAACACTTATACATTCATTTTAGATGATTTACTGAGAATGATCCGGCTGATATATGATTTTTATCACCATAATTCACTTATAGGTATGTAGTTTGTATAAATAATATTTCATGTAAAATTTTCTGTGAGGCATTCCGTTTAAGTTCTCCGGGGAGTCAACGAAAAACGAACGAACGTCTGTAGTCTTCTTTGAAGTTAATTTCTGGTGTCCATGGGCCACAGCAGCCACTCAAAATTAGGTAGAGTTTAAGTTCATTTTACACTATATTTTATATAAGAAAAAAGAAGCGGGTATTTGTAATAATATTACGGCCCAAAATGGAAAATAAGTTACAATGTAGACGAGATATCGCGTGATGCGGTGATAAACAACAGCTAAGAGGGAAATTGAGTGAGCACGCGATCGCAGTTTAAATAATTCGCATCGAATTTACGCGGAATTCGGTCAGAACTCACTCAATTTTCGTAATGTGGTCATTAAATTAACCGCCTTTATTAGCGGCGAGTCGCGGATATCTCGTACTTAAATAATAATTTATATGTGTAGTGAAGGAATGTACGAGCATACATGCTACTATATGGTAAGTTGTTGCTAATTGTGGGTGGACGATAGAAAATTATATTTTTTCCAGATTAATAAAAGAGCGTGGTTCTTCTCGGTCGAGCTGACTGATCCGTACTATAACCACAGAATAAATATGCTATAACTCCGCTCTTTATATCCCTTAGTATATAAGGTGTATTATAATAAAGATTAATTTAAATATAACCATAATATATTTAAGGCTCTTTATGTACTTTAGGTAATGTAAACGGATCGTATAAAGAAACTAGTGTTTTAGCTCTTGATCGAGGTTAGCTGTAGGTCTGTGGGCCATAGCATCTATTTGTCATCATGTAATAATAATAGTAATCTTTATTATTTTATCCCTTATTAGCTATGTTGTATATGTCATGCTTTGCATAGTTGAATGCTCGTAGTCCTTTGAATCGAGTTGGGTTTTAATGTTGAGTGTTCATGTTCGTGGAGTTGCAGATGGGGATATTTTTCTTAGGAAAATCGCAATCTCACTTTTTATTACTATTTCACTATCTTACACTTTTCTAGAGAGTAGAGAGGAGGGTATGCGTAAAGTACCTCATTAAGCTCATTTATCGGCAATATATAATTTTCGAGTAATTTTTTAAAATGAAATTCTGACCTTTTGTGAATAAGAAATGGAATGTGAATTATAAATAACATTGGACACTGTTACAAAGAATTAGGCACAAAAAGTTATTTCGATTTGGTTCACGCTGTAATCGTTTCAAATGTCAATAGTTTACTTATATTGAACATTTTGCAAACTATGAATAATATTGTTACGAGCTTAATGTTCGTGACAATAAAAATTGCCGATAGAATTACCTAAATTAACACTTTAATTCACTTTACACTAATTAAAGTTAAAACACTAATAATTAATCACACTGATTCACTTTATTCCGCTCCGAAGCTTCGCTTGTCTCGCCAAATTCAATACTTCCTCGATCGCATCTTGCAGCGCCTTCATATAGGGCTCTTCCACGAAAATATCCAGAATATTCCAGAATATTCCAGAATATTCAAGTAAATACGCACGCCAACCGACCAAGCGCAAAAAATTCGAGTCTCAGCTTCTAGAAGCTTAGTTCTTCTTTTTGACAACAGATGGCGCTGTCGGTTGAAAGATTAGTGATGTCATTTTCTGGAAAGCTCTCTCCTCGCTCTGTTACCCGACACTAGATGGCGCTAGTTCCGGGTACATGACATCAACTTAGGCGCGTAACACTGCCCCCTCCTAAGACATGCTCGTCCCGAGCATTATCGGCCCCATAATAACGCGCCAGGCGATCCGCATGAGCGATCTTAGGAGTCCCTCTTGCACCTTTCTGTAACGGCTCCGCAATGTCAAGGGCTGTCCTATCCCCTGGTGTACCAGCAATATACGATTTCGATGCTCTTCTACTACGTGTCTGAGGTCCCCTCACAGCCGCACTTGTACATGTACGACACCAATCCTCGACATCGTCACGATAATGGACCCAGTAAAACTGTTCTCGGACCTTCAGTAGAGTTCGTTTAACTCCCAGATGGACTCTTGAACGACCATTATGGCACAGCTGGTAGAACATTCGGCACTTTAGCTTTGGGGACAACCATTTGCAAACGACAGCTGTCTCCCCGACCATTGTCCCATTTACGGCACAGGACTCCATCCTGAATCAGCAAGCTATCCCATTGGGCCCAATAGCTTTTCGTGGTTGAACTCATCGCTGAGACGTCGCTCCACTTAGGCTTGGTAGCACGGGCCTTCATCCATTCCAGAATCGGCTTGATGTCCGGATCTTCCTGCTGTGCATGTCGTAGGCTCTCCTTCCACTCGTTGCTGAGGTGGTCTGTCCTGAGCATCTTCACGGATACTACTTCCTTACTCTCTTGCCTAGTACAATGTTTCCAATCTTCAGGACAAGGTCTTCTTGACAATGCATCTGCGTTGCCGTGAGATTTACCGCTGCGATGTTCGATCTCAAAGTCGTATCCCTGCAGCTGCTGGGCGGTGATGTTAGCCGCACTTCCCTTATGAGATCGTCCACCTTCCCTTTCTAGGGTTCGCTTAGGGCAGCTGGATCGAAGATAGCCCCTTTCCCCACAGCCATAGCACCTAGGGCTGTATCCTTTATTGTGGTCACGAACCATAACTGCTGCAACCTCCCTAACGCGAGGGGAACGACGTTCCTGCCACCGCCAGGCGGTACCGTTAGCTGCACTACCCTCTTGAGATCGATCAACTTCCCTTTCTACGGTTCACTTAGGGCAGCTGGATCGAAGATGGCCCTTTTCCCCACAGCCATAGCACCTAGGGCTGTATCCTTTGTTGCGGTCGCAAACTGTAGCTGCTGCAACTTCCCTGACGCGATGGGAACGATGATACTGCCGCACGGCTTCCACCTCCAGTGCATGGGCCAAGGCGTCCTTAAGCGTCTCGTGGTGCCCGAGCCTCACAGCAGCTCTGACTTCCAGGTCACGGATGCCGTCGATGAATGTCTGCACCAGGTTCCCTTCAATGAGCGCAGTTACAGACCGGTATGCTTTTCGCACCAGCTTCTCCACCTCTAGAGCCCACTGCTGCAGGTTTTCGTTGATGCGCTGCACGCGATCCTTAAGCTGCGCACGAAAAACGTGTTCCAGGTGAGCGTCGCCATATCTCGCCTCCAATGCCTCAAGGAGTTGCTCGTTAGTCACTTCCTCACCGAGAGCTTCCAGAACTGTTAAGGCCTGATCGCGCAGGCCTAGTGTGAGAGCAGTCATGGCCTGGCTTTTATTCCAGCCGTTCGCCCTCATAACGGCTTCAAAGTGGATTTTGTAAGCTGACCAGGAAGAAGTCCCGTCGAACGGTGGCACTTTGAACCCACGTAGCGAAGGTGTTGCAGCTACTACGGGAGCTGTAATTCCATCCCCCAGTTTGAGGTCATCCAGCGTTTTCTTCACGTCAGCCATCACGTTGTCAACCCTATTGTTCACTTGGTCGATTCGGGTTTCAGCTTTCTCGATTCGGGTTTCAGCTTTCACGATTTAGGTTTCAGCTTCCGACAGGCGGTTGTCATACTGAGCAACCTTATCCTTCACCTCACTTATCTCTTTCACAAAGGTAGCGTGAAGGTCCTTCATGAGGAGCATCTGCTCTTCCGACCAACGAGCCTGTTCCGCCTGCTGTTCTTCCAACCGACGGGCCTGTTCCTCTTGTCGGCGGGCCTGTTCCTCCTGTCCGCTCTGCAGCTGCTCTTTTAACTGACGGACCTGTTCCTCCTGTCGGCGAGCCTGTTCCTTCTGTCGGCGAGCCTGTTCCTCCTGCTGCTCTTTCAACAGACGGGCCTGTTCCTCTCGTCCGCGCTGCAACTGCTCCTGTAGCATGGCCATCAGAGCACCTAAGTCAGGTGCTGCAGATGTAGGAGATACTGAAGGGCCCGCAGCCTCCGTGGCTGGCAGTTGGCCCTCCGACGTCTGCGGCGTTGCACTACCAAAGCTCCTCTGGTCCGTCTCATGCTGGCGTTGACTGCGGGTACGGACACCCTCCGTTTCCTCCTTAGGTAAAATCGGCATGATTTTATCCCACTTCTGACACCAATTGTTACGAGCTTAAGGTTCGTGACAATAAAAATTGTCGATAGAATTACCTAAATTAACACTTTAATTCACTTTACACTAATTAAAGTTAAAAACACTAATAATTAATCACACTGATTCACTTTATTCTGCTCCGAAGCTTCGCTTGTCTCGCCAAATTCAATACTTCCTCAATCGCACCATGCAGCGCCTTTATATAGGGCTCTTCCACGAAAACATCTAGAATATTCCAGAATATTCAAGTAAATACGCGCGCTAACCGACCAAGCGCAGAAAATTCGAGTCTCAGCTTCTAGAAGCTTAGTTCTTCTTTTTGACAACAGATGGCGCTGTCGGTTGAAAGATTAGTGATGTCATTTTCTGGAAAGCTCTCTCCTCGCTCTGTTACCTGACACTAGATGGCGCTAGTGCCGAGTACGTGACGTCAACTTAGGCGCGTAACAATATCTTATCTTACTAGGTCCATAACATAATTATAAAGCTCAGAGAAAAAGTCTCACCACTCAAAATGTTGTCTCTGATGATCTGCACGTGGTTGTCCCGGTCGGGGCGCGTGTGCTCGTGCCAGAAGCCGACCACGTGGCCCAGCTCGTGCACCACGATGCCGAACTTGTCGCAGTTCTTGCCGATTGATATTGCCTGTGCACCGCTGCCCCGCTTGCCCACGAACGAGCAACACCTAGGATAAAGTTTCTGTTAGTTTTATAATTCTTCGTTTCACATTACTAGCTAGCTCGGTAGATGTTCTACACTTTAGTAGATGGTGCAATGAGATTTACTTCAAATTCACTCTTGAATTTTGACAATGTTAGTAACCACAGCATCATTGTTTTAATTTTGGCACCAAACTAAAATATATTGTGAATATGAATAATTTTGATGATTTCCATAAATACAGCATTTATTAATAACTTAAGTACTTAAGTTGATCGTATCAACTACTAACAGATGGTTAAACGATTACATTTTAATAAAGATTGTAATAAGTCTAGTACGCGACTCCCTCGATAGTAAGTGTCCATTTCCGCACACGAGGTTTTAGAGTGACTGCCACGTGTCGGCAAGCGGAGTGTAGGACGTTCCCACTGGATAGAGAGACGACCTTCTAAGACATGCAGAATGTCGATGAATACAGATTTTTTTAAAAGAATAAAGGTGACGCACGGGCACCAGTCACCTGATTATGAAAGGATGCTGTGGCCCATAGTCATCTATCTACGTCTATCCTCAATTAAAGCGACATAGAGCTGCTATTTTACGCTGGTATTTTGTGAGAGCGTGGTCCTTACCCGGTCGAATCAATCCATTTGCGCTACAATCATAATAGCAGCATTGCTTTCATTGATAGCTCTGCACCGTGCTTTGTGCCATTCCTTGGTGGAGGTCTATGTCTTCCATTTTTATATTTTTTTTAACAACGTTACCTGCACTCTAATATTTCCTCCTGTATCGTGGAGGCAGTTAAGAAACATAAATTTCATAAGGACAAACATCCAGACCCGGAATAATTATTTGTAGATCATACAAATACTTGTTTCGTGCGGGATTCGAACCCGCGGCTCTCATCATTGCAAATCATTGCCAAGCGACTGCACCATGGAGCCCTCAAAATTATGATAATGAATATAATAATAATTATTATGTTTTAACCACTTACCCACAAGGTCTTTCTGTAAATACAATATAATCTTTGTGCATGCTGGAATCCCGTTCAACGAACTTTACGCAGGTAAAATTCTCCCAATGCCGCATGGCTTGTTTAAACAGTGATTTGTGGGCGCCACTGAAGTTACCGTCTATTTCGTATGGGATAACACCGTACTCCCATATTCGCTCCTTGCGGTTAGTGGCTGCTCGAACAGTGCGGTGTCTGCGTTTAGGTTCCTGCAATTTAAAAAAGCATCTTAAAATATGAAGGTGGTTGAAATGTAGATTTGGTGTACCTTTTATTAAGAGGATACCTAGAAAATGCATCGTAGTTTTGGGGGCGTGGCTTATTCTTTTGTCGGTGCAACTCACGGACGACTGAGGAAGTGTCAAAATGAAAGTTATGCAATGACTTCATAATGCGCAAATTATGAGATAAGTATACCATTACTATAACGAGCCCGAAATCGAAAAAAAACTAAGTAAGCGCCAAACAACATTTTTTAACAAAGTTTTTTAAGGATTAAAAAATGTTTTATGAGAACTTAGAGGTTCTCAGCCATACGATTCTAAATGTATTAGAATCGTTTGGCAGGAATTTGGTGGTGAGTAAGGTGTTTTGTTTGGTAGAGGTTTGGTCCCCGATTATGATAATACCACTCACATTAAAAGGTAATGCACCGTTCTTGAGAAAAATCTAAAAAAATCCCATAGAACTAAACTCAAAATGATAACTCAAAATGAATTAAGGGGTGGGAGGTGGTGGAGGAGTCGAAGAGTTGCCCCCCCACTTCCACATTCTGCCGGACATGCTTAGTTTTTTAAATAAATTTTTAAAAATCTAATTTTGAGGTTATGTGTTTGTAATATTTTGACTATAAACCTGTTTTATGGGTGCAGAGAGTTAGGGGAGGGAAGCACCACGTAGCGCAGACGGGGAAAGGCTAAGCTTTCCATTGACGTCCGTCGAGTTGGGGGTTGATATTATTTATTATTTTATTATTTTTTACAGAAAGGTTACATTAATATAAGCACACACGTAAAGTTTCAACATGCGGAAAAGAGTACTTTTTGAGAAAAAAATTATTGAAAATCAATTATTTTTGCAATATTTATGTCAATCCCTATCTCAGATTATATGATTTTTTTTTACAGAAAGGTTACACTTCCAGGTATATATAATGTACTCTGTGGGTTACACTATTGTAAACACACACGCAAAATGTCAACATGCGGAAACGCGTACTTTTTGAGAAAAAATTATTTTTATAATATTTACGTCAATCCTTACCACAGATTATATCGAATTCTCGCCATTGAATGTTCGTTTTCGTACAGTTAAGTTGTCATACGTTCGGTATCATTTTATTGTATTTTTTTTACGTAAATAATTATATTTTGTCTTCATTTAAATAGTTTTCATGCATACACATATATTTAACCGTTTATATTTAAATTACAAAATTATTATCATTATGAGCTATTAAAATTAAAATGTGTAGTGTTTACCGTTTTTTGCCGGCTTGTGGGACGTAACATAAAACTGATGATTTCTAAGAATTAATTAAAGCAATATGTGTATAAAATTGTATAAAACATGTGTATAAAACAGTGCCCACCTATTAGGACAGATAATAAATAAAATAGGTTAGGTTCAACTTATGTCAAGGAACTGAATTAATAGACCCCGACTCCACGTGATATGAGTCTGTCCTACCCCTAGAGTGGTTTTATAGAGCCGGAGGCGCGTAGGGAGAGCAGCCTCCGCCTGCTGTAACAAATCGTAGGCATCGGACGAGCCGGAGCGGCTGAGGCTGGTCGCTGAAGGCGACCAACAAGCCGAAGCTGCGGAGGCGAGGCTGGATGCCTGCGATTTGTTACGCAAAGGCGTAGAGGCTGCTCTTCCCGCAGCGCCGGAGACGTTGCAGTCTCAAAATAGATACAGAAATCCCTCTGAATGAGTCCCTCTATTTATTTTTGGTGAAGGGGTTCCCCCTTCCCCCCCCCCCCCCCCCCAAGAGATCCCCATGGTTTTTTACACTTAATATTTATCCATAAAAAATAAAATTTCCTCAGAATTAAAATTCAAAAAACTCAAAAAGGGGGGGGGGGTGCTCCGCAACTTTTCCTTTTAAGGAGGGGTAGTACACCTCCCCCCGCCCTCCCACCACCCCCCCTCCAACCTCCAAATCGACGGACGTCAATGGAAATTCGTACCCGGGGAAATCCCGGTCGATGGCGCCCCGCATCGCGGGGCTGATGGAGATGGCGGGTTCTAACCTAAACTGTCTGGTAACACCAGTTAACAATCTACTTTATCAACATTACATTACATATCGCATTGAGTTCGTCCTAAGTTATATCTACTTTATCAACATGACTAGTGCATATTTTTTGTTTCCTTCCTTCCTTCCCTTTCCTACCGCACGCGCTGCCGCCGAGGTGAAAAAGAGGATCTCGGCGCGCGTCATTATACTAAGTGATATTACGCCATCCGCAGCGCACGGCCACCCGTCGCGTCTTATATATATTAACCGCAAACCGCGCAGGACGAACATTGAGATCTCCTGTTTATGTTTAATATTCACCGCATCAGACATTGTGTCTTTGTAACTCATAAAAGTGTGAGACGCCCCCGTAAGGGCAAAGGTGGAGAGTGTGGGACTTCACGAGACTGTTCCGAGAGTGCGTGTGCGCTGAACCACGTGGCGAGCTCGCTGCATAGCAGACACTCCAGGAGGAAGGCGCGGCAGCCCTCATCAGGTCAGTGCGTGCTATCCCACCTATTTATTTTCCCCTTTGCCGTATGCACCAAAATTACAGTCCACTAAATCTTTATCGAAGATACCTTAAGTTACTGGCGTCTCCACTGTCCGAGTCGAGGTGCGAAGTCCCGAGCTCGCTGAGCCCTCTCTTGCACTCAACAAAACACCAATATATTAGCTTTTATAATTACTTTAAATTACAAACATAATATATAATACAATAATAAGCACTCTACGGATCGCACAGGTGTATCAGCTTTTCTCCAATAAGACCACGACAACTCACTTAGTTAACTGTTTAACCACTATGTTCGTTGTTTAATTTCATTCTTTAACTGTATATAATACTTTGTAACACACTATACTTTATTTTTACAAAGAAGATTATATATTAATTTAACTTTACTTACAACCTTTAGAATAACCATAGAGGAAAGTAATATTACAAGAATAACCTTATTTCACAATAGACTTGACTATTATAACCTTCTCAGCACCACTGTTCGTAATCAACTGCTGGGAGCGTCAAGTGTACGCGCTTTTATATTATGACTCAATTTTAGAATTAATGTAGGTAGTTTGAAATGGATTCATATTAATATTAATTGTGGAGATTGCTAAGTAATATTGCTCTGCTGCATGATCATTTATCTAACAGGTGCCTGCGATTTGCTACGACGGGCTGCCCTCCCTCCGCGCCTATAACTCACTTTAGGAGTAGGGCAGAAAAGACTAAGTGGATTCGGGGCATGCTGATTTAATTTTAGTACAGATTCGATCAGATCAGATATCTATAAAGTCAGGTTGCCTTTGTTCCCGCCACAGCCACAAAATTCTTTCACAGCCTTTTCTCCAGCTTTCACAGTAATATCGTATAATTTTTTCTCAGAAGGGCTAGAGCCATAAAGTCAGTAAATAATAAAAAATGTATCATTTTCCATACTTTACGCATTTAAGGTTCCAATAGTTTATTTTTTCGATAACGGTGCCTTGTAATGTGAATGGTATTATTATAATCGGGGACCAAATCTCTACCAAATAAAACATCCCAAATTCCTGCCCAACGATTCTAAATCCAACCCGAACTTAGATATGATTATTTACTATGCCCTTAATTAATTTCATGAACCTTTTCGTAAAAACATTGTGGTATGATGGAGAAATGTAACTTATTATAGCCTACTTTGCAATTTTTTTATATCCAGAAAATTACATGTTATCGCGTTTTCCTTTTATGAAAACCGAGGTCATATAGTCAAAAATCGTATACCAAAATATTTTTCGTATACCTTAGAAAATATGTGAAATAGAAAATCAACCGCTTTTTCAATCAAAAAGAAAGAAGGTATTTTAATAAAATGAATAATTTTTATCCGTAGACAGAGAAACCTATAGATTAATGATCGGCGTGGCCTCGAGTGAGAAAGGACGATAACGATTTTTTAGGTTATACAATAATCTTTATGATTTCTAAACACATTTAGATAAAAAATTTAATTGTTCTAAGAACTGAACTGAACAAGATTCACCAATCTTAAGCTCACAAAACACTTTTTTCTCTCTTAAACCAACTTGTAAACTCCTTAAATCGCTACGCTGTTAAAGTTGTTTAGCAAACTCAAAAACCGGCACGGAGAAAGGGACAAACAATCACACCGCTCTATCTTGTTTCTATGCAAGACGTATGCATAAATCTATCTTTTTCGTGTGCGAATGCGAAAGAAGGCGTCAATTTGTCTATAGGTTTCTCTGTCTACGTTTTCATCACTGTTCATAGGGTTGACAGCTAGTATATACACAGTAATCTATGGTTGACAGTGACAATGTTTTAAGTACGCTACGCAAGTACGCCTTTGTTTTTATAGAATGTTAGGTCTAATAAAATGTAAAATAGATTTGAAATTAGAAAATGAAATAAGTATTAAAAACAAGGAGTTAAACTTTGTCTAATATAGGTCACTCAGATATGCACACATACAAACCTACAAGTGTAAGGAAAGTATTTGCATATGATTCTGGAGAATTTTGACAACATTTGCTATTCTTTTTATATACACATGATGAAATGAAATGCACAACTAATCTATCTCACAATTACTACATCTGTACCATCTGCTCTTCTAAATACGTTTTCTTTTCTGCGACTTAAAATCTGCCAAAAGCAGGATATTATTATATTTTTATAAATACAGTCGACGTCACATAATAGGTTAAAATAGTTTTCGCATTTTTGTGTATAAATCTTTCCATATATGAGTGACCAGCATAAGTAAAAAAAAAATCGTAAAAAACATTGAAATAATTCAACGATTCACTACAAATTTAGAACGATTTAGAATAACATATTCCTTACCAGATCACAAGGATATTTTAAGGCTCAGTGCACCGTTTCACTTCGTTAAGACAGTGAAATCAATATAATAATAAATAAATATATTGTGAGTAAGAAGTATCACACCAGTTTGTTTAAATCGATATTAATTTTAAGAAACATTCTTATAAGTAAGTTTTATATACCCTACTATATAACGGATTTCGTTTTTTTAATAAGGAATAACACGTGTCACATACCTCTGTGTGATTGTAGAACTGACTTTCCATAGCTTCTAAATCGATGTCGGAGTCACGAAAAAACCAGTCCTTAAACTGTTGCGTTTCTGTTACATTTTTGTTGTCCTTCGGCGGCGGTTTCACTTCGAACCTTTCTTCGAACTCGTGTTCCGGTATTTCGAATTTTTTATATTTTATTTCCTTACCGTCGTACTTTTTCTGGTGGCGAAAAAACTTCTTTCTAGCGAAATGGGATTCACCGAGATTCTCTTCAGATGATTTTAGGGAGTTCTTACTCTTCCTTTCGCCGGATTGAATATTCCTAAGTCTACAAACAAAAAAGTTAAAACAGGCTAAACTATTTAGTCATAGTTTCGTATATTTTTAGTTATAAGTTTCGTATTAATTCATTCATTAAAGCGTGTCAAAGGAAGGAAGATACATCTGAAAATTGACCTCCCATTAGATTAGCTCATAAATGGGATTATGTCTAAGTTGCCATGCTTGCCAGGTGTATTGACGACCACAGTTTGTTATTTACTATTTGTTACTAGGAAGACGTTGCTACCAATCCCCTGATATGTTTCTCCCCGTTACCTATTACGATTTCCACATAACGATATAGGGTAGTGGATATTCTTACTCCAGCACTACACGGCCTGCAAGTTTTGATGGTAATAAATTTCGTATAAGAGTAATTAGTTTCAAATAAGCACGTGCATGCACATTGAATATACCTTAAGGACGATAGTTTTTGTTATTAAATTCGTTACACCTTTACTTGGCATACTTTAAACATTTATTCGTAAATGTCATATATTATGTGGATAGATAACCGAAGTAAAATTTTCCAACTTTGAGATGTTTATATTTCCTTATTGCTTTAGTCGTCTTTAACGATATTTTCGGGAGTAAGTTGAGTGGTATATTTTATTACAGTCAACACACGACTAAATTCTGTGTGAAAACACAGTGATGAACGTATAGCGGGCAGTTTTTTTCTTCTTATTATGAGCCAGTACTCAGTAAGCTATTGAATATAAATCTTCTATAATGATTTCTTATATTTACGCGAACACTACACATTGATTAAAACTACTTTTACGGATTTTATCGCGTTAATTTACTTTTAATTACTTTTATTTTTAATTCCCGGCATTTCGGGCGCTTTCCAGCACCCATGGTCACGGGGGACTGAGATGACTGACTGACCGACCTATGCAAAATGAACTGACTATGTCCTGAGGTCTTGCAGTGGCATGCTTGGGTTTAGTTTTAATTTTATTGACTATAGGATCCCAAGCAGGTGGTAGTACCCAGCCTCCTTCTCTATTGAAATTAGGATGTTTTTTAATTTCAATAGCCTCACGTATCATCCTTGGTAGGAATCGATGTTCTTTCGCGAGGATTTGTGGTCTATCAAATCTGATGTAATGGTTGGGGCCGTCTAGGATATGATCGTAAACTGCAGACTTCCCGGAACGTTGAACGACGTTGTTCATAGTAGTAATTAAAAGTAAAAAAAAAGACGTGTGGCACTCGGGGACTGCCGCGGTAAAGCTATTGCATAGCATTTTGTATTAACTTATGCAATTATAATTATTAATTTATTTTATTTATGCAGTATTTCTTTTTCTTTGATATTAATTCAAGTTACACTTTTTGAGCGTGGTGACCGATAAGAAAACAAATTTTTTCTTTTATTAAATAAATAAATAATAAAAGCACTTTGTTCATTCATATTCAAAACACTTTATACACAAATTTTACAAGTACAGGTTTTCACTGTTCTACATAAATACCTATACACCTATATACTTTCTCATAAACAGCTGCTTATGTATTCGTCCGATTTCGGAGCAGCTCGTCTCGATTCGTGCGAGCTTCGTAGAGTCGTAAAATACGTCTAGTTGCACGCACACAAACACCGTGTCGAAGACTGTCGAAAAGAAACGACGTTAGATAATGCACGGCCTTCAAGCCACACCTCCGTGCCCGTCGGAGTGGGGAGCGTGAGGTTTTTTCGTTACGGAATAAATTTCTGGATTCGGTCTCCGCGCTAGAAGCTATGCAATAGCTTAATAAACGCGATAAAATCCGTAAAAGTTGTTTTAATCAATAAATCTTCTACTAAATCTAAAAAAAAATGTTCTAAAGTGTGCTGGATGGCTGCCGCTCAAAATGTACGGCTCTCTACTCAAATAGACTTAATCAGTTTTATTAAATCAGAAATAAAAACATATTAATTTTCATCCGGCATTTATTTGTGTATATATATATATATATATATATATATATATATATATATATATATATATATATATATTTAGTATTTATTTAATATATATTTATTTAGTATTTATTTGAAGTTCTATTAGTATAGTGAATATTTATTAGAAAAGTTTCAGCCTAAATACGTCGCATTCCTGGACATAGGCCTTCCCTCTAACTTAAAGGAGAGTTTGAAGCGGGGAATTCACTAGTCGGACCCGACGGAATTGCCCACGGGCTATTTGTCCAGGCATGTCTATCGCTGCAATACACTACACAGACTTATCAGTTTGTTTTAGACCGTGATTAGTTGTGCGTGCACATTAAAATGACAACCTAGACTTGCAATGCTTATTATTTATTAATTATTAACTTGGTGCAAAGAATGGTATAAAAATAGAAATAAGTTTAGCTATATCAATTTACATAAAGAATTAGAAATTGATGAACCAGGAGACCAAGGAGACCAGAGGAGACCAGGAGAGCAATTACTTGTGCATGGATATTTGTAGAGTCGTATAAACTCTACCCCGTTTATTTAATTTTTTTATAAGATTGGGTGACAAACGAGCACACAGTCCACCTGATGGTAAGTGGCTGCTGCGACTCATAGACATCTACATCTATCCTCGATTACAAATCAAAATGCAGATGCGTTGTCACCCGTGAGGAATAAGATGGAATGCCTCGTTTCCAGTAAAAAGGGTCTCCGATTCTCTACACTCACCATACGAAACACATTTACATTAACATAACACAGCATTAAGCTACTATTTCACGCTGGTATTCTGTGGGAGCGTGGTCCTTCCCCAGTCGAGCCGACCCACTCGTGCCACAACTATACTACTAGTATAACTGCAGCATGGCTCTACCACGTTGAAAATTTTTAATTACCATTAAAACTCATTGCAAATAAAAAATCTCCAAAGTTCGTTAAATAATAATAAAAGGCCGTCTGCACTGGTTGCTGTCGCTCTTGTGTCTGTGAACAGACAGCTCGCCGTTAGACATTCACGTTCGGGCATGTCTGTGTCCGCGCAGACGAAATGGAAGTTCAACAGACCAACCTGCCAGACCGACTGCAACTGTGTAGGACACACTATCAAACTTGGCACAGACCTATAGTAGCTCGGCATGTCCCCGCTTTAAGGCAACGAAGTGTCTACCACGCTGCCCCAATGCGTGTTGGGAGACTCCACATGGTTTCAAAAATTTTATATTTTTTATTTTACACACACGCAGGTTTTCTTACATTGTTTTACTTCACCGACGGGCACGTGCAAATCGGCATTTAAAACAATCAACAATTTTATTGGTGCGGGCGGGGATCAAACCCGGTTATCTAGAGTACCTACGAAGTTTTACATACAAAAGTTCTGCGCTTCTGACAACTCATAAATGTTTGAATTAGGAATTTAATGATTAAAATAATTTTTAGCGGGAAGTCGCATGTCCATTGTTGTTACACAAGTTAAAGCTCGTCATCCATAATAAAAATGGAATTAATGCGAAAAGATTTAAGGGCGACGATTTCATATGATTTTAAAAGTTCACTCCCTCCGCAAGATTTGAAACGTTTTTGGAGGAAAGCATCTCATTTTTTTCGTTAAAGAGTTACGCAAAACTTCGAATGTACAATTTTACTGCAACTAAATTTTTTAGACATTTTTGTGTATGTAACTGCTTGGTTTGAAACCAAATGGTTATTTTCTATTTGACAACGACGTTGTTTGTATGTTACAATAAACAATGCAAAAAGCTTTGAAACTTTAAACTATTGAAATACAATATACCGATTCAAAACTGAGCACCGAAGTAAACGTCATTTGGTACTGTGTTTAATACATTCGATGGAATGTTGCAGTTGGTTTGCTCTAAGTTCTGCAACAACTTGTTACGAGCACTAAGCGGGAGTTTAGTTATCATTTTGCATCAAATGCTTTATACACCGTTTACTTAAATTTACTCGACTAGGTGAATCGTTTTTCGTTGAATTTACTCCAGTTTTTTTACTTAATATAAGCTAGTGCTTCACTACAATCACACCTGATCGTAGTTGGTGATGAAACACTCGATGGTGAACCATGTTTATTGATAATTAATCCCGTACCTGCTGTGATTGTCAATCTGTATGCTCAGCAGTGGAATTTTACGAGCTCATGAAGAAGAGGAATATTTTTAACATATAACTTTTTCGGATCAAAAGTATATTACTTATTACTTTATATTATTGGAGTAATTTTCCAGATTAACATTGAAAAATAAAACTAAAATTTTTGCAATAACAACGTTGTTAATAAAGAGCTGAAATTAATAGGATCATTTAAATAAAGAATTATCTCGTATAGGTTTCTCTGATATTGATCATTAAGGACAAGTGTATGGCACGCACATCACGGGGCGGAGTTTTATCCACTTTTTAATTTCTCTCTAAAGCTAACTAACAGCTAGCTAACAGTTTATATTATTTTTATTGACATTAGTCATCTATTAAGATTAAAGACGTCTAATTTTAAATATAAATATTCATAGAAACGTTTATAATCCTGAGGACTTAACTGGAATTCTAGGAAAGTAATGGAACCACTGCAGCTTGATAGATATTCTTTTAACTATAAAATGGCTAATGATTTCTTAAATTTACGCGAACACTACACATTGAATAAAACTAAATTTACGGATTTTATCGCGTTTATTTCACTACTTTTACTTATTTTTAATTCCCGACGTTTCGGGTGCTTTACAGCAACCATGGTCACGGGGGGGGGGGGGACTGAGATGTTTGACGTCCCAATGTCATAGTTAGTCCGGCTACCTTCAGTTTGTGAATATTAATTTTTGGTCCGATTTACGCAAAACGAGCTTATAGTATCATGAAGTCTTGCAGTGGTATGCTTTGGTTTGGGTTTAATTTTGTTAATTATAGGATCCCAAGCAGGTGGCAGCACCCATCCATCTTCTCTATTGAAATTTGGATGTTTTTTAATTTCAATAGCCTCGCGTATCATCCTTGGTAGGAATCGGTGTTCTTTTGCGAGAATTTGTGGTTTATCAAATCGAATGTAATGGTGGGGACGATCTTGAACATGTTCGCAGACTGCAGACCGACGCTCCGGGAAGTCTATCAGTGTCAGTCTGTCTGTCAAAAACTGAAGGTAGCCGGACTAACTATGACATTGGGACGTCAAACATCTCAGTCCCCCCCCCGTGACCATGGTTGCTGTAAAGCACCCGATACGTCGGGAATTAAAAATAAGTAAAAGTAGTGAAATAAACGCGATAAAATCCGTAAATTTAGTTTTATTCAATATAAAATGGCTGCTGATAACCCTAGAGATAGCTGTAATATGCCTAGTTACTATTATAATAGTACCAGAGAGAAATGGAATTTAGCCTTACCGTCTCCCGTTACCATGTCTCCGCCTTCTGTGACGTTTTCTCACTTCTGTTTCATCTAAAAGGCTCTGAAGACTTTCTGTTGGTTTAAGCAAATCATTTGCTTCATAAACTTTATCATCTATTGCTTTATTAGTTCTTTTTATTGTTAACTTATCTTTGTTAACAAGTTCTTCGTCTTGTTCATTTGTTGGTATAACACCATTTGTAGGTGCAGGTGCTACGGTCACATTTTCTGGTAGATCCTTCATTTTTATATTATTGTTAGAATCACCGGTAATTTCCCGACTGTTACTTTGTATTTTATTCGTCACTTCATCCATTTTGTTAGATAAATTTGATAACTGAATACTTGGGAAGAAGTCTTCTAGGTTGAGAATATTATCGGTTGATACATTTACTACTAAAACACCATCTTGTTCTAAGCTTTCGTATTCTGTTAGATTATCTACAATAGCACTTTGATTTGGTGGACTTGATTTATTTTGATAGGCTACGTTAGTGTAATTGTCTAAGATTTCCTCTGGGAGTAATTTGCCGTTCTTTATTAATAGTGCTTTGTCTAAGCCAGCTGGTAGTACCTGGATGAAGAACGATGAATATTTATCTGTATAGTAAAATTTATGTAGGTAGAGCCTAAAACTATTGGTATACATTACTAAAACTATTTTTTATACTTACTTTTGTATGCAAAGATGCATCGTTATATTTTTTCGGTTTCTCCAAAACTAAAGATGCGGGTTGCTTTGTTCTTTTTCTTAAGATGTCTGGAAGACCTTCTTCTTCAACTTGTAACCCCTCAAGAAGAACTTCTTTTTTTAGCCGCTCTACCTCTTCTTGTAGGGATTTATTTATTTTTGATGTGGATGGAGCGGTATTCGCTGGTTTAAAGTAGTCATCAGATATTGCTATATCACCTTGGAAGTTACCTGCAACAATAAATACAATTTGGATTGAACGTCAAGTTATTCTTTAGTTGTTTGTTTGCGTCAAATATTGAAGAATATTTAAATGAGACTTGAAGCTGCCAAGAATCTTATTATAGAAAAGAATATTATAGAAAATGCGAGAAAATCTATAAATATTATTTTATTGAAATAAAAAAGACAGTAAGACATTCCATTTTTCATTCCATTTTTTTTCACGGCAACCTTAGACACAATTTTTAGAGAAGAGCTATTCAATTGTATTTTTATTATCTATCGTTAGTTACGATTTAAGATTACATTAAAATATTTTTGACCTTGATTTCTAAATGTTAAATAATTTATTGATCACATTTAACAACACAATATGGTAAAAGGTGACGGCCCAAATTTGTATGAAGTGTAGGCCTGGTTTTGTACAGGTAGGGAAATAAATTAAAATATTATATTACTCCACTTTTGGTCATTCAAATCCACGAATTTGCCTGTATTTCAGTGGTATTAATACTTTATTCTTACCAAAAACTGCAACACTAATGGCGAATTGATGTCGTTTTGACGTTAGCTGTAGACTTTCATGAGGTTATTGATGTCTAGTGATTTAAAATGTACAGATCTCCGATAACAATGAAATCAAAATCTCACGTAAATCATATAGTCCATAAAACAAAAGCCGAGTCAAATACGTAATAACAAACCAAAGTCCAAATGAAAAAAAAAAACTAAGCGTCAAAGAAATCCTAAAGAAACACAATAAACGAATTCACAAGCTCACAACTGCACGAACAAGCTCGGAATAAAAAAAATATTAAACTACCTACATTATTTTATGACTCAAGTTACTTTTCAGACATGACATTTGACATATAATTTTATGACCGGAAGGGTGCCATCTTGTAAAATCATCAAAAATTGGGATTGCATTTTTATTTTTACCAGGTCATTTAGTTTGATTTATCTTATTTTACTTTTAATAAAATCCCTGAATTTTTCGCTTTTTTACGGTGTATTGTACATAGACTGGACCGGAAATGGACCGTCTCCTTTACTGAATTTTTGAAGAGAAGAAAAACTATTAAAGGAAGATAACTTGTAATAACGAAACTATTTACTTATATAAGCCAGGAAAATATAATAAATATATGGAGACAGTAATGTGTTATATTTGTTATATCTTAAACGAGCCTACTATTAAGTGGGTCCATTAGCAGTGGACTGGGTGCCCTTTGTTATCTTGATAAAATTATTTCCTAGACGCAGTATGAAAGCACTAATATAATTTATTTTCAGCAAAGTCTTCCTTTAATGAGAGAGACCCAAGAACAGCATTGGAATTTTGATGGGTTGATGATGATGAAACCGAGGAAAAACTTATGTTGATGCTTGTACTCATTTTACAGAACATTCAGTGCATTTTTACTATCCTTTGCCTTGTTTCTTCATTTATATGTTCATAATCACATTATGGTACATTATGGTATATAATGTGTTTATGAATAATTTTATCAGTGTTCGGGTAAAGGTGGGTTTTATAAAACGCAAAGGAAATCATTACTTTTAATAGCGTTCTATTATTAATTTAAAATATAATATGAGAAACATATAACACAGTATGAGCCAATTTGACTAGCATAGAATATAATATATTTTATACGTGGTAGAGCCATGCTGCAGTTATATTATTAGTATAGTTGAAGCATGATTGGGTCGACTCAACAGGGGAAGGAATACGCTCTCACAGAATATTGGCGTAAAATAGTAGCTTAATGCTGCTGTGTTTCGTATGGTGAGTGTAGAGAACCGGAGACCCTTTTAGATGTAGATGTAGATGTAAATGGGCCACAACAATCACTTTCCATCAGATGGACTGTGTGCTCGCTTGTCACCATATCCTATAAAAAATTAATTGCAAATAAATTTATAAAACTTATTTTATTCGATTTCAATTTCCCAATAAGGTATTCAAATTCCACAATAAATGGCCGATTGCCACCGGCCATTAACAGCGCGTACATCTGCCGCAACCATAAAACGTAACGACCGGGCGTGTTTGCCGCAGCTGCGGTCTAACGCTGGCTGCCAATTAATTAATCGTCCATGCACGCTTACACGGCGGGAATTGGACAGGCTGACTTACAATAGCCTACGGCTCCATGAATATTCATATTAAGGTAGCAAGAATTGAAATTGACTATGGATAACGACTAAAGATAGCTGCATTTTGTGAGCAAAATATCCAATCGTACATTCTAAGCTCATTAAAATTAGTTGTGAATGTGGTACAAAAATAGCTGTGAAATTACGAGTAATTAAAAATATTACTCATAAATTTTATGTTAAAAATGTACCGACTGCAGATAGATAATGCGAGAGTTTTAAAAATTTACATTTCTACCTAGTAATTTAAAAAGAAAAGATTGATATAAATTTTAAATACCATAAGAGCAAATTAGCTTAGCTTTTATATAAGCGATATTTTTAAGAACGTGCTAATATGTGTATATTACCAGTTTCGATGTTTTTTTTATGTGTAAGAGTGACAAACGAGTACACGTCTAACTTTGATAAAGAATTGAATTGCAGATGCGTTGTCACCCCTGAGAATTAAGACGGATGCGTCATTTCCAGTAAAAGTGGTCTCCGGTTTTCTACACTCACCATACGAAACATAGCAGCATTAAGCTGCTATTTTATGTCGGTATTCTGAGAGAGCGTGCTCCTTCTCGTTCGAGCCGACTCACTCGTGCCACAACCATAACATCTGCAGCGTGGTATACCACGTACAATCTACAAAGTATGTTCTTGTCATTTGATAACAATAGAATAAGAGTAATAAGGGATTATAATAATGCCCTTCAGACCGAATTTTCGTCACAGCAGCCAGTCTCCACGAAGACTAGACATCAATGCAGGAGAGGATTATAGTGACCGAGTGTTTTTGAAGGTACATTAGCACTCTATATTCCCTCACTCTCTTAGTCCAGTGGGAGGGCAATCCGACACGACTTGAGTGAAATCAGGCGCAAGTCCAACGGCTTTACTTATTTTCCAAGGCAAGGGGGTGAAACACTGCCAACTTTATAATGCGGGACTGCCAATGAAAATTTTAAGTCAGAATAAACCAATAACTGTTTTTGGCTTGACCCAAATTCTATTTCAAACAGCAGTCATGTTTATGATCATTAGATTAACGAGGTAGTCGTCAATCTTCGACCAAATTCGAATAAAAAGTGATTAGCTCTTAACATAAATTGATTGAAATAAAAAGGGAGAAATTTTGTATATTATTATAACTTCACAAAAATATGGACCGTACAAATATTAAGATGTATACTATTATAACATTTATCAACATTATTATTTAGTGTAATGAAATAAATCTCCCGTAAATATTGTTAAACCGCTGATCGAGATTTGCTTGTACCAATAACGTCTTATTAGAAAACGTGGTTTATTAAGTCTTAGTTTTAAAATATGGCATAAGAAGAGTCCTTCCCACGTAAAAAAAATCTCTTAGCCGAAGCACCACAGTCATAGTAAAAACCACAGTTTTCGAAATTTGAGATTTGCTGTTAAATTCCATATATTACATTTTATTTCACATATTTCCGCGGGACTTCTTTCGTAAAACAGATTTTAGTTAAAGCTGGAAACTAATGATTTTCAATTCTGTTTTTAATATTAAGGCCGATAGTTCTTTTTTTATAGGATAGGGTGATAAACGAGCATACACTCCACCTGATGGTAAGTGGTTGCTGTGGCCCATAGACATCTACATCTATCCACGATTACGAATCAAAATGCAGATGCGTTGTTGCCCGTGAGGACTAAGGTGGAACGTCTCGTTTCCAGTAAGAAGGGTCTACAGCTCTCTACACTCACCATACGAAGCATAGCAGCATTAAGCTATTATTTTACGCTGGTATTCTTTGAGAGCGTTGTCCTTCCCCGGAAGAGCCGACCCATTCGTGCTAAAACTATACTACTAATATAACTGAAGCATGGCTCTACCACGTATAAAAACAATCAAAGTGATTCTTTAATCTTCATATTTTCAGATCTTTCTAATGGACTGTCTTTTAAGATTATACTTACGTTATATTGATATCAAATTACTCGAACTAATGATAACTTGAGTTTTTTGTTCGCAAAAGGTTACAAAATTACAGGCGTACTTGTTTCATTGAAAGCGAAGTCATGTCCACTTAAAAGCAGCTCGTACAGGACATGGCCTTTAAAACTTCAAGACCTTCTTATCATTTATTTAGCCTTTCAAAGACAAAGAAATAGGCCTCCACGTGCGATATTTACTGTTAAATAGTTGCTATGATTAAAATAAGAGAAGGTCTGGGCACAGACCTCCTCTCGTCGCCAGCTGTGGGATGAGTGAAGGCTGTAGCTTGTCTTTTTACTATTCTGCCATTAGTTGTAGGCTAGTATGGTGGAAGTCGAAGTCGACACTTACGGGACGACATAAGTTGTGAAAGTCATACTGTATTGTTCAACTGAGGTTTACTTCAAACTCTTTTAAGCGTCAAAGGGAAAAGTACAACTTTTACTCCTAGACTAAGATGGAATGCCTCGTTTTCTTCTCTTCACCCACCATAAAAAACACAGCAGCATATTTTACGCTGGTATATTGTGAGAGCGTCCTTTCTCGGTCGAGCCGACGCACTATATATATATATATATATATATATATATATATATATATATATATATATATATATATATATATATAACTATGGCAACCATCCCCCCCATGAGGCAATCTTTCGGGAAAGTCTATGTTCAGCAGTGTTTTTAATAGTGACGGTAACAAATGAATAATTTTGCCTGTCAAGGGTTAAACAGATAATCGCGTTCATATGGCGTTTATGCGTGTGTAAACGACATCGTCAAACATTTGAAGGGTCATCCGAGAGTTGAGTTACATTTATACAAATTGGACGTTTCACAAGCGTTAAATTGCTGACGCCTACGCGAATAGTGATGGCGAAATGGAGACCCCGTTGGTCTGGACCAAAGTTTTACATTTTCAGATAATTAATAGAATCAGACGTTACTATGCGGAAATCCATTATAATAAAGATATTAATAGTTATTTTGCAACCATCCGCTTAATTAAATGATGTCTTACCTAGTATTTTATATTTTCAAGATTTAAAAAAAATAATCAATCGTTTTAAGTCTTTTTTTTAATAGAATAAGGGTGACAAGTGAGCACATAGTCCACCTGATGGTAAGTGGATGCTATTGCCCATAGATATCTACACCTATCATCGATTAATGATCGAAGTGCAGATGCGTTGCCACACCTGCGGACTACCTGTTTCCAGTATAAAGGGTCTCTGGTTCTCTACACTCACCATACAAAACGCAGCAGCATTAAGCTGTTATTTTACGATGGTATTCTATGAGAGGTCTGTGAGTGGTCCTACCTCGGTTGAGCCAACTTATTCGTGCTACAACTATAATATAGCTGCTGGTTCTATCACGTAAGATTACTACTTAATGGTCCAAAGGTCTCTCCATCTTGTTGACGCAACGGAGAGCATCAAAGGTGCGATATTTCGTGCTACGACGGTAGCGGTACGGTACTGCCATGTTTGGCAATTATATTTAACCCTCCATAAGCAAGAAATGATTATGCCCAGCGGTGGATTTTAATGAACTGATGAAAAAAACGTAGGTGGTTATTAATTATGTTAATAAATATGTAGCTTATACGTGCGTACCCTTTTTTGTTTAGTTTCCAGCATAAACTTTTTGATTTACACTATTTTAAAAATGTACAATGAAAATACGAGTAATCAATCATTTATTTGATGAAATATCTATATATAAAAATCAATCGCTGTCCATTGGTCTCGTAAAAAATTGAAAACGGCTCGACCGATTTTAATAAATTATTTGTGTGTATTTGAGTTGGATGGTTAAAAATTCAATTAGGACCCCGTAGGTGGCGCTGTTGCCGAGATCTAGAAATCAACCGTGCAAAGCCAGGCAGAGCGCTAGTAATACATTAAAACCACTTATTATGCCTTATCGGTTTTAGATATCACAAAGCATTCATTCATCATTCACAGGTCACTTGATGGCAAGTTAATGCTGTGACCCATAGAGATTACTGGCCACGCCTACTCTTATTATATATATATATATATATATATATATATATATATATATATATATATATATATATATATATATATATATATATATATATATATATATATTACAATTATAATGCATTGTTATCTCTAATGACTAAGATGAAATGCTTGACCAGCAAAAAGAGTATCCGGTTTATATCACGTATCATACAAAACATGGCAGTATTTTGCGGTTTTTATGCTGGTATACTTTGTGAGCGTGGTATACTTGATCTAGTCGACCATGCAGATATAATACCCCGCAGCCTAGCTCAACCACGTCAAAAGCTTACGTGCCTATTACTCGTAGTCTCTGATAGAGAAAAAGATCACTAAGGCCCATCACTATCGTCCGTCCGTCACTTACACCAGATCGTTATGCATTGTATAATTTAATCAGCGGACGCCGCATTGCCTGCAATCTTGCTGCAATCGATTTGCGTGGCACATTTTGCATGCCCGATGCGTTTGCGGTCCGGGATGATGGGCCGGCGTGATACAGTAAAGCGAACAGAGATTTCTTGACAATTGACGAACATTTAATGAGTAAAGCCTAGTTATTTGTTATATTTACGAGAATACTGCACATTGAATAAAACAAATTAGTCGGATTTAATTGCCTGCCATTCGTACAAAATTAAATAAAAATAATAAGATTCAACTTTTCCACATCGACCATTTACTTAGTTGACGTGAAACGACGAAGCTCCGGGACATCTGTCTGAAAACATGTTCAGGACTGTCCCCGCCATTACATCAGATGTGATAAACTACAAATCTTCGCAATAGAACACCAATTTGTACCAAGGATGATTCGTGAGAATATTGAAAAAAAATCCTAATATCATAAGAGAATATAACAGGGGGCTATTCTCTCCGCTTGGGATTCCATAATTAATAAAATTAAATCCAAATTAGTGCACACTACTGCAAGACTTTAAAGCACTTTAAGCTTATGTAGGTCGGACCAAATATTAATATATCAGATAAAAGCAAGAACTATTATAATCACTACATTTTACAAACGTACCGCAGGATAGCATAAGCATCAGAATATTAAACAACTCAATTCCGCCATGGGAGCTGTAAGGCAAATCAAAGGAATGAGGGGTTCCACCTCAGAACTCAGCGGTGAGAATACTTAGAGAGTACTCTTTCTTAGGAATTGACGACAATAATACTTACAAGAGCCGAGTTATCGTGCAAAAGGTGCACACCTCGAAACCACTTGCCCATTTTTTTTCTTTAATTGCATGTTTTAATTTTTCTACCAGCGTTGTGTAATACCGTCTCGTGATATTGACATCATTATCTTTATAATCGATCAATAAAATTCCCTCCGTATCCCAAAAAACATCTTAGGCGATGCTGCACCTATTTTTCGCTACTCCATGGACTCCTGTTTTTACTCGTGTTCATAGTGATGAACACAAGTTTTATTTTCGGTTACAATTTGGTTCATAATTTCGTCCCTGTTCGCACCATACAAGTCCAAAAACTCGCGCGAAAATTCTTGGCATCAATCTTGCACCAACCTTAGACATGCCAAATTGGTCATGGAGAATGTTTAAAACGGTCGTAGATTTTACTTATTTTTATTTTTTGGGTTTTCTTTAGAGCATCTTCAAAAACAAGTTTTTAAATTTTTTGATAATTAGTCGCCCTGAACGCTGATCGTCTTCAATCGCATCTCTGCCTAGCTTGAAAAAGCTATGCCATTTATAAATCATTCTCTTTCCAGGGCAAAAGTCCCCGTAAACAGATGACATCTCTTCTATAATGATATATGGCGTTTTTCTTTGCTTAGTGAGGAACTTAATTACGGTAACAAACTCAATTTATCCCATAGTTAGTGTTCACTTCCCGATTGACTTGTTTATCCTGTGATATCTTGAAGGTTAATGAACCAATATGGCTGAAACGAGGTAGTTATGGTTGTATTGAGTCACCAAGTAGTAAAAATTAAAAAAAATCCCCCATTCCATCTCTAACCCTCCCATTCCGCGAACTTATTGACCTGCCCTCGTACTATCGGGTGAGTAATTAGTAATTACAAACTCAATAGCATTAATGCTATTATAGTACGAAAATTATAAAGAATTTCATTACATTGTATTGTATGCTCATAAACAGATTTCTGCTTTTGTTTTCTCAATGAATATTCTTTCCCCTCATCAGTCTGGTTTCCGCCCGGGTCATTCTACTACTACTGCTCTTCTCAAGGTTACGGAAGATATTCGTGAGGGGATGGAAAAATCAAAACTGACCGTTCTCATCTTAATTGATTTTTCTAATGCATTTAATTCTATCGATCATGGTATCTTGTTAGCTCTTCTTTCTCATTTGAATATCTCGTCTTCAGCTCAGGAATGGTTCTCAACATATCTTCGGGGGCGCCAACAGGCGGTGCGTACTGGTCATATACTATCTGACTGGCGTGATGTGTCAATTGGTGTCCCTCAAGGCGGTATTATATCTCGTCTTCTGTTTTCCATTTTTATAAATCTCATCACACTAAATCTCAAGAGCTCTTACCATTTGTATGCTGATGATCTGCAGTTATATGCGCAAGTGGAGCCTTCAAATATCCTAAGTGCTATTTCACTGTTAAATGATGATTTAAAATATATCTCAGAATGCTCTACTGTGTATGGCATAAACGTGAACCCGTCTAAATTCCAAACGATAATCTTAGGTAGCTCACGATTATTATCTAAACTGAATATTGCCACCCTACCATCAATTATGTTTAATAATAATGTCATACCATTCTCTACTAACATAAAGAACCTTGGTCTGTACATCGATGGTTGCTTAACATGGAACAAACATATACGGGAGGTGAGTAGCAAAACTACTGGAACTTTGCGATCTCTATATCGATTTAAAAACTTTCTTCCCACCAATACCAAGATTTTACTTGTCCAATCACTTATTGTACCGATTATTGATTATGTCGATGTGTGTTGCTCAGACCTGTCTCAACTTCATCTTAATACATTGGATCGTCTGCTTAACAACTGCATCAGATACATTTATGGTCTTCGTAAATACGACCATGTATCTTCCTTTCGTACACAGTTAAACTGGTTGCCTATCCGTCAGCGCAGATATGTTAGAATACTCTGCACCCTTTTCTCAATTTTGAACGATCCATGTGCTCCCGAGTATCTGAAATCTAAATTTCAATACATGGGTGATTCTCATAATTTTTCTCTCCGTTCCTCGGCCAATCTTAAGTTGCTCACTCCTTTACACCGTACTGGTTATTTACCTCACTCTTTCGCCCTCGTGGCCATCAGACTCTGGAACGACATCCCTCTTGACATTAAAAAAGCTCCCAACAAATTCGTCTTCAAAAATCAAGTCCGTAAGTATATGATTAAATCGTTGCAAGTTTGAATTGACTAAGCTCTCTTTTTCGTATATATTTCATATTTGTTCTGACATATATAATATCTATACGAACCTATTGTGTATATATATATATATATATATATATATATATATATATATATATATATATATATTTATGTGTATATAGTGTATGTATGTATGTATATATATTCTATTATATATTATATATGAATATATATATATATGTATATAATATGTATGTATATATATATTCTATTATATATTATATATGAATATATATATATATGTATATAATATGTATGTATTGTTTATTATATATATTATTATTTCTTTTATTCTCTCTATTTGATTATTGCTGCACCGCCTCCATAATGTCTATCTCTGTTTAGCCTAATGGTTGACTGGGAGAGAATGCCCCATGGCATTAAGTCCGACATATGTACTTTTTGTGCATGAAAGTATAAATAAATAAATAAATTGTATAAAAATGTGTAGGTAGTATATCTGGCACTCTGAACGAAAAAATAAACAACTGAAAGAGTAGCCCTGAGTATTCTAAACTAACAAAACCTTTATTATGTTGGCGCTTATCTTAGAGAAACCATATTCGAGTTACGCACAGTAATTTTTATCTACAATTAATAAGGTTTGATGTGTAAAAGATTTAATGGAACGGATAACTTTTTATAAAATTAATAAAGGGAAAAAGCGTACAAAAATATTTTCTATACTGAAGAATTAAAAAAAAACTATTAATATGAATTTCATAACAAAACTAAGCTTAAAAATAGTCCCAATAGTGTACGTAAAAGACCAATCCCTCCTCGCTCGTAAAGGGACTATTTATCTAAAGGCCTATTCTGATTTTTCTCCCGATATCACCTGCGAACTGAGGCGGAACGGCTTACATGGCTGCTGTTGACAGTGGAAAATATAGTAATAAAATTGCCCAAAACACTGTATCGAAGTGCTTTCCAAATAGCTTTTATACCTACTTGTATTTTAGTTTAGCTTTGCTACAAGTATTTACTGTTATTGTTTTCTTAATCACCATCATCATAAACAGTCTTTAAAATCTATTGTTGAGCGCATGCCACTTCTCATCACTGTGCTGAAGTCTTCACTGTCCCAAGAACCGGCATGAAGTCGTCGCTCTACCACAGTACATGTTGGCAGACTACATCCATTCATTGGTTTATTACAGCCTATTAAATACCAATACTGAACGTAGGCCTAGAGGATATTTATGTATGTATATATACAATATTACGTATTGTACTCGTACATTTATTAAAAGTATTTTTTTAAGTTTAATTTATTTGATTTTCAACTCCCGACAATTCGGTTGCTTTCTAGCACACATGCTCACGAGGGATGGTGCTGGAAAGCATCCGAAACGTCGAGAAATAAAAATCGCACAAATTAAACGCGATAAAATCCGTAAAAGTAGACTTAAGAGGATACCTTGAAAATGAATCGAAGTTTTGGGGGCGTGGCTTATTTCTTTGTCGGTGAAGCTAACAGACGACTGCGGGAGTGTCAAAATGAAAGTGATGCAAAGACTTCATAGTACGCAAATTATTAGATAGCCGTACCGAGCAAGCGCTCGGAAAAAAACTAAGTAAGCGCCAAACAACACTTTTATTTATTTTAACAAAACTTCGTTATGGATTAAAAAACTGGTTTATGCGAACTCAGATATGATTATTTACTATGCCTTAAAAATTATTCCATGAAATTATTCGTAAGAATATTGTGGTGTAATCGAGAAATGTAAATAATTAGAGTTTACTTTGCAATTTTTTTCTATTGAGAAAATTACATGATATCGTGTTTTCTTTTATGCAATCCAAGATTATATAGTCAAAAATCATATACCAGAATTTTGGTTTGTAATCTATAAAACTTAAAAAAAATTAAATAAAGAAACCACCAAATTTTTCCTTAATCAATGTGTAGTGTTCGCGTAAATGTAAGAAATCATTACGTATTATAATCTTTTTCTAAGTGGTAAGGTTTTAAGGTACTTAAAGTTTTGCTTATATATCCATAAACAATTTATATAATTATTGCCATCATTATAACCCACCATTATCGTATTTTTATAGCATTGGGTGACAAACAAGCACACAGTCCACCTGATGGTAAGTGGATGCTGTGGCTCATAGACATCCACATTTATCCTCAATTAAGAATCAAAATGCCAATGCGTCATCATCCCTGACTAAAATGGAATGTCTTGATTCCAGTAAAAAAGGTCTCTGGTTCTCTATACTCACCATACGAAACACAGCAGCATTACGCTGCTATTTTACGCTGGTATTCTGTGAGAGCGTGGTCCTTCCCCGGTCGAGCCGACTCATTCGTGCTACAATACAACTATAGTATAGCTGCAGCATGGCTCTACTACTTGACTCATAGGTGGGATATTTTATTGTTTGTTTATCATCCGTAATTTTTTTATTGTTATTGAATTATTATCAGAGAGCACATCTCCAGTTTCATTTCCCTCCGATACCCCTTATGACACCTATAGGGCAATATTTTGCTTGTGTATGTATCAAAATGTATTATGGTAATGGTAAGTGTATGTTTTATTTATGTATTTATATTTGTTACTTCTCATAAGATATAAGATATAGATGGTATAACAATAAAGATGTTAATACTTTAAACACTAGGAACAAACATAGCTTGTAATACCAGTTACTTACTAGACTTCACAGTTTTAGGACTCGTAGTTCTTTTATGGGGAAATATCAAGCTTCCCCGGTCGAGCTGACACATTCGTGCTACAACTATACAATTAGTATAGCTACAGTATGGCTCTACCACGCAAATATAATTAGAATTTCAAATTCTACGTATACAGATTCCTGAAAACACAAACAAACATTCCCTGGCTCTGATGGCTAGAACCCTCTGTGGTAGTCTATAGCTGATACAGGGATACGCCAAAGAAAAAAGTTTCCTAAATAGTGTGTTATAATGGGTTGTACATTATTAGGCTAAGACTTAATTTAAATTTTATGGGCTAATGTTTTTAATTTTTAAGTCTTTAATGCCTTAAAATAAAGATATTGCAATGTATATGATATAAGATGTAAGTGTCTGTGGGCCACGGTATCCACATACTTTCAGGTGGCCTGTGTGCTCGTTTTTCAATTTAACTTTAGTTAAAAAAACGGACAGTAAAAGAGCGTAAAATATTTTACATCAGTGGTGATTTCATCCGTTTAAATATTACGTGGGTATTATTTAACGGCTGAAAACTGTGAGATTCCATAGTGAGTTTTCCATAGAGATATATTCGATAAGACAAAGATTTTATTTTAGTTTTAGAAAACAATGCATTGTCCACAGAATAAAATAATAAAACTAATTAAAAATAACAAGGTAGGTATAAGTGAATTGTAAAAAAACTAAGAAAATCTCTTTGCCTTAAAGGATCACTTTTACAAATAAGAGAAACTTACTCAACGTAGGAAAAGTACACAGTTGACAAAAACGTCCGGCTTCCTACGTAAGTTTAATATCCGGAGTTACGGTATTCTCAGTGCAGATTGTTTCTTAAACAGTCGGCCTGAGACTAAAATGAAATTGCTTAAAGAAAATCGACACTCTTTTGAACTTTATTATAAATATAGAAACAAGAAAATTTCATTTAATATTTTCTTTTTAGGGTTCCATTCCCTTACAAGGAACCCTTATCATTTCAATTCGATTTCGAGGTCCGTCCGTTCTATATCACAGCAATATAACTTCTAGCGTTCTTTATCGAAGTAAATAAGTATTTAGGAAGTATTTTTATTTACTTACGAAAATTCCTTTGAAAAATAAACATGCTATAACATCTATCATTTGAGAGAATTTATTATAATGTAGACATATTTTTTATAGAAATAAGGTGATAAATGAGCGCAGTCCACTTGATGGTAAGTGGATATTGTATGACATAGACATCTACATCTACAGTCGATTAAGAATCAAAATGCAGATGCGTTCTTATTGCTGAGGACAAAAGAGGAATGCCTCGGTTACAGTGAAAAGTGTTTCCGGTTGTCTACGCTCGCCTTACGAAACACAGCAGTAGCATTGCTATTTTATGCTGGTATTCTTGGAGAGCGTGGTATTTCTCCGGTTGAGCTGATCCATTTGTCCTACAACCATGATAAAGCTGCAACGTCGCTGTACCACGTACATATTATGTATTATATATTTAAAAAAAATATAAAGTTTCTTAAATTTATGTAGGTATTGTGCCAATAATTCATATTGTTACGAGCTTGAGGTTCGTGACAATAAAAATTGCCGATAGAATTACCTAAATTAACACTTTAATTTACTTTATACATATTAAAGTTAAAAACACTAATAATTAAACACACTAATTCACTTAGTTCCGCTCCGAAGCTTCGCTTGTGTCGCCGAGTTAAACTCTGTCCGATCGCATCTTGCACCACCTATTTATTTAAATTAGCAAAATATCCGGAATGTTCAAGTAAACACGCGCAAGGTACCGAGAGATCGAGTATAGATTTTCTAGAAACTTAGTTCTTCGGGTGGCGCTGTCGGTTGAGAGATCTGTGATGTCATTCTCTGCAGAGCTCCCTTCGCTCTCGTTCCTGACACTAGATGGCGCTAGTTGACTTATTCACACAACACTGCCCCCTCCTAAGACATGCTCGTCCCGAGCATTATCGGTCCCATAATAACGCGCCAAGCGATCCACATGGACGATCTTAGGAGTCCCTCTTGCGCCTTTCTGTATCTGGTAGGTCACATCGTTGATCCTGGTTACAATCCGGTACGGGCCGTCCCATTTAGCTTGAAGCTTAGGAGATTTCCCTTTGCTGCGGACTGGCTTGTGCAACCACACTAATGAACCTTCGTTGAACCCTTTATTGTTCATTTTGCGGTCATACCGGGTTTTCATTTTCTCAGACATTTGCTGGCCCGATTGTCTGACGCGCTCATAAATGTCATTCATTTTGTTCCGCAAGTCACATGCATAATCGGTTATACTCCTAGGGGCATCAGGTGGTATCCCAGTGATCAGGTCTGCAGGCAGCCGTAATTCTCTTCCAAAGTTTGCGAAAGCTGGTGTCACTGCTGTACTTTCGTGAACAGAACTTCGATATGACAACAAAAACGGTTGTATGTGCTTGTCCCAATCTCGTTGCCGATTGTCTACAACTTTTGCTAGGTACCTCTCCAATGTCTGATTAAATCGTTCCACCATTCCATCAGATTGCGGGTGATAAGAAGTCGTTCTTGTTTTATGAGCACCCATAACTCGGCAAGTTTCCTGGAATATTTGAGACTCAAAATTCCTTCCTTGATCGCTGTGAATCTCTAAAGGTACTCCAAAACGACAGAAGACTTCATGAACTAGTTTATCTGCAACTGTTGAAGCTTCTTGATTTGGAATGGCGAAGACTTCTGGCCACTTAGTGAAGTAATCCATCACAACCATGAAATACTTGTTACCGCTTTCACTCTCCGGAAACGGCCCCGCCACGTCAATGGCTATTCTCTCCCATGGTGCACCAACATTGTACAACTTCAATGCACCTCTACTACGAGTCTGAGGTCCCTTTACAGCCGCACAACTTGTACATTTGCGACACCAGTCCTCGACATCGTTTCGACAGTGGACCCAGTAAAACCGTTCTCGGATCTTCAGTAGAGTTCGTTTAACTCCCAGATGGCCTCCTGAATAATCATTATGGTACAGCTGTAGAACATCCGGTACTTTAGCTTTAGGGACGACCATTTGTAAATGACAGCTGTCTCCCCGAACATTTTCCCATTTACGGCACAGAACTCCATCCTGAAGCAGCAAGCTATCCCACTGGGCCCAATAGCTTTTAGTGGTCGAACTCATCGCTGAGACGTCGCTCCACTTGGGCTTGGGAGCACTGGCCTTCATCCATTCCAGGATCGGCTTGATGTCCGGATCTTCCTGCTGTGCACGTTGTAAGCTGTCCTTCCACTCGTTGCTGAGGTGGTCTGCCCTGAGCATCCTCACGGATACCACTCCCTTACTCTCCACGGACGGGTATACGCTGACCGGTGGCTGTTACCAAATTAATGCGTTCTCGGTTGTATGCGGAGTCCCCAAGGAACTGACTTATAAGTTGGGAACTAACAACCGTACGAGAGGCTCCAGTGTCTATGGTCAGTTTACACGGCATTCCGTTGACCTCGCCCTTGATGATTAGACTGTTCCCATCATGGGTTTGTGAGATCGAGATCCTTGGGGCTCTTTTAACATCAACCAGCACCCGCCCCGCAGTTCTGGCTTTTACTCGTTTCCCTGCTGCTGCTGGGCGGTGCTGTTGGCCGCACTACCCTCCTGGGATCGTTCACCTTCCCTTTCTAGGGTTCGCTTAGGGCAGCTGGATCGAAGATGGCCCTTTTCCCCACAGCCATAGCACCTAGGGCTGTATCCTTTGTTGCGGTCGCGAACTGTAGCTGCTGCAACCTCCCTGACGCGATGGGAACGATGATCCTGCCGCACGGCTTCTACCTCCAGTGCATGGGCCAAGGCGTCCTTAAGCGTCTCGTGGTGCCCAAGCCTCACAGCAGCTCTGACTTCCAGGTCGCGGATGCCGTCGATGAATGTCTGCACCAGGTTCCCTTCAATGAGCGCAGGTACAGACTGGTATGCTTTTCGAACCATCTTCTCCACCTCAAGGGCCCACTGCTGCAGGTTTTCATTGCTGCGTTGCACGCGATCTTTAAGCTGCGCGCGAAAGACGTGTTCCAGGTGAGCGTCACCATATCTCGCCTCCAATGCCTCAAGGAGCTGCTCGTAGGTCACTTTCTTACCGAGAGCTTCCAACACGGTTAAGGCTTGGTCGCGCAGGCCTAAGGTGAGTGCAGTCATGGCCTGGCTTTTATTCCAGCCCTTTGCCTCCATGACGGCCTCGAACTGGATTTTGTAGGACGACCAGGAAGAAGTCCCGTCGAACGGTGGTACCTTGAACCCACGTAGCTAAGGTGTAGTAGCTACTGCGGGGGCTGCAATTCCATCTCCAATTTTGAGTTCATCCAGCGTTTTCTTAACTTGGTTGATTTGGGTCTCAGCTTCCGACAGGCGGTTATCATGTTGAGCAACCTTATCCTTCACCTCCCTTATCTCTTTCCCGAAGGTAGCGTGAAGGTCCTTCATGAGAAGCATCTGCTCCTCCCTATCGCGTTTGAGCTGCTCTTCTAAGCGACGGGCCTGTTCCGCCTGCTGATCTTCCAACCGACGGGCCTGTTCCTCCTGTCGGCGGGCCTGTTCCTCTTGTCCGCTCTGCAGCTGCTCTTTCAACTGACGGGCCTGCTCCTCCTGTCGGCGAGCCTGCTCCTGCAGCATCACCATCAGAGCACCTAAGTCAGGTGCCACAGACGTAGAAGCTGCTGACGGACCGGCTTCCGTGGCCGACGGCTGGCCCTCAGACATCTGCGGCGTTGCACCACCAAATCTCCTCTGGTCCGTCTCCTGCTGGCGTTGACTTCGGGTACGGACACCCTCCGTTTCCTCCTTAGGTAAAATCGGCATTATTTTATCCCACTTCTGACACCAATTTTTACGAGCTTGAGGTTCGTGACAATAAAAATTGCCGATAGAATTACCTAAATTAACACTTTAATTTACTTTATACAAATTAAAGTTAAAAACACTAATAATTAAACACACTGTTGTGTGAATAAGTCAACTAGCGGCATCTAGTGTCAGGAACGAGAGTGAGGGGAGCTTTGCAGAGAATGACATCACCGATGTCTCGACCGACAGCGCCACCCGAAGAACTAAGTTTCTAGAAAATCTATACTCGAACTCTCGGTACCTTACGCGTGTTTACTTGAACATTCCGGATATTTTGCTAATTTAAATAAATAGGTGGCGCAAGAAGCGATCGAGACAGAGTTGAACTCAGCGACACAAGCGAAGCTTCGGAGCGGAATTAAGTGAATTAGTGTGTTTAATTATTAGTGTTTTAACTTTAATTTGTGTAAAGTAAATTAAAGTGTTAATTTAGGTAATTTTATCGGCAATTTTTATTGTCACGAACCTCAAGCTCGTAACAATTGGTGTCAGAAGTGGGATCAAATAATGCCGATATTACCTAAGGAGGAAACGGAGGGTGTCCGTACCCGAAGTCAACGCCAGCAGGAGACGGACCAGAGGAGATTTGATGGTGCAACGCCGCATATGTCTGAGGGCCGGCCGCCGGCCACGGAAGCCGGTCCGTCAGCAGCTTCTACGTCTGTGGCATCTGACTTAGGTACTCTGATGGTGATGCTGAAACAGCTGCGGGGCGGACAAGAGGAGCAGGCCCGCCGACAGGAGGAACAGGCCCGCCGACAGGCGGAACAGGCTCGTCGGTCGGAAGAGCAGATGCTCCTCATGAAGGACCTTCACGCTACCTTTGGGAAAGAGATAAGGCAGGTGAAGGATAGGGTTGCTCAACACGACAACCGTCTGTCGGAAGCTGAAACCCGAATCGAAGAACATGAAACCCGAATCAACCATGTGAACCATCGGGTTGACAACGTGATGGCCGACATGAAGAAATCACTGGACGAACTCAAACTTGGAGATGGAGCTACAGCTCCCGCAGTAGCTACAACACCTTCGCTACGTGGGTTCAAGGTGCCACCGTTCGACGGTACCTCTTCCTGGTCAGCCTACAAAATTCAGTTCGAAGCTGTTATGAAGGCGAACGGCTGGAATAAAAATCAGGCCATGACTGCTCTCACACTAGGCCTGCGCGACCAGGCCTTGACAGTTCTGGAAGCTCTCGGTGAGGAAGTGACTTATGAGCAACTCCTTGAGGCATTGGAGGCGAGATATGGCGACGCTCACCTGGAACACGTCTTTCGTGCGCAGCTTAAAGATCGTGTGCAGCGCATCAACGAAAACCTGCAGCAGTGGGCTCTAGAAGTGGAGAAGCTGGTGCGAAAAGCATACCGGTCTGTACCTACGCTCATTGAAGGGAACCTGGTGCAGACATTCATCGACGGCATCCGCGACCTGGAAGTCAGAGCTGCTGTGAGGCTCGGGCACCACGAGACGCTTAAGGACGCCTTGGCCCATGCACTGGAAGTGGAAGCCGTGCGGCAGGATCACCGTTCCCATTGCGTCAGGGAGGTTGCAGCAGCTACAGTTCGCGACCGCAACAAAGGATACAGCCCTAGGTGCTATGGCTGTGGGGAAAAGGGCCACCTTCGATCCAGCTGCCCTAAGCGAACCGTGGAAAGGAGAGTTGATCGACCTCGAGAGGGTAGTGCAGCTAACGGCACTGCCTGGCGGCGACAGGATCATCGTTCACCTCACGCTAGGGAGGTTACAGCAGTTACGGTTCGCGACCACAGTAGAAGATACAGCCCTAGGTGCTATGGCTGTGGGGAAAGTGGCCATCTTCGGTCCAGCTGTCTTAAGCACACCCTAGGAAGGGAAGGTGAACGGTCTCAGAAAGGAAGTGCGGCTAACAGCACCGCCCAGCAGCAGCAGGAATACGACTTTACTATCAGACACTGCAGCGGGAAGTCTCACGGCAACACAGATGTATTGTCAAGAAGACCTTGTCCTGAGGATGGCAACCATTGTAGTAGGCAAGGTAAGGAAGTGGTATCCGTGAGGATGCTCAGGACAGACCACCTCAGTAACGGGTGGAAGGACAGCCTACGACATGCACAGCAGGAAGATGCGGACATCAAGCCGATTCTGGGATGGATGAAGGCCCGTGCTACCAAGCCTAAGTGGAGGGACGTCTCAGCGATGAGTTCAACCACGAAAAGCTATTGGGCCCAATGGGACAGCTTGCTGATTCAGGATGGAGTCCTGTGCCGTAAATGGGACAATGGTCGAGGAGACAGCTGTCGTTTGCAAATGGTCGTCCCTAAAGCTAAAGTGCCGAATGTTCTACAGCTGTGCCATACTGGTCGTTCAAGAGTCCATCTGGGAGTTAAACGAACTCTACTGAAGGTCCGAGAACAGTTTTACTGGGTCCATTATCGTGACGATGTCGAGGATTGGTGTCGTACATGTACAAGTTGTGCGGCTGTAAAGGGACCTCAGACTCGTAGTAGAGGTGCATTGAAGTTGTACAATGTTGGTGCACCATGGGAGAGAATAGCCATTGACGTGGCGGGGCCGTTTCCGGAGAGTGAAAGCGGTAACAAGTATTTCATGGTTGTGATGGATTACTTCACTAAGTGGCCAGAAGTCTTCGCTATTCCAAATCAAAAAGCTTCAACAGTTGCAGATAAACTAGTTCATGAAGTCTTCTGTCGTTTTGGAGTACCTTTAGAGATTCACAGCGATCAAGGAAGGAATTTTGAGTCTCAAATATTCCAGGAAACTTGCCGAGTTATGGGTACTCATAAAACAAGAACGACTTCTTATCACCCGCAATCTGATGGAATGGTGGAACGATTTAATCAGACATTGGAGAGGTACCTAGCAAAAGTTGTAGACAATCGGCAACGAGATTGGGACAAGCACGTACAACCGTTTTTGTTGTCATATCGAAGTTCTGTTCACGAAAGTACAGCAGTGACACCAGCTTTCGCAAACTTTGGAAGAGAATTACGGCTGCCTGTAGACCTGATCACTGGGATACCACCTGATGCCCCACGCAGTATAACCGATTATGCATATGACTTGCGGAACAAAATGAATGACATTTATGAGCACGTCAGACAATCGGGCCAGCAAATGTCTGAGAAAATGAAAACCCGGTATGACCGCAAAATGAACAATAAAGGGTTCAACGAAGGTTCATTAGTGTGGTTGCACAATCCAGTCCGCAGCAAAGGGAAATCTCCTAAGCTTCAAGCTAAATGGGACGGCCCGTACCGGATTGTAACCAGGATCAACGATGTGACCTACCAGATACAGAAAGGCGCAAGAGGGACTCCTAAGATCGTCCATGTGGATCGCTTGGCGCGTTATTATGGGACCGATAATGCTCGGGACGAGCATGTCTTAGGAGGGGGCAGTGCTGTGTGAATAAGTCAACTAGCGCCATCTAGTGTCAGGAACGAGAGCGAGGGGAGCTTTGCAGAGAATGACATCACCGATCTCTCGACCGACAGCGCCACCCGAAGAACTAAGTTTCTAGAAAATCTATACACGAACTCTCGGTACCTTACGCGTGTTTACTTGAACATTCCGGATATTTTGCTAATTTAAATAAATAGGTGGCGCAAGATGCGATCGAGACAGAGTTGAACTCAGCGACACAAGCGAAGCTTCGGAGCGCAATTAAGTGAATTAGTGTGTTTAATTATTATTGTTTTAACTTTAATTTGTGTAAAGTAAATTAAAGTGTTAATTTAGGTAATTTTATCGGCAATTTTTATTATCACGAACCTCAAGCTCGTAACAACACTAATTCACTTAGTTCCGCTCCGAAGCTTCACTTGTGTCGCCTATTTATTTAAATTAGCAAAATATCCGGAATGTTCAAGTAAACACGCGCTAGGTACCGAGAGATCGAGTATAGATTTTCTAGAAACTTAGTTCTTCGGGTGGCGCTGTCGGTTGAGAGATCTGTGATGTCATTCTCTGCAGAGCTCCCTTCGCTCTCGTTCCTGACACTAGATGGCGCTAGTTGACTTATTCACACAACAATATTTTCATCAGGATGTTGGCGCTGCAGCATTGTAATTTTGTTGATTAACAAGAGTCTACTTCACAGTAATAATAATAATAGCCATTCAATTTCCAATTTTCATACAACAGTAAACATTAGATAAATAATTTACTAATATTGACATAGTTGTACATTACGACTTAATTTTTTACATAAAATAATTATCATAATTTATTATATTTATAATCTATTAACAATAGGACTGATGCCGATGTCCGGGTGAAGTCATGCGGGTATCAATGAACCTTTCTCATATCCTTTTTAATTAGCCCTAATCATTTGTTTCATAAGGCTGTATAGTAGTATAGTTGAAACACGAATGGATCGGCTTGACTGCGGAAGGACCAAACTCAAACAGAATACTAGCGGAAAATAGAAGCTTAATGCTGATGTGTTTCATGTGGTGAGTGTAGAGAACCGGAGATACTTTTTACTGGAAACGAGGCATTCCATCTTAGTCCTAACGGGTGACAACGCATCTGCATTTTGATTCGTAATCGAGGATGGATGTAAATGTCTACGGGCCACAGCAACCACTTACCATCAGGTGGACTGTGTGCTCGTTTATCACCCTATCCTATATAAAAATGAACCAGATTTCTCACACCTTTAAAGTTGCTTCATGTCACCGATTTAGCGATTTTATATCTTATGTATTAATAATTTAAACCTCTATATATTAGAAGCCAGAGGGTCTTCTGGGGTATTCCTTAGTCATCTTTTGACCTTTTGTTTCTCATATGCCTCCGCAGGGCTATCTAACATAACTTTGTTAACATAACAAAAGACATCATTATGAATTTCTTAGTTTTTAAAATGCTACTGTAAATATCTAAAACAAGCTGAAGAATTTGCTATTTCAAACTTTCTTTAACTGTCAGCGAACTTGTGCCGTCGAGATAGCTTCGAGTTTATAAGTATGTCAAAACAAACAAAACCAGCTGATCATCCTGGCAAATTTTCTCGTGATCGATCGATTGTTATTTACGGAGTTTACTCCACCTAATTGTCTTTTAATTTTAACATAATTTGTTATTTCTTTCATTATTATTTAAATTTAGGTTGTCTTTTACATTATTTGATCTGAAATTTTATATGAAATTTTAAAAATGTTATCAATTACAGTTTTCTGATACACCTGGGGATAAGGTGATCACAAAGTGTTTTTAATAGATTCGTTTTATTAATCTCACAACAAAAAATTAAGTAAATCTTGACTAAAGGAGTCGTAACTAGCCGTATTTTTCCAAAAAATATAATCTTCCAAGGCAATGGTTTGAGACGAAATACGTGTCGTACTATCGACGGTGCTCTTCAAACTATATAAGAGTACCCGGTTGACCGAGCTTTGCTCGGTATTTTTCGCTCGATTTTTTTAATTCGTGTGTTTTGGAAATTATATTTAGATACAAATTACATACTGATGAATTATAAATAATATTTTTTGATCTTAGCGACATAACAGAAAAAACTGAACTGGTTATTTGAATAAAAAATCATGAGTGCAATTATTTTAATTTAAATTTTCGTGTTTTTAAAAAATACTAAAAAAAGGGCTCGAAAAAAATATATTTTCTCAAAAAAGAAAGAAACTTGAAAAAAAAATAAAAAAGTCGGTCGGTCGGTCTGGGCTCGAACCGGGGTTTTACGATTTTGTGACCGCCCATTATACCAATAAGCTATTTATAATCATTACCAAACTGTCAAAATTTACCTTCTTATTCTAACTATATTGTAGCAGTTTTTAATTGCCTAAAAACACGGACAAAAAGACATTTAATAAAAATAAATCTTAGCTAGATCGATTTATTATCCCCGAAACTCCCTGGACACTAAATTTTATGAAAATCGTTGGAGCCGTTTCCGAGATCCCGATTATATATATATATATACATATATACAAGAATTGCTCGTTTAATAGTATAGGATATATCATTTGTCGCGGATCTCAGCTAATTCTATTTTGATACATATACATACATAATACATAAACACTCACGCCTGTCCCCAGAGGGGTAGGCGGAGACTACGGACTTCCATTTGGCACGATCCTGACATACCTCTTTCACCTCCTTTACATCCATATATCTACGCATACATGCTCGTCGGTTAAGGGTATATATAACTATATATATATAAACTTTTTATAGGGCGTCCCTTCCCGACTCTGCCGTTCACATCTGCCATATAAATTTGCTTTGTCACCCTTTCCTCATTCATTCTTGCTACATGACCAAACATGACCAAACCACCGAAGCATTCCTTTCTTAATCCTGGTCACAACATCATCTTGCACACCACATTTATCTCTTATCACGCAATTTCTTACCCTGTCATTCAGATTCAACCCTAGCATACTTCTTAAAGACCGCATTTCTACAGCATTTACGAGTATTTTATATATTCTATTTTCACTACCATACATTAAAGTAGGGACTAAACAAAGCATTATGAATTACCATACGTGCCTTTTTTGACGCATTCTGGTTCTTTATAATAGAGTGTTTTGCCCCATTCACTCTATTCCCTGCATTTTATTTTGATATCTTTAATTATAAATAATGTATAATTTAGAATAAAATTATATTCTTCTATTTAAAATTATATGTATTATTTACTTATCCGTATGTTCACGGTTTTAAATAATGGGATCAAAGTCACTGTAATAATTGTATTATATCTCCCACAAGATAGAGTAATAACTACAGATGGCTCTTCATCATTTTTTATAGCATTTCCTGGGAAAGTAAGAAATACCAGGGGACTTTCAAAACAGCCTAGATTGAATGCGATACGAGACGAGAATGGCTGTATCCTGAATGATGAAGTGTTGAGTCTAAAGAGATGGAAGGAATATTTTGAAAGCGAATTTATGAGTGAGGAGAAGTGTGAACTAAATGAAATAGAAATTCCGAAAGAAGATGAAAGAGATAGGGAGATAAGTATGGATGAAATAATGAAAGCAATGAAAAGCATGAAAGTAGGTAAGGCAGCCGGATATGATAGAGTTTCACTCGAAATGCTAAGGGCTGGAGAGGACGTGGTGGCAGGCCTGCTGTACACCTTGTTTAATTTATGTTGGGAACTAAAGCGGGTACCGGGAGACTGGTGCAAAGCCGTGATAGTCCCAATATATAAGGGAAAAGGGTCACATCAGGACTGTAAAAACTACCGTGGTATCAGCCTTCTTAGCATTGTGGGAAAACTGTATGCCAAGGTACTAATTGAAAGAGTTATGAAAGAAACTGATGAAAAAATTTGGGATGTGCAAGCGGGATTTAGAAAGGGAATGGGGTGTACAGATCAAGTCTTTTCCATGCGCATGATCACGGAGAAGTTTTTGGCGAAAAACCAGAGAGTTTTTTGTGCATTCATGGACTTGGAAAAGGCTTATGACAGAGTGGACAGGGATGTGTTATGGCAAACGCTGAACGCATTTAGGTTGAGCGCTGGTTTGATACAGGCATTAAAGTCTCTGTATAGGGACTCGAGTGCTTGTGTTAGAATCAACGGGGTCTACTCGGACTGGTTTGGCATCCATAAAGGTGTCAGACAGGGCTGTGTAGCTTCCCCGTGGCTGTTCAACCTATTTATGGACAGCTGTTTGGAAAATTTGAAAGTTGAAGAATGCGGGGTAAGAATGGGTGAGTTAACCATCAAATGCCTTTTGTACGCCGATGATCAAGTCATACTAGCGTCGTCGGCGGCCGAGTTGCAAATGATGGTTACATTAATGAACAGGTCATTAAAAGAAAGGGGAATGAAAGTGAACGCAAGTAAGACGAAAGTGATGGTTTTTGAAAGAGATGAAAGCAAAACGGTATGTGAAATAAGAATAGAAGGAGAGTTAATTGAGCAAGTGGATGAGTTCGTATATTTGGGATGTGTATTCAGCAGGGATGGGAGATATGATAAGGACATTGAACGACGAGTGAATGCAGGAAATAAAGTAAATGGGGCTCTACACTCTATTGTGAAAAGTCAGAATGTGTCAAAAAAGGCACGTATGGCAATTCACAGTGCTGTATTAGTCCCTACTTTAACGTATGGTAGTGAAAGTTGGGTGTGGCAGAAGAAGCACGAGAGTAGAATAAATGCGGTAGAAATGCGGTCCCTAAGGAGTATGTTAGGGCTGAATCTGAGTGACAGGGTGAGAAACTGTGTGATAAAAGAAGAGTGTGGTTTGCAAGATGATGCGGTGACCAGGATTAAGAAAGGAATGCTTCGGTGGTTTGGTCATGTAGAAAGAATGAATGCGGAAAGACTGACAAAGCAAATATATGTTGCAGAAGTGAATGGAAGAGTCGGAAAGGGACGTCCTAAGCGGAAGTTTGTCGACCAAATTGGCGATATACTAAAAATGGGCCAAATTAAGAGTACCCTTAACCGACGAGCATGTATGCGTAGGTATATGAATGTGGAAGAGGCGAGAAAGGTATGTCAGGATCGTGCTAAATGGAAGTCTGTAGTCTCTGCCTACCCCTCTGGGTGACAGGCGTGAGTGTTTATGTTATGTCATTTCCTGGGAGAAGCCTTTTTTCGGCAAGACTAGATTAGACTTGTGAATGGCTACAATAATAATAACTATGGTAAACTGAATAGTAAAATTATAAACTATACAGGACCTTTCTATGAAGTAGAACCATACTCCATCTACACTATGGTTGTAACACGAATGGGTCAACTCGATTCCCAAGGTGTGACCACGCATCTGTATTTTGATTCTCAATTGAGGATCAAACTAGATGTCTATGGGCCACAAAATCTACTTACCATCAGGTGGACTGCGTGTTCGTTTGTCACCCTTATTCTAAGAAAATCCTGTTATAATTGTGTGAGCGAAAACAAATACATTCGTCTAACGCTTATCTAATTAGATCTGGGACAGTCTTGGATGCGTAACATCAAAGACATCGTTACAATCTTATACATAATAATAACATTATCATATTTAAGCTTTGTCTATTTATTTAATTACACTTTATTAAATGTATTCTAATAAGTATTTCATTCCATTTTATTTATGTTACGATATATGATACGATAAGACACGATATTTATATACATTTATAAGGATTTATCTATTCCAACCAGAAGATAAAACAATAAAAATAACCCGAATATAATAATAATAATATATTTATTTCTCACCACAAACAACACGAAAGATATATAAGTGTTAGATCTCTATTTTCACAATATTAAATATACATAAAATAAAACAATTTTTGGTCTGTTTATAAAAATATTAGATCCGATTAGTAACCTGGACTTGATATGTAGAAGTCAGGTACACGATAAACCTCAAGGGGATAGTAATCAGTCAAAGATAAAAGGTAAATTAGTCATCAGAACCTGTTGGTCTTAAAACAAGGGTCGCTTTGACGGGGGTCATCCTAAGGGAATTTTCCATCTGTCAAAATCGGTCAAGAATGTTTAATTTAAACTTGAACTGAATTTAAACTTGAAGATCGGGTTAGTTGTTGGATAACGTCACCACGGCGATAGTTATGTACCTCCAAAAGTTTTTTAATATTATTTTAGGCTCACTTTAATGGCCTTAGCTTTGATCTATAGTACACACCGCAGTGTGTCAGTCAAGTTAGGAAAATAAAATGGCGACGCACATGTAGTGTGAATATTTACTTAAGCTTTTGAACCTTAAATTTTTCGGCGGCCATTCTCATTTTCTCAAAATCTCTTGTTTAGATTTTGGAACGTATTGATGAACCCAGGTTTCATCTACTATAATTAATCCAACTATAATTTCTCCAACACGTTCTTTGATAAGCTACGACTCTTAAGCTATCTGTAATTATTTGATTCTTCGGTCGGCCAGTATTAGTTTTACGCCTTTTCGAACATTTTGTTCCGTCACCACCGTCATATTACGCCCTGCCGGGCTAGCACGGGCAGGAGACAAACATTTTATCACCCGATTATATCCACTGACAAGAGATAAAATTTTCTTATCCCTATGCCAGACTTTTATCCACCCTGCAAGCATAGGCCTATGGTGGATATAATATCCACAGTAGATAAAATAGTAGATAAACTTATCTCCGCGCGTATAAGGAAGCAAAGCGGAACGCCTCGAAACTGTGACGCTCCCGCAGTTAAAAATTCGAAAAGTGGTAAAAAGTTAACGTATTTCAGTGTTCTTAGTGTCAAAATTTGCATATTAACGAGACGCATCTAGTGGTGAATTCTTCAATCTATTTTCTTCAAGTGAAAAACCGTTTTTTAATGTAAAATATCAATTAATCGATTTAAGAAATAAGTTCAATAATCATTTATCTTTCTGACAATGTGCTTTTTATATCATTCATATGCTTAATATGATTGTTAGATAGGATTTCATGCGACAACACGTTGGATTCTTTATTTTTAGGCGCTAGTAGAACATATCTACGCGCTTTGCGCTTAAGGCATGCAATTAGACTATGTTTATGGGGGAAGAACGTTATCGCTTTTTGTATGAAAACTTACAGCTTCACAATTCTCTTGAAGGTGCGAGACGTCTGGTACTGAGAGCAGCGGGTTTTTACGGCATGATAAAGAAGGAGATTGTCTTGTATATATTTTATTGCAACTTCTTAAATTTACAGTTTTATCTAATAATTTTATCTATGCATACATACTTATAAATTAAATTGAAGTGTCTGTTATATCAAAATAACTGCCTTAGCTGTGGGTGGTTATTTAAACACGATGTGGCCGTAGAAGGAAAAGGGGAGATCTCCCGCCGGGCAAGGTGTTCTGCCCGGGGAGCGGCCAACGCTCCGTGTGATAGTTCGAAGCTGTTCAAACAGTATATATACTGTTTATGATTCGGAACTTTGATAGCGCGATTTAGGCTTCGGTGTGTTTCGCTTGTGGCACGACGATAGCGCCGCCACAACGATTAAGAAATCAATAACTATTTGTACAATTTTTGTATGTCTGTCCACCCGGGCTAATCATCGATAGCTCAAAACAGCCCAGAATATCATAATAATAAACCCAAATAAACTAACATTTTTTTAAACAATAAGGACGACACATGAGCATACTCCACCGCATCGTTATTGGACGCCTTCTGTCTATAGACATTTACATCTACTATCCATTAAGAATCAAAATGCAGATTCGTTATCCCCTGAGGACTTCGATGGAATGTCTTTACAATAAAAAAGGTCCACATTTATCATACGAAACACAAATGCATAAAGCTGTTATTATTTGAGAGCGTGGACATCCAAGACATCCATCACCAGGACCATTATGTGGCTCCAAGAATCAACTACGTATAAAATAATTATCACAAATTATTACAGTTAATTAAAATTGTACTATTTGTGAAAACTGTCAATAATTTTATATACCTTGAAACCTGGCAACTTTATCATTTTTGGAAGGACTTAAAAGTCTAGAACCAATTTACCAACATAAAAGGTACTCTCAGTCTGGGCCTCAATGTTAAATGTGACACTATATTCTTCTTAAATTTATTATTTATTATTGATTTAAAATACTAATATTAAATAGACAAAATACTCAAAAATAAAAAAAAAATTGCAAAGTTAACCTAACAACTCATTGGCAACTTTGCCATCGGGAACAATAAATAAAATAATAGAATTTTATTTATTGTTTTATGTATTTATATATTTTTTATTTTATGTATTGAATATTATTTTATTTAACCTCAAGGATGAAGGTAAGTTTACGACAAAATATACTCGTAATACACAACACTCAGAGTTATGATTTGCTCCCCTAATTATGTTGCAAGTAACAAAGATTACGCTAGTAGTAAAGTTGCCGTTATTCAATTGTTCATACAAACTTGAAAATATTTATCATGGTTGTCAAAATACTTGAAAATATTTATCATGGTTGTCAAAATACTTGATTACATACTTTACTTAATTTTTGAAGTAAAACTTCTTTATCGACTTAGTGAAGAAATTTAGTACTGTATTAAAAAATGTAACGTTTTCTTGTAACTTTTTTTTTGTAAGCGTTATTTGATCTATTTATGTAAATATATATATATATATATATATATATATATATATATATATATATATATATATATATATATATATATATATATATATATATATATGTATAAGCTTAAACAGATTATAGTATGGATCAAAAATAAAGCTTGTGACAATCGTTTAATAAAAGTATTAGTTTTTTTATTAGTCATCAATATAAAGTTTTGCTATTGTTTAACAAATATTGTTGTTAAACAATAGCAAAACTTTCATAATCATTAAAAATGACATTGTTTTGTGCAATAAATATCAACATAATAAGTTGAAAATATGATAAACACTGAGTTATAATGCATACCGACAACGCAGTAAAAATAATATAGATATCTCATTTCTTTTCCTTAACTTTTGATTAAGATGAATCGATTGACAAGTTGAAATCGGTCTAATAGGCTGCAATGAAGGAACATCTATACAAACATACATACACAGAATGTCAAGTATAGAATCCTTTCTTTGAATCGCCGTAATCGGTTAAGACCAATATAGGTCGAATAAGTGGGTAATAACCCTAAGTATAATATATAACCTTGTATATCCAAGTATATTGCAAAACATGGCAAAGTTATAGTCACATCGTGGCATCACTAGTTTATTACCTTTCCCAAGTCAGTTTTATAGATAGATAAATATTTAAAAAACCATGTTATGCAATAAAAAAAATAAAACAAGCGGACTTAATGCAAAAGGAAATTCTGTACCAGTCTACTTCCAGGCTAAGCAGAGAAGATGTTGTAGGTGCAAAGTGCAACTGAGTTAAAATATCTACGTCTACATAATATTACCATAACCACTACTACATTCTAAGATACATAATATTATAAACACAATTATAACAATATTTTGTTTATAAATATACATACAGTATATATATATATATATATATATATATATATATATATATATATATATATATATATATATATATATATATATATATATATATATATATATATATTTAGGGGGACATGGAGAATAGGCTTTTCCGCAGAACGATGACGACGTTTATGGTAATCACCCTCATACTGAAATTTACATTTCAGATATTCAGGGACAAACGGATTGTGTAAAACTGAAAATTATGTGCAAAATATTCTGATGTATCTTTGATAGCGGGTAGGTAATCATTTAAGCTGAGAACGATAAGAGGGAATGTGTACATACGAGTATTTACGTACAGTACCGTCTTTACCATAAGGGCACATGGGGCCCGTGCCCCTATCGTGACGAAAGGCATCGGCCTTATTCGCTTTCGCCATACAATATTTTTTCTATTTTAGGAAAATATAACCCGAAAATGAGGGCGTTGTAAGTGACTTTCTGGCAACCCAGAGCAGTGACAAGCCACACATTGCCGAATTGGCCAGAAAAGTGGCATAGACGGATTTTGCCGCCATCTAAACGTTTTTGTCGGGCTGTACAGTCGCCTTACTTTAAGCCTGGATTTTTTTTTTAATTTTCGACAATCTATGTATTTATAATCTATGAGATAAAAATATCATTTCGTACCTACTGTTTATTAAAAATAACACTTCAAAAGATTTAACGGCAAATGACTTATTTATTAAAATAATTTTCAACCACTAGTATTAGATTTTAGAGCAAATAATTGTTATAATCCTTTTTTTTCCAAGTGAAGTCTAAATTATATAATTACATTAAGTAATAAATAAAAACAATACAATTATTTATGTTTTACAGAATATTTTCTTTTTTTGATAGAAAGTTTGGGAAAGAAACATTAAAGCTTACATTTTCCTAAGAAATTATCGTACCCGCTATGAAATCTGTCAAATATTTTACCTCATTGAAAAGTGGCGCCGCCCTGGTTGCAGATAAATTCGTGGATGCCCTCACTAACGACATATTATTTGATTTTAACCAATTAACTATAATAAATATAAAATCATAGCAGAAAAATGTTTTTGTCATTCACTTTTTTTAGGGTTCCGTAGTCAACTAGGAACCCTTATAGTTTCGCCATGTCTGTCTGTCCGTCTGTCCGTCCTCGCTTAATCTCTGTGACCGTTAGCATTAGAAAGCTGAAATTTGGTACCAATATGTGTATCAATCACGCCGGCAAAGTGGTAAAATAAAAATTGGAAAAAATGTTTAATTAGGGTAGCCCCCCTATATGTAAAGTGGGAAGTGATTTTTTTTTAATTTCAACCCTAACGTGTGATATATTGTTGGAAAGGTATTTAAAAATGAATACAGGTTTACACAAACCATTTTTTGATAATGCCAATAATTTCGGAAATAACCGCTCCAAAAATAAAAAACAATGTTCCCCCCCTCTAAATTTTGAACCATAAGTTTAGAAAATATGAAAAGTAGAACTTTATAAGGACTTTCTAGGAAAATCATTTTGAACTTGGATGGAAACAACAGTACCCACTACCGGGAGCAGTTGCAGGAGCTCGGAGCGCTGCTGGAGCGCAACATAATGGATACCCACCTTTAAACTCATAAGTGGGAACACTTATTGTGACGGACGGGAAACTACGGAACCCTACACTGACCGTGGCCCGACACGCTCTTGGCCGGTTTTTTACTTTCCAATAGGGCCCCAAATTCTTGTGTGCCCAAGGGCCCCGGGATGGCCTAAGATGGCATTGTTTACGTAACCCAAAAATGAAGCGTATTTAATTATTAAGAAGTCGATCCAGTTTGTTTAGAAGTTCTTGCGAGGCATCAGCATAGCAAACATCCGCATAATCTAAAATAGGTAACACTAGTGCCTGTGTTAGCATTGCCTTAGTTCCTATCGGTTAAAAATTCTTGAGACGATATAGATAACGCAAAGTGTTAGTGACCTTTCTACTCACAATCCAAGATCATTAACAGTTGTTGACTGAGGAACAACAACATTATTAAATATTATAAGGGGTAGCGCCTTAACAATATTACCTTATTACAAAGTTATAGACACCTGAATTCAGTATTTAAAACAAAATTAACAAAAGTTCTGGAGCACTGAAAAAAGAGGTTACGACGCAGGCACAATTCCGCGTTAAAATAAATTGCCAAAATTCTCTCATTTTGCCATATCGAAAACAATGCTGTAAATTAATATAAAATTTTCGTCAAAATGGCATAAGACGAAAAACGTCACGTTAATCGTAATTTTGTAACGATGGCAAAGTTAACATCTATTGATAAAGTTGCCAGATTTGACTGTAATTCAAAAGTCAAAGTAAGAAGTATATTATACAGTTTGGTAATATTTATAAACATTATATATTTTTTGAAGAGGTTTCGCGGCGGCTTCGCACGGGTGATTTTTGGATCTCCACAACAACTTCACCTACCGGATCCAATTATGAATTTAAACAATCCAGGGACTTAAAACACACACAAAAAGCTTCATCAAAATCGGTGTAGCTATTTTCTAATTTTTGCGAGACTAACGTACGGCAATTGATTTTATATTTAAGAAAACTACTACATAAAAATTGTATGTATTATTATTTTAATCTAAAAATATCTTCTGACAAGCTGCTTCAAGACATTTCGCCTATGCAAAGTATTGCCGTCAGATATTTATACGAGAAAATATTACATCAAATATTTGCAAAGAGAATGAAATTTTATCCACGGGAATGAGATGTTTGTTTGTAAATAAAAACCTTTGAGTTTTAAATCAGGCTTTGACAGAATTAAATTCATTTTGAGAGGACGTTTCTGAGTGTGATTGCAATTTCAATATTGTCGTTTTTGTTCTGTTTGTGTTAGGGTTTCGATGTCATGTAAACAGTACACGCATTTTTTTTTGTTCGTCCGTCCTATGAAATGACAACCAATGGGTAAGAAAGGTTCCCGAGTAGCAGGCTTGTATTACACTACCACCACTTTTAAATGGAGTGACGAACTGGTAAGAGATGCAAGAAATTGTTGGATGCAGGTGGTATGACCGTGCCACAAAGGCATTGTTTGTGGGAGGCCTATGTTCAGTAGTGGACTTGTGAAATGTTGCAAAGATGATAGGAATTGTGAAAGGCCTGCAAAGATGATGATGAAGGCGATGATAATTTAAGAGGATATCCGGGCTGCAATAAATTTAAACATAAGTTCTAGCGATATTTTGATGTCGCGCTGTTTGGAACGACCGAGCTAGATAATCGATAGAGACATCTGCAGCTCGGACTGTTTGTACCAATGAAAATTTACGAAATCGTCATTCCGGGTTCGAATTTCAGGTCGGACCAAAATCAGTTATCGGGTTTTTCTGTCAAGGTATTCTTAGTACTACTAGTCTGTAGTACTAGTAGTTAGTAGTACTAGTCTGGAGTCAAAAAGTTTTAAAGGATAGTTTACCCTCCTGCCTTTGAAAGCACGTAAAGCTGTTCGCCCGTGCGCCTGATCTCGCTCCAGTTGAAAAGAAAGTTAGGGAATAGAGACCGCACCTGTGATTGCGTATATACTCGTGCACTATAAACCTGTTCTGCGTGCTGATATGGCCAATCTCAATAGGGAATGACCACGTCAGCTACGACTGCCTTGATCAAAATTTCGCCTGGAGGACATTATTTTTCATCTATATATTGTTATCACCAAACACTAAGTAAGGAGCTAAGAAAAAATTATAACCGTTTATAATTCCGTCTCCGATCTTCGTTAATAAGCTGTAACTCTTTTTAATAACTACAATAGGTTCTCGTTCTTTTTCAGAAAAAATAAGATAAGGTCTGTGCCCAAACAGAAATCTACAAAGTAAAGATGACACTTATGAATTTATTCATTCGGTATTTAGAGTATAGAACATACCCCGTCAGAGCGTAATGCAGCGTAAGTCGTTTATGCTGCTGCATATTATAAAAATACGATCCTATACGTGGTAAAGCCAAGCTACAACATATAATCGCAGCAGATACCTCAGTGAAAACGTCAGGAATTAAAAAGTTAAATTAAACGCGATAAAATCCGTCAAAATTATTTTCATTTAAATTCCTCTTTACTAATCTTTATTATAATATTCACCTTTTCATCGATAACGCGTATCGACAGTGTTTAAAGCCACGTCTGTATGCAACTTGTTAATGTAGTGGCGTCACTTCATTACGATGCTATGACACAAAATGTATTCTATGTGTGTGATTTTGTTAACGTGTTATTTTGTTACTACGAGAAATATATAGTTACGTGTTGCCGACAACAATAAAAACATTTTTATAAACCATAAAATAGTAAAAAAATGATAATATAAAATGGTATATAAGTAAATACATAGACAGTAGTAAAATACAAGTTGTAATTTAGGTAAGGCATTATTTTAAATCTCCTAAATAAAAAACGAGTAACGAGTTCTGAACGTATTTATAAAGACTGTTTTCAGCACAGCATTAGTCAAACTGTGTACAGCTTGACCAATTAGTACTAAGTAAAAATTATTACAATCCCGACCCTCATTTTTCACTCGCAGTTTAGGGTTTAAATACGGCGCGGCGCAAGGGAATACCGGAGGCGTATTTGTCATTGTTTCAGACATCACTTTTGAGTTATAGCGTCGACATCCAGCCAGACTGTTTTAGAAATGGCAGTCTCAGGCAGTCTACGTTTAATTGAATTTATTGAATGAATGCGCTCGTTAGAGCGTCAATACATAAATTTCTTTTTCTTTCTTCTTTTACTAATAAGTAAAAGAGAAAATACTGTAATGTTACTTATGTGAAGAATTTCCTATAGGTATTTTAATATTGCTTAGTTACCATATCATACAATACGATACACTGAGATGAAAAATAACCTGTAGTGTTAAGAAGTATAATATTTTACGAAACTAATTAAAACCCTGGCGTTATTAAGCGTGCAGTGAGGGATTTTCTGTCGATGTATAAAAATCAACTTTTTTTATAGCTTCATGCTGCTGCGTTTTGTACGGTGAGTGTAGAGAACCGGAGACACTTTTTAGAGGCATTCCATCTATGTCCTCAAGGGTGACAATGCAACTGTCACTCAATCGAGGACAGATGTAGATAGCAGTCTGGGGGCCACAGTATCCACTCACCTCAGAGGGACTGCTTGATGGTTAGTCACCCTTATTCCAACGAAGAGCGAATATAAAGGATATTTTATTCAAATGTACTCGACATTTGAATAAAATATACTTTATATTGGAATCTAAAAACTGTGTCTGTTCACTTGATAAATACGCAAGAACAACCAGTGCAACGCAACGCAACGAACAAAGTGCAGTTTTGATTCCCAGCGTAGAAAGAAGCATCTGCTAGTCATATAACCAACAGATTTTTCAGACCCAAAGCTGGAAAATACATTCCCAAGAGTTTTTCCTCTCGCTTCTTTCTACATGCAGACGTTAGGCTAATCTCTACCACTTTTTGTCGATATTCCACGCATAAGGTTTGGTTTGTTTTTCATAGTCCTATTGTCAATCACTTTACACGCTGCATCTCTAGATTAAATTTAAAAAGGAAAACTATCGAATTTTTTGTGTACAATATAACAATTCAGTCAAAATATTATTTCGTTTTTCGAGGTACTATAGTGCATCTACAATGTTCGCTGAGGCACGCGTGCCAGTGATCGATGTTTCGATAAGACATCGTGTGGCCAGATTTAGAAGTAATCTGCTCAAATCTGGAAACGTGATCATACAAACTTTAACGCAACATTGTTATAAAATGTTTAATTATTGTTCTAGCATGATAATATGTAAACATCAATATATTTATGGTATATGATTTTCTCATCTGGTTGGGTTCCATAAACATATAATTGTGGATGAGAATGATAAATATACATAAATATCAATAAAATAAATAAATAAAAGCCCAACCAGATGGAATCCTTTGGCAGGGGAGACGAAACAGCCGAGGGTTAGGGGGAAAGGGAAAGAAACCGGCCGGAAAGAAAACAATGCGGGCGGTATCGCGGAGCACCGCCTTCTGCATTTGAGCTCGGAGCGGTCCCAGTCGCCTCAGATGACCCGACAGGCCGACCGGGATTAGCCCATTCGCAGAGACGACTACAGGAATAATTTAGGTCGGCAGACCTCCCCACATTTCGGTCACCTCGTGAGCCAGGCCCAGATATTTTGTTTGCTTACCTGTTTCGGCTTTCACGTGGTTCTCGTCATACGGAATGGTAATGTCGACTAAAAATATCCTTGATTGTGCCCGGTCCACTGTATTTTATTATTATTTTAATTTATTTCAACTTTTTTTATTGTAACTTATACCTTCGTTCTTTTTACGGGCCCTTGTTGTCTGTCAATAACTGATTATTATTTTGCCGGCGTCGGTCTTTCCATTCGATTAAAAAATGTATGTCTTCAAGTAAAAGTGAAGTGTAAAAGTGTCTGTGTTACGTAAGGACAACCAGATTTAATATCTAGGGCGTCATCATCACTTATCGGGTGGGATTGTAGTCTAGTAGTGTCTTATAGTAAATAACTGACTACTTTATTGGTCCAGTGATCGTAAGCGCGACGGCTGCTCACGTGGTCCCGGGTTCGAACAAAAATCTTTTAACGTAATGATTTCTTATATTTACGCGAACACTACACATTGATTAAAACTACTTTTACGGATTTTATCGCGTTTATTTATTTTATTTTTAATACCCGATGCTTTCCAGCACCCATAGTCACGGCGGACTGAGGTGACTGACGTCCCGATGTCAAAGTTGACCCGGAGTAAAAAAAGCTAAAAAGCTGAAGGTACTCCGCATTAACTTTGACATCGGGACGTCAGTCATCATTCCCCCGTGACCATGGGTGCTGGAAAGCACCCGAAACGTCGGGATTTTTGTAAATAAAATAAATAAACGGGATAAAATCCGTAAAAGTAGTTTTAATCAATCTTTTAGCGTTACTTGAATTATATTTATTTGTATAGACTTCCCCGCGACTTGTAGAATTTATTATGATTGCATTGGTTTTAATATTGGTTTTAATATTGCGCAGAAACCTAATTAAAAATAAAAGTTAAACTTAGGTTAAGTTACTCCTTATAACAGACAAATTTTTCAATATTTTTTTATTTGTAATAAGTACCGTATATACATATAAGCATTTAGTAGAAAGCTGTTATTTTGACCTTGCGAACAGATACTTAAATTTTTACTTTACTAATTTAATGACAATAAAGTTGAACATAAAATAAAGTATGACTTAAAGGAAAATATGACTGAAATAACTTCATAACAATAGTTTACATAGCATAGTATATTTTTATGGCCGTCTCGCACGAGCAGAAATTTCAATGGTTGCCAAAAAGGGGTTAAATAAGAAGATTTATTTAAAAATAACGCCAACTACTGGCTAGTTGCCCTTGTCATACACAAAAATAAAAATAATTTAATGAAAGTTAGTGATGAAATTTCTGTATATACTAGGTATAATCACAAGTTACTCGACTTCAAAGAATCAATAATTCTTTTTTATAATTTCGTACTTGTGAAGCACATCCAATTTTATAAATTATGGTGTGGTCACGTAATAAAGCCCGCGATGCGATTATATTTAAAAAAGAATACCTTTTTGTATCTTTTTTAAAGGTTGTCCGGAAGAGACCGATATAATAGAATATAGATAAAATAGAAACATACAATAAAGTCTTAATATTTCTATGTGTCTATTATAGCCTAAAAAAGTTCACTGTAGAACATAGGCCTCCCTCACGAATGCTTTATAGGTATACCCTCCTTAACTCGCCAGAAGTCGCTGTCTGTCCTTATCTTAAACAGTCTATTTCACATTTGTCGATACGCCAATCGTCGTGCAACGATCAGTCAAGAAATAAGAGACTACCAGCGTAAAATAGCAGCATAATACTGCTGTGTTTCGTATGGTGAGTGTAGAGGACCCGGAAACCCTTTTATACTGGAAACGAGGCATTTCATCATAGTCCTCAGTGGTGATAATGCATCTACGTTTTAATTTTTAATCCAGGATAAATGTAGATGTCTAGGGACCACAGCATCCACCAACCCTCAAGCGCACTGTGTTCTCGTTAATCACCCTTATTCTAAAAATGCTATAAAATATATTAAAAAAGAACATAAACGCTGTTGTCCCAGTCCGCAAATGAGGACTATTAGTCCGCGTCGTAAACTACGGGAAGTACCGTGTTCTCGCATCACGTCGCTCAAGAATCTTTCGAATTACCCTGAAAGTGTGCTGAAGAAACCCACAACGCAGCTGTTGAAGTGAGGAGCATTCCTCGCCGCCTCGCATCCGAAGATTGTAAGTGAACTCATTTGGTCTTGAAAAAGCAATTATCCGCTGGTCCTCCGACTTATCTATTTACATTGAATCAGCCTCTACCGGTGCCTGGGCTATTGTAAGAGTGTACCTAACAGCCTCAACGCGTGTTCACCTCGTGGGACACTCCCCAGCATACCATTTTTGGTTTATCTTGAGCTGCAGATACTTAAAAAATTTGTGGTTTCAAATCCCGCATTTTTGTTTTTGGTGGCCCATTTGAGTCGTTCCCACCACCCTCTGTAAGACATTTGTTGCCATAGTTGCCATACGCTTGGCAGGTAAGTTGGTTTTGAGCTGTTATCATAAATATCTGTTTCAATTTCCTTCTGTTGCCTGTTATGGAACCCATATGGATATGGGGTAGATATTCTAGTACCACCACTACACGGTCAACTAATAAATAAATTAACTATTAAGGAATACTTATTATTTATTCATTTATGTTTAAGTAACTTTTATAGCTACATGACTAAATACAGTAAAAAGCAGAAAATACCAATTTGGCTAAGGCTACATGTCTCATTTTGGCGCCTACGTTGCAGTTTTCGAGATAAATCATAGTCGTCCCCCACTGCATTCATAAAGCAAGCCTGCATTAGAGCGCGGCGGAGTCAAAAGCATTGTTCTAATGAAGCCAAGATGCGCAATGAAGGCTCACTCTGGTTATTATTCTATGACTTCACTCTCACCGTGCGGCCTTTTAAAGGCAAAGCAAATGAAATTTCTTCGAATGTGAGTAAGCTTTACTGTGATTTTACACCAAGTTTAAACTCTAACATTTTTATTTATATTCTTTTATCAAATAAAGGTGAGGTGAGTACACAATCCCCCTGATAATGGTTCATAGGCATCTACATCTATCCTCAATTAAGAATTAAAATGCAGATTCGTCATTGAGAACTAAGATAGAATGTCTCGTTTCCAGTAAAAAGGGTCAGCAGCATTAAGCTACAATTTTACGATGTTATTCTGTGAGAGCTAGCCACCCCAGAGCCACCCCAGTCGAGCAGGATCATTCATGCTGCAAAGCTGCAGCATGACTCTTGTTTTATAGCATTCCAGTAAAAAGGGTCTCTGGATCTCTACACTCACCATAAGAAACAGCAGAGCTGCTATTTCACGCTGGTATGCTATGATGGCGTGGTCCTGCCCAAAGATTTAAATAGTTAGATGCGCCCTCACCTTGTAAATTGTGGCATTATTTTAGGATGTGTTCGTTTGCAAGTTGCAAGACGTCGACGTCAACGACGCATGCTAATGCAATAGTGTCATCTCTTATTATCTTACAGAAATTGTGTATACTACTTTCTCTGTCGCACAAACGAGCACTGATTGCGAATGAGTGAGCTCACTCATTTGAGAATGGACACATTTCGGAGTGGTCATACTATGGTAAGGGCGCATCTAACTATTTAAATCTTTGGTCCTGCCCCAGTCGAGCCGACACATTCATACTACAACTATAATATGAGACTAGGGATATTCAGCGTTATTTCCATCTAACAATATCAGATCAATCACTTGCATGCTACGCACAAAATTAGTTTTCCGTTTTTACTCCCTAAAACTAATCTCCTAAAACGATAATTCTATTTTAACCATCCGTCTTCATTTTGGCAACCGCATTTTATTACTTCATAAATTATGTGAATATGTGTAAAGATTAAAAGAAATTATTAGGTGACGTTTCTAATGTCTCAGACTAATAAAAAAGAAAGACGCAGGTCATTGAGCGGAGTGCTGAGTTCCTCCAGCGAATTTGCCATAATAACTATATCGTCGACAAATCAAAGGTGAGTAATGTACTCGCCATTGACGTTAATACCGTATCCTTTACGCGATAAATAGTTTTAGGAATATAACGCATTAAGGAATGAAAGAAGTTGTGCGTGTGCGTTACTAAGCAGCGCTTCGTCTTTTTTTGGTCTAGGACTTAGGCATATCATGAAATATCATTATTTTATAAACTACCGAGGAATATTATAATCTGGTTTAATTATACGATTAGATTGACTAGCATAATCATTTCAGCATTTTCTTAAGTAAAATACTTTTAAACAAAGATTAAGTTGATCTCAAGTTGTCTGTATTCTGCAAAAGTTTTAAGTCGATAGCTTTATTAGTCGTAAAGTAACAGAGATAAGAAAGTGAAGTGAAAATAAAATGGGCACTTCTTTATATCCATTCCATAAATAGTCTAAAAGATGCTTAAATATATCCTCATCATGGGCACAGACCTTTTTTCATTTTTAGGGGAAACTAATGGAGCAGAAAAATGTATATCACGTTCACCTTAGTACAGGTTGGTTGAGTTCATTTGTCTTTGAAATAGGTTTATTTCAAGAAATATATTTCTCCGCCGCGTGGTAGATCCCTTAATATCGCTATTTATTTAAGTGCACAATAAATACAAACACATTCACTAGATAAAAGAATTCGCAAACAGTTATTTCTACTTTTACTATTTGTAATTGTATTACCTTTGATTAGTGTTGTCATATACATTTAAAAATGAAATTTCAGTAGAAACCGACTTCAAAAACCAATAATTATCAAATTATTTCCATATTATAGCTTCTGATGGGTTTTAATTTGTTAATGTTTTAGCAGCAACTTGAGAAGCTCACGTGGAAATTATTTTATTAAAAGATGATTTTTTTTAACCTTTTAAGTGGACTTAGCAATATCACACGACTAGTCGACTAAATAATTACACTGATCTCCTAATATTTAATATTTAGGGATGAAATTTATCTTTTTAAATTAAATTATTCGAATTGAGAAATAACCCATTTAATAAAACCGATGCATTAAATTCGGTTCAGCTGTTTCCGAGAAATGTTTTCGCCACGATTTCACAAAACCAGCGTAAAACAGCAGCTTAATGCTGCTGTGTTTCGTATGGTGATTGTAGTAAACAAGAGACCCCTTTTCCATGAAACGAAGCATACTGTCTTAGTCCTCAGGGGTGGCGACGCATCTGCATTTGATTCTCAATCGAGGATAGATGTAGATGTCTATGGGCCACAGCATCCACTTACCATGGATCTTATTTATTCTATAAAAGAGAAAAAAATATCGGTGAACATAAATAAAAGCATATACTTCGAAAATAGAACCTTCTCCATTTTTGAAATCTCACGAATTCGGATTCTACATCCTACAATGTTTGAAAAGCACGCATTATTTTAATTTTAATTTGTAACTAGTCTGAATCAAACAATAATACATTGAACAATATATATAAATATTACTCAGTAAAAAGTTGTTTTATATAAATAATGTTGACTAACATGCACAGAGTCCATCATCATCATTACAGCCATTCACAAGTCCACTACTGAACATAGGCCTCCCCTAAGTAATGCCATAAAGCACGGTCCTGAGCCACCTGTATCCATCGACTCCCTGCATGTCTTACCAGGTTGTCACTCCATCTACTGGGGGTCGCCCTACACTACGCCTACCGGTACGAGGCCGCCACTCGAGAACCTTTCTTCCCCATCGGTTATCGGTTCTTCGAGTTATATGGCCGGCCCATTGCCACATCAGCTTACTAATCCGTTGGGCTATGTCGGTCACTCTGGTTTAACTGCGGATATCCTCATTTCTGAGTCTATCACGCAGAGAAACTCCGAGCATAGCACTCGCCATAGCTCGCTGAGCGACCTTGAACGTCCTCATACGGCCATACACAATTACACAAATAGAGTCCATTCGCTCGCAAGTAAATGCTGCCCTGTGATTCTGTTTCATAGACATGTAGATTTATCCTTGATTAAGAATCAAAATGCAAAAGCATTGTCACCCTAAAAAATAGGCGAAATATTTCGTACATTTTTAGGGTTCCGTAGTCAACTAGGAACCCTTATAGTTTCGCCATGTCTGTCTGTCCGTCTGTCCGTCCTCGCTTAATCTCTGTGACCGTTAGCGCTAGAAAGCTGAAATTTGGTACCAATATGTGTATAAATCACGCCGACAAAGTGGTAAAATAAAAATTGGAAAAAAATGTTTTATTAGGGTAGCCCCCCTATATGTAAAGTGGGAAGTGATTTTTTTTAATTTCAACCCTAACGTGTGATATATTGTTGGAAAGGTATTTAAAAATGAATAGGGGTTTACTAAAATCATTTTTTGATAATGTCAATAATTTCGGAAATAATCGCTCCAAAATTAAAAAAAACAATGTGTCCCCCCCCCCTCTAACTTTTGAACCATAGGTTTAGAAAATATGAAAAATATCTGAAAAGTAGAACTTTATAAGGACTTTCTAGGAAAATCATTTTGAACTTGGATAGAAACAGTTTTTGTACAAAAAAGACAAAAAGTTGTACAAAATAATTTCTGGACTAAGTTTGTAGTATAATCGTATATGCAAGCATTTTTTTTAACTTCGTTTACATATTTTATTATCCTGAACGTATCTTTTTTCAAACAAAAAAAGAATTATTAAAATCGGTTCTCGCAATCCAAAATACCACCGAAAACTTCTGGCACGTCTATGTATCAATTAGTAACCCAATTCCCCGAGAGATGGCGCTGTAGGTACTTATTACACTGCGTCGGGTATTATCGAATTGTTCGGTTGGTCTCTCCTTGGCATCGCCTGCCGCGGAGCGTGCAATGTTGCACGCTCCATGTTCGCGTACCTACCCACTACCGGGAGCAGTTGCAGGAGCGCGGAGCGCTGCTGGAGCGCGAACATAATGGATACCCACCTTTAAACTCATAAGTGGGAACACTTATTGTGACGGACCGGAAACTACGAAACCCTACACTGAGCGTGGACCGACACGCTCTTGGCCGGTTTTTTTTTAAATGGGTTTCTGGTACTCGATATTTACCATACTAAAATACAATAGCATTATAATAGTATTATACGCTAGTATTTAATGCGTACGTTTGATGTAGTCCACGGATGGTAGACATTTGCTATTTTGTATATAATTAGGGTGATAAGCGAGTACACAGCCCACTTAATGGTATGTGGATTCCGTGGCCCATAGATATCCACATCTATCTTCGATTAAGAATCAAAATTCAGATGCTTTGTCACTCCTGCGGACTAAGACGGAATGCCTCGTTTTCAGTAACAGTCTGCGGTTCCCTACACCCACCATACGAAACACAGCAGCATTAAGATGCTATTTTACGCTGGTATTGGTATGGTGCTACAACCATAATATAGCTGCAACATAACTCTGCCACATAGAAACGTTATTTATTCATTCATTTATTACTATTACCAAACATACTCATACCGTACGTACATCAGTGTTTGAAATTTCAATCCTCGATAAGCACACTATTTGAGTTCAATGCGGCGTGAATAAATAAACCACATATAGTCTATGGCCGCTGCATTTCTAGCATTCACGTTATCGGCACACCGATATTTGTAGATCCATCCAGAAGCGGAGAGTTACAATATCGCACCAATGTTTTACTTACTCGTATGTAGGCTTATAGTGTAGTACTATTATTCTTATTTATTATGTTTTTTTAATAGGACAGGGTGACAAACGATCACACAGTCCACCTGATATCCTCGATTACGAATCAAAATGCAGATGAGTTGTGACCGTGAGGACCCGTGAGGACTAAGATGGAATGCCTCTTTTCCAGTTAAAAGAGTCTCCGGTTTTCTACACTCCCCATACGAAACACAGCAGTATTACGCTACTATTTTACGCTGAGATATTTTTTGTGAGAGCATGGTCCTTCCCCGGTCAAGCCGACCCATACTAATCCTAATTTATCACCATCATAGCGACAAAAATAAAATTACCTCATAGGGAGAGTTTAGGAGAACAGAGATCGACATAAGCTTAATTTTTTGTGGAGTTTTATAATTTTGTTCATAATATAAAGGGTCCGGTGGTCAGCGAAAAAAGTAGTTTCTTTTCCTTTCATGATAAAGTATGCCATATACGAGTAGCAAATAAGGTATATAATAACGAAATTGTAAAAAAGGCCTTCAAAAAACAAATGAGGTGGAAATTTTAAATGACCCTGTTTCATTTTAGATTCAATTCAATAGCAAGATGTAAAAATGTCATTTGAAATGTACGTGATATTAAATACAGCTTCATAGTTAAATAAATGAGTGCGTAGTGCCAACACAACTCGTAACTTCGATGAATGAAGTCGCGCCATGCCTGAATAAACGAGGTATACTCGAGAACATAAATGTTTCTGTGATTTATCATTTTTTTAAATTATAAAACGTGATATTTTTATAGATAATCATCTTAAATATTGAACGTTTATATATTAGTACCCGGTTGACCGAGCTTTGCTCGGTATTTTTCGCTCGATTTTTTTAATTCGTGTGTTTTGGAAATTATATTTAGATACAAATTACATACTGATGAATTACAAATAATATTTTTTGATCTTAGCGACATAACAGAAAAAACTGAACTGGTTATTTGAATAAAAAATCATGAGTGCAATTATTTTTATTTAAATTTTCGTGTTTTTAAAAAATACTAAAAAAAGGGCTCGAAAAAAATATATTTTCTCAAAAAAGAAAGAAACTTGAAAAAAAAAATAAAAAAGTCGGTCGGTCGGTCTGGGCTCGAACCGAGGTTTTACGATTTTGTGACCGCCCATTATACCAATAAGCTATTTATAATCATTACCAAACTGTCAAAATTTACCTTCTTATTCTAACTATATTGTAGCAGTTTTTAATTGCCTAAAAACATGGACAAAAAGACATTTTCTAAAAATAAATCTTAGCTAGATCGATTTATTATCCCCGAAACTCCCTGGACACTAAATTTTATGAAAATCGTTGGAGCCGTTTCCGAGATCCCGATTATATATATATATATACATATATACAAGAATTGCTCGTTTAATAGTATAGGATTCAAGGCATTTGTTTTTGTTAAAAATTTAAAAACCTTTTTGAGAGGATGCTTTATTAGACCACTATATGAATATACTTTTCTACCTGTCTGTCTGTACTTATGTATATTACGAGTATTATACGTTTCGATACAGCCGCAACGTCGTCTAGCCTCACAATAGATGTAAGATACAGTCATATACATAAGTACTGGACAGTTGTAGTGATCGTAAAATGTGTCGCCAGCTTCCGGCTTCAAGCTACTGCCGTATCTGCTAGTATCGTATACATATTTTCTAGTTTCGATAACTTGTTTATATTGTTTATATTACAGTTCTTTAGAATTAAATTAAATTATATCAAATTAAAATGTTTCTACGTTGATTATCTATAAGCCCTTAGACTAAACGTATAAGAAAATAAATTTTTCGAAAAATGTATAATGGACTAATTGACGGCTCCGTGGTGCAGTGGCTTAGCAATGATTTGCGCTGGCGTTGAGAGCCGCGGGTTCGAATACCGCACGGAAGAAATATTTGCATAGCCTAAAAATAATTGTTCCAGGTCTGTATGTTTGTCCTTGTGAATTTTATGTATGTAAACTACCTCCCCATTACAGGGGAAATCCTAGTGTGGGGGTAACGTTTTAAACAAAGAAATATAATTGTTTTACTTGTTTTCTTTTATTAACAAACGAAAATAACTAAATAATGTAGTATTTTTACAATAAAACCGTAGATTTATTTACTTACTATGAGAATATCATAGTAAGTAAATTTAATTTACTATAAGATTAGGTACCGTAGAACGTGGCAACATTACCAAACCCGTGGCAAGATTTCCATATTGTAGGTATTTTACTTAAAGTTGCCTACCTTAGAAAACTGCAATTAAATAAACGGAATCTAAATTGTATTATTATTTCAATAGCGTAGGGTAACATTTTTTATAATATTCTTACTAGTAACACTGACGATTATTTCAATATGGCTGTTCATTGTGTGCTCCTGTGAAAGCGTCGTCTAACAATTGTGGTGAAATTCTGTCTTCAGAGTTTAAACTACTTGTGAGAGGCGAGTGTAATTTTGATATTGTATGTAGGAAATGGTCGGGATTTCAGCTGTTATATTGTTTAATCGCTACTTTCTTTTTTCATTGGAATATTGGTAAAGGTAATGATGTTTGAGGTTAGGTAAAGTTGACACTGACTGCTTTGTGGTAACTTTACCTACAGCTAGGGTTGGCATAAATTAAGTATTTCATGTATATGTGCGTGCTTTGTTTGATACGTGTGAATGTTCTGTTTTTATATAGGTATGTGTATAATATGAACATCCCGCGCTACTAACGCATTAAAGTGCATTAATAACTTCGATTATTTTCGTGATGAAAAACTTTTAGAACAAAGTAGTTTCAAATGACAAAATGCTCCCATGATCTGGCTGATCATGACGGGCTTCTCGGGAACTTTGTGAATGCTTTACGCTTATGTGTGCTTATCTGGTAAGTATCTTTTTGTTTCAGAATGCCCCCAAAAAAACGAGACAGAAGAAAACTTGGGGCAAGGCCCTATAAAAATTACACCGACGAGATGATGGCCTTAGCTATTGAGATGGTGGAAACAAAAAGAATGACTTTTTACGAGGCCGAAAAAACCTTTAGCATACCAAGAAGAACTATTGAACAAAAAGTTAAAAAAATTCATTCTGACAAACCAGGGCCATCCTTCAAATTGACGCCAGAAGAAAGTGATTAAGACTCTTTTTACTAGTTCCTGCTACTATTTTGTTTAAAAGATGAGCCTGAATTAAGAAGTACAAAAATGTGCCATTTTTATTTTCACTTTTAGCTTTACAATAAAGAAACAAAAGTATTTTTTTCTGTTTTGCATTTAAATATTGTTTTCCCCTTTTTCAAAATATAAAAATATCTTATGTATAATTAGGTATATTGCAAAAAACAGCTTGTTGTTCCCGTTTTTTGACAACCCTATGAGTCAAATCATATTTGTATGTAAATTGCAATAAATCCCTTAGCAACTTTACCTGTTGATGGTATTGCCACCTTTTAACCTACTTTTCTTCTTTTCTGTTTCTGTATAAAAAACTAACGTCCGTATTTTTTGTCATCTTTGCCCAATGAATTATTTTGTCCGCAATAATAACGGAATACAATGCATAGTACAATGCATAAAGTTACCAAAAATGTGTCAATTTTACCCACATTCTTAATTTACGGCTACAGCTTAAATTAATGAGTTTTGTGTAATATAAATAGCAAAAAACGTAAGACAAACATATAATAAGTGTATAACAAAAGTTTCATATTCTTGCGTCTAATAGATAAAGAAGTACATAGATTTCTTTCTAAAAATATGGTAATGTTGCCACATTTTACGGTACCATTCCACGTACAAAATATGCGCTTGAACGTGGAGTTGCGGAGAATAGCGCGGCTCAATCAATTCATCAATCAATATTACCATTTTACTTTAAAATTCGAGTAAAATTCTTCGGTTTGTAAAATTTTACATTAAATTGACAGCCCTTGAAACTTTTATAAACTTCTAATATTTCTTATATAGTAAGAACTTATGTACATAAAAGTTAGTGTAATAGTTTATATAGGTACATATTATTATAATATATAATAATACAGTTATAAATAAAAGTAAAGTAAAATAATACACCTTCGATTTGCCGACGATATAGTCCTTATGGCAGAATCGCTGGAGGACCTTAGCACTTATGCTCAATGACCTCAATGGTGTCTCCCAACGCATAGGTCTTAAGATGAACATGGACAAAACAAAAACCATGTTTAATGTCCATGTCTCACCTATGCCGGTAGTTATTGGGACCACTATGCTCGAAGTTGTTGATGAGTACGTTTACCTGGGACAAATAGTCCGACTAGGTAAGTCCAACTTCGACCGAGAGGTCAACCGACGGATTCAACTCGGCTGGGCAGCGTTCGGGAAATTACGACACATCTTCTCGTCAGGTGTACCTCAATCCCTGAAAACTAAAGTGTACAACCAGTGCATATTGCCAGTGATGACTTACGGATCAGAGACTTGGTCCTTCACTGCTGGCCGTATGAGGACGCTCAAGGTCGCTCAGCGAGCTATGGAGAGGGCTATGCTCGGAGTTTCTCTGCGTGATAGACTCAGAAATGAGGATATCCGCAGTAAAACCAGAGTGACCGACATAGCCCAACGGATTAGTAAGCTGAAGTGGCAATGGGCCAGCCATATAGCTCGAAGAACCGATAACCGATGGGGAAGAAAGGTCGTCGAGTGGCAGCCTCGTACCGGTAGGCGTAGTGTAGGGCGACCCCCCACTAGATGGAGTGACGACCTGGTAAGACATGCAGGAAGTCGATGGATGCAGGTGGCTCAGGGCCGTGCTTTGTGGCATTACTTGGGGGAGGCCTATGTTCAGCAGTGGACTTGTGAAGGGCTGTAATGATGATGATGAAAATAATATTTATGATACGGATATATATTATATATTATTATATTATTGTATCAATAAGGATCTATTTTGTCTATAATATACCTTATAAAAATATATTCTTTCAGTTTTCGATTCTTTTTTTTCAGAAAGTTTTGAGAGACTACAAAACGATGATCCAAATTCTTGTGTGACAATAGTGTCACATATAGATGTGTACAGTCGTTTAGTTTGTAATATTGAAAACACCTCTCCTCTCCAGTTATTTTAGAGAAATATTTAAGGTTTAAGGTTTAACTGCATATAAATAAGAAAAAAGTGAATTCCAAGATTAAACAAGTTCAGCGAGAAAATACAACCATAGTTTTCAGTACTGTGGTGCATACATTAGCACACAAACTTACTATCAAGTTTAATAAGTAAATTAAAAAAAGTTTAGAATACTAAAAGAGTATTCCATCGACTATACTCGAATCACATCACTAGAAATTTCTGTTCAATACCATTTTATTATTGGATGGTCTTATGTAACAAGCTGTACGTCATGTATTGATAAAGAAGGTGGTCTTGCAAGACCATGTTCACAAATTTCAGATTGATTCATTGAACATTACTGCAACTACCAATTTAATTTGGAGGAAAATAGCCTGTATTACCCAGATATAGGGACGATGGGTTTATGATTTGTTTATATAGTCTATTGTGTGGATTCTACACTTACGATTGTGTCAACACGGACTCTCAAGCTTCGGCTAAGTGACCCGAAGCTTTTAAGAAGAGAGTACCTCTCGTTGTGTCTATCGATGAGTGTTGTTAATGTGATATTGTAGATAATGGAGGAATTGTAATGGTGCGCCCTTTAATATTATTTTTACATATTTAAATACGCTATAGCGTATAAATTAAATACACTGATGAGCAGTGAAAGAAATATGATTTATATTTTATTACGTGCTAGAGCCACGCTGCCGCTATATTATAGTTGTAGCACCAATGGGTCGGCTCAACAAGGGCAGGACGACGTTCTCACAGAATACTGGCGTAAAATAGCAGCGTAATGCTGATGTGTTTCGTATGATGAGTTTGGAGAACCGGAGACACTTTTTACTGGAACCGAGGCATTCAATATTAGTCCTCAGGGGTGATAACTGATAATGCATTTGCATTTTAATTTTCAATTGAAGATTATGTGTATGGGCCACATCATCCACTTACCATCAGGTGGACTGTGTGCTCGTTTGTCACCCTATCCAAATTCGTAAATATTTCATATCGTTTCGTGGTTGTCGTTAGATGCGACAGAAGAAAATTGAAATAAGAGGTGAGCAACATCCTGACAACAATTGAAAATTATAAGAACTGCGCTTGCCCAGCTGCTTGTTAACCGTAGCGACTTCGGTTTAAAGATCTTTATTTCGTAATAAGATAATCGTCACCTACATGACAACAATAACTATATAACCTTAGTAATAACAATTTTTAGTGCGGGTATAAATAGAACTTTGTTGAATGTCGCTTTTAAGAAGCGAATATCTTTGTTGCTTGTTCAAATTATAAGGTGGTGGTCCAAGTTAAATAATGTTTTTTGACTTTGCTAAATTCTCCTCTTTGAGTTTGCCTAGGTTCAGCAGTGGATTTTTATACGCTGTAACGATTGGATGAAAATATAACGTGATACCAACATTTTTTTTTGTTTTCCAGTAAAGTTAAAGCATATTTCATTGATTTTTGTAAATAAAAATATATTCATATCTGATTTGTAGAGAGTAATGACTTTTATATATTTTTAACCGAATCAAACAAGAAAGTTCTTCAATCGAGGCGTATGTTTTATGTATTTTCATTAAATTCTGGATAACTAGCGAATCGATTAAAATTATGTTTTTTTTTTATTCAATACGTTATTTTACATATAATATATCTTTTTTTTTAAACGTTACCCCTACATTAGGATTTTCTGCTGTATCGTGTCAGATATCAGGTGAGAAAATATCCATCAAAGATCGAAAGATAGGAGATAAAGATTTTGATGTACCTATTTAAAACATTCTAGTATCTATTATTATCTTGAAATTGTGATATTACTAGACCATTCAAAATATTTAAACTTTAAATCGGTTAACATGTAATTAATACTCTTTTGTTATTGTGCGCACTTAAGTTTTATGTCAAGGAATGTCCGCCACGTTGTACGTCTGTAGTGTTTTTTCAATTTCTCAATCATGTAGGTTTCCTCACGACGTTTTCTTTCACCTCCAAGCACGTGGTAAATCCGCACTTAAAATTACAATTAATAATTTCATTGGTGTCGCCGGCGATCCAACCCGGATTTCTCGCGTACTATGAAATTTACGGCGAGCGCACAGCCAATGTGCTACAACAGCTCATATTTCATAATGTGAAAGAAAATATTTATTAAAAACCGTCATATAAAACAAAGTAAAGTTTTCTAACGGGTGCATCCATTAATCAAATTGAAAATGTTTTTTTTCGCAACATCAAAGGTCACAGAAATTAAGCCGTGTAATTTAACGAAAGCCCCCCATCACCTTTGACCGCTGCTTTTTCGAACGCGTTTGCGTGTGAAAAAGTTTGTACACGTCGTGCACAAAGCTCCAGTTCATGTAGTTTTTTAGTCTCTGTTTTGTTCGTACAATAAACATTTTAAGCGGGATAATTTGACTATTTTTGTTAACTTTTTTACATATAATTATTTTCATATTGTTCAGCGTGCTCACCGAAATATTCATACGTTATTTTGCAACAGCCGGACAAATTTGCAGAAGGTTCAGAATAAGTAATATAAACAAATGGTGAAGAAAAGTTAATTAAATAAAATCTTAATATTCCGTACTTTTTATCTTTTAAATTCAACATGCGTGATAATTTAATGTGTTAACTGACTTTAATGCGCACGCACACATTGTAAGGGTAGATCCGTAGGCAAAAACGTGGTTGCCTATAAATCACTATCAATTTGGGATAATTTCAAACAAAAGTTAAAGTTACTCGTATTTTCAAAAACTGCAATAACGGTATATAATTTTTTGTATATTTGAAGTTAAATTTACAATTTTGCTACTCTTTGAAGAATAATCCTGTATAGATAATATGATTAAAAAATCTAAATGCGGGACCAATGTCACCTCTGAGGAGCTGAAATACCTCTTCACTAGTGCAAAGTATTTTATAGAAGTCATTTTAGAACCATAGTCAAAATTAAATTTTATTATAATTAAATAACCATTTCTATACATATCTGTTAATTTGTCAGAGAGTAAAAAAGTTATTAAGAAAAAAACATGTAAAGAAAAATAATGAATCGTCCCTCAATGTAAAACTTTACTAGCAATTATAAATGTAAGAAAATTTAAAATATTTTATCAAGAATTAAACAAAATGTATAAACCCTTTTTATGTATTTCGCGCTACAAAAAGTCTAAGGTCTGTAATTTACTTCGATGTTAAGTTTTATTGAACTTTACATCAAAAACCTGTTAAAGATTGAAATATTGTTTAGAAAATCAAACTTTATTTAGAAACGTGCTTTACTCGTAATATCTTTAAGATATTTGAACACGTTGATTTTATAAAATTTCTCTTATAATACGAGTATATTCGACTTTTGTATAAAGTAAGCCACACTTTACATAAATATTGGGTAGTTTAAAGTCTTAGAGAGCCGTGGTAGCTCAGATGGTTAGCGCTCGCTGTAATTTTCACAGTACACAAGCAAACCGGGTTCAATCCCCGCCGGCACCAATGAAATTGTTAATTGCAATTTTAAGTGATAATTTACCACGTACTCGGCGGTGAAGGAAAACATTGTGAGGAAACCTGCATGTCTGAGGAATAAGAAAAAAATATTTCGAAGACATGTGAAGTCCACCAACACGCATTGGGGCAGCGCGTCGGACATTTCTTTGCCCTAAAACCCTCTCAGAAATGAGGGAAGGCCTGTGCCCAGCAGTGGGACCTATATGGGCTGTAACTTTACTTTTACTTTACTTTTTTAAAGTCTTACTCAGCCTTATCGTCCCGTGGCTGTCGTAAGAGGAGGAAAGAAAACGTCGGAGGGAAAATGAAACATGAGATGGGCATTTCTGATAACAACTCAATATAACAAAAACTGCGGTTGCCAAACCACTTGCAGAGCGTGGCAACTATGGCAAATCCCTCCAATGTACCAATCTATGGAGGAGGTTTTTTACGTGGTAGAGCTATGCTGCAGCTATGTTACTGGTATAGTTGTAGTACGAAAGGGTCGGCTCGACCGTAGAAGGACCACGCTCTCACAGAATACCATAGTAAAATAGTAGCTTAACGACACTGTGTTTTGTATGGTAACTGTTTGGTGTATGGTAAGTGCATTTCATCTTCGTCCTCACGAGTGACAATGCATCTGCATTTTGATTCGTATTGAGGATAGATGTAGATGTCTATGGGCCGCAGCAACCGATCCTATAAATAAAAGGTAAATCTTTGCCAGAAGACTTTTATAGACTTTTATAGATGGATGGATAAATACATATATAATGTATTGTGTGTTATTGTTGGGAATTTCTCTTTTCTTATATTTTATATGTGGTAGAGCCATGCTGCAGCTATATTAGTAGTATAGTTGTAACACGAATGGGTGGACCGGACCGGGTAATAACCACGCTCTCACATAACACCGGTACAGTAACCACTTACCATCAGATGGATTATGTGCCCTTTTTTCACGCTTATCCTAAAATATATATAAAAATGTGCTTATGCAACGGTGATTTTATACGTGGCAGAACCACGCTACAGCTATATTGTGGATATTGCACGAATGGGTCGGCTTTTTTTTATAGAATAGGCTGACAAACGAGCACACAGTCCACCTGATGGTAAGTGGTTGCTGCGGCCCATAGACATCTACATCTATCTTCCATTACAAATCAAAATGCAGATGCGTTGTCACCCGTGAGGACTGAGATGGAATGCCTCATTTCCAGTAAAAAGGGTCTCCGGTTCTCTACACTCACCATACGAAATACAGCAGCATTAAGCTACTATTTCACGCTGGTATTCTGTGAGAGCGTGGTCCTTCCCCGGTCGAGCCGACCCATTCGACTCGACCGGAGTAGGACCATTTACTGGAAACAAGGCGTTTCACATTAGACCTCAGGGATGTCAACGCATCAGCGTGTCGATTCCAAATTAAGGACAAAAGTAAATATCTATGGCACACGATCAGCAGCAGGATACAACCTCTCGTTTCTCACCTTTATTCTAAAAAGACTAGTGGTTAGGATACGGGTGAAGTATATAATTCTTGTAATAACTAATTCATTATTTGAAACTTCTCGAGTAGAACCAAACTTGTCTGATCGTGCACGATGTGTAGATGCAACGTCAAGCATGGCTAAGCTCGATGTGAGTTGCTTGTGGAGTATATTACTGAGTGTGGCAACTTTTTTCCCGCAAGAATTGTGGGGTAGCTTGACACCTCGTCAAGCTACCCCACAATTTCAAACAATAGTAGGTGGATTTTGTAACCCATAAATACTCTCGTCTATCCTCAACTTTGGAAGCAACAGTAGCGTAATGGCAGGATCGCGAAATCAAAAAGGTCGTGGGTTAGAATCCGCTGTTCAACTAGTGGCGTGAAGCACTCGTAATACAAGCAATTTAAGCTTACTAACTTTTAGAGTGGTTAAGGGAAATATTAGTAATGTTTATAGCATTGTTAATATTATTAAAAAAAAAACTAATAATCAAAAGTTATTTGTTGTCACCTCTGATGACTAAGACGGAACGCCTTTACGAGGAGTTTAGGCGGCTAGTAAAAAGTCTAGTCTCCTCACTCGTCTTACGAAACAGCAGTATTATGCTGCTATTACACGCTAGAATCCTTTAAATGAGTAAGATTGATTGTATATGTCTATGGGCCACAACATCCACTTACCATCAGGTAGACTGTGTGCACGTTTGTCCCTTATTTTATTAAAAAAAACTTCTCTGATCGACCCGATTTATTCGTGTTGTAGCCTTAATACAACCCGTGGCACGAAAGTCTAGCGGTGACCGTTATTGCGCATAATTGACCGTATTGCACATAATTGACCGTATTGCGCATAATAGACCGCATTGCACATTATCGCGTATGATTGGCTGTGCGTATCGGGCAGTTATAATATACAAATTATTAAAAAATAAAAAGTTTTTTTACAATGTTTTTGTACAAGGAGCTACGCTGTAGCTATTTTATAGATGCAGCATGAATGGGTCGGCTTGACCATGGAGGACCATGCTTTCACATAATACTAGCTTGATTTTTTTAAAATTTATTCTGTATTTCGTATGATAAGTATAGATAACCGGAAACACTTTTTACTAAAAATTAGGCACCCCATCTGCCATTATGGCTGATAATCATGTGCATTTAGATTCTTCGAGAATGGACGAAGGTGTCTATAGGATTAAAATATAAATATATCAACGCTTGTAACTCCAATTTTGTTATATATATCGTAGTTTGACACTACGATAGTAGTTGAGACACTAAATCTATATTATTATGTAAAATATGTGTTACATTTTAAGAATTATAAACATAAAATAATAATTATTCTTTAAAATGCTCTTTTAATTAATAATAGTGGCCGTGTACATTATAACGGCTCTATGAATAAAGCGAAAATGTTTCAAGTTAAGCTAATCACATGTTTTTCGACAGATTATTTTACCCATTCAAGAGTACTATAAATGTTGCTTAGGTATTTGTTCAGATACTAAATACTGATGAAGTGAACAAATGATTTTCGATAACTTATAGTTAAATTAAACGGAGTTGTTCGCGTTGAAAGTAATTTATCAAGAAGTCAATGCGGTCAAGTACGGACAGTTGAATGGGCAAGTAGTCGCGTTTACTTAAATAATTTGCTTTCATTTATCATTAAATTTAACAAAGAGCTGCCTTTCGCTCCTATAGAGCCACGTTGCAGCTATATTATGGTTGTTGCATGAATAGGTCGGCTCGACCAGGGAAATACCACGCGCTCAAAGAACACCAGCGTGAAATACAGTTTAATGCTGCTGTGTTTCATACGGTGAGTGTGGAAAACCGGAGATCCTTTTCACTAGAAACGTTCACCTAAGTTTTCAAGGTTGATAGCGTCTCTGCATGTTAATTCTTAACTAAAAATAGATGTAATTTGTTTGAACTGTGTGCCGGCTTGTTACCTTTACTTGTATAATAGAGAAATAGTATATTTAGGCATATAAACAATAAAGATTATTAAACGATTTATTCGCTAAGCGAAATTTACTAGGTGGTAGAACATTTTTCTTCTAGGAGCCTGTATCGTATCGTATTCATCATAGTACATAGTATCTGGATGCGTGTTTTCGTTGAAAGGACCCAAAGCTGTGACGACCTCCGCAGTAAAATAATTGTTGCATTCACGGAAATGAAAGGTGCTCAGACACATTAATTTAATGTGAAAAATAATTTAAGCATATGTGCTGTGCATTGTGAGAAACGAACTCCATTTTGAACACCTATTAAAATACCAGGAATTTAGATTTATTTTAAGTTATTGCATACTTAAGGTGTACACAAATATTAAGTTCGTTGTTGTAAATAATTAAAAAAATTACGCATTAATTAAAAAAAACGCCTAAGTAACCATTATTTAAACCTATCATCGGCTTTCCAGTTCAACTATCTTTTTTACAATTAATTGCTTACATTTACTTTCTACCTTTTTCTCTCGTTCTGTAGTTTAAACTCGTATTTTGAACTGTCTTTTGTGTGGGAGTAAAAATAATATGTGATTCGAGGAGTGCAGAACTTTTTATATGCATAGCATCTACCCCAGACATCATTGTAATGTAATTTTTTAACTGTATTTATTATGACGGTCCTAAACCCGTTTAAAGTACGATGGGAAAATTGGAATCACAAAGCACATCATTAATGTAAGCATGTTTACCATTAAAGTAGTAAATAGTTGGCAAAGGCTCCGTGCATTGACTCGTACGCCCGTCACGAGCAACGTTGTTGTTTTCCATAAATCACATTCAATTTTGGATATTTGAAAAATTGTAATTTGCTATTTATATATTGAACTTAATTATTAAATTTGGCTAGTATTTGAAAAATAACCCTGTAGAGAGCCAGTATAATTCAGTACGCGGTAGAGCTATGCTGCAGCTATATTGTGGTTGAGCACGAATGGGTTAGCTCAAACGGTGCTGAACCATGTTTTTACAGAATACTAGCGTAAAATAGCAGCGTAATGCTGCTGTGTTTCGTATGGTGAGTGTAGAGAACCGGAGACCCTTTTACTGGAATCGAAACATTCGATCATAGTCCTCAGGAGTGACAACGCATTTGCATTTTGATTCTTAATTGAGGATAAATGTGGATGTCTATAGGACACAGCATCCAGTTACCACCAGGTGAACTGTGCCCTCGTATGTCACACAATTCTATAAAAATTACAAGCTAAGAGGCATTTAATTTTAATCGTCACAGGTGACAACTCATCTGTAGCTACTAACCATCGACGGACGGTCTAACGCTTGTAACTTCAATTTTGTAAAAAAAATACGCATATCCTTACGTAAAGAATGTAGGAATATGTACCGTAAGCGCTGCACTCTTTGAATAATATAGTAAACCACACGCAGCGTGGTTAATGGGAAGCGAGCCGGAAGGAAACCGTCACTAGGGATATAGACTCGAATGTAATAGTCAGTGCGAAAATGAACGCTTGCAATTGTAAAGCTGGGTGTTCACCGTACAGGGATATATAAAGAGCGACATGGCTTACAATTAGTGTGATTTTTACTTTAATTTTTTTAATTTAAATGGGAACAATGAAAATTCATAATAAAAAATCTATTCTACTATTAACAAAAGACAAACGAACTTACAAATAACCTAATGTTAAGTAGCTAGTGTAAATCCAGTGGCTCCCTTAAAATATTGCCATTTCACAAAAAATAATCAATTTATTTAATTTTTTTTACGTCGCACGCTCTAAGCAGGTTCTACAATCGTGCTACGCCGCTACGAACTATCACGATCTACAACATGCGATCATCAGTTGTACGTTACTCTATCCGATCTTAACGTTTAAAACACCAGAGTGCAATTTATACTGTTTACATAAATAACTAATTTGTGTTACGCTACCCATTAATTATATTTTTTCCATTTTTTATAGAAGTAGGTTTACAAACGAGAACACAGTCCACTTGATGGTAAGTGGTCGCTGTGGCCCATAGACATCTACATCTATCCTCGATCACGAATCAAAATGCAGATGCGTTGTCACCCGTGAGGACTAAGATGGAATGCCTCCTCCAGTAAAAAGGGTCTCTGGTTTTCTACACTCAAAATGCGAAATATAGCAGCGTTAAGCTGCAATTTTACGCTGGTCTCCTGTGAGAGCTCGGGCCTTCACCAGTTGAGGTGACTTATGCGTGCTACAACTACACTGCTAATATAGCTGCAGCATGTAGTACCACGTAAATAATTTAGAAAGATTTAAAATTGTAAATATATATTTCTTTAAATTAACGCGAAGTAAACTATTTTAACCGAGTCGTGGTACAGTTACCACGGGGAACATACCAGGAATTGAGTAACAGCCTCTTTTTCATTGGAAGAGGGAACAAACGAGATTGCGGCTCACCTGATGGTAAGTGTCGACCACCGCCTATGATCAACTGCAACACCAGGGGAACTGCAGGTGCGTTGCCGGCCTTTTAAAAAAGAGTAAGCTAATATCTGTCGGTCTGGCCTTCCGTCAGGGCTAATCTTTAGATTGGCTAAGTCAACTGTAACTAAACTTGACGAACAGATAGATAGCAATGCTGAAAATAATGTAGGCTATTTTTTTTATAATCGATAAAATAAATGGTTCTTGATCTCAACTAACGCAACAATTTTTCACCATTAATAGATCCTACACAAAATATATTATTCTTTAATCGAAATTAAAGTTATTTGAATACAAGTTTTTTGAAAAAAAAAACCTATAACAGCATTTATAATACGCATCATTCTATAAGAGACCGCCCTTTTGTGTTAACTCTGCAAATACAATTGTAATCCCCATTAAAGTAAGTTGTACAGATAAACTAAAGTGTCCCGCTTGTCCCTCAGTGCTAACAAAATCCTGCTCTATGTTATTACGTTGCGTTGAATTTACTCGTATCACGTAAAATATTTTACTACTGTATAAAAGTCTAGCCTTAAACACCATACCCTTTTTTGTAACTTGCTACACAAAAGCAAATACTCGTAAACTAAAACGTGAGACTTCAATTAACAGCAACAATAAAGCGTCCAAATATAAAACTCCGATTCTATAGCCGTTGTATAAATCGTATAGCAGCCTAGAATAAAGACGGGTACTGTACGATTTTACGGGTCGCTTGATGAGGGACGTTTTATGAACTTTTAGGTTTATAGAGTGCTGGATTCCAATTTACAGCCGCGCGTTCGTTCCGATGCGATTAAATTTGACGGCTCATTCGATATTCTATTATAACGTGAAGTGCTTATGTGATTCAAGCTTTTAAAAGATGAGGATCACACGTCCGAGTGGCTCAAGTAGAGGTACTAGTGGTATATTTACTATAGACTACTATAGATTAAATCACATCATAGGCTTTGAACTAAGGACCATGTAGCTATTCGTAACCATAGTGCGAAAGCGTTAGGTTCTGGTTGGGCTGTTATTGTCTCCGTCTTTGAAAGTACAAGTCTACGACAAAGCTATCTAGCGAACAATCTAAATATTTTACTGCTGGATACAAACATTTGTGAAGAGCGTTAAAGAGCAGCTAGTCCGAGTGGTACTTTATACGTGCTAGAGTCACTATTAATCTATATTATGGTCGTAGAACGAATGGGTCGGCTCGACCAGGGTAGAAACACGCTTTCACAGAATACGAGCACCAGCTTAAAATAGCAGTTTAATGCTGTTGTGTTTTATATTGTGCGTGTAGAGAACCGGAGACCGTTTTTAATGCAAACGAAGCATTTCTTCTTAGTCCTCAGAGGTGGCAACGCAAATGTATTTTAATTCTTAATCGAAAATAAATGTAGACTAAATTGTAGACGTCTATAGGCTACTGCATCCACATACCATCAGGTGGATTATGTGCTTAATCGCATTTGTATTCTATAAATAATGGCGCAAAATTGCAAGCGAACACAATTCATGTGCTCGAAATATTTCAATTTACCTAAGGAATGTAGTTTCCTCATTACGTATTTGCTAAGCGGTAGAAAAAAATATTTTACTCGGGTTACATTTATAGTTTACATAATAAAATATATTGAAGGGGAAGCAAATGAGCATACGGTTCACCTAAATGAATAAAGTGGATATAAATTATTATTAAATGCTTATTTAAATTACTATTAAATTAATAATTTAATATCAATTAAATTATTAATTTAATATTAATTAAATTATTAATTTAATATTAGTATTACTCCAGAGTCGTGGAGCAAAAGAGAAGAAGAGCGGTGGTCTTAGAAAGGTAACAACGCTCTCTTGAAGAACTACAGACCGATTTTCCTTCTGAGCCGCGTCTACGTGTTGTTTTCGAGTCATTACGAATCGTCTCGCATGCAGACTCGACGCTTTCCAGCCTTCCGAACTAGCCAGTTTCCGAAGAGGCTTTAATAGTTCGCCGAAATTTGACGGAATATGTGCCAACCCAAGCTGCACAAATGAAACTAAGAATTTTTTTATTTATATCCACGTGTTTTGGCGATAAAATGAAAACATCTAAAAAAAGGTTATATGTAGTCTGCTAACACACAAGGGGCTATTTTGGGCACTCTTAAAATAGCAGTTACCAAATTTAAGTGTTCGTTTTATAAAGAATATGGGTAACAAACGAACAAACACTCGATTGTAAGTGGACGTTTTGGCCCAAAGACACCTATACTGTACTCGATTAAAAATAAAGTTATAGATACATTGTCACCACCTGAGGACTAAGATAGAATTCTTCGCTATCAGTAAAAGGGTTGCTTCGCCACACACGCTTTGAGTGTAGCGGAATGTTGAAATACAGCTGAACTAGCTACCTGCCTTTTTAGGTATGTATTCCGTGGGAGCATGGCCTTTTTATATCTAACCCGACCAACTCGTACTGTAATCACAATATATAGCTGTGATGTGGCTCTACCACGTGTGCTAAGTCTAGTTTCTGGATGTTAACGCTGTTAGTCTATGCGACTCTTACAGCTTAATCTGACTCAGCCCTAATTAATAAAGACTACTAATTAATAAAGAGAAAGCCAATGAGGTGAGGATGATGATGAATGGTTTATGATTTGATATTGTTACCAATCATCATGTCGCCTTTTTAGGCGTTTTGAGCTATCTTACCGCAGTCCGAGGGGGGGGGGGGAGTGCGGACCACCGTATCTGACTTCTCAACTCGTGTCGGTCGATGGTCTGGGCGGTGAGAACCGCGGTCTACGGAGATAGGGCGCGACGTTTGTAATCGGAACGTAGTTGGCTGCGTTTGTCACTAGCGGGTTAGGGTGGGTTTCTACTCTATCAAAGTAGCGTTGAGACATCTCCTTGAAGTATTCGGAGATAGGGGGTAATTCACAATCATTGTGCTAATCAGAGTTCCGGTAGTGCTAAGGAAACGGCTCCCCCTTATATGTACCGTACCTAACCGTAAGATTTCATCAAAAATTATTTTTATTAAATGAGAGGTAACGATTAAAACGCGAACATCAAAATCAACGGCCAACGGTAAAACCATTCGACTGTATTGCGTTAAAATTCAGTAACGAAGTGCTAAGTGAAAAGAGATTGTGAGTCTTTCATTTAAATAAATAATAAATAAATAAATAAATAAATTTGATATTTCTATTAATAGAGACGGTCCATTTCAGGCCCAATGTATGTCCTCGTATGTAGGTTAGGTACACTATACCGTAAAAAAGCGAAAAGTTCAAGGATTTTATTAGAAATAAATAAGAGAACAAATCAAACTAAATAACTTGTTAAAAATAAACATGCAATTCCAAGTTTCAATGGTTTCACAAGATGGCGCCCGTCCAATCACAAAAAAACACGATGATTTTATCAAATGTCATTTCTGACAAGTGACTTGAGTTATGAAGTAATGTAGGTACCGCGATATTTTTATTTATTCCGAACTTGGTTCTGTATTTGGTAACTCGTGAGTGCGTTTATTGTGTTTCTGGTGGATTTCTTTGGCGATTTGGTTTCGGTTGAGTGCTAAGGATAACAGAGCATTTCATAATTCAAATAGCCATCAATAAATGGATCAATAAACTCATGACAGTTGGCAGCCAACGTTAAAACGACATCTATCCGCCATTGGTGTTACTTTTTTATTTATTTATTTATTTAACTTCATATACACATTAGATGTATATAGGCGGACTTTATGCCTGAGGCATTATCTACCAGTCCACCTTAGAGTAGTGCAGAGATAAAAGAAGTAGGTGTAATAAGAAGTATGTACAATATATATAAACTCATACATACATAAGCGTATATATGTATATATATATATATATATATATATATATATATATATATATATATATATATATATATATATTAAATAATATATATTAAATATAACGTTAAACACGGCTAACTACGAACGCTACGTTGATTCTGCCATTTTATTGACGAGCAGTTCTCGCACTTTAGATTTGAACGAAATCCGGTTTTCGGCACTCCTGATTTCGGAAGGAAGAGCGTTCCAAAGAAGAACAGATTGAAAAAAGGACGATGATTGTACAAAGTTAGTACTAATCATGTTTGGAGCTAAGATATTGAATTTTTTGGTGAGAATTAAATGTGATTTGATGATTTTATACTTCATTTCAATTTTGTTTCAGGCCTAGTACAGAACTAGGCCTACGCTTCATACAATGTTGGACCATCTCCTTTATTCATTTATTCATTACTGCATATAAATCCGCTGCTACACATAGGTTTTCCTCATGGATTGCCTGCATCATAGCCGCCTGTCATAGTTGCCACGCTCGGCGTGTTGGCAACCGCAGTTTTTTATGATGTAACACCATAACCAATATTTTACTATTATTACAAATTCACCATATCTATAATTTCACTCTGTCGCCTCTTATGATCTATATCTGCCACGGGATGATAAGGGTAGCGTAATCCCATACGTTGTTATTACACGGCGTTATTATTCATTGTTCGTCAGTGCATATATGTCCATGGCTGGGCACGGTCTTCACATATTGTGGGTAAGATTTGCCATTACCGCCACGCATGGCTAACTGTTTAGCAACCGCAGCACCAGACGCACCTTTGAAGCTGCTCTCTGTAGCAGATGTGTATATTTTCGTCGCAACAAAAAAAATCATTGGTTTTTCAAATACATTACGTAATAATATTATATTACTATAGTACGTGAGGGTAATATGATCATCCGGTTAATATGGTCACTTTTTATAACTCAAAAACTACAGCCATGTTTGCATAGGAGGCTATATGATACGATAGCTCTTCATCTAAATCAATAATGTAAATGTCTATTGGCCACAGCATCCATTTACCATCGGGTGGATTATGTGCTCGTTTGTCGCCCTTATTCTTTAAGAAAAAAACATATTATTGAGTTCTTATTCAAAAGACTTACGGTGAAGGAAAACATCGTCAGGCTGCATGATTAAGAAACAAAATATTTAGAGGACATGTGAAATCCACAACACGCACCGGTGTAGCGAGCGATCTAACTGCCCTTTCAGAAATGAGAGGAGGCATGTGCGTGTGTGGACGTAATTAAAACTTTACTCGCACTAACTTTTATTAAAGATAGAAGGAATTACCATTTTATTTTATTCATTCACAATACATTTTACTTTTTTAATTTAATTATTTTTCTATATTGCTATCTATAAGACCAGCTTTTGTTTTTTCCTCTACATTTGTTTCTTTTTGTTATATTTATCTTTCTTGGTGTACAATAAAGAGTATTGTATTATATAACTCAATTAATCTAACGGTCGAGGCGAAGTTAGTTAAACAGCTATGATACCAAAATATCAAGAGAAAAGGCTATATATTAATTATACTGTATATAACTAATTTTACGGATTTTGTAGCGTGTAATTTAAACTTTTTTAAATTTCCCACGTTTCGGGTACGTACAGCGCCCATAACTACAGGGGGGATTGAGATGTTTGAAGCCCTGATGTCATAGTTAACGAAGGTTACCTTCAAATTTTAAATGTAATTTTTTGGTCCACCCTACCCAAGTTCCAAATTTATAAAACACATGTTACCAAGTTCTACAGAATTAAAGGCTCCTATGAGTTCCTAAGCTTCTATATGTATGCATATACATAATATATATTCGTATATACCGTAAACGTAATGACCTCCAGACCTAATTTTGGTCTCGGTGGTCATTCTTAACGGAGATTAGCCATCTGCACAGGCCAGGATTATAGTGCTCGAGGTTACGCGCAAACACAAGTGCACTTTCTATTCTCTCACTCTCATACTCCGAGGGGATGGCAAGCCGACACGACCGGAGAGAGAAGAGCTTTACATGCTTTCTGAAGCACAGTGATGAAACACCGCCAACTTCCTGATTTCGGGCTGCTACTGAGCATTTTTGTCAGAAAAACATAATAACTGATTATGTCATGCCCCGGGATTCGAACCCGGTATCTTGTTTTATTTCTTGTATGCGACAAAAAATATGAATACATTATGTTTGCTTTCGTTTTCTATAATTCGTATAGGCACTTGTTCGTTCTATAAGACAATGTGTCTTTTTGTAATCTTGGGAAGGAGAGGAGTCACCTAAGTCAAGTATCATACTTAAAAGGAGATACCGGAAATTAGTCTTGTTACTATTTAAAATATACTGAATAAAGATTTTTCATTTCATTTTCATTTCATTTCATTTCACAGCTGGTTAACTTTATATAATCCCGCGATGTCTCATCACTTGGATCGCCGTAATGAGACGGTGTATTGCTCGTTGAAGAGGTAATCGGCCATATTAAATTGTGGACGTGACGACAGTTCGCCATATCATGGAACCCTTTTTATTGTTTTGCTTGTTTTTAATAGCAGTGAATAGGAAATACTTCAAATATACTTATGTTTTTTTCTGAATATGTATTCTTTAGGGATTTTAAAATCAGGTACGTAAACACTAGGTACGAGTAATCAAATATATAAACATTATTTTTTGTTTGTTCATATTTTATACGTATCATCGTTCATCAGCTCGCGGTAAAACTTTGTCAACATATTGCTTGTACTTCCGCGAATGTTACAGGCTTATTTGGACTAGGTAGATAGCGCTGTTGTAGAATCCAGACATCACCCGTGCGAAGCTGGGGCAGATTGCTAGTATTTTATAATTTGGACTCCGAAAATAGGACTCTATTATGATTACGTGATTACGGGAAAAAAGTCCAGAATCATATTAATCTAACTCTCATTAATGAGAGATATGGAATGGAATATTTTAATTATTTCGTTGTAAAAAAATAATTTTCGTTTGTCAATGTCATGCTTTTTAAACCTACTGTATATACTACCATTTCTAAATGAGGTTCCTCTGACTGGAGAAGAAACTGCGAAAGAAACTTCATAGTCACCTTTTGTCATTTTTAGAGTTAATATTATATACATACATGTTGTAGATATATTGGTGTTATAATAATACCTAGTACAATTTACTGTGTGTAAAAATCACCATCATTATCATTATCGTCCGTCACAAGTCCACTGCAAATATTGACCTCCCTCAAGGAACGTCACAAAGCACGGTCCTGAGCCACATGCATCCATCGATTTCTAGCATATCTTAACAGGCCGTCACTCGATGTAGTGGGGACCACGCGTCGCTTCGCTTACCGGTACGAGGTTACCTCTCGAGAACCTTTCTTCCCCATCGGTTGTATGTTCTTCGAGATCGGTTAATAACTATAGTAATGAAAATAGTAATTAAAACAAATAATCCCATAAAGCTCCACTGTTGGACATGAGTCGCTTCCAATGTGAAAAGGATTCGGTGGTTAGTTCCGTTGTAGGGAACATTCACCTCATTCGTCAAATTTAGCAGTTGTATGGTCGACAGCATTACCAGACGTTTCGCATCATTAACGCTGCTGCCCATCGTTGCTTTCTGTATTTTATACCTGGCATAAACACAATGGTTATATCGCTATCAATCGGAAATCATAAAGTTTCTGAAATTTTTCATAGTCAACACAACACCCACGGTAAAACGGGACACGACACTGATACATTGATCTATTAGTTTTGTGCATCTATATATTAACAAGTGAAGAGAAAACTTTGTACCCATTTTAAAACGTATTGCGCACCCGGAGGAGTGTAAGATTAAAAGTGGATAAAAATAAGCAGAAAGCTAAAATTAACAATGCTATGTGTTACAAATGCATTAAATAAAAAAGAAATAACATTTATTGTTTACATTCATATTGCCGGTATCAATCGTTAAACAAATAATAATCTATGGTCAAACAGTCAGACAGTGTAAAGATTGGATTTGTGTGATTTCCCGTTTCTTTTTTAATAGTCTATGGAGTGTATTTCAAGGTAAACAACATTTTGTAACTTCAGGCACAGAAGGGCTAGAACCCATAGGCATAAAGCCAGTTAAATAAAATAAAAAGTAAACAACGTTTACTTCATATTTGGTATAGATATGTGCTTTATATTTTATTGCGCAGATGAAAGCGTAGATGATACACATATACTGGGTGATTTTTTACCGTCTGGAAAATAATAGGCTATGTAGTATTTATTGATATATCAATTTCATAATATGTTAATTTAAAATTTAAGAAATGTAAAATATCAGTATCAGTACCATAGGCTTCTATTCCGTTCACCTTTTACACCTAACTTTTTTCTAGATGGTAAAAGAAATCACCCAGTATATATTATATGTCGCAACCAAACAGCTTTATTAGCATTTTAGTTAACAACCTAGCCCTTTTACTATAGGGCTCCGTTAATACAATATTGCACCTATCTTGTAATATCATAGCGATAGTAGGTTACAGTGCGGCTAGGGTGACTCTTGGTCCATCCTAAAGCAATGTCCATTTATATAATATAGCACATAACGCAAAATTAGGCATAGACCAGCATCATTACGTGGGATGGTCACCTTATTAATTTTATTAAAAAGTTAGCCTGTTAATTGAAAGGCTTAAGCTAGTTGACAGCGACTGAGAGTTGAAAGTTAAATACAGCTTGCGTAATAAATACATTTGAAATTTAATAAATTACGGTCGAATATCGACCACTGGATAACCATTAGTTAAAAAAAGTAAAAAACTGTACTTACCAGCTTTACAAGGATCCATACCAATGTCATCTGAATGCTTGTGTTCATAATGCGACGACAGCAGCTCGTCTATTGTAAACGAATGTGGTTCCGCCCTTCCTTTCACCGAGGTTACTTCAACCGTTGCACTGATGATAAATATCAGTGCCATACTGACCACTTTTAAAAAAACACATCTACACCAGAACGTCATTTTGGATTCTAACACACTTATGAAACAGCACTATTACATAATTTTGTTCGAATTCTGCCAAATCTGTAACAAGGAAATAGTAATAATTACGTATCTGATTTAACATTAGAGATTTTTTTGGCTAGTCTCCGTTGAGGTGGTCTTGACTTTTGGTCAAGGGAGGCCCTTGACCAAAAGTCAGTCTGGAGTACATTGTTGTTATTAATAATAAAATTGTATAGATATAGATTCCAATGAAATTTGGAATAGAAATAGAATTTGTCGTGGTACACAACATATAGAATACAAAACTATATTAAATTTAAGTTACGCCCATAGATTATGTCTATAAAAATTATAATTTAAGAAAGAAACCAGTTTTACCACGTTTCTAGCACTAAGCTATATTTAAAGTTTTAAACCTCTAACGCATCGAGAAGTTAGTTTAAAATCGATTGCTAAATTTGTACTTAACAGACAAACGAACGAAAAAACAAACAAACAAACAAGAAAGTAAGTTAAAATAAAATTGTCATACAGTTCTGAGCTATTTTTAAATATACAAGTCTCACGCTCATCGAGAAGTTAATTTAAAATCCATTTCAAAATTTTGTGCCAAATAGGCGAGGAAGCGAGCTAATAAAAAGTGGCAAAATATATGTATTTACATAAAGGGACGGTTAACGGCATTAAGGAAACAAGCCCTCACGCCTGTTACTCAGTGGGGTAGGCAGAAACTATGGACTTTCATTTGGCATGATCCTTACACACCTCTTACACATATATTATACATTCATTTCCAGTAAGGGTAATTAAGGCGAATCTGACGACATTTAGGCTACAAAGCGTGTCAAAGAAATAGAAATACAATCTCTGGAAAAATATTACCCTTATTCTTGGGCAGTCGGGAAAAATAAATAAATTTATTATAATCTTACAAGGCCAGTTAATAATGCAATTTACCCGTAGCGAGCTTCTTTAAGCTATTCATAACTATTTCACCAATGCAATCTGCAACATCATATTTTTTCAGAAAACATTATACTAAGTAAACTTATCCTTTGATAAATTATAGGCTAATTTGGGACCTTTCTAGGTCTAAGCGGTTGACAAATAGAGCGATTACTCAAGACTCAACGTAACCGCAATGGTCCTAGCTATTAGAAGCTGGAAGCGGTTTAGTGGTTAAAACGCTCGCTTCCTTACGTTGCGAAATGAGACATTTATGCCGCGGTTTACAAGATGAATAATTTACAAGAATGAAATTCAAAAAATAAAACAGAACACGTAATTTCGTGAACTACGTATTCTGTTTTATTATAATATAAGAAATCATTATTACATAATGATTTCTTATACTTACGCGAACTTTACACATTTAAATAATACTAGTTTTTACGGAGTTTATCGCGTATATTAACTTTCTTATAACTTTTATTTTTTATATACTTGTTTATATAATAAAAAACTAGTATTATTTAAATAAGTTATTACAATGTAATTTTCAGAATTCGCAGTTCAATTGTTTCATTGTTGAATTCCCACTATTTCAGGCGCATTATAGCATTCCCATTACTCTTTTAGACATGACAGGAGATTAGTGGAAAGTTTTTACAATGTTGTCATAAAATGTTTATAGAAAACCTGATGTTTGCGTAATTTAAAATTATATTAATCAATACAAATGTTTAAAAAAAGAAAATTTGAGTTAGTGTATCTATTTCATTTGTAGCTTCGTTACAGTTAAAGTTACAGCTTATATACGTTTCCATCGCTGGGCACAGGCTTCCTCTCATTTCTGAATGGGCATGGAAGTGTTCGCCGCGCTGCGTTGCCCCAATGCGTGTTGGCGAACTTTATAATTTCATTGGTGCCGGCGGGGACCGAACCCGTTTGCTTGCGTACTGTTAAATTTACAGCGAGCGCTAACTATCTATGCTACCGCGGTCGTTACCACTTATACTACTCAGCTTCGTATAAAATATTTATTATTATAGTCATTAAGAAGATTTAAGTCCAGTTGTGAAAGTATTATTGTATCTTATTGTATGTTATCTTTTTTATTGTAATTTATGTATAATAAAATCGATAAAACAACCACATGAATATCTCTCAATGGTCTTTTATGTTAAAAAAATTAAGCAATCCTCGCCTAATTTTCTAAAAGATTATGAAACAACGTAGTCCAAAGACCGTCGTTTTCGTTTAGTGCAAGCAATATCCGCATATGTCCGAAATCTTCTTCTTCCTCGTTATATCCTAATAGTTCATTGAACACAATCCTCTCACGTTGTAAGGATTCCTTAAATTTGCCAAGCTTAGTGGGTAGATTTCCGATTGATATACTTAGGTATTTCGCAAGATTCACGCTACTCTGGTCTGGGCATTTTATATTTCGAACGTATATACTAATGATTATAAACGTATCGTATGCCGTGACATTTTTCGGCATTTCTCTTAAAGCTACCACGGCACTACAGTAAAATGTTACAACAATGTCACAAGACACTCGTAACACAAACTAATCTCAACTTCCCTTTGATATAATGATTACCGAACCTAACATCAAAACTAAACTTTCATGTTTGCACCCAACTTATTCCAATGTTTACGTCGAATTTCAATCAGAACAGACGGGAAGTAGATAAAAAAATTTTGTTTAATGTTTGCAAAGAAACAAAACAAATATTTGATGACTGGTGAAAGTAATTAAGTTTATAGGTAGTTCATATTTCTATAGATATAAAGTACATAATTCCTGGAGCGTAGCTGTCTGCGATCATATTCCAAACATCTCCCGCCAAGGTTTGATGGACCACAAATCTAGAATGATTTTCTAGGCTACATAAAATAAAATGAAAACATCCTTATTTCAATAGAGTAGACGACTGAGTGTTAGGCTACCTTGAATCCTGTGATAATAAAATTAAAGCCAAACAAGTATATAAAATAAAATATATAAAATAATAATATAAAATACTACTGCAGGAATTCAAAATACAATAACTTATTTATACATAATTTGGATAATGATACGATAGTAATATACAGCTAAAGTGCTGGCTCCACTTGTTGACAATAGTATTATGATATAAAACTCCACAGTCCTCCAGTGGCCATAAGCAAACACAGCAACCGAAACGTCCGTAGCGAAAAATTAAGTTAAGAATAAATTCGATCCAATTCGTAAAATTAAAAAAAGAAAACTATTATCAGTACTCTCTTCAAATTATTAATATTGCTAAATATTTTGTTATTTATTTGGATTGTAGTTTGAAGTCAGTAAAGTTTAAAAAGTCTTGTTATACTTTAATATGCATTATCATTACGTCTTGTTCACAGATATATAAATCATGATATTTCGTCATCATTAGTAGTATTTCTATAAAAGCAAATGAATGTTAATAATAATAAATCAAATCGTTATTGAAAATAATTAACATTGAAAATCAGCTGTTGTCCCAAGCCTGAACAAAATGCGTATTAATTCATGAGCTACATTAATATGTCATTAAGAACAGTTTTATACAAAGAATCAAGTCCAATCTTGACCTGAAAATCTTCTAACGCGTCCAGTGATGTAAAATATGTTATAAAATTGCCTTTATTTTCCTTATTTCATACCGCGTAATTGAATTTTCCATAAAGCCAGAAAAAAAGTAATACTACTATGTTTATCATTCTCAATAGTCTTTTGGAGACGGAACGCGTTTTACAATGACTTAAAGGCCCAGAAGCCATGCCAAAATATATTAAAAAAAAACGTGTTTTACACGTTTCGTTTCACAAACTACGAAAATCTTATTAAGTAATTCGTCATATGGTTTATGAATATTCAAAATAACCAATTGTTTTTTGTTACTTATCTTATTATTGTATGATTAGATATAATTTTTTGTGGTTTTATACTATGGTGTGGTAAGTTATTTCTCTTTGCACACCATAGTATACCATAGTTTACAATTGACGGGTTGACAGGACCTGTAAAACTTATATACTTTACAGCATTTTTCCCTGGCCTCTAAATGACAAGGTGATAAGTTATTACGTTGTTGTAAACAAAATTGGTTTTATGCAACAGTAGTAGTAGGTAGACGCTACCTGTAAAACGAATCAAGTGACAAATCAATCAATGTATTGAAAATGGAAAGTGGGCATACTTCTTTAGACCCTAGCGATCCGCCTCGGCTTCGTACGAGTGATTTTTGAATTTTGACAACATATGCATGTATTATTATACATACAAACCTTCTTCTTGAATCATTCTGTCTATTGATATTTTTGCTTAGTTTAACAGACCTAAGCGTACAGACGAAGGGAAGCGACTTTGTTTTATACTTATACTACCTTTGTAGAGATTTTATCAAAGATCAATGTTCTTTCGTTAAAGTTTATTTAAAGAAATATTTGTTACATTTAATAAACTTAAGATTATTCCAAACAAAATTCTGTTATCGTTTAGACAGGACGATAAAACATTGGCCATGTTTGGTGAACTTTCACCGATAACGTGCTGAGGTCACGGCTGACTGATAACGATCCTTTTCCGAGAGGCGGAGTAGTTTTTTCAAACGAAGTACAGTTGAATGGAGAGATAAGATGACAAAATATAGGATTTATTGCAACAAATGTCAAGGGAAAAGATATAACTGCAAATATAAGCCAGTCCTTGATAATCTAAATATGTATTTTATCAAAACCATAATTTTGGTCTACTTTTTATATTTTTTTGCTATTAAGATTTTATTTTCGTACGTTTTTATAAAACGAGCACATAGTCTACATATCTATCCTTGATTAAGAATCAAAATGCAGATGCGTTGTCACCCACATAAAAGGGTCTTCGGTTCTCTATACTCACTATACGAAACACAGCGGCATTAAGTTGCCATTTTACGATGGTTTTTTTTTAAATTAATTTATTATTCATAATTTTGTTACATTACACAGTACAATACTAGCATATAAACCTCTACGGGTTTATATACGCTAGAGAGTCGTCTTATATAAACAAAGATGTATTAATATTAAATCACATTATTTTAACAAAAGTACCTACTAGAGTAAGTATGGTTGATTTAATAAATATGATTTAAGTTTACTTTTAAACAGTTTGGATTTACCGTAAGTTTCTTGTAATTCTATTGGCAATTCATTAATAAAAGTCGGTACAAGATGGGCGGACTTTCTTGCTCCATAGAAATTTTTAGTTTTCGGAAGTACATACATGTTGGATTTATAAGCTATATTTCGTAGATTTACAGGTCGTTTTTTAAGAAGTAGATATTCAGAATTATTAACTTCCGTCAGTATATTAAATTTAACTTTATCGAAAACATTTATGACTTTGCAATATTTAAAAAGGCCCTGGTCATTATCTATGCACTTATTCTTAATGTGATTAGGCACTATCTATCGAAGCATCTTGCGTTGTAATGTGTAAATTTCATGTATGTACGTTACATAAGTTCTACCATAACTGCTAAGTCCATAGCTAATGACGGAATCTGCTAGAGCCATATAAAGTAATCTAAGTATTTTATATGGTAGCTTAAATTTTAAAACGTAAAGTTTACTCAACACAGAGCGAAGTTTTGCACACACGTGATCTTTATGCGCTCTCCAGCAGAATCGTTCATCAATAATCAGACCAACATACATGTGATTTTTGACATTTTCAATGGGTTGACAATTACAGTGTTGAAGTATTCCATGGAGACATTCATGGCTGTGGGAAATGATAATCGGTGCGGTGGCAACTTTGTTGTGAGATGAGTGTATGTGAACAAGTTTTGTTTTTTGAGCGTTAACCACTAGGCCGACATCATGTGCCCACTTACATAGCATGTCGTAACTTTCCTGCATTTCAGTTTGTGCTACATCCATACTACGATTGGCAATGATGATACAAGTGTCGTCGGCAAATTGATACGTGGAGCCCTTAGTTATTGCATTTACCATATCGTTAACAAATAGCAAGTACTCAGTCGGACCCAGTATCGAACCTTGTGCTGTGCCGCGTTCAGTCGCAAACATATCACCTGTCTGGTTTATATTTTGACAGTGGTATAACGATTTTGATGATAACTCTTAAGAAGTTCTAAGAACGGTCCTTGAATACCGCAGCGTGATAGCTTATTATATAATGTGTTAAAATTTAATAAATCGAACGCTTTACTAAAATCAATAAATAATACTAAAATATGCATTTTATTATCTAAATAATTATTTATTTCATCAGTAAATTGCCGTAATAGTTGCGTAGTGCTTTTATTTTTTCGAAATATTATATATTATATATAAGTATTCTGTGGTAGCGTGATCCTTCCTCGGTCGAGCCCACTCATTCGTGCTACCACCATAATATAGCTGCAACTTGACTCTACAGCATATACTTGTGACAAGGAATAAAGTCTCTTCACTTTTTTATGATGATTATGATAATGATCATACAATAAATATATGCTATGACTGCGGCACGATTGTGTCGACTCTAGCTCTACTGAGGAAGGACCACGCTGCTCTCATACAATATCAGTGCTGCTGTTTTATATGGTGACGAGAACCGGAGATTCCGGTAACGAGTCATTCCACCTTAGCCTTCACATGGTATTTTGATTATTTAATGACCATTTATAACGGTATTATATGCAAAATTTACTGTTACAAATATAAATATTATGGTGTATCATCATCATCATTATAATAGCCCATCAAAAAATCACTTCTGAACATAGCTATCCCCCATAGGTAGCCTTATTAGATAAATTTACCATATAAACCACGCTTAGCATGGGGATTGACAAACGCAGTTTTTAGTTTTTAATTATTTTATGATTTTTATTTAACCTTTAATTGTAAAAACAACTATAGTTGTTATAGACATAAACATATGTTTACTTTGAGCTGTTACCTAGGAAGATGTCGCTGCCTAACTCCTGTTTTAATTTCATTCTCTCACACGACATCCACGGGATGATATGGGCCTGTGGAACGCTGCCTCTACACGTACAACTTTTTCAATAAATGTCACATCACTAACTCGCGGTGCACGCTACTGTTTGAACATCCTCAATCGAACTCATGCAAAAATGCTGAAACAAAATCTCATATGAAATCTGATATTAAAAAAAAAAACTTTAACCACTCGCATTGATCATGAAGTGTGATGATCCCAATGAGAATACTAGTACATAGTCGTGGAATCACTGTGTTCCTATCAGTGCTTAATATGTCTGCAAAATTTTAAATTATTAAGACGTCTGGACAAACATATGTAGAACTGGAGTCTGCAGTCTATGTACACGTACAGGATCGCCACCGCCATTATATCAGATCTGATAGAACGCAAAGCTAAGCAAAAGACTACCAATTATACCCAAGATGATTCGCAAGACCATTGATAATAAAAAACATCCTAATTTTAATAGAACCCCCCCCCCAAGACCATGGGTGCTGTAAAGTACTCGAAACGTCGAGAATATCAAATAATATTCACTTAAAAATCACATTTAAATTCCGTAAAACTTAGTTTTATTTAAAAGCGCTTAATATTAAAACAATTTCATTGGTGCCGGCAGGAATCATGTAGTGTGAAATTTACAACGAGATCTTAGCCCCTGAGCTACCACGACTTTGGCTACTGTGGCTACACTGGGTAGAATTGACTAAAGTGCATCACATGTTCCAAACATAAATTTTCTTCATACGTAAATGGTATATATACAATGGTAAGAATATCCCTCAATAATATTGTACGCTCTACGCAGAATCAATCAATGGTAAGAATATGACTTGCAATACACGCGTATCACAATGAAAATAGAACAATTATGGTTATAAGTACACAAGCATTCGCTATAACATGTATCAGCTCCTGTTCTTTGACCCTTCATTCATATTTGCTAGAAATATCAAGATTTTTCTGTCACACAAACCGAAACTTTGCGCACTTTTATTATTGTCCACATTAATTTTCCTATTTGTGGCGTATACGACATTGTTCTTTGCGAAATGTGATAGAGCGGCGGTCAACATTATCGGAGTGCGATAACATAGATACATTCCAATAATAAAGTGCTTGCTTTCTTTGTGTTCTGTCGGGTAACAGGTCGGAACAGCCGAACACGAAAGGAAAAGGACGGGCGTCAATGCTTGATAATTAGATAAGTAAGGTATTTCAAGAAGGCGGATGTCACTTTAAGGAAATAGAATATACGCGTTTTTATGACCTTCTTTTCGTTTTTACTGAGTGAGACTATACTGCTCTAGATAAAATTGGAGATAATTATGAATTATTTACTGTTTGATTCGTGTGGTATCGTTGTGTATCCTACGCCGTGTAGTGACGTCGTAATGAAATCCAAAACGCCATTTCGTCTCGTGGGTGGCATAAGAGACAATTACAGCAAAAGTTAGAAAAATGCTTCTTAGTCCGATAGATGGCAGCACAACCATTTAGTCGATGAGAAGCAGAATCGAAGTTGCAAGTTGTCTGGTACTGCGAATATTGGTGATCGTAGCAAGTGAATGAAAAAAGAACATGTGTACAGCTCACTCAGACGAAATAAAAACTCTTCGTCTGAGGCAGCTAACACGTGACAGGAGTGAAACCTTCAAATGATATGAAATATTAAATACAAATACTTTAAACGATTTAATTAATATTATAATTTAAACTACAACTTCGGCGTAACATATAAGAAAATTTAATTTAATAGTAAATACCTAAATGTAACAATCATTTTATTAAATATATTAGACACCGATAATAATATCGGTATATATATAAGGTATATCGAAAAAGTAATATAAATTACTCTTTTCGATATACCTTATATAGTACTCACTAATTACAAAAGGATTTATATAAATTTAACCTATTACGTAGTTGAGGTTTGGTCGTTCTTCACTGCTTGTTTAATCCGTAGGCACAAATTCAATGTCGGCACACGACACCTTCGTACCTAGTTGAACAAAACTCGTAAGCGACGCCGTTTCGGCGGCGTTTACGACTTTTTTCTCGCGACCATTGAGCTATAATCTACAATGCTTCGTATCTAATTTTCTCCCACATCAAATGTTATAATTTATGTGTCTGTCTCTTTTTAATGTCGCTTTTTCGTTGCATAGACTTATAAATCACAACGATGCTAAAGAAGTTTTCACTTCAAAAACTTATTAAAACTGAGTAAATATATAAACAAACCAAGTCTAAACAGAAAGCTAATAACAGTGTTTACAACAGTCAATAAATAAGTTTTCCATATTTTTTTTAGAATTCTTAGTTACCACTTGAAAACATTTTATTTATAGGAGAGGGGGCAAACGAGCATTCGGCTCACCTGATGTTAATTGACTACCGCCGCCCATGATCAACCGCAACACCAGGGGAATTGCAGGTGCGTTGCCGGCCCTTTAGAAAGGAGTAAGCTCTTTTCTTGAAGGTCCCCAGGTCGTATCAGTCCGGAAAAATCTCCGGTGGTAAACTACTCGTATTCCACAGAGAGGTCGTACGCGGAATAAAACTCCTTGTGAAACGTACAGTGGTGGATCGTCAAGCATCCAGATGGTGTGGATGGTATTGGGATGTTTGTCGCGTAGTGCGTTCACGAAATTTGGCAGCTGGGATTAATCCAAACAATTCTTCAGAGCAATCCTCATGGTATATGCAAAAGAAAATGCAAAGAGATGCAACATCTTTTCGCAGCGCCAGTGAATCGAGCCGATCGCTGGATGCGGTCTAGTGGAGGGAGCTGGTACTGGGGAGCTCCAGCCCAGAGATGGGAACAGTATTCCATGTACGGCCGAACCTGCGCCTTGTAAAGTTGCAGGCAGTGTGCCGGCATGAAATACTGTCCCGCTCTGCTGAGCACGCCAAGCTTTTTAGAGGCCAATTTGGCCTTCTCTGCCACTGACCACGAAACTGCACGTCACTCGGTATATCGACGCCGAAGATTCCGATACTGGCTGAGACAACAAGGGGAGTGCCTTGTAACTGAGGAGATACGACAAAGGGGTTCTTTTTTAGCGGTTAACGCGCAAACTTGTGTCTTCTGAGGGTTAATCTGGACTAGATTTAGTCGCCCCCAATCCGAGACTCTGTTCAGCAAAGACTCAACTTCAGACACAAGTTTGTCCCGATACTCGGAGACGTTTTCCCGGGAAATATTGGCATTGCCGGTGTACAGAGCATCACCAGTGCTGTCATCTGCATAGCAATGAATGTTACGGGTTTGCAACATATCATTGATATGCAGAAGAAACATGCTAAAATTGATGAATGTATATTCGAGGCAAGAGTGAATTGATTTTTGATCATTGAAAAGGTTTTTGTTACGCTAAGTCAGTGCATTATAATGTCTTCAGCTATATCATAGCTGCAACCGATGCGATGGGATATAAATTCAGCAGTTATGAGGTAGAGACGGTAAAGACTAGTTAAAGACGAATACGAAGAGGGAAAAAGAAAAGTGTAAAAGGTAAAGACACGCTTCAGCATATTCGTTACGTATTAGAGCTACGGTTCACGTACCAATTATATAGTAGTCACGCATCAGCGTATTAGTTATGTGGTAGAGTCACATTTCAGCGTATTTGTAACGTGGCAGAGTCACACTTTAACGTATTAATTATGTGGTAGGGACACGCTTCAGCGTACTAGTAATATGGTATATATACGCTCTAGCGTGTTAGTTACGTGGTATGGCTACGCTGAAGCGTATTAAGGCCGCAGCACAAATGGGTTTCAAAATAGTCACATAACTGTGTTCAGATTAGATTTATAGCCCTTCTCTGGTAACCAGACATTTTATCTTAGACATTTTATCTTAGGAAAGAATTCTATGGACCACAGCATCCATTTACTGTCAGGTGCATTATGTGGTGGTTGGTTACTATGAATTTTATAAAAAAAACCAACGATTTTTATAATTGAATAAATATACCACAAAGCAATTACATGATTAGAAGCAAAGACTAAAGGTAATGTTTATATCCTTCATAATACCTTTAACAATATTTCACTGCAAACAATTGCTGTGTTATTTCAAACATTATTTATGAAATTATAAAAATGAGAAAATACGGCTTGTTGTCTCATTTTGGAGAATTTGTAAGACGAATTACCATTCTTAGCCTCCGCAAATTGTGGAAAGATATAAAACGTTGTTATTAATGTCTTGCTTCCATAAAGTTTTCTACTAAATTGTTATTTCTTTTATATGTAATTTAGTGTCTTAGTTTAATTGTAACTACTTAACATGTTAGTATGAAAACTGTAACTTTGATTTTCCAAAATTATTCAGAACTATCTTTATTTATATATAAGGTAAAATAAATTGTTTTATGGGAATGTACAAAATGTCCGATGTTTCTGCATGATGATGGAATTCCCGTGTCCGTCTCGTCGATCGATTTTGTACAGACAATGGATTCAAAGTGTCCATTAGTGGTAAAATTATTATGTTTCTACTAAATATATTATTTTATACTGAAGTGATAAACGAATTTGTAGTCCAAGTGACAGTAAAGACCGATTTACACTTCGACAAGTACAGTAGCGAGTTTAGTTACAGGGCAGTTGACAGCAAACGGTTAAGCGGGCAATAGCGTTTAAACAATGTCTTCGTGGCGAGTTTAGTTAAGAACATTAGTTCATAAAGTTCGTTGGAGTATGACGTTTCAAGACTACAGAGTTTTTGTGATTTTCGTTTAAGATGGTTTTAGGATTATGTAAAGAATTAAATGATCCAGTTAGAGAAGTTTTAATTAATGGTTGTTGTTAAAGAAATTTTTAAGAATTTTCATAAGTGCAACATCTCGAGCAGATTTAATTTTACAATTTGTACTTCTACTATTATATAAATATTCGTTTTCTAAATACTCCTGTACAAATTTATACGTGATATCTTCCATCCATTTTATTATTAAAACTAATATAATATAAATCGTATAAATATTCAATAAACAGTATTGTACAAACTTTGTGGCGAGTTTAATTACAAAAGTATAATTGTACGTTTTGGCGCGCAAACGTTGCGTCCTGTCAACTTATGCACTGAACTAAACTCGCTCGTTTACACGAACGGCGAGTTTAGTTGCGGGTGGCGGGAGACGCGCGGGAGGGCAGCACTTCGCACTTGATTCGCCGAAAAATAGCTCGGCCGGCTATCCCGTTCAACTTAATCGTTAACTTGCTACTTAACTCGCTTATTGTCGTTCAAACGAGGTTCAAATTTAACTCGCCAGGTTCGCAAGTTAACTGGCTACTGTACTTGTCAAAGTGTAAATCGGTCTTAAAATACTACTGTCCGTTCATGAAAACCTGCAGCCAACTTCAGACAGAAAAGGCTATAGACACGTTGCAACCTTCGAGTACTCGGGCGGATTACCTCACAGCATATACTGGCTCGCTATACTCTTCAAACCGGAAGACCCCTGTACAGACCAGTGCCTGTAGTGTATTTCTGTTTCTCAGTCTTTCACCAGTGTGTTTGATGGCAGAAAGAGAAATATGTGAGAGAGTGATACCCACCCAGCGGCCTCCTGGGCAGAAAGGTACCTACCTACCCTACCTCCTTTTACAATTTTAAGGTAAAAAAAGTTTCAGTTTATGATACTTTATAAATAATGTTTAAAGTAATGATATACCAGGGGCATTCAATATATTCTCCGTAAATTTCAATGCATATCTACATCTCCCGTGACATCAATACATTTACTTGTTCCTGAAAAAAGCTTTTCTATTCCCTTGAAAAAGTATTTAAATGCTCATTTACAGTGGACTTGAACTTATTATCGTCAGGAAATCGTTTTACCTGAAGGTACTTTTTAAAGTTTCAGAATAAAAAGTAATCACTAGGGACTAGATCTTGGCTGTATAAATGAATTCGAATTTGAACTTAAAAAAAATCCGATCATATTTCATCGATTTTTTTAAATCTAAGTGTGAAACCTGTGTTACATAATTTTTAAATGGAGTGTGAGAGGAACCGAGTAGCAGGGAATTATTTATGGGGATATAATTTCTGATAAGTATACGATATGATATATGGAAATGCACATGCAGCTTCGAAAATTTAATGTGTATGTGCAGATTTATGGATAATGTATAGATTTTAAGACTAGGATTGACATGTCTACAAACAAAAATTCCAAAATAAATCTTTATATAAGAAACAAATAGATATAGAGATTAAAATTATTTTGATGAAACAAATCAAAAACTTGCTTAAGTTGTTTTAGGGAACAAGTTTAAGGCTTTTTTATTACATATTTTTAAGATTTTCACAAAACTCTCGGAAAACTTTTGATATTTTTGTATTACTATATTCCAACTTATGTTCGACAAGAAGGAGTGTTTAAGGTGCAAAAATTGCGAAACGTCGCTTAGATAATGATTGAAAAAAGGAGTAGTCCAGCTGTGCAGCGTATACCATATTCAGCTTCTGTATACTACCGCTTCCATGTATATATAAAGCTGAAAACAAAACGCAAAGCCATAAGATTGCAAGGCTTTCAGCAATTTAAGGATTAGGAGAAGAAATTATTAAATGAAAAAATATAAATAAAAGTTTTCTTCATTATTTGTATAATGTGTAAATCGGTAAATAACTTTTAACAAAAACTATTTTAAAAACAAAATTAACACTTTCACTTATTTACGCACGAAACTTCTATATTCTTCCCTAAACAATAAATGTAAATTTTTCTTAAAAAATAATTAGAATTATGTATTTGACAGTATCTTAGCTCTTAGACATTAATTATTTCTCCCGCTCCTTATTAATTTTAATTGAATATGCGTGAGTTAAGTAATTATCACATCTACTGTTCTTTGTACCAGACACTGGCACTTTGATATATCGCTCAGACGTTTATTTATAATTGCAACGTTGATATTATTATAGTAGTTACATAAAATAATTGTGTTGATGACGACATGGCAATCAGTATTTCTTGGCTAACTTCTTATACTAATAATTTTTATACTTGGTTGCCATGCTACAGCTATGCTATGGTTTTAAGTATGAATGAGTCGGTTCGACTGGGGAAGGACTATGTACTTACAGAGTACTAACGTGAAATAGTAGCTAAATGCTGCTGAGTATTTTTTGTTTTTTTTTATAAGAGAGGGGGCAAACGAGCATAAGACTCACCTAAGTAAGTGACTACCGCGGCCCATGAATAAATGAATTGCAGGTGCGTTGCTGACCTTTTAGAAAGGAGTAAGCCCTTTTCTTGATGGTCCCTAAGTCGTATCGGTCCGCAACAATCGCCTGTGGTAAACTATTCCACAGAGAGGTCGTACGCGAAAGAAAACTAGTGAGTGTAGAGAAACGAAGATCCTATTTACTTCGTTCATAAGCATAAACTGCTCCTCGAAGTGCTCAGCTAGGATATCCGATCTGCCCTTGGTATCATAACGTTGTTCGCCCGCGTTGTTGGTCAGCGGGTAAACAGGGGGTCGGGTTTTCGTTAACTGCCGGTTCAATGTGTAGAGCGAAGCTTGATTTTCGTCAGCCTTCCGAATGCGCCGCTCCCAGGCCTCTCCTCTGTGGGCCTGTATTGCAACCGACAGTTCGTCCGTAAGGGTGTTAAGTTTCGTTTTTATTCTGGGGCAGCGAGTGCGCGCCTAGAGCTTTCTCGGCGCTCTTTTATGTCTCAGCTACACGCGTATGTTTAGCGGCAGCTCTTCCTTTCTTCCAGAGAGAGGGACGATCGTAGAGGTCGCGTTGAGGGCCTCCTGGATGCTCGTGGTTATTCTGGTAGCAGAGGCCTCTACGTCGTCCGCTGAGTGGATCGGTGCGTGGACTGGAGGTCTCTCCTTCAGGTGTTGGTGGTAGAGCCTCCAGTCGATCTTAGTCTTAACGACTCTGGGCGGCGAAGTCACTGCCTTAGTGCCAAGGGTAATCAGAATCGGGAGGTGCTGTGTATTTAACGAGGCGTTCCATCTTAGTCCTCTGGAGTGACTATTCATTATGTTATATTGATGTATATGGGCTGCATTCACGTACTATCAGGTGGACTGTATTTTAGTTTATCACCCCTTTTCTATTGAAAAGCTTTTACTACGGTAAAAATGAAAAGTTACTGAAATTTAAATGTTGTGAGTACAAATTAATCACTTGACTAGAAGAATGATATGATGGTCGCTCAGTGAGCTATGGAGAAGGCTGTGTTCGCAAGATTTCTCTGCGTGATAGACTTAGAAATGAGGATATTCACAGCAGTACCAGAGTAAGCTGCACAGCCCAACATTAGTAAGCTGAAGCGGCAATAAGCCGACCACATAACTCAAAGAACCAACGACCGATGGGGAAGAAATCTCCAGTGGCAACTGCTAAGCGATACTGCGACTATATGGAGTGATGACCTGGTAAGATATGCATGAAGTGGATGGATGCAGGTGGCTCAGGAACGTGTTTATGGCATTTTTAGGGGATGCCTGTGTTTGTGTTTTGTGTTTAGTGGATTTCGATGGGCTTATGAAGAAGTGGAACTCTATTAGTCATGATAGTCAGCTAGACAAAGGTCTCCTGTGGGGTGTATATAGGCTGCAACTTTAATGTACTGCTGACATAATTCCTAACATCAACAAAAAAAACGATTGGTTTCTAAAAAACTAGTAACTTCGATGAGTTGACAAATATAGAAATTGCTATTACTCTTATTTACAATACATGATTGAACACAACATCGCGCTCAATCTTGACCCCTTCTGGAACATCCGCAAATGAAGTTTTTATTTTTTTAATTTATTTATAAGGTACACCAACAGAAAAACACATGAAACATTAACAACAACACAATAACAAATGAATATGGTTAAATATGATTGACAATTACAAATATATATTATATATATATATATATATATATATATATATATATATATATATATATATATATATATATATAATGGCAGATACATTGTTAACAAAAAGCGGAAGGCATTATTATAAAACCGTTTGTGTCTTCAAACTTTTTTATTGGAAAGTTTAATTGACCCTGAAGCGGTTTTTAAGTGAAGTGGTAAAATACTCGTAAATGTTTCTTACTTGTATTGAAAATACGGTATAGTTTCAACTTTTTATTGACTCGAGTTAATATAAATGTTCCGTTTTATGTGGATATTTATTACAGCGTAAGATTATTTGCCTGCTAAGTATGATGGCGACTATTGCAATTCTCTGCATGGGAGAGGACCACTCAATACTCTAGAAATGGACTGTGTATTGAGTGATGAATAGAAGTTACTACAATCATATTGTATGATTGTATATGGTGTAAGATGCTACGTTGTAGAGGTATGCTACGCGTATACAGCTATCTTATGGTTGTAGTACCTACGAAAGGGTTGGCTCTACTGAAGAAGTACCACGCTCTCATAAAATTCCATCGTAAAATAGTATCGTAATACTTCTGTGTTTTATACGGTGAGTGTAGAAAACCGGAAAACGTTATCACTGGAAACGAGGCATTCCAACTTAGTCAACGCATCTGTATTTTGATTTTTAATCGAAAATAGCAATTGCAAATATCTATGGGCCACTGCATCCGTTTACTGTGTGTTTGTTACGTTTGTAAAAATGTAGAGTCGTGCTACAGTATTGGGGTTGCAGCGAGAATGAGTCGACTCGACCTAGGTAGGATCACGCTCGCAAAGAACACTAGTGTTAAATAGTAGCAAAGCAAATTCTGATAGTTTTTTTACTGGTTACCAGACATTTCATCCGAGCCCTAAGGGATGACAACGCCTCTGAATTATGATTCTTAAAAAGAGGATAAATATAGTACCCAGACATCTTTGGGTAGATTGTGTGCTCGTTTATCACCCTTAATTCTATCTTGTATATATCTTATATATATATATATATATATATATATATATATATATATATATATATATATATATATATATATATATATATATATATAAGATGAAAAAACTGCTACAATATCGTTAGAATTAGAAGGTAAATTTTGACGTATTGTTAGTGATTATAAATAGCTTAATTAGTATAATGGTCGGTCACAGAATCTTAAAACCCCGGATCGAGCCCAGACCAACCGACCGACTTTTTTAATTTTTTTTTCATGTTCCTTTCTTTTTTGAGAAAATCTATTTTTTCGAGCCCTTTTTTAGTATTTTTTAAAAACACGAAAATTTAATTTAAAATAATTGCACTCATGATTTTTTATTCAAATAACTAGTTTCGTTTTTTCTGTTATGTCGCTAAGATCAAAAATATTATTTATATTTCATCAGTATGTAATTTGTATCTAAATATAATTTCCAAAACACACGAATTAAAAAAAAATCGAGCGAAAAATACCGAGCAAAGCTCGGTCAACCAGGTATTTAGTTCAGTTAACTGCGAAATATATGTCATATTAGTAAGAATATATATGTCATATATATATATATATATATATATATATATATATATATATATATATATATATATATATATATACAAGAATTGCTCGTTTAATAGTAACTGAACTAATACAGTAATACATATCGGATCCTATCGTCTATCCTAATAGTGCCGCAGTGGCTTAGCGATGAGTTGCTGCGCTGGTAACCGTGGGCTCGAACAAGTATTTGTATGGCCTACAAATAATTTTTCCAAGTCTGGATGCTTGTCCTTGTTTAATTTATGTATGTAAACTGCCCCCACGATACAGGAGAAAAACCTAGTGTGAGTGTAACGTTTTTGAAATAGTGTCAAAGTGACATCACCCTTTACTACTGGTAAGACTCTTTTTGTGCAAAGAAGTCCGCCTGGGTATGTACCACTCTTTTACCTATTTTGCCGCGAAAGAGTAGTGTTTGTACTCTTGTGCAGTGCTGTGGTCCGTGTACAGGCGGTGTAAGAATATCCACTACCTCATATCATCCCGTGGGTTTCGTAAGAGACGACAGAGGGAATAAAATCAAGAGATGGGCAGCAGGGTCTTCCTGATAACGACTGAAAATGGAAAAGCGCCCTTTCTGAGCGTGGTAACTGTTTTTATAGAATAAGGGTGACAAACGAGCACACAGTCCACCTGATGGTAAGTGGATGCTGTGGACATAGACATCTATATCTATCCTCGATTAAGAATTAAAATGCAGATGTGTTAGCACCCCTGAGGACTAAGATGGAATGCCTCGATTCCAGTAAAACAGGTTTCCGGATCTCAACACTTACCTTACGAAACACAGTAGTATCAAGCTGCCATTTTATGGCTGGTATATTTGGTGGTGAGAGCGTGGTTCCTCACTGGTCGAGCCGACCCATTCATGCTACAATCTTATAGCTGCAGCGTTTCTCTACCACGTATAAAACTATGCCAAGTGCCAACTATGCCAATGTGGGATCACATGTGAGGCAACCTATGGTTAAGAACTATTGTCACCAGTGGACTTCAGTAAGCTGTAACGGTAATAGTAACGTTACTGCGGTGTTCCGGTCTGAGAGTTATAGAGAGCAGGTATAATTACAGACTGTGAAGGATTCATTTTAATCCTCAGAGGTGACAAAGCAGATGTAGCCTTATGTTTGTCTTTGGTTGCAGGTGATGGACCGCGGTAGCCACTTACAGGTGGACTTTAATTTCGTTTGTCAATTTAGTTTTATAATAATCTTATTGTATTTGAGTTTTATTTACAGTACAAAAGTGACAAACGAGCACACAGTCCACCTAATGATATGACATCTACCCTCGATTAAGAATCAAAACGCAGATGCGTTGTCACCCCTGAGGACTAAGATGGAATGTCTCGCTTCAAGTTAAAAGGGTCTCCGGCGCTTCAAGTTAAAAGGGTCTCCGGTTCACTACACTCATCATGCGAAACACAGCAGCATTGAGCTGCTATTTTACGCTGTTATTCCGTTAAAACGTGATCCTTACTTGATCAAAGCGACCAATTTGTGCTACAACCATAATATGAGTGCAGCGTGACTCCGCCACGAAAAGATAGCACATAAATAAGATACATAGTTCCACTAAATTTGTCATAGAATGAGATTTCGTCATGGAATAGAACATAGGACATTCTTATATCAATTACTGAAGTTTAATTCATGCTTATAGCGGGCATATCACAATAATATAAATATAAATGTTAAATATATAATAATCTTTACATATACTGCAACTATATAGGTTGTAAACACATATATAAATTTTATAAGGTTAAATAATTGTAACAGTCGGGACAAAAATAGTCTACTTGTGAGTTTCTTGCCTCTTTTTCTCACAAGGTCTCCCGCAGTAGAAACTTGTTAAAACGTTGGCGTAGCTTTCTAGTCTTTTAAAAACTACTTGGAAGAGGCCAAACTTGAATTAAATTATATATTTAACTCGATAGCCAATAAGGCATAAACCTCATATAGTTTACATCGCTTATAGAAAGGGTTTTAGAAAAAGGCAAAGCCCGATGTGAAACTCAAGTTTGTAATTGCGAACATTGTATATTCCCAAAAATTATTTATACCAACGTACAGGTGGTAAATTAGAACTAAAACTGCACCCCACACACACACACATATATATATATATATATATATATATATATATATATATATATATATATATATATATATATATATATATATATATATATATATATATATATATATATATATATATATATATATATATATATATGTGTGTGTGTGTGTGTGTGTGTGTGTGTGTGTGTGTATTACATATAAAGTTATACAATATAATTTAATATGGTTGATATGGTTCTTAGTTTTTTTAAGGGCGAACAGTCCGTATTATGATGTTAAGCAACGTGTAGCTACGAACTGCAAGGAACGGCTTAGTAAATTTTTACATTCTCTCAACAATAAGAAGTTTTTATCCTGGCCTGGTTTAGGATGCTGTTCGAATAATTTACGTCGTGGATTAGAACTTCAGCATTGCACAACCTCATATCACAAATATTTACAATCTTTTATTAGTTTCGCGTGTCTATATCTATCTTTACATCTATCTATATAACGGAATATTTTAATGTAATTTTCACTAATTTGTAGGGAGCAGATTGACTTGATAGGTTGCACTCGATATCAAGGATCGATGACAATAGAACAATTTATTAACTTTATCTTGTTATTCCAATCAGGAACACCAGGATAAAATAAAATAACTATCAGGATCATCAGAGCTCATAAATCATGATCAATGTTTGTCGTTTAAGTTTTTTTTAAACTCTTATATTATTATTTCAAGTTAGGATAAGTAATATATTATGATGAACAGATATCATATTTATTATATTAACGTTATAAAACATTTAATAATAATCAATCGTCGCGTGTTAATTATACAATTATATGTTTCAGGTCAAACATATTATGTCTGCAATACATTTATCTAAGACATTGGCGCCTCTTTGCTTCTACTTCTCCACTATTATATTAATAGAATCCTAACTGGAATATTATATACTACATATCAAGAAAAGAGAAGAGAAACCAAAATACTGCGCATCAGTACTTTATATTTGTCACTAATAATAACGTATAAAATACTGATACAATTCAGACCAAGCATCGATGTAACTATACCTTTCTGATGCCAACGTCTATACATGGAAACTACGGTGTATATCCGTCCCTACTCTCAATAAGACAATCTACGGGGAGGCCTACATTAGCACTTGCATCTAACGAAATACTTTTAATATTTAATTCAGGTGGCAATCAAATTAAAGATTATAAAGACCTATTTCTGAGATTTCGTTGAAGACTCCACCATATATTTAACTTTTGTAAAAAAATAATTATACTGTGTGCTGTGGCTGACGGATGAGATTTTGCTTACGAGCAGTACCATCTTTATCATAAGGACACAGGGGGCCCGTGCCCAGGGGCCGTGCCCTATCGTCAAGGGGCGTGACGAAAGGCATCGGCCTTATTCGCTTACGCTATACAATCTTTTTTCTATTTTAGGAAAATATAACCCGACAAAAAAAATTATCGAGTAAATGAGGGTGATGTTAGTGACTTTCTGGCAACACTGAGCAGCTTTTTTTACTTTCCAACAGGGCCTCAAATTCTTGAGTGCCCAAGGGCCCCGGTATGGCCTAAGACGGCGTTGCTTACGAGTGTAATATGTGCACATAGTGACTGTGAAGGTCTACTACATGTAGCTCTATTGCAATGCTACAGGTTATATTACATATTATTGAAATCAATTCGTAAATCTGAGGTAATGTGAAATAAAAAATATAGTTATTATTAAGGAAACCGGAAAACAATCGAAGTTCTTGAAACTTAAAGTACGGCGATATAAATCCGTAACTGCGCGAGAAGCAATTGAATTAGTGAATTTAAATGTATAATAACACAAACTAAGTTCCCGTATCAGTGCAGCTTCTATCTGTATATGTAAACTTATTACTTAAAATAAATTATAGCGAACAAACGAAATGTCTTCGTGGTTAATTTATTTTTAATTTATTCGTAAGCTGTATTTGTTTTTTACACAACTTAAATTCAAATTTAATAAAGGATATTATTTGTTAACTCTGTTAACTTATTTTAATCAGTATTCAATATTATTCAAGTTACAAGAAAATAATTAAACTTATTTCCTTGTAACTTGCAAAGCTTTAAGAGCAAGTTTGGAATGGAATTTGTGTCTAAGTTTAGTCTTAATATTTCAAACGATTTTCCTTAAGTTCTAAAGTCTACGTAAATAAAGTGGTAGACAATATTTATCTTCATAATTCATACACTTACAAAGTATATATAAATAACGAAGTAGAATCTGCTGAGGTGACCTATTTGATAAAAAATATAGACTTGAAAATATACTTACATAGTGTACACCGTGTTAAAAAGTTAAACAACAAGCACACACTCGCGACGTTGAATGCCGACAGACGGGATATTAGCGCGGGATGCGGACACGCTTGAAGGCGTCCCGAGGATAACTGGCACTGGCACCCGCCCGTTATGCTCGGGAGCATCTGCCTGTACAGTCACGCTAAAAATTAAGAGCAAACCTTTTTTTAACCATTTTCTTTTTTTATTTCTTTATTCAACACCATTAAAATATAAAAGAAATATAGATATTCAATTATTTGATAACTTATGGTATTTTAATCAGGTATAAAATTCATAATAAATTTAGTTAAAGCAGGAGTCTTCATATGTCCCATAGCTGCTGGGCATAGACCTCCTCACATCCCTCTCCCGCGCTGTCGCAATGCGTGTTGGCGAAGTCACGTGTCTACGAAATATTTTAATCCTTCATAATTCTTATATTATTAAACAGAGACGTTGCATGTTTTTTATTTTAGTGAAAATATACTAAAATTATTACGAAGAAAGTTAGCAATTGATTTTTCATGCACTTTTACAATTAAAAATGGTTTTTCTAAAATGTAAATTTAAACACCAGTGACGTCATTATGTCGCTTTAGTAACGCCACCGCATGGTGAAATGATAAAACCACTCATGTTAACGTTGTCAAATTTAAAAAAAAAATTGTCATTACTGAATAATACAGGACAGTTTTGTTATGACACATGGTGATCCGAATATAGAAAATACAAAAGTATAGCATGATTGTGATTGGGTCACAGCCTCAACGGACATAATGACGTAACAACCAATCACAAGTAGGTTTTTTTTCATTTAAAAATTTAACTATTTTTATTAATAATTACTAAAAATGGAATTATTAATTAAAAATCTTTAAATATAGGTACTTTAAATGATTTATTATTTCATTTATATATAAACTTGTGGCAAAAAATTAATGCATCTTCTTCATTATTCTCGTAGCTTAAATTAAGCATGTTTTAAATATTTAGGTAAGAAAATTAACACGATGGATTATAGAGTATTATCCTCCTCCTGTTGTACTTATCGGACAGAACCTCATCAAATGGATATTAGAATTACTTTTAATCAATTCTCTTCTTCGTCCACTGATCCGCAGTGGACAGTCCACAGGCTCATTCGGTGTTGCCGGGACAATTTTTCGGGGTGTCAACTATTTCGATGCATATGATGACGTCGTACGGATTTTCAATCAGTTAACGTAACGCAGTCGGCTGGCATTTGCCTTTCGGTAAATGTGGTTTCAATATGTAAAGAGGAGTGGTAAATTTGATATGAAACATACAAAATATTGAAAGAATTTCACTTCATCGTTCAGGTAGCTAATCGGAATATAAGGAATGATATTCTCCATGTTGCAATCTCTTCTCGCATATGTTCCCTATCCATTTTTCCTTTTTTTCTTTCCTTGTCGTTGCCAACAAATAACTAAACAAAACAAAGTTTTCGTTCGTCCACACGCTACGAAAATCCAAACGTAGTACATAGCCGACGCGTCGGTAATTCGATTCGTGCGGTTACTGTTGACGAAGTCTGTGGACGCGTATCCTAAATAACTTTTAAATGATTTAAAAAAGGAATTCACCTGTACGGCTATGTTTTCTTTTTTCATTATTTTTGTATGTATGATGATGAATTTCGACAATGTTTTTTTTAATTAAGTAGGTTGTACTATAGGAGTGATATCATATAAATTTGGCGAAAAAATTTCACATAATTCATATCTATAATTGAAACGAACATATACAAAACAACACGACATAAACAATCATTTCTAAAAAATTTGACTGTCTGTCCGACATAATTTTCTAAGTGGCTTGAAATATTGTGATGAAACTTTGCGAATTTATATTTTATCCGAAAAACTTGAAGACGTTTTTTGAAAAAATAAATTATGATCTAAATCTTTACAAAAACGAGATCAAAGCGTTAAACAGTTCACGCAAATGACCAAAACTCACAATCAACCACGCAGATAAAGGAAATGCTATGGTAGTACATACATAGTATAGTATGGTATACATAATGGATAAGTCGAATAATAGTTTTTAACCACAAACATAACTTTTGTGGGACAAAAATAAATACAAAAAATTTAAAAAGAGCATTATCTAATACGCTTAATAGACCTTGTGAATCTAGGAAACCTTGTATAAAACTCAGAAAAATTAAAAATAAATGTTAGGTAATCCGGCCCCTGGCTAATCCGTCCCCTTTGTAATCCGAAATGTCTTTAACTTGTAGTTAGAGTCGAGTCGCGTTATGAATCCTCCATGAGGGAAGGTCTCCTTCGCGGATAACGGACAAACATTTTGTTGTTATTAGTTGGTATTAGTTCGCGCCACCACGAATCTAGCTTCACGCGTATTGTCTATGTTCAAATTTGACTATCTTAGCGGCCTAGCGGGCATTCATTATTTACTGTTTAGGTATTCATTGTGCATTACATGACATTTTTATTTTTATTATTTTATATTTGATATGTAATATGTTGTATTACAAGGTACTCTTTTTCAAAAAGTTCTGGATTACAGTACATATAGCCCGACAAATTCGATAATCCGATATCGCCTTGCAAAACGTTAGTCGAATTACCGCGGGTCAACTGTAATACCATTACCACACAATCACACAAACAAAACGCGCCATTGCATAATATATTATCGGTCCACTTACTAATCAGATTAATCAAATTATAGTAGATAATGAAAAAAAAAAGGCGGCCAGCCTCAACGGAGACTAGCCCATCGGCGCAGGACAGGATTATAGTGCCTAAGTGTATGCGCAAGCACAGGTGCACTATTCCCTCACATCCGATGGGACGGTAAACCGACACGACCGGAGAGAGATCAGGCGCAGGACCAACGGCATTACGTGCTTTCCGAGGCACAGGGGTGAGACACCGCCAACCTCCTGACAGTTACTGAGAATTTCTTAACCGGAAAAACTCAATAATTTCAAGCCGACCCGGGATTCGAACCCAGGACCTCATGATCAGCAGTCGCACTACTACAACCACTAGACCAACGAGGCAGTCATGTATAGTTTTTTTTTGTATAGTAATATTTCTATGGATTTATAACTAATGCTATATTTTTTAGGTATAACCATCAATATCTATTATCTATTGAACTTTTTCTGGGAAAATAATCTGTTAAAGACATTTTGTACTAACAAAAAATAATATAAAGAAAAATGCATTTATTTAGATTGAATAAAAAGTTGTATTATTGTATAAATAACTAATTAAAAAAATTACACAGAATGCAATATTCATTGCTCTGTACAAAAATGTTTGTGAGAATCATGTATATATATATATATATATGTATATGTATATATCCGATATATATCCGATGAAAGAACAGTGAAATGGCCGAACCTCGCAGATATAGTTTAAGATACATTAAGCATACGGTGTAATCGATAATCTCTTCTCTATTAGTCGGTCATAATATTAAATTAAAAAAATGCAAATCAATATTGTTTTGTCGACTATACCCCCGACCTTTTAACGTCTGTCAAAACTGTGCACAACAAGCCATTCATTATTATGTTAAAGTTTATCGCATTGTGTAAATATCTCTTAATTACGTTCCTCGGGAGTCGATACGTCCGCACTCTTTACATGGAAACAGCTAATTGCTCCAATTCTATTATAAGTACGCTATTTAAAATATTTATGTCAGTATCTCTGTGAGTGTAAGAAAGTCGCCAATCAATTTGCAAGTGTCGTAAGTTTGTGATATAAAGTTATTAATATCTTGATTCGTGATTTAGATATAATCTAGGAAGGACAGGAAGATTAACGTTCGAACTTCTAATTGCCTCGCACTGAATGTGTGTTTAGTTAATTTTAATGTGGTAAAGTTTTTACCGAAAGGAGGAAGTGTTCAATTCGACTATATGAGTGTTACCTCAGAACTTTTCTTCAGGTCAATTGATTTTGATGATTCTTTCTTAATTGATAGAATCAGGCGTTACTTTATACCTTAGTTTGAAGAGCACCCACTATCATTCCACCAATACCACTCTTCTGGGAAAGACACACCATCGACGATAACACGACACGTGTTTCGCCTCTACACGAGGCATCTTCCGGTGATGTAGACTCTACGGCGGCTGACCGCTTAGTAGTGGTGTTGGGTTTGGGTGCTCTTCAAACTAGGTAAGACACATCATTTCATTTAATTGAGCGGATGGTTGCAAAATAACTATTAATATCTTGATTCTTTCTTATATGAAAGCTGGTACATCACGTTTGGTACTTTTAAATTTAATCAAGATCTGACTAGTAGTTTTTGAGTTATCCTTAATAATGCGTATTTTATTTACTGTTGTTCTCATTTTAATAAAAATTTTATGCAACCGTAAATATATACAATATAATGAAGTCGGTCGATCGTCTCCAGAAGTTCTCCAAGTGGGTGAAAATTGCACAAAAATTCTTCATTCAATTCATATGAGTACATGCAGATACATATTTGGAAGTTGAATTGAATAAAACTAATCTTACGGATTTATGAACGTTGGTAAATGAAAATAAGTAAATTAAACGCGATAACATTGCGTAAATATACAAAAAAATTATCAATTATTGTAATAAGCATTTAAATTTTAATTAATTACAAAAACTTGGTCGGACAAAAATCAAAAAAGTACTACACTAGTAGGGGTGCAAGAGAACCCAGTACCTTGTATCATCCCGGGAGTATCGTACGAGGCAATACAGGATAACAACATTTTTCAAATCAAAACAAATAGTTTATTTGTGATTCACAGGTTACAAATAGGTCTTAATTAAATACAAATAAAGTTCAGTCTGTGATCAGTCTCATGGGCATACAAATGTCAAAGTACCCGGTTGACCGAGCTTTGCTCGGTATTTAAAAGTAAAGTAAAGTTACAGCCTATATAAGTCCCACTGCTGGGCTCAGGCCTCCCCTCATTTCTGAGAGGGTTTAGGGCAAGGAAGTGTCCGCCGCGCTGCCCGAATGCGTGTTGACGAACTTCACATGTCTTCGAAATATTTTTTTTTCTTATTCCTCAGACATGCAGGTTTCCTCACGATGTTTTCCTTCACCGCCGAGCACGTGGTAAATCTCGGTATTTGTCGCTCGGTTTTTTTAATCCGTGTGTTTTGGAAATTATATTTAAATACAAATTACATACTGATGAAATACGAATAATATTTTTTGATCGTAGCGACATAATAGAAAAACTGAACTGGTTATTTGAATAAAAAATCATGAATGCAATTAGTTTAATTTAAATTTTCGTGTTTTTAAAAAATACTAAAAAAGGGCACAAAAAAATAGATTTTCTCAAAAAAGAAGGGAACTTGAAAAAAAAATTTAAAAAAGTCGGTCTGTCTGGGCTCGAACCATGGTATTACGATTTTGTGACCGCCCAATATACCAATTAAGCTATTTGCAATCATTAATAAATCGTCAAAATTTACCTTCTTATTCTAACGATATTGTAGCAGTTTTTCATTGCCTAAAAACACGGACAAAAAGACATTTTCTAAAAATAAATCCTAGCTAGATCGATTTATTGCCCCCAAAACTCCCTGCACACAAAATTTTATGAAAATCGTTGGAGCCGTTTCCGAGATTCCGATTAATATATATATATATATATATATATATATATATATATATATATATATATATATATATATATATATATATATATATATATATATATATATATATATATAGTTCATAGATTACATATTCATAATAATATATTAAATTATTCATATTAGATTCATCAGTAGAATAAAATCCATGTTAAATTAGGAAGTGAAACAATTTATTTTTGAAAATCCTTATATAGTTTCATTCTTTGATGTTTTTCGGGATCTTATTATATATATTTTAGCCATAGCTAACACACTTTTCTCATACATGGTAGTTTTATTATTTTCTAGCAAGGTTATTATATAATCTGCTTCTATTACGAAATCTCGAAATCTCTAGTTTAAATAGCGATTCTGCTAAGAACATAAAACAGTAAAATACCTGCAGTGGCCAGCCAATCCACCTGCCAAGTATGGCAACTACGAAGAAACCTCGTTTACGAAGCAACTTATGGGAAGTTTTTGGGTTGGCTATGGATATCCGATATTTGATTTTTATTATGTTTTCAGTTTAGAAGGCTTGTCAACCTTTTACACTGGTTTTGGATGTCGGAAATGCCTTTTAAATTAATTACGATAAAAATAAATTTCACTAAAAATTGCATATAACGAAACGCAAATAAGTCAATTCGTTATTTAACAGATTTTTGAACAGACAGACCGAGTGATTAACTTTTTATGAGTGTATCTGCACTCATAAAAGTTAATCACTCGTACCCAGATAATTTGAGAATGAAAACGGGACTGATTATACAATAAATTGAGTCACAGTGAAGGGCAGTCAAGAGGTTTTTCAGAAAACAAAATTAAAAGAGTTCACATTAAATTATTTCATTTACCACTATCATAGCAGAGTTTAGGGCAACCTGACTTTATAGATAAGATTGGTCGAATCGGTTCTAAAACCGAATTAGCACGCCCCGGCTCCACGTAGTCTTGTCTGCCCTACCCCTAGAGTGTTTTTGTAAAGCCGTAGGCACGGAGGGAGAGCAGCCCCCACCCGCTGTAGCAAATCGCTGACCCCTGAGTGAGCCGTAGCTGAAGCCGAAGCTTCGAACGCGAGCATGTTTGCCTGTGATTTACTAGGCAAGGGCGAAGGGGCTGCACTTCCCGCTATGTCGAAGCTATTGCAGAAGTAACTTTGTGTCAATATTCCTGTCTAAAAAGGTGAGGTTATGATTTTACAAAAAAATATTCCTCATAAACTATACATTTCCGCAAAGGGAGAAGGATTGGAGGGGCTTCCCGTGAACCCTGCCCCTCCCCCTCCCACTCAGCTTTATGCTCAGCCATGGAATTTTATGAACTGTAATGGATGGCTGAATGATGGAAACAAAAATGGTCATTATTAAAAAGTATTCACGAGTAATCAAATCATTTATTTTTTTAAGTCCGTGAATTAAAATCACAATTTTACCAAGTGGCACTTGTAGTCATTAAATGTATATAAAAAATATAATTCTTAAATATCAAGGGCCATTGTTCTCAAAACGCCTCTTAAACTAATGAGTCAAGCTTTACGAGGACATCGTCACGGGTATATCACTCAGAGGCTTCTAATTAAGTTCAATACTACGTAATCTTCACACTGAAAACAGTCGTAAAAAACATAACCGGAGCTCCAAATTACATTCGCCCTTAAATATGTAGCTCTTATATTATTTTAGATAAGAGTTACAGTTAAAGTTAAAGCCTATATAAGTTCCGCTGCTGGGCACAGGACCCCTCTCATTTCTAAGATGGTTTTAGGGGAAAAAAATGTCTGCCGCGTTGCACCAATGCGAGTCGGCGAACTTCACATGTCTTCGAAATATTTTATTATTATTTCTCAGATATGCAGGTTTCTTCACGATTACTTCACTGCCGCGCACGTGGTTTACCATTTCAGCACTTAACATTGCAATTAACAATTTCATTGATGCCGACGGGGATCGAACCCGGTTTGTACTATGAAATTGTTATTAGTCATAGTCATTTATTCCATAGAACAATATTACATTGTATTGGAAAATTAATTACACAAAATCAAAAATCACGTTTACATGCAATTGACTTAAATAAAACTAAAATCGAATAAAATTTAAATATCATTTAACAATCGTTCTATATACTTATATACATTGACAGGCCTGTTGGTCTAGTGGTTAGTGACCCTGACTGCTATGCCGGAGGTCGTGGGTTCGATTCCCACCCAGGACAAATGTTTGTGTGATGAGCACGATCATTTTTTCTGTGTCTGGGTGTAATTTATCTATTTTATTTATGTATTTAGAAATATATAAGTATGTTTATCAGTTGTCTAGTACCCATAACACAAGCTCTCCTTAGCTTGGGACTAGATGGCGTTGTGTGATAGTTGTGGAATATTGTTATTATTATTATTATATTATATACATATAATAATTTTCATGTCATAATTAAATATTTTTCATGTTATTTAATATAAAAATAATTTTTTATTGTCACGTAGATACTGTGAAATTAACAGCGAGCGCTCAGCCTCTGAGCCAACACGGCTCATAAGAGGCTAGATAAGAATAATTTTTAATATTTTATTATAATTTAAGTCATGGTACTCATTTTTGTAAAGTCTTGTTTTAGCGGGTCAAGTTTTATTTTATTATTACTTTGGCCGACAAGTTAAAGATCGTGGCTACTGTATGTCAGGGACACGAATATCTTTTTTATTTTAATTTTATGAAAGAATATTAACAATGCTATAAACATTATTAATATTCCCTTTAACCATTCGTGGTAAGCTTAAACTGCTTATGTTACGAGAGGTTCACGGCAGTAGTCGAATGGCGGATTCGAACCCACGATCTTTTTGAGTTCGCGGTCCGCGTCCAGCCATTAGGCTACTGTCGCTTCAAATCTTTAAAACAGAGAAGGTCAAAGATGAATTTGTAAATCCTGCCGACTAAATTTTTTTTATTTTTCCGTAAAAGTTGAAATGTAATCTAAACAATACATAACAATAATGTCATCTAAATCGATTTCGCCCACGGCTGCCTGCCTCAACGGAGACTAGCCTTCGGTGCAGGACAGGATTAAAGTGCCCAAGTGTATGTGTAAGCACAGGTGTACTCTTTTCATAAACCAATGGGACGATTAACCGCCATGACCGGAGAGAGATCAGGCGCTAGAGAACTAATGGCTTTACGTGTTTTCCGAGTCACGGGGGTGAGATTCCGTCAACTTCATGATTCCGGGCAGCTTTTTCACTAATTTCTTGAGGGAAGAACTAAATAAGTGACTTTTGTGGTCTGACCCGGGATTCGAACCCGGGACCTCATGATCAGAACCACGTTTACAACCACTAGACCAACGAGGCAACCAACAACAATACAACTAACTATGGATTCCAAATCTAAACGGAGGATAGAACTGTATCTCCTTAATAATAATAATAATAATAATAATAATAAGCTTTATTGATAATTATACAGTGAATATATGAAGTCTCTGATTGCTGAACTAGGAATTATACCTGTATCTCAGCAATCAGCGCCCTCTCCCAATTTTATGACCTAATAAATTAACAATAAAGGTTCAAAATAACAAGAATGTTTCAAAAGGTGTAAAAAATAATATACTACTTAATTTACGTACTAACTGTGTGTTGAGTGTGTTAGGGTTCATGTGTATGTGTGTGTGTGTGTGTGTGTGTGTGTGTGTGTGTGTGTGTGTGTGTGTGGGGTTGTGTATGTGCGTGTGCGTGTGTGTGTCAGCAAGCGTATTTTTGCGTTTGTGTATGCATGTGTTTTATATGTACTTATAAATAAATGAAAAATAACAGGATTCATCAAGCGGATTACATTATAACATTAAACAAGTCCTCCGTTTCTTCATAATTTAATGATAAAAGCCATTTTTCTACCTTCTTTTTAAATTTGTAAAGTGGAAGTGGACAAAAGTCAAGAATTTTGTTTATTTTGTTATACAAATGTACACTACGATAACCATGTTGGCGCCTGGCAAAGGACGTGCGGAAAGTCGGAGTCAAGACATTAACTATTGTACGTTTTCTTTCTATTTTGTCTTTGTCGTATGCAGTAGCAAGATGTTGTCTGCTTATAAGTTGTAAAATGTATAACTGCCGAACAGTAAGAACTTGACAATCACTATAGAGTGTTCTAGTTGGGAATCTAAACGTCTTAAAAGTCATCGTTTTAAGCAACGACCTTTGGGCTCTTTCAAGTCGCAAAATGTGGGTTTTGTATGTGCCACCCCAAACTCTAGTTTATTACTGACTGAGCAAGCGCGTAATATACTACGCGAAGTGTATCAAAATCAGCCACATACCTTAGATGTTTAAACGCCCAAATTAGCTTCCTTACGCTAGAGGTTTGTAGATCTATATGACTAAGCCAGTTTATTTTACAATCTAAAATAACGCCTGGGTATTTGACAGTATCAAATTTATGGAGCATATGGCATGAACATTGTCGATCTTTCAGTAATTTACAGCAATGTAGCTTGATAGATATATTTTCAGTGTGATTTTCCTTGATATTAAACTGGATAAAAGTTGTTTTTGACAGGTTTGGAGTAAGTAAATTCAATCTTAGCCAGCAGTTTACCTTGTGTATTCCAACTTCAGCAGTTTTACAAGCCTTATCCCAAGTCTCTTCATAAAATACCAGCGCCGTATCATCAGCGTACGTAAATATTTGTCCATTATATAATGGCTGTTGGTAAAGATCATTAATGTAAACCAAGAAGACTTGGGCCAATTATGCTTCCTTGTGGAACACCATATGTAACTGCGTCATAAGAACTTACTATTCGATCGATCTTAACACACTGCATACGATCACAAAGAAAGTCCTTAAAGATGGAATGCACTACACCACGAATTCCTGCTCTCTCTAGCTTGTCAAGGAGAGAGGGAATCGAAACAGTGTCAAATGCCTTGGCTAGATCTAGAAAAACACCAATACATTTTTGCTTATTATCAAGCTTAGTGGTAACGTAATCAACCAAGTCACTAACAGCATTTTCTGTACTTTTTCCCGACCTGAAACGATATTGATGTCGTGACAGAATATTATTCTTTTTTAAAAAATTTATCAACCGTGTACTTAAAACTTTTCCAAAATTTTTGAGAGAGCAGGCAATACAGATATAGGCCGGTAATTATTTATATTATCTTTTGAGCCACTCTTGTGTACTGGAGTTATAATGGATTTTTTAAAAACTTTTGGAAATATACCCTGATCTAGACAGATATTAAATAATTTAGTTAAAGGCGTAACAAGAATATTTCTAGCAAGCTTTAAAAGTTTGCTAGAGATGGAGTCCCAGCCTACAGCGCAGTCATTTTTAAGGTTGATAATAATAGACTCTATTTCCGCTTCGTCGGGTGGAATGAGAACGCAAGAATTGACAACACAAGGTAAATTGAAGTTGTACCGATAGTTTTCGGTTTTGTCTTGACTTATTTTGTTTGTCAAATTTTTACCAACGTTTGAGAAAAAATCATTTATAGTCTCAATTGTACAAGACTTATTATCTATATTATTCAGCAACTCTTTTGCTGGTGCATTAATAGTATTTTGATTTGTAATAATTTTAATAGCTTTCCATTTTGTTTATTATCTTTTGCCTTTTTAAGAAGAGATCTTTCATATTCAAATTTAAGCCTTCTTAGGAGAGAATTACAAAAACTTCTATATCGCTTATACGAAACTACCAAAATGTTATTATCGGGGTCCTTTTTAAGGTTTTTATGCAATTTATCTCTATGGCGAATGCACCGTAGAACTCCGGGTGTAACGCATGGCTTAAGAATTCTTTGCCGCCTAGTAATCACTTTTTCTTGAGTACAAAATTTTACTATCGAAGATATTTTTTCAACTAATTGTGAGGCAGCGTTATCTGCATTGCAGTTGGTGTTTATAAAAGAAAAGTCGATTGTAGACAGATTTTTAATAACTTCATTATAATCAATTTTTGTATTATAGCTTACTTTATGAGTATAGTCGTTATTAAAAGAAAGGTTTAGAAGCACAGAACTATGGTCAGTAACAGTTGATTTCAGAACAACTACTGTGGCAGGCAAATAGGTTTTCATCATGACATGGTCCAAACAATTATTGACTCTCGTTAGATAAGTATGTCCTGGTAGAAGACCTAGTTCTGCCATAAGATTTAAATAAGATGAGCTATTTTTATCGGCATTGTTAGGTTTAATGTCAATGTTGACATCGCCTAAAAGATATATATATTTTGCCTTAATGGGTTGAAGAACATGTTCAACTGTGTTTAGAAAGCTGTCAATACTATAAAACGATGGCGATCTGTATGTGGCTAATATTGCAATATTTGGTTCCGTCTTTAGCAAAAGGAAGTTACCACCAATCGAATCTGGCTCCTCCACAATACAAATTATTCCAGATTTTACGTAAATAATTATACCGTCATTTTGGTTTAAGGTTTTTTTTAGAAAAATAACACGTGTAGTTATCAATAAGTGGAGGAGGTTTGTGACTACTTAACCAGCATTCCGTTAGAATTAGAATATCACATTCAAAAGTAAATCTTTCCAATTGTGCCATTAACCCACCTATGTTTTTATAAACGCTTCGTATATTCTGAGTTAAAACATTTATAGATTTAGAAAAACTGACATTCTGAATAATATTATTACAGTGTTCTGTGCTACAGTTGTATGATTTTGCCACAGAGATATTATCAATATCGATTGTTGAATTTTCTCCGTTGATAGCCGTCTTTTTATATAAGTTATTTGGTTTTGCTTAATAAAAATATTTCTGCAACAGTTGCTGCATCCTAATCTGGCTCTGAACAAAGAGAATAATGTAATTAATATGGACTCCGATAAGTTCTCTTACTTTTTTATAATTTAGAAGGCATAGAAGGCATGATAAATTGTACCTATTATATAAATTAAAATTATTAACAAAATATATGTTTAAAATTAAATTAATGATTTTATTCTTAATTATTTCCGTATACGGCACGAAATAGACGAAAAAAGAAAGCAATAATATTAACAAAATATCAAAATATGTTTTATACAACATAGCATCCTTACGGTAAGTATTTTTGTATATTTTTTATGTGATAATTTAATAAATTGCATGTAAAGTTTAATTGAAATGTAATTTTTTTTTCCGTGAGGATTTTTTGTTAAAAAATAATTTTTGCAGTGTAAAAATATGTATGAAGTGTTATAGTGTATTTGTGTAATGTAAACCGCTAGTACTATGATAAAGTAACATAAAGGAAATATTAAATAACAGTAAAATTTTAAATAAATAATAAAAATAAATGATAATTCTAGTCATTGAGTCTTCCTTAAATTTTCGAGATCGGCTTCACTGTTAATTCGTATCTGGCTGGATTTTTCATCTTTGCGTAGGTAAACAGTTCCGTTCAGAGTCCAGCCGTACATAAAACTGTGTGCCTTTTTGAATGCTCTTGCGAGTTGAAATAATTTTTGAGTCTTTTGAGTTAAAGTTTCTGATATAAACACTGGTTTCTTTGGTTGTTGCAGTTGTAGGTGAGAAGTATTTAATTTCTCGTCTCTTGGTTTGTTTTTATTAAAACTTTTTACCGCTCTAAGTATTTTTTCCTTGCTGATAACAGAGTTTAGTTCCACTATAATCGGACCAGAACTGTCCTTGGAGTTCAATCTATATATATCTTTCAATTCGGATAGACAGGCTACTAACTAACCTGGCTGAAAGACTCAGAATTATACCTACTATTTCTAATAATTATTAATGATCCATATGATGTTAAATTATTATTATAAACGACATGGTCATTATCAACATCTATCGGTAGCCTAGATATTTTAAATCTATGTACTAAGTACTAGAGAGACGCCGAGACTTGGTTTCAACACGAGGCCATGGGATCAAACTTACTTACATATGTGAATTTATTTCATTTTTAGGTACTTATAGCGAAAAAGAATTAAGTTATGATTACAATAAATTCATTCACTGCTTGCAACATTTTATATCATGAAGAATAAAGTGCCATATTCATATAGATAGTAGATTCGATAATATCATATGAAATAACAAGTTATGGTCGTACATTCAAAATATACATCGGTAGGATCTATAATCTGAAACTAAAATTCTTAAAACTCGTTGTAGATAACCAGCTAAAACAAAAACATAAAGAAAATAACGATACTGTTCTTTTAAATATTGCAACGTTTTACCTATAAATAATAAAAAAATGGAATATCATATCATGATCGAAGATTATAACTTCTCAATCCCTAGTGTTCGTAAAACTTCTCCAAACGGCTTGAATGATTTTGATGAAATTTTTATGGGGTACTTATGTAGTTACCTGGATGGTTCTTAGCTGTAGTTGGGTACGGTACGTGGCGCTGTTGTTCAGATACAGAAATCAGCCGTGTGAAGACGAGGTGAATCGCTAGTTGATAGATAAAATCCAAATTATAAGTTTAATTACTTATAATAATGTCCTCCAGACCGAACTTCAGCCACGGCGGCCTGCCTCAACGGAGGCTAGCCATCAGCGCAGGACAGGATTATAGTGCCCAAGTGTATGTTCAAGCACAAGTGCACTCTCTATTCCCTCACTCTCATAACCCGATGGGACGGTAAACCGACTGCTTTATCTGCTTTCCGAGGCACGGGGGTGAGACACCGCCAACTTTTTGACTCCGGGTAGTTACTGATAATTTCTTGACAGAAAAAGTCAATAATTGATTTTTTGGACCGACCTGGGACTCGAACCCAGGACCTCATGATAGGTAGTCGCACTACTACAACCACTAGACTAACGAGGCAGTCAATTACTTATATTGATTATTAGAATAGAATTATTTTTATTCAACATTGTTACAGCCTTTATACGTCCCACTGCTGGGCACAGACCTCCCTCATTTCTGAGGGGTTTTTAGGGCAAGGTACTGCCCCAATGCCGTACTGCCCCAATGCGTGTTGGCGAACTTCACACGGTTTTGAAATATTACATGCAGGTTTCCTCACGATGTTTTTCTTTACCGACGAGCACTTGATAAATCAGGACTTAAAATTGCAATTAACAATTTCATTCGTGCCGGCAGGGATCGAACCCGGGTTACTTGCATACTGTGTAACTTACAGCGAGCGCGAACTATCTGAGCTACCACGGCTCTCGGCTATTCAATATTGATTAAATGTTATTCTTATTGAAAGTCATTTCTTAGTTTTACCACTGGTTCGGAAATAAACCTTCGTCCTGGGAAGAACCAGCAAGAAACCCATCGGGGCTCTTTTTTTTCTTAAAGAATTAGTTGCAATAATATTTTTATAATTTGTATGAAGACATTTAGAAAAAGCATGGTGCCATAAAATATAACGGAAATTAACTTTTAAAAATTTAAGATTTAGAAAAAAATAAAACGCAAATGTATCGTGTCGAATATCACAACAAATAAAGAAACCTTTCTAACAGAAGCAGAAGCGTCTTTAACGATTTGGATGACATTTTGTATTTAGATATCGCTATACTTTCCAATTTTATTTAGACACGTATAGATTTATCCAACACCGTGCAAAGCTCGATCGTTCTTTAGACCTATTCGCTAACTTTGTTGACATAAAATGATCATCACTGTATAGTACATTGCATTGTACGTTTTATTATTTTAAAATCTGCATAGAATGCGCAATGTACTACAAAATAACTATCATTTTAATGTCAACGAAGTTCGCGATTTTTTATAGGATAAGTATTTACAATCGAGCACACAGTCCACCTGATGGTAAGTGGTTACAATGACCCATAGACATCTACATCTATCCTCGATTACGAATCAAAATGCAGATGCGTTGGCATCCGTTAGGACTAAGATGCAATTGCTTGTTTCCAGTAAAATGGCTCTACACTCAACATACGAAACACAGCAGTGTTGAGCCGCTATTTTACGATGGTATTCTGTGAGAGCGTGGACCTGCCCAGGTCGAGCTGACCCTCTAGTGCTAAAACTATACTACTAATATAGCTGAAATATGGCTCTACCACGTAAAAAAAGGTCCGATAAATGAGAATAGTTTATTTATGTTAATCACACAATTATGAAAATTGATTGAGATACCATTTAGCGAAAGCCGACGACGTTCATTTAATGGTCTGCCTAAAAATAGTTTTGGACGGAAATAATAACGGGCGTACCTTCGCCGTAGTCGAGTATAAAAATTAAATCCGTCCGCGACTGGTTTACTACGGCTCTACATACCGTAAAACTCATTAAAATTCTGCACCTAAACCAAGTTAAATAAGGTAATTTAATTAAAGTAAACTGACTTTAACGAGTTTCTGCTTAGCGTCTGTTATATAACTTTTAAGTTTAGCTTTAGCCACATCAGCAACCAATAAAAAAACTCCCGACCCTCGTCATAACATGACAGATGTGATGATTCGGAAGCAATTTATTATATAATTTTATCAACTTCCACCAGCCATCGTAAATTTGGATTTTTTTAGGTTAATTAATTATTAATTTATCTATTATTAAAAATACAAAATTTAGTATTTAAATATTCACATTCCCACAAAACTGCTTACACAGTTTGTCTGCAGGAACATCTGAGTCTCATTTACATGATATATAATATTAATGCTAAGCACTGAGACTAGCCAATAAATATTTCTTTAATTTATATTTAAATATGTTTTTTACTGGTTCACGTCGAATGTCCTCAGGCAAACTGTTGAAAAAGTACGGTAGTCGTTTCTTTAAAGTTCTATCCCCGAGGTAGTTATTTACTTTTGGTACAACAAATTTGCCTGCAGACATCGACCGTGTACCCTGACCATGCTTGACCAGTATGAAAGTACGGTCTCGACAGTTGTAATTGTTTATGGCAAGTAAATATTTATGTTTTAAACTAACTGGGAGTACTTTGCAGATTTTAAATAGTTTTGTGTAATCGCCTCTACAAATAGCTTTAGTTTTTTTTATTAACGAGCAACTTTAAAAATCTAATTTGTAATGCTTCAAGCTTATCAATGTAGGTTTTAAATGTAAGACCATAACTGTCAAGAGCGTATCCCAAAATCGAATCTACCAATGAAAAATATAAGCATTTTAATGTAGCAGAAGGAACTTTAAAACTTAAGTATTTAAGGTAAGTAAGGTAGGTAAGGTATTTGTTTCTAGCCGCTGAAAACAGTTTTCTATTGTTGGTCGAAGCCGATGGTGTACAACGAGGAGAGGATTTTAATTCCAACGAGCATGAGGCTCATATGATGGTGAGCGACTTATGCCGCCCATAAACAGCTTCAAATGAACTCGGAGAATTGTAGGTGCATTGCCGGTCGTATAAAAAGAAGTAAGCTATTTTTTGAAGGTCCCTAAGTTGTATCGGTCCGCAAAAATCTATGGTGGCAGCCGCTTCAAAATTTTATTATTTTTTGAAGGTCCCTAAGTCGAATCGAACAAAATTTTATTATTTTTTGAAAGTCTCGAAGTCGTGTCGATCCGCAAAAATCTCTGGCGGCAGCCGGTTCAAAAAACTTCTGTTAGATCACATACTTGCGGATCTTAGCATCCAGATGGCATGCATTGTATCGCGAATCTTATTGCGATGCACGATGGTGAAATTGTAAACTTGTGGGATGTATGTGTCCTCTAAGAATCAAAATGCAGATGTATTGTCACACCTGGGGACTAAGATGGAATGACTCGTTACCAGTAAAAACGATTGCCGTTTCTCGGTTGGATGGTCGGGAGGATGTCGTCACTCACAATGTCAAACTATAAATTCAACCTATGTCTTATGGTATTTTGCTATGGGGACACGCGACTGACACTGAAATTATATATATATATATATATATATATATATATATATATATATACTTTTTTTAAAAAGTAAAAAGTATATATATATATATATATATATATATACTTTTTTTTAATAATAGCTTACAATCATGTTTACAATCAACAACACAAGACAAATTAGAAATAGCTTGGTAGCGATCACCCTTCCCAGGGGTTATTATCATCTATAAATTCCTTACTATTATAATAACCCTTTTTATACAAACTTAGTTTAATAACATTTTTGAACTTCGTGTATGACAAATTTTGTATATTTTCTGGGATTTTGTTGTAAAAGCGTATACATCGCCCCAAGAATGAATTACTGACTCGGTGGAGTCGAGTAACTGGTACTACTAGCTTGTGTCTGTGTAGTATTTGCAGAATGAATATCACTTATTTTCGCAAAACTACTTTTATTTTTGTGTACGTACATTACATTTTCATAAATGTATTGAGAGGCCAGAGTTAATATATTAATTTCCTTAAATTTTTGTCTCAGTGACTCTTTTGGTTTTAAATTATATATTACTCTAATGGCCCTCTTCTGTAAAATAAATATAATTTCAGTGTCAGTCGCGTGTCCCCATAGCAAAATACCATAAGACATAGTGCTATGGAAATAACTAAAGTAAACTATTCTAGCTGTTTCAACACTGGTAAGAGTTCTAATCTTTTTTACAGCATATGCTGCAGAACTAAGTCTGCTAGCTAGTTTTGATATATGGGGGAGCCATTGAAGCTTTGCGTCCAGTGTGATTCCAAGAAAAATAGTGGTATCAACAAGACTCAGTTCCTCCCCATTTAAAATTACATTAGTATTGACATGTTTAACATTAGGAGTTACGAATTTGATACATTTAGTTTTAGCTCCATTCAAATGCAAATTATTAACATTAAACCAATTGACTAAATTAGCTATAGCATTATTTACTTCGTCGTAATTTAATAACTGTCGTTTTAATTTGAAAATTAATGAAGTATCATCAGCAAATAATACTATATCATGGTTATCCCCTACTATGTAAGGTAAGTCATTAATATATACAAGAAACAGAAAGGGGGCGAGAATTGAGCCTTGAGGCACGCCCTTTTGAACAATCGACCCGGAAGAACTCATACTATTAATAACAACTTTTTGTGTTCTGTCACTTAAATATGAAATAATTAATTTAAGAGCATCATTTCTTACACCGTAGTGTTGAAGTTTCCTGATTAATGTTTCATGGTGAACACAATCGAAGGCTTTGGATAGGTCACAGAACACACCCAAAGCATCCTGTGAATTCTCCCATGCATTAAATATATATTTAATCAGCTCAATACCAGCATCAGTTGTCGAGCGACCCCCTGTGAAACCAAATTGATTTTTATGAAGTAATTTATTTACATTAAAAAAATTAACAATTGATCAAGAATAATTTTTTCAAAAATTTTGTGTTGGCAGTACAGAAATAGGTCTAAAATCAGCGGGGTCCAATGTACTACCAGATTTAAATAAAGGTATTACTTTACTATGCTTCATTAAATCAGGAAACACACCAGATTTGATACTACTATTAAAAATAATAGATAGTTGAGGAGCGATTGTATTTATTATAGACGCAATAACTTTAACAGAAATCCCCCACAGATCGGCGGTTCTCTTAATATCAATAGTCTTAAAATATTTTACAATATCTTTTGATGAAACTTTATGAAATGTAAAATTCTTTGTACACACATTTACATTTTGTATAACTAATGATTCGGCGATGTTAGGAGAAGAATTCAGTGACTTTGTGGTTAAGATCGGAATATCAGTAAAATATTTCTCAAAAATCATTGCAACGTCCTGATCTAATTTAATTAATTTATTGTTAAAACTTAACTGGTAGTTTGAATTGCGAGAGTTGACCTTACCAGTTTCACTATTAATTATACTCCATTTCGTTTTAATTTTATTAGAAGCAGTCTTTATTTTGTTGCTTAAATACAATGACTTGGCTAAGGAGCACACTCTTTTAAATATTTTGGAATATTTTTTTACATATTCCCTAAATTCGACGCTAGGATTATATGACGTTTCATTATAAGGTTCATATAACCTTTGCCTACTCTTATGGATTCCTACTGTCGCCCATTCATTAAATGCTTTACGATTATTCAAGGAGAATGTTTTAGAAGTAAACGTATTATTAAATTCATTGCAAATGAGCTTAAATAATGTTGCATACAAAAAATTTGGATTATTTTGGTATGAAAGTAATGGAAGTTTTTTTACTATGTTACTTCTAAACTTCTCCAAGCGATGTGCATTTACTGGAACAAACACAACTTTTTTATCTACTTGCTTTTTGTGAACATAAGGTAATGAAACAAATTGTCCACAGTGATCAGAGCTCAATTTTTGAATTATACATTTATTGAACGGCTTAACATTTGTAAAAATGTTATCTATACATGTTGCACTAGATTCAGCAATACGTGTTGGCTCCAAAAATAAATTAAAAAGACCATAAGATTTAAACAATGATCTAAATTTAATATTAGTGGAGGAAGCTTCTAGGAGATTGATATTAAAGTCTCCACATATTACAACAGATTTATTCTGTTTATTAAGCTTAGCGAAAACTTCCTCCATAATTTTTTCAAAAGTATCATATAAAGAACATGGGGGTCTGTAAACGCTCACAACAATGAGGTGCTCAAACTCAACACATGCCATTTCTACAGTTCGCTCAACAGAGAGGCTCACAATATCTTTACGTTCTTTATATGATAATAATTTACTAGCAAAAATTAGGGAGCCACCTCTTAAAATCGTTTCTCTGTTGAAAGAACTGAGCACCTGGTGATTACTAAAGTTAAACATTAAATTATGAGCTTTTAACCAATGTTCAGTAATACATAAAATATGAATATTGTTGCTATTTAAAAACAATTCAATTTCTAGCTCTTTGCCTATCATGCCTTGTATATTCTGATGCACCAGGTGTAAACAATTTTTATTATCATTTTGTGGAGTTATACAATTGCAACTATTAAGTATTTGTAAGCTATATTCTAAATTATTTAAATTATTATAACTGCTAGAGATTACCTCTATTGTCTCATTTTCTAATTTAAATTACTTGGAACGGATTCCAAATTACATGTCAAATCATTATGCTGCTCAATAGGAGGAGATGTCTGGGTAGCCAAGTCCTTGGCTGAGTTAATATATAAATAATAAGATAGCACATTTGCTATCTGTCTTAAATTATATTTGGATAGGTAATACCTATCTGTAGTCAAAAATTTCTTAATTAAATTATTAATATCTATTAAATTAATTCTATTGGTATAATTGTTACAATTAAATGTCAAATTTAAATTATTGTTACATGATAAATTATTCATTAATAAATTTAAATCATATCTTATTTTATTCTCCTGTGGCCAACCCTGTATGTAAGGCAATGTAAACAAGATAATTTTATGTAGATTTAAAGTATTGAGGTAATCAATATATTTTAATTATTGATTTTTGTTTACATTGCCTCTTCTCCCAACAAGAATTATTAATGTGCTATTAGGAGAAAACTTACTGGTTAAAACTTTATTCATTATATGACTAAAGGATGCTCCAGGCATACAATAATTACTAATCAATTGTCCTTTTAAATGGTTATTTAACATCATGCCCAAATTTTACCTATGTCATCACAATACATAATAACTTTATGTTTTTTAATATTTAAACTACTTTTTAAGTTTTTATTCTGTGTTATTGCACCGTCATAGAGTGTTGGTGAAAATAAGGAGTCATTGCTATTTACACATATTGTCCCCGATGAACATGGTATGGAGCGTTGATTCTCACTCTGACGTTTTATTAAGGAGTCAAAGCGCTCCTCATTGTATTTACATGACTTTACCAGATCATTCATGGCCAATATGTGTTCTTTTATCTCAACCTGAGCCGATGCATATTTATTTGAGATAAATTGTAAGGAGTTTTTAAGCGACAAAACTTCTAAATTGAGACACTCTATTTCAGTCTCATAACAGTTTTTCATATTTTCCACCTCAATTGCATATAATTTAAGTTTATTAATTAATACATGCTTTTCCTTACATATATTTATATAATTTTTTGTATTAATTTTTGTTTTAATTAACTTTTGTACTTTCCTAACATATTTATTAATTTTTATGTATTTCTTTAATTTTCTTCTACTGCATGTAATCCTTTCTGCTGTTCTAGATGTGACAAAATCATCAACAATCAAATCGATTGTTGTGGAGGGATGCAACGATTTTGAAGATTTACATTCTATGAGTTCATTGAACAGACTTTGAGTTTGGGACACTTTCAATTCATCTAAGTATTGTTTTAATTGCAAAATCTGCTCATTAGCCTCACTTAACTGCAACTGCAATGCAGCAATTAATCTGAGGGATTCCTCATATTCTTTGCTGCATCGGTCAAACTCATCGACTGGTTCCTGAAGCTGTGATCCCTTTCTTTTAAAACTTTTGTGTAGTCTTTATGCAACTTAACCATATCACTTTTTAGTTGACTATTTTGGCAATTATATTTATTACTTCCTTTTCGTTGTCATCTCTTTCTTTAAGCAACAGCTCACGCTGCTCTTTTGACGCCTTAAGTTCTAGAAGCGCCATTTGAAGTTGGTTCTCCATTTGGCGCGTTTTGGCGTTGCGTGTATTCTTTTTACTATTATGTATAAATAGCAAAAGAAAACAAAGAAAGAAAACCGAAGAAACGGAGTAAGCTAATATCTAGATCTATGGGTCTACTTACAGATCTCAAAATAAATTATCAGGTAAATAATTCAAATTGAAATCCGAAACTGCACTAATTTAAAAGGTAAATCTTAAAATATTAAAGGGATAACAAGAAAATTACAATAACTTACAGAAAGTTCAAACGATGTTCGTTACAGCTGTCACTTTTAGTTGAAACACAAAACACTATTTAATTAAAATATTTATGACTTTTACTTATTTTACCAACACAATTAAGTATTATTTAACAAGTGTAACTAAAAATTGAGGTGGATATTATCAAATTACAATATTTGATTTTGCTAAATTGTTGGGAGCTATTATTTTACAACTTGTCACTTGCGTTGTCACAGAGTACTAACTCAATATATATATATATATATATATATATATATATATATTACATTCCATTATCATCATCATAGCGGTTGTCATTTAAGTGCGTTGTGTGCGATTTGGCGTAATACGATATGGCCGCTGACAGTTTGCCGAACACGATACGATATATACACCATTGAAAGGAACCCGCAAGATCTTTAATTATTGTCATTTCCCTTTGTTGTCTCTAATGAAATACATGTACGAGTAAAAGGTCTGCTCGGTAACGCAGTATTTCAGTCGAATCACGTAAGGAACAACTAATTCCATGACTTATGTTATTTAAATATAAGAAAAGTATGAAAAAATGAAGTTATTAAAATCAACATTTCAATTTTTAAAAGATAAAATTGTACGAGAGAATAGTGGTAATGACACTATAGTTTTAATTGTCTAATAATTATTATAATTATATATTTTTAAATCCCAAAATGTTAAAAACCGTGTTATAAATAAATAATGTTATTAAACTTATTTATTTATGTATCTGCGAAATATAATATGAAAATTTGGTATATATTAAGTGAAATATAAAACTATAACTTTTTATTTTCTTATAGGATAGGGTGACAAACCAGCTCAGCCCAACTTGTGGTAAGTGTTTGCTGTGGCCCATAGACATCTACGTTTATTCTAGATTATGAATCAAAATTCAAATGCGTTGTCACCTCTGAGGACTAAGATGGAATGTTTTTTTGCCAGGAAAAACTAGAAATTAAAAAAAAGCTGAAAGCTAAAAACATTCTCATTAAATATAATAATGATGATTTCGTATTATATTTGCGCGAATAATACACATTGATCAAAATGAACTTTAATAGATATAAAAATTTAAGCTTATTTTTAATAAAATAGTAGCAAGAAGTGTTCTTCAATTATTTTTCTTCCAATTTAATTATATGGACACGTATGTAAATGTTGCGTATGAAGAATTTTATTCGAATATTAAAGGCAGGTCTGAATTTTAATATAATATTTTACGTTGACGTCTCAGGAAACTGAATACGGTCTATCAATTATGCGCTACAAGCATAAATGGTAGACACTTGGCAAGTTGTATTATTAAAATGGCGAGGAATTATGTTATATAATAAAAAATCAACAATAAACAATCTGTACATGTAATCTTTAAAATCACTTTAACTCTTTCTTACCAAGTGTAAATACCTAGTAGCCTTGGCTTGATCGTCCACAGCTTTCAAAGTCGTTTTTCTCTCTACAAATAGGTTCCTACCTTTTCTGATTTCATAGAGCCTCGCTACAGTTATATTAACGGAAAACTACTCTCTGACAGAATACCAGTTTAAAATAGCATTTTAATGCTGCTGTGTTTCGTATGGTAAGTGTAGAGAACCGGATATCCATTTCACTGGTAATGACGTATTATATCATAGTCCTAAGGGTTGTCGACGTGTGTCTATTATCCTCGATTAAGATAGCATTCTCTTAAGATCAGGTGGTGCGCATGTTCGTTTGTTAACTTTATTCTATAAAAAATGTTTAGCTGACCTGAGGTGAAAGGCCGACCCGAAGTGATCGCTCCGAATACGCTGCTCTACGTTGATGGTCTTGACGGAAGGGTCTCATTGCATAAAAGGTGGAGTCTCGAGGGATGAGTGTTGGTGTGGTAATGCACCACTTGCTCTTGCCTCCACAACTTTCAACACCGGTGATGTGATGGTGTTGGTAATATTTTTCGCAGGTATTTGTATGCATGTATGTATGTGACTATGTTTGTGTCGATGTACATTTCTGTGACTAGAATATAAAACCTAAACTAACCTAAACCTTCACGCACGCTACATACCCCTTTAGGCAGAAAATACGGATTCCATTTGGCACGATCCTGATACCTCTCTCGCTTCATTCACATCAATATATCTACTCATACATGCTCGTTTCTTGACGACTCTGCTACTCAAGTCTGCAGTATACATTTGCTTTATCGCTCTTTCCTCATCCATTCTGTCTTAATATCTAAACTACCGAATCCTAGTCAGAAAATCTTCTAGCAGACCGTTCTCTTATCTCATAATATTTTTCTCTATCATACAGAGTCAGCCTTAACATACTTCTTAATGCCACATCCAACTTATGTACATATGTAAGGATATATATATATATATATATATATATATATATATATATATATATATATATATATATATATATATATATATATATATATAAGGTGTATCGTATTTCCATACGTGTCTTTCTGACTTCTCACAATAGAGCGAAGAGCCCTATTCAGCCTGTGTCTTGCATTCATGACATTCATGACAAGGATATAGAACTTCGTTCTATAGTTGATATGACGAGGATATAGAACTTCGTTCTATAGGAGATATGACGAAGATATAGAACTTCTTTCTATAGTAGATATGATAAGGATATAGAACTTCGTTCTATAGTTGATATGACGAGGATATAGAACTTCGTTCTATAGTTGATATGACGAGGATATAGAACTTCGTTCTATAGCTGATATGACGAGGATATAGAACTTCGTTCTGTAGGAGATATGACGAGGATATAGAACTTCTTTCTATAGTAGATATGACAAGGATATAGAACTTCGTTCTATATCGTATACAAACCCTGCGAACACACATACTAAAATACATAAGCTCATCCACTTTCTCAACCAACTTCCCGTCTATAAAAAGTTAAAAAATCGATTTTGTTTCCTAACATGTTCGGAACTTTTTATATCTCTTAAAGCAAATTTATTGTGAATGCGGTTTTTCGTATAAAAGCCCAGGTGACTAACATTACAGGTTTCTATTCATTCGTGGAGTTCCATCACTACTGGTTGAGGACGGACAGATAAATAGAAAAAAATTCTTCATTGCACTCAAAATAACTGTTACAATTCTAAATGCAGAAATAACATTATCCGCCAGCCAATCTTTGACAGTCAGACAGAAAGTGTAAATATGGTTTCTTATAGCTTTAAAAGCATGCAAATAGCACTCTGGGCTTAATGGAAACCAGTTGTATAGAAAATACAGACAGACCAAACTTTATTAATATGTAAAACATTGTATATTATTTATCTAGCAAGTACAGACACGACAGATCTCATACAATAAAAGATAACTCTATATAGCGTTTTACCGTACGGTTAACGTTCATCATTATCATTACAGCCCTTCATAAGTCCTTTGCTGAACATAGGCCTCCCCCAAGAAGTGCCACAAAGCACGGTCCTGAGCCACCTGCATCCATCGGCGAGAAGATGTGCCGTAATTTCGCGAAAGCTGCCCAGCCGATTTGAATCCATCGATTGACCTGTCGGTCGAAGTTAGACTTATCTAGACGGACTATTTGTTGCAGGCAAATATACTCGTCAACAACTTCGAGCTTGACGCTCCCAACAACTACCGGCATAGTTGTGACATGGACATTAAACATGTTTTTGTCCATGTTCAACTTAACCTATTGAAGACACTACTGAGGTCATTGAGAATAGTTCTTAGGTCCTCCAGCGAGGTGCCATAAGGACTATCATCATCATCATCATCATTACAGCCCTTCACAAGTCCACTGCTGAACATAGGCCTCCCCCAAGTAATGCCACAAAGCACGGTCCTGAGCCACCTGCATCCATCGACTTCCTGCATATCTTACCAGGTCGTCACTCCATCTAGTGGGGGGTCGCCCTACATAACGCCTACCGGTACGAGGCTGCCACTCGAGAACCTTTCTTCCCCATCGGTTATCGGTTCTTCGAGCTATATGGCCGGCCCATTGCCACTTCAGCTTACTAATCCGTTGGGCTATGTCGGTCACTCTGGTTTTACTGCGGATAACCTCATTTCTGAGTCTATCACGCAGAGAAACTCCGAGCATAGCCCTCTCCATAACTCGCAAACTCGTTATACCCCCCATGAACAATTACACAAATAAGGACTATATCGTCGGCAAATCGAAGTTGGGTGATGCACTCGCCATTGATGTTCATTTCCCCTCTCCATAGCTCGCTGAGCGACCTTGAACGTCCTCATACGGCCAGCAGTGAAGGTTACCGTTACGGCATATCAAAAGTGCACTGCTGAACATAGCCCACTGATTACCTCACGGGTAAGATATTTGTCATAGTTGTTACGCTTGGCAGGCGGGTTGGCAACCATATTTTGTTATTTTTTTAGGTGATTTTTATGTAATAAGGGCGACAAATGAGCACACAGTCCACCTGATTGTAGGTGGATGCTGTGGCCCATAGACATCTACATTTATGCCCGATTAAGAATCAAATTGCAGATGCGATGTCCAGAGCCATGCTGCGGCTACATTATGTTTGTAGCAGGAATGGGTCCGCTCGACTGGGGTAGGACCACACTACAATATCAGTAAAATATTTATTTATTTATTTTATTCTTTATTGCATCCTTAAACAAAAGAATACAAAGGGCGGACTTAATGCCTTGAGGCATTTTCTACCAGTCAACCCATGGTGTGGTGAGAATTTGATGTAGGTGTGACAATATAGAATAAGATAACACAATACAAATGATAATTAACTACATAATACATACAAACTACTAATAAATAAACTATACATATATGATCTATCCTTACATATATACAAATATATAAATAAATGGATATACATACAAGTATACATATTTAAATACATACATAATATATGCAAATGACTATGAATATATACGTCTGTTTGGCAATACATATTAAATAAATAGATGAGTCATGTAAAATGCGTTGTCTTTAATAAATTATCACGAACCAACTTTTTAAAAGCGTACTTATTGGGAGCTTTTCTGATATCATCGGGCAAGGAGTTCCAAAGGCGTATAAAATAGCAGCTTAATACTGCTGTTTTTCGTATAGTGGTCGTAGGTAGGTTGGGATAACTGAGTTCTTCTGTATTTACTAATAACAGTATACCATCTTGTTTAACGTCAGGCAGAATACCCAGCCCAGCGATAAGATTCTTTCTTATCGCTGGGCTGGGTATGGGTCGAATATGCCAATAACAACTCCTTGATAACGACAATGACAACTCCTTGGCGCAGTGGCTTAACTATGGGTTGTAGCGTTTGAAGCCGGAGGTTCGAATCCTGCACGGAACAAGTATTTGTGTTGCCTAGAAATAATATTTCCGGGTGCAATTTATGTTTGTAAACTGCGCATACGGCTGAATCGCTGCCAACAGAAAATGTAACTCATGGTTTTCATTAAACTATCCAGGAGAACAGCGTTGTGGTTTTAACTTAAAGCGCTTGAAGTATTTTAGAAAGCATACTTCTATTTATATCAAACGTTTTATTTTCAGTCTCTTTTTTTATAACTTAAATGCCTTAGCAGGGTATCCGATGCAGAGAGCTTTCAATAATACCCGTAAAGGCTTCTCACTAAGCGTCAAATAACCTTAATTGAAATGAGTTTTTCATGTGAGTTGGAACAGATCCTTCATACTTAAATATAGCTTTTTACAAAATCAATAATCTGTTACTCCACAAAGGTTATGCAGTTTTTTATCACTAACTAATAGAGTTACACTAACTAAAGATAAACGAAAGAAAAAATAAAGTTGGCCACCACGGGACGCCCAACAGATATGAATAGTAATAAAGCCAATAAAGAAATATGGAGTAAACTTATTTAAAAAAATAGAAAGGCACACGCAGTACACAAATCAAAGAGAAAAATCACATAGAAACAAAGAAGTGTATACACACACACACACAAACGCGCGCGCGCGCGCGCACGCACACACACACACACACACACACACACACACACACACACACACACACACACACATACACACACACACACACACACACACACACAGACACGCGCACACGCACGCGCGCACGCACCTCTTTGAGCACTTTAAAAAATAATTTATTTTAAATATATTATTCAAATATAGTTTGAAAAAATTATTTATAAAAAATATTTACAGTTATCAATGTACAGATATTAACTAAAACCGTCACCCCCACAACCCAATTCACATTCCCACTAACCGTGTATTGGCGGTGTAAGAATATCCACTACCCTATATCGTCTCGTGGTTGGTTACGCCGTAGGAAAACTGAAACATTAGATAGGCAGAATCACCTTCCTGATAACAACTCAATCTTATAAAAACCGTTTCTGCTTTCTTATCTCATTCATAATGAAAGCAGGCTTGTTTCCGCCAGCAGGACTTTTATTTTACCTTTAATTTTTGTTCGCTTCAAATATAAACTGAGACTTAAATCAGAGAAAACTACATCATTCATAAAAAATTATTTTATTCTATTATCACACGTTGCGAAAACGGTACCTATATAAAGTTTGTCTTAAAAAGAATGTAATAAAAATAACCTTTATCGAATCCCTTATTTGCACAACGTGACCGACTGGCGAGGAATCTCGACGAGAGTGTAATAAACGGCGTAAAAGCGAGTCGCTACGACTACAATTTGTAAAATTTAGTTTAGAGAAGGATAAAGACCGTTGCATACGAAAGGAAAGGAAAAAATGTAATGAACAAATAGGGATTTAATTTTTTTTATTGATATTTGCAACAACGACTTTAAAGGAGACGGTCCGAAATTGTATGAAGCGGAGGCCTGTTTTTGTACAAGTAGGGAAATAAACTAAAATAATATGTTATACCACTTTTGATTATTCAAATCCACGAATTTGCCTTTATTTCAGTGGTACTAATATTATATTTTTACCAAAAACTGAAACACTAATGGCGAATTGATATTGTTTTAACGTTAGCTGTCAACTGTCACGAGAAATTATTGACAGATATTTGAATTCTGAAATGCTGTGTTATTCTTATCACTGATCAAGTAAATTTATAATATACAATGGCTAAAATGTCTCGAAACTTGGGGATGAGCTATTTCGGTCTTGGAACAAGTAAAGTTCTTGTTGATATTTGTATATCAATGCAATCCAGGAGCTCGGAATAAACAAAAAAATATCACACTACCTACATAATTTCATGACTCGAGTCACTTGTCAGACGTGACATTTGTGACTGGAAGGGCGCCATCTTGTAAAATCATCAAAAATTAGGATTGCATTTTTATTTTTAGCAAGTTATTTAGTTGGATTTATTCTCTTATTTTATTTTTAATAAAATCCCTGAATTTTTCGTTTTTTTACGGTATAATCGACATATAGTGGGCCGTCTCCTTTCTGATGATCGTTATAAACTTAATCTTATAATAGCTTTGTTAAATATTTTCCTTATACAGATTAATGGCGACAAACGCCGAAAACCCTCCCGACCAGGCCGACCACATTAAATATCATTAACAGTACTCATAAAATATCGGTGCATATGTTAAATCGTAAGTTAGAGGCAGTACTGGTGGCGCACTGAATGTTGCCCTAATTATTGATATACCTAGACAATAGGTTTCTATTCTGTAGTTAGTTTCAAAATCTCTGAGAATACAATTATCCTCATTTCTTTAAAAAAATGTTATTACACTATTCTTCAGATTTCCAAATAGTTCTTCCAATGTCTATAACTGATCGTCATTACCTATGAGAAGGAAGGCAGGTTCGTATCTCGCTCACGGATTAACTGTAACTTTTATTTTATAGAATAAGGGTGTACAAACGTCCACCTGATGGTAAGTGGATGCTATGGCTCATCATCATCATCATTACAGCCCTTCACAAGTCCACTGCTGAACATAGGCCTCCCCCAAGGTATTCCACAAAGCACGGTCCTGAGCCACTTGCATCCATCGACTTCCTGCACGTCTTACCGGGTCGTCACTCCATCTAGTGGGGGGTCGCACTATACTTCGCCTATCAGTACGAGGCTGCCACTCGAGAACCTTTTCCCCCATCGGTTGTCGGTTCTTCGGGATATACGGCCGGCCCATCGCCACTTTAGCTTACCAATCCGTGGGCTATGTAAGTCACTTTGGTTCTACTGTGGATATCCTCATTTCTAAGTTTATCACGCAGAGAAACTCCGAGCATAGCCCTCTCCATAGCTCGCGGAGCGACTTTGAGCATCCTCATACGGCCAGCAGTTAAGGATCACGTCACGGTTCCGTAGGTCATCACAGGCAACACGCACTGGTTGTACAACTTAGTTTTCAGGTTTTGAGGTATACCTGACGAGAAGATGCGTCGTAATTTCCCGAACGCTGCCCAGCCGAGTTGAATCCGTCGATTGACCTCTCGGTGGAAGTTAGACTTACCGAGTCGGACTATTTGTCCCAGGTAAACGTACTCATCAACAACTTCGAGCTTAGTGCTCCCAACAACTACCGGCATAGGTGTGACATAGACATTAAACATGATCTTTGTTTTGTCCATGTTCATTTTACGACCTATCCGTTGGGAGGCACTATTGAGGTCATTGAGCATAGTGCTTAAGTCCTCCAGCGATTCTGCCATAAGGACTATATCGTCGGCAAATCGAAGGTGAGTTATGTACTCGCCATTGAAGTTAATACCGTATCCTTTCCAGTCCAGTAGCTTGAAAACGTCTTCCAATGCAGCGGTGAAGAGTTTCGGGGAAATAACGTCACCCTGTCTTACACCTCTACCTCTCTGCAGTTGGATCGGTTTCCGTTTCGGTTTTCGGTTGGATGGCTCATAGACATCTACACTTATCCTCGATTGAGAATCAAAACGCAAATGAGTTGTCACCCCTGAGGACTAAGATGGAATGCTTTGTTTGCCGTAAAAAGGGTCTCCGGATATCTACACTCACCATACGAAACACAGCAGTATTAAGCTACTATTTTACGCCGGTATTCTGTGAGAGCGTGGTCCTTCCCCGGTTGACTCGACCTATTCGTGCTATAACCACAATATAGCTACAGCGTGGCTCTACCACGTATATTCTATACTAATCAACAAAAGCAACCAGCATTTGAAATATTCTAAAAATTGGGAAATATTCTAAAGATTGGATCGCTTATGAACAAGTATAACGCGCTAAATATTAATGCAGTAAACTGTCTGTAACATTGTATCGGTAAGTTTTTAACTATTAAGTAGTTCGTTTATGTAATAAAAGAATTATTAAAAATAAAAAAATAAACATCGTCCACCCAGTAGCGTACATTAATGATTACTGATTGCTTACTTTCTTTGAAAAGGGGCATTTTATTATTTGACTTTTTAAAGTATATTTATTAATCTAAAATTTATTTATCTTTATAATCGTCAAAATACCACATTTAACGCGGATGCATGGATAAGATAATGCTTCTTAAAGAGATATTTTGACCCGCTCCCGTCTAAGAGGAGCGTCTGTTTCTTTTATCTATATTCACCAATTTCTCAGAGATGACTAAAACGATTTCAATAATTCTTATCCATATCTTATCCATCGATAAATGGATAAAATAGAAGATGAAATTTTTAGTGTAACGATTTATTTTTACTTTAAACTTGTGATAATCCACTCAAAAAGTAAATAATACAACTTTGAAAAAGTTAAAAACCTACTTCAAAAACAAAAAAATAAAATAAAACGAATTTTCACATAATAGCTTTTAAATTCAGGGGTTAATTCCTCGAAATACTATGTCTTAGCACCTACTTCAGAAGCTATGAAGTGAAAATTATTTTATTTCTATTATTTTGTTTTAGTCAATTGTGTCCGTAAATTATTCAGGCATAATGTTCGTGATTCCAATAAATAAATAAATAATTTAACCTTATAAATAAATAAATGATTAACAGAAACATTACATTACACTCTTATGAACACCTACATAAAATTAAATTTCTTCCAGACTACCTACAAAAAACAAATAATAAATGAGCACAGTGCACTATAAATAATACTTTTCTACCTATGAGATTTCCCCATTACTAGGTTATAGACCTACTGTAACCTAGTAGATAGAAAATTCTTTATAGCACTCAAAACAATTTTATACAAAGGCGAACTTAATCCCGAAAAGGCATTCTCTGCTACCTAACCTTTGGTAGTGCGATAAGTGCTATAGGTAGAAATAAAACAGAAAAAATAGTACTATAATTTTATCGTTTGTACACAAAAAAGACACATAAAGAGCGACAATTTCATACTTGTACTTGTAATATGGTCCGTGTATAAAAGCAAAATGCCACTGACTCACTCACTCATTACGAGATGTAGAGAGAAGGAATTCCACAAGTGTACAACTGTAATAGAAAATAATTCATTGAAGAAGGAGGATGAATGTACCCGATTACGAAAAGGAAGATCGTTAGAGTAGTTTTTACTATTCGAAAAGCTAGTCTAACTTAAAATCTGCGATCGTTATCATTCCGAAATATAAAAAAGTTTCAATGCGATGGTTTGAGCTCTCCGTATTATGCGATAAATGTGGGTCATGACTGGGTGGATGCTATAACGTGGATGCAGATAATATATAATAGTCGCACGATCCACTATTTTGCGTTCAGGAAATTGCAGATACAATGACAACCAAACATTCAAAATGATACTTGGTAATGATAATTTACACCTAAATATTGATAAAAAAATGCCTAAGAGGGGAGAACTTGAATTAGATAAACTGTATAAGATTCTGCAGATAGTTGACTTCATAAATACTGCTTTTCAAAAGGGGGCAAGGAACTCTTCATCACAAAGTATAGATGAGTGTATGGTGATATTCAAAAGATGCAGTACTTTGAAATAATATTATATATGCTCAATAAGCCTGTAAAGAGGGGCTTCAAAATATGCGCGCGCTGTGATAGTAACATTGGTTATCTTTATGAGTATGAATTAGAGTTTGGATTGGGAGCTAGTGAAGTAAATAATCTCTGCAAAGCACTGATTGATGAAAAGACGGATAATGTTCATGTTACTTTCGACAATTTCTTTTATTCTACTGAACTAATGCAGTTTATTTGAACCGGAAATATATTCGACAATGACAGTCCGCTTTAACAAACGAATCTACCCCAAAAACTGAAAAAGCAAACTCCCAAAAAAAGTAAAACGAAGCTAAACTTAGTAAGGGGCAATGTAAGTGGTGGGTAAATAAAATTTTTATCATTTTAGTTGGATAATCTATCACTAAGATAATTTTTACTGGAAATGAGGCATTCCATCTCAGTCCTCACGGGTGACAACGCATCTGCATTTTGATTTGTAATGGAAGATAGATGTAGATGCCTATGGGCCGCAGCAACCACTTACCATCAGGTGGACTGTGTGCTCGTTTGTCACCCTATTCTATAAAAAAAAAAAAAAAAAAAAAAAAACAATATTTTTAGTACTGCCTACCACTCGAAGCAAAGAGTTTGTTCATTGCAATTTAAGTGCTGATTTACCACGTGCTCGGCGGTGAAGGAAAACATCGTGAGGAAACCTGCATTTCTGAGGAATAAGAGAAAAAAATATTTCGAAGACATGTGGAGTTCGCCAACGCGCATTGGGGCAGCGCGGTGGACACTTCCTTGCCCTAAAACCCTCTCAGAAATGAGGGGAGGCCTGTGCCCAGCAGTGGGACGTATATAGGCTGTAACTTTTACATGTAAGAATAAGAACGTTTGTTTGCATGAATGTGGTACAGAACGATCATATGATTTCGGTGTGCGAAATTTGCATATTTATTCCTTATGAAAACATGCGTACCATATACATATAGAAGAGAGCATACATTAGATTTATTTAAATTAAATCGAATTCATAAGGTGACCATTATCACATGAATCACTTTTACAGAAATACAAATGACAGATAGTGATAATATTACTTACAGAGCTTACAGTTAGTATAATAAATGGTTTTTATGCACCTATATGTCAATATGGATATAGTAGTTATGTTGATCATAAGTTAATTAAATTTGGAATGACCATTTATACAATATTATCGCGAATAATAACTCAGTATCATGAAGGCTCAGTGTCAATTTGAGGAGGATTATAGATACGAGCATTGTTTCCAAATCGCTGGGTCCGTAACTCAGTGACGAGGGTCGGATATCGTTTGTCATTGAGCATTTTAAAGTGCTTTATTATGTAATAAAGAACATAATCTTGATTCGGAAGCCCGGATAAAAACTCAAAATTATTAAAAAAAAACTGTAGTTCAGACGCTCCTCCCAAGCGTGGCAACTATGGCAAAATTCCTAGGAAGTCTATGTCCAGTAGATAATATAATATATAGACTATATTAAGTGAATTTTATAGATGGTATATGAATTTATATGGCAATGTTAAAATCTTTAACTGACCGCGATACATTGCACTATATAATAATAATAAATTATAATTTTATTGTAATTAAAATTATGAATAAATTTATACTGTAGTGTAATCATTAAAATAAGAATAGTATTATTAAAATAATAGTAGTAATAGAGCTTAACTAATCTCATATAATATTTAATATTATTTATGTAACAATAATATAATAATTCAATTAATTATTTATGAACAATTTATTGTATAAGAATTCAAATAGAGAGGATCTGTATAAGTATTTATTTGTACATAATATTTGAATTTTAAAAGAATGGTTGTACATAATTTTTAAGCAATCAAATAATTTTAAAATATAACATTGAGTTAGTGTAATTAGCTGTATTTCATATAATTTTTGCATGCCAATTATGGCAAAACATGTCAGTTCCGCGTCATTGACCATCTTCTGTACCATGTTTTAAGCAAATAAATTTTCTATCTACCTATCAATAGAGCTAACTAGTATGGAAAGTTATGACCTGTATACTGTATAACTCTAAACGTCCTAGTGCAAGGTACAGACTTCTTTCCATTTCTGGGAGGGTCACTGAACAATCCGCCTTGCTGCCTCAGCTTGTGTTGGCGGTCTTCCCATCTTTAAAATATTTTTCTTCCCGTACCACTTCAGGGAAAACTCTAAAAACCGCCATGTTTCTCTCCGTTTTACCTCAAGACCGAGCACGCAATATATCAGCACTTGATTCGAGGTTGCGGTTGTGACTTAGGGTGAGTGATTAGCCCCTGAGTTACTAGTACCGCGGCTCTTCAGCCACCTCGACAGGGGTTACTAGATCCAAAAATAATATTTCCTAAAAAATCCTTGATTGTTCCGAAAATTTCTTGACTTTTAAACATATAATACAAAATTAATTATAAAATTTACACAGCCCGTCCATATTTTATGATTAATTTTTTTTTGGTTAGTTACAAAAATTTGTCTTAATCAAAAAATTTCTAAGGCTTTCATGATTTTCTAGAAACTTCTTTAAATCGTGACATTTTAGGAATATTCTTGTCATCTGGTTGTCCTACCCACGACTCTTATTCTTGTTAATAATTTATTTATCTCTTTATACAAATACCTTTGATTGAGGGGTACAAAGGTTGGACTTAATGCCTTATGTCATTGTCTACCAGTCAACTTCATAAGAAGTAATAATAAATAATAGACAATGATGAACTAGAAAAATATTATGTATAAACATAATATTTTTCTATTTTATATTTTATGTATTAACATAATGTTTTATTTTATTTTATCATTAACGGTCTCTGATCTGAGGTACGATGCCAGAGCGAGAACTCGATAAACGAGAAACTTTCATTCCCATCAGTTGTCGGTTTTGTGAGATATAGAGCCGGCCTACTGCCACTTCAGCTTACTAATTCTCTCGGTCAGTCAATCAGTCAATCAGTTCTTAACATGAAAATCTTTTGTTCACCCAATTCTTCATCAAACTCAATGCTTTTAGTTTGGTGACACAGGTGGTTAAAAAAGCTAAACCAATGTGGTATATAAATATTAATTCATCAATTATTACAGCATCCTAAAGCCCACAGATAAACCATAAGCCTTCCTTATAGATTATTAATAAGATATTATTTTCTATACTTGCTACTCGTACGCTTGGCAGACGATTGGCAACCACAGTTTTGTGTTATTTTAACAAGTTATTATTTTTACTTCGTCATCATTATTATATCACTTCACAAATCCACTGCTGAACATAGGCCTCCCCTAAGACATGGCACAAAGGACGGTACTGCGCCCCCTGCATTCATCGACTTCCTGCGTGTCTTACCAGTTCATCACTCCATCTAGTGGGAGGTCGAGAAGCTTTTTCCCCCATTATTTTTACTTAGTAAAATTTAATATTATTTTCATCATACGTTCCTAAACAGCATATCACGTCTACTGCTGAGCATAGGCCTCCCCCAATAATTGCCTTCTAAAGGAGATATTTCCACTACTTGTAAGTTGGTTTGGTAGCCGAAGTTCCTGAATTGTAATCAAGAGGATGATGCTGCCCATCTTCTGGGTCATTTCATTCTGTCGCCTATTACGACACCCTCAGTGTTCGCGACGGCCTAACAACGCTAAGAAACGAAGTTATAAAGAATATTGTTTTTGTATTAATAATGAAATTACCGACAAAACTGAGTGAAAACGTGTATTAATATAGTTATTTAGCATGTTTATAACTCTTAGTATATTTGTATAGAATGTCGTTTTGATAATAAGTGATATAAACAACTTTTATTATATACCAAAAAATCGACCAATCACAGCGCGTCTTATCGTGGAAAAGTTTTTAATTAACTGCGTAATAGTTCATACTAAAATAAGGAAAATAATTTTATGTTCTAAAAGAGTTATAAATATGACATTCAATTAGCATATGGCTTATAGATTAAAGAAGTGTAGGGATATTTTTGTATAATTAAACGCATTTCGTAGTTATAGAAAAATCAAAGAATTAATGTACCCAAATATTATGAAAATTTTGGACATTTCGTTTAATAACTTTTTACAATGTTAATATTTTGAGTAACCTTTATGATATACTAATAAAGTACCAGACTACCGATTTAATGATGTATAGCATGTTAGTGTAGCAATTAGTTTTGTATAGAAAATATTGCAATTTATGCCATTTGTATAGTGAAAAGTTTATGCAATAAAGAGGCAAACGGAAAATGGCAAGCGGCTCACTGTAAAGTATTGCCAAAATCTACCTTAGGGGCTCGGGACCCAGTACCCGTAGTAGTGTGAAGAACTACCAGTGACAGTGAAGTGAAGTGAGTGGTATCCGGTGGTAGCTGAAGTGACTAGTAGCAGTATATAGTGAATAGTGAAAGTGTTAGCTAGCTGAAAAAGGTCGTAACTGACATTCGCAGTTACACATAGTGAAAGTGTTAGCTAGCCGAAAAAGGTCGTAACTGATATCGCAGTTACATATTATAGTGAAAGTGGTAACTGATATCCGCAGTTACACAAGTGATAAAATCAGCTAGTTTAGTTGATAATAGCTGCTAGTCAGTAGTGTTAGAAAACCAGCTACTACCAATAGATCACCATACCACCGTAAAATTTAAAGAAATCTTTTGAAATATACAGTAACCAACCAATAGTGAACAACCGTAGTTTAACAACCGTGATCAATAGTTATAAAATTTCGCGACTAATCAATCAGTCGAACCGCTGGCCACTACCTTCCTATTTGTATTTGTTAATCGTGCATTTTGATTTGAACCACAGTCCACAATATTTCAGCGGCACCCACAAAGACGGCGGTGAAAGTACCCACCGGAACCTATAGGTGTAGGACGTGAGCGACTCGCGAAGTATCTTCGACAACATTTACTCCGGAGAGTTTCGCCCGTCCGGCACATTCGTTGGTCCTTCGAGCCGGATATATCCGTTTGTATTTCGGAACCGGGTAAATAGTCACCACCGTATTAAAACCGCAGAATTTTTCAGATTCAAGATGCCGATCACCCGTTCGAGGAAGGAGGTTCATCGGCCAGTAACGCCGCCGTCCACCACCAGATGCCACCATGCTCACCGTCAACGGTAGAGGGCGCTGAGGCGGCATGCTGCCCCCCCGAGGGGGGATACCCCTGCCCGCGCCGACCACTACGGCCCGCACAACGAAGCAGAGGGAACATATAGAAGGCAACGATGACTTTAGCCGTGCATCATCGTCAACAGCCCGGGAAGACACCCACACCGAAGAGCCACCGAGGGGCCACACCGATTGCAGTACGAAGTCAAAGAAGACTGTTCGGCCCAATAGAAGAATTTTGAAGGCTCGTGAAGAAGTATTGAAGATCAAACTAGAACTTGCGCAGATCTCTTTACAGATGGCTGAAGAAGAAGACGAATCAGACGACTATGATGAAGATGGTCACTCCAAAAGTGAGTACGTTCGATCTTGGCTCGAAAACTCTGTAGCCAAACAAAAGTCAAATCAAGGCGCAACCACCGGAGGGAAGGCCCCATTTAATAAAACCGTCACAAAGCCAACCCCGGACGTTGTCGACCTCAGTGAGCCCCAAAAGGAGCTCACGAAGGATTCCTATCCAGAAGACGTACAAAGGGATCCCATGCCACAGAAGCTCAGCCAGGAACCCATCATTAATGAAGACAGGGGGCTCCTACCGATTGTATCAGAGCTCACATACCAGGATTCCTATCCAGAAGACGTGCAAAGGGATCCCATGCTACAGAAGCTCAGCCAGGAACCCATCGTTAATGAAGACAGGGGGCTCCTACCGATTGTATCAGAGCTCACATACCAGGATTCCTATCCAGAAGATGTACAAAAGGATCCCAAGCCAAAGAAAGCTAGCCAGGAACCTGTCATAAGTGAAGACAGGGGGCTCCGTCCATTTATACCAGAGCTCACGTCCGCTATAGCCGCGCTCGCTGACAAATCAAAGTTAGAGAGTGCGCAACTATCGTCGCATACTTTCGCAGCGTCGAAAGCTATAATGACACTGCCAAGCTTTAGCGGAGCACATACCGAGTGGCTTTCATTCCGTGCCATTTACGAAACAACCCGAGGCTACTTCAATGACATTGAAAACACTGCTAGACTAAGACGAAGTCTACAAGGAAGAGCCTTGGAAACAGTTAGTTCAGAACTCATCGGGCATGCTAAGCCAGATGAGATTATGCGAGAACTGGAGCTACAATTTGGGCGTCCAGATTCAATCGTGCAAGCAGAAACCGAGAAGTTACGAGGATTAGCACGCTGTACAGAATCGCCCAGAGACATCTGCACATTCACGAGCAAAGTGAGGGGAAGCGTCGTCACTCTTCGAGCCCTAAAGCGAGATCATTACCTCGTCAACGCAGAGCTGCTACGACACCTCACCGACAAACTGCCGCACTCTATACGTGCCCAGTGGTATAGAATCTACACCGAAAAATATGACTCTAGACCAGACCTCGGCTGCTTCAGCGATTTTATTACCGAGCAAGCTCGCTTGTGCAGTGCATTTGCGCCTCCAGAAATTATAAACGAAGCACAAAGCAATCGTTCAGTACATAGAGCACACGCGGCTACTACTAAGCCGTCTCCGAAATGCAGAGTGTGTGGAAAGGAGGGTCACTACGGATCCGAATGTAAAAAATTTAAAGAAACAGGTATCAACAAAAGATGGGAACTCGCAAAGCAAAATAATTTATGTTTCCGCTGTTTACGCTATAGAAATCAGACACACAAATGCAAAACCAATAAATGTGGAATAAAAGGATGCACCGCGACACACAATCGACTTCTCCATAACAATACAAAGGAGAAGACTGAGGTCAAACAAAAGGAACCTCAAGAAACTGTTGCTAACTCATTCGGTGTGTCAAAGCATCAAGCCTATTTAAAAATAATTCCAGTGCGAGTAATTGGACCGGCGGGAGCTGTAAACACACACGCCCTGCTGGATGATGGGTCAACAGTTTCATTAATGGATGAAGAGATCGCCAAACAAATTGGAGCTATAGGGCGGTTGGACCCGTTTAAGATCACTGCTATCGGGAACACTACCCTCGATTCACCGGAATCCCGAAGAATCAAAGTATCGCTGAAGAGTCTCCACAGCAAAAGGGTGCCATTCAGAGCACGCACGGTCGCAAGCCTAAACTTGGGGCCACAGACTGTGCGTGCAGTAGACATAACCAAGTGCAACCACTTGAAAGACCTAAACGAGCAACTAATATATGACTCCGGCAACCCAAGGATCCTAATAGGACAGGACAATTGGAGACTTCTGATAGCCACTCAAATCCGTAGAGGTCCACCGCACCAGCCAATCGCCTCGCTCACAGAATTAGGATGGGTGCTACACGGGGCACACACTAAAGCCCCGTATCAGCGCGTCACGCGGCCAATGAGCTGCACAAGAGCGAGGGAACTATAGATGACCAACTCCGCGAATATTTCGCGCTGGAATCTCTCGTTATCAATCCGAGAAGACCAGACTTCGATCCAGAGAAGAAAGCTAAAGATATTCTAAATAGCAGCACCCGTCAGTTACAAGACGGGCATATAGAAACAACGCTTCTCTGGAAGAAAAAGGATATAAATAGCAAAAGACATTGGCGACGCCCCCAGATACTCGCTGACATGTTCTGGCAGCGTTGGGTCCGAGAGTACTTACCGGAACTTCAAAACCGGCGGGAGGCCCATGGGCGAGGTCCCAATCTCCAGGTGGGCAATCCAGTCCTCATAGCTGACGGCCAGTTACCTCGTAACATATGGCCACTAGGGAGGGTGGAAGCTGTTTACCCCGGTGCGGACGGACAGATTCGCACTGTGGAGGTACGCACAGCAAACGGCCTAATCAAGAGGCCAACCAGGAAACTCGTGCCGCTGCCGAAGTAGAAGCAACGTCGCTCACCGAAATGGATGCAGCGCCGCTGTGAGAAAATCGTCGCGACGCTGCACGGCGGGAGAGATGTTCGCGACGGCCTAACAACGCTAAGAAACGAAGTTATAAAGAATATTGTTTTTGTATTAATAATGAAATTACCGACAAAACTGAGTGAAAACGTGTATTAATATAGTTATTTAGCATGTTTATAACTCTTAGTATATTTGTATAGAATGTCGTTTTGATAATAAGTGATATAAACAACTTTTATTATATACCAAAAAATCGACCAATCACAGCGCGTCTTATCGTGGAAAAGTTTTTAATTAACTGCGTAATAGTTCATACTAAAATAAGGAAAATAATTTTATGTTCTAAAAGAGTTATAAATATGACATTCAATTAGCATATGGCTTATAGATTAAAGAAGTGTAGGGATATTTTTGTATAATTAAACGCATTTCGTAGTTATAGAAAAATCAAAGAATTAATGTACCCAAATATTATGAAAATTTTGGACATTTCGTTTAATAACTTTTTACAATGTTAATATTTTGAGTAACCTTTATGATATACTAATAAAGTACCAGACTACCGATTTAATGATGTATAGCATGTTAGTGTAGCAATTAGTTTTGTATAGAAAATATTGCAATTTATGCCATTTGTATAGTGAAAAGTTTATGCAATAAAGAGGCAAACGGAAAATGGCAAGCGGCTCACTGTAAAGTATTGCCAAAATCTACCTTAGGGGCTCGGGACCCAGTACCCGTAGTAGTGTGAAGAACTACCAGTGACAGTGAAGTGAAGTGAGTGGTATCCGGTGGTAGCTGAAGTGACTAGTAGCAGTATATAGTGAATAGTGAAAGTGTTAGCTAGCTGAAAAAGGTCGTAACTGACATTCGCAGTTACACATAGTGAAAGTGTTAGCTAGCCGAAAAAGGTCGTAACTGTTATCGCAGTTACATATTATAGTGAAAGTGGTAACTGATATCCGCAGTTACACAAGTGATAAAATCAGCTAGTTTAATTGATAATAGCTGCTAGTCAGTAGTGTTAGAAAAACAGCTACTACCAATAGATCACCATACCACCGTAAAATTTAAAGAAATCTTTTGAAATATACAGTAACCAACCAATAGTGAACAACCGTAGTTTAACAACCGTGATCAATAGTTATAAAATTTCGCGACTAATCAATCAGTCGAACCGCTGGCCACTACCTTCCTATTTGTATTTGTTAATCGTGCATTTTGATTTGAACCACAGTCCACAATATTTCAGCGGCACCCACAAAGACGGCGGTGAAAGTACCCACCGGAACCTATAGGTGTAGGACGTGAGCGACTCGCGAAGTATCTTCGACAACATTTACTCCGGAGAGTTTCGCCCGTCCGGCACACTCAGGGTGTTATGGGGTAGCGGATTCCTTTATGTTGTCACTACAAAGCTTATTTAAATAAGAATAATTATTTATAATGATTTCTTATATTTACGCGAACAATACACATGATTAAAACTACTTTTACGGATTTTATCGCGTTTATTTTTACTTTTTATTTTTAATTCCCGACGTTTCGGGCGCTTTCCAGCACCCATGGTCACGGGGGACTGAGATGACTGACGTCCCGATGTCATTGTTAAACCCGGAGTACCTTCAGCTTTTTTAACCATATACAATAATTAAAAAAGCTGAAGGTACTCCGGGTTTAACAATGACATCGGGACGTCAGTCATCTCAGTCCCCCGTGACCATGGGTGCTGGAAAGCGCCCGAAACGTCGGGAATTAAAAATAAAAAGTAAAAATAAACGCGATAAAATCCGTAAAAGTAGTTTTAATCACATAATTATTTTATTTTTGTTTTTAATTAGTAAAAATAGCATACTTACCTTAAGCTTACGTTCTATTAATAAAAAAGGTGGGTGGTGCTGTTCCCGAGTAACCATAGCATTAATCTTTCTTTAGTAATATCCTCTACAACTGAATAAGTTTTCCATAAAAATACAAATTTTGAAAACAATTGGAAATTATTATTTGATGAAAAGTTCCTCCGGCGACTATCATAATAATTCATATCTATTATTTATAAATAAAACATTTTCTATAAACTTACTCTGCTATAAATATATAATTAACGGTTTCATAGAGGAATAATAAATAAAGTAACAAAGTAATCCCGCTACTAAGCACATTCTCTATTTACAAATGTAAACACTTGTAATAGTACTATACATTTTTTTTTTAATTATTATTATACAAATTGTATAATTGATCGGTTTCGCCTCAAGGAATCATATTATATAAGAATAACGGACATAATTCATTCGTTATTCTATTATACAAAAGCACATACCAACTAACGAACATAATTCGAATATAACATAATAAGTTTAAAAAAATATTTTGAAGCTAGTGTGTTTATCCAGATCACAAAAATTAAGCTGGGGTTTCACAAAGTGGCAGCAAACAAAAGTATAAATTATGCAAGATTTTTTTTTTAATTTTAAACTTAAGTTCAAATATATAAACAATGATACCGTTACTGCAGTTTTTGAAAATACGAGTAAATAAGGCTGCTAGTTTTATTTGAAGTTATCCCAAATTGAATGTGATTTATGGGCAACATTTTTGCTTATCGATCAACCATTACGAGTGTGAGCAGTAAAATTAGTTAAATTAATGCATTACCACGCATTTTGAATTTAAAAAATAAAAAGATGGAATGTTCGAGATTTGTTTTATTAATTTTTTCCTCACCGCCTATACTATTTATTCTGAACCTTTTCTGCAAATTTAGCCGGTTATTGCAAAATAACTCCGTATATTGAGCTTTTCCTCAGAGCTTGTGTTTTTATATAATATCTACACCAAACTCGTGGTAAATCGGGACTTAAAATTACAATCACCAATTGATGCCGATAGGGAATTTTGAGGAAAGTTCGTACCTCTTTTACTTGTATTTTTCTTTTCATTTATATATTTTTAATTTAAATACCAATCAGATTTAACTTAGGTGTGGGTGGATATGGGTTATAATTATATACATCTGGTAGAGAATGCCTCAGTGATTAAGTCCGCCTATACATCATATTGTATTAAGTTTAAATAAATAAATAGGTAAATAATATTACTATATAACCGAAATATCTTTTTCAAATAATTCTACCGAGATATAGTTCTGGTGTTTTCATCCATCTAAATATTGAGAGTAAGGCAAGAATAATGGATAAAAAACATCTATTGTCAGTCGAACAGCATTTGCTCAGTGGCATTGAGTGACGCAATGACAAATGTATTCCTGTTTTGCAATTCAATGAAGAATTTCGCGATTGCTTCGTAAATGCGATAAAATAAAAAGTTTCTTACTTACATTATATATACTTACATATATACATAAGCTTCAGCAGCTTCAAGAGCTGGGTGATCAATATTGTAATGGTTGTAGTTGCAAAACATATTTGAAATGTAATTTTACGAATAGAAAGTATTTTATTTCAGCATAGCATATGTCTCACAGCTCAGTCAATTCAACATTTATACAATTTTTGTCCCCTCTTTCTAGTTAATTCTATTTCATTTATTTTATTTAATAGGATAAGAGTGACAAACGAGTATACAGTACACCTGATTTTAAGTGGATGCTGTGGCATATTAACATCTGCGTTGTTACCCATAAGGACTAAGATGGAATGCCTCGTTTCCAGTAAAAAGTTAATTATATAATATTAATAATCATATTTTATATTAAAGATTATCTACCAAATTGGCGAGATATTGAAGATGGGTCAAATTAATTATACCCTTAACCGACGAGAATAAATGCTTAAGTACTAGGTTGATCATCATTAATCTGCTATTTAATGCTGGTATTCTGTAAGCTCCGATCAAGCCGACACATACGTGCCACAACCATAATATAACTGCAGCGTGGCTCTAATACGCTAAAAACTACAAAGTTATAGTCACTACTCAATTTAACACAGTAAGGACCGATTATACTAGCTTATCTATGATTAGTACAATGTATGGGACGCAGCGTTTCTGCAGACGGGAGCACCTCAAACCCCTCCACACCACCCGCGTCCCTGGGCAGTTCTCACCGCCCAGAATGTCAAACGAAACGAGTAAGCCGTCCCGGGGCCCGCAGTTCGGATGGCGGAGATAACTCACCTCTACACTAAAAACTTGTATAGGTTAACATCGTAATGAAAGTAACGCTCTAACAGTCAACTGGATAACAGCACTATCATCACATAAACTAGATAGATAGATGGCTACTCAGTTTGAAAACGAGATAGCTGAGTTTATTCCTGCTTGGCAACACAAGTCGATATGAGAGTGGTATCAACCCAAATGGACATAAAAGAGCTACCACATAGAAAGTATTTGGTACTTAAAATGGATGTGGTTTTATATTCTTTCGGTTCGCACGACAACAATACAAATGAATACTCTAAGAGATGAAAAGGGTAGCCTAGTTATTTCCTATTTTTAGCCGTTTAGTTCTAAGTCTATTTCTGTCTTAGTTAAATGCAAAAAAAATTGCAGCTGTAAGGCCGAATGAAAATTTCAACTAGATTTTTTACTATAATATTTAACAAGCTTTTATCTGCTTTACCTGCATGTTTGTATGAATGTAATGTTATAATCTGGTTGTGATACACTTTTAGATGTCTGTATAATCTGTAATTTCCCAGATATATTAAGAACCGATGACAATACAATAATTTAATTACTATGACCTAGTATGCTCAATGGGACGGGCTTAATATGACATCGGTGTCGAACACCTCAGTCCCACCTCCGTAACCATAGGTGCTGTAAAGCACTCAAAACTTCAGCAATCAAAAGTAAGGCAAAACAAATTACACGCGACAAAATTCGTAAATTTTGTGTTTTTCAATGAAGTTATTTTTTATTAAAAATATAGTTCAAAATTGCTCGGCTTCAAGCGGCTAAATAAAATTTATTATCATATAAATTCTCTTCGACGTGAATTCGAACTCCGGATCCGTGGCGTAGAAATCCCGTATTCTTACCACTAGGCCACAAAGTCGTTAACAAGTTAGATATAAACAGGAGGAAAAAATGAAATTTTAATGGAAAAGCTACGAGTAAGCCGTCAAAAGCGGCATTCATCTTTTTTCTTAATCGTCTCATTAGCGAAGACTTAGCACAGATCAAAGCAGATAAAGCTAGCCGTTACGTCTCGTCAAATAAGTCGGATCTTTTTTCGTGTTTCATTGGAATTTGATATAATTTATCTCTCGTTCAAATTATCCACAAAACTCGTAGTAAAATTATGTGACATAATTTCTCACTCAAAAAAGTAAAGAACAGTTACAGCCTATATACATCCCACAGTTGGGCTCGAATTTAATTAACTTCCAAGAGGGTCTTTTAGTTATATTCGCTTCAATGTGGTACGACGAAATCAGAGCTATTGCTCTCGTTTCACTGAGCGACCTTGAGCTGCCTCATACGGCCTGCAGTGAAGGACCACGTTTCAGATCCGTAAGTCATCATTGGAAACACACACACTGATTGTACAATCATGTTTTCAGGTTTTGAGGTATATAACACACGATTTCCAAAAAAAAATACTGTGCAGAGCTTGGTCATCCAGGTACTATAATATAATTACAGAATATAAAGAAAAAAGAGGTAAATATTTTTAATATAGAGTGTTTTCCCACAACGTAGTAGAGGGGGCGTGACTGCATAGGAAAGAATCACGCCGTTTGCCGTTAGGGTATACGAGTAGGTTTTACTGCCAAGGCATGCCAATATATTATGTCCCACATCAAAAACGTTTATCAAAAACTGCAGTGTAGAAAATAAGACATAATTGCAAAGTATGAATAAATACTTGAATGCAAAGCGTTTTACGATGGCTTTAATATTATAGTTATATTAGAAATCATATCCAGTTTCTTCATAGATTATTAACAGATTCAGTTATAAAAGAATATATTTTATTAAATTACACACGTTCCTCACGAATTATTACTTCATTTTTTTATTTCGTGGACAAATGTTTACTCATACCCGCGGGAACAAGGTGGTTGTGTCGGACTCGCACCGATTAAAATCGCGTACTGTTTCTTCACCTTTGCCGCGTCGCTGCATACAATCGCTTTAACACACAACTGCAACACCACTAACGCACCAGCATCGGCCCCTCCTCAGGAGTGCTCTCTTCACGTCAACCCATACAAGGCAAGGCGCGCCGGAATATAAGCGCACCTTCCTACACGGTCTCCATTGCCATCCACGTACTTGATCTTCCGGAGTTCGTTACGCAGAGGTCATTGGGTTAAAAACCGTGGCTTGGAATCACCAGCCGGTCCCAGCGGTGGATCTGGTGTATACCTCCGTACATATTTTAAATTAATCTGGTTTTAAGCTATTCCATTATAATACTGTACACTTTGTAGTGGCTGTGTAAAAATATCCACCCCATATTCCGTGTGTATCGTAAAAAACGACGGAGAAAAACTCAAACAGGAGATAGGCAGCAACAACTCAAATTAAAAAAAAAAAAACTATGGCAAGGTCCCTCCTATGAGGTAATCTATGGAGAGCCCTTCACAAGTCCACCGCTCAATATTGCCTTTCGCAAAAGAGTTTTATATATTTATGTATAAAAGGGGTTTCCAACATTTTTTTTAAATAAAAAGCGTAAATATTGACTAAACATCAGACAACAACAGACAGGCCTGTTGGTCTAGTGATTAGTGATCCTGACTGCTATGCCGGAGGTCGTGGGTTCGATTCCCACCCAGGACAAATGTTTATGTGATGAGCACGATCATTTGTTCTGTGTCTGGGTGTAATTTATCTATAATATTTATGTATTTAGAAATATATAAGTATGTTTATCAGTTGTCTAGTACCCATAACACAAGCTCTGCTTAGCTTGGCACTAGATGGTGTTGTGTGATAGTTGTGGAATATTATTATTATTGTGGGGTATCAATATAGTTTTCTCATCTGGTTGGGTTCTAATAATACATAATTATAAATGAAGATGAGAAGATAAATATACATAAATATCAATAACATAAAATAAATATAAAAATACATAAATAAATAAAAGCCCAACCAGATGGAGGCCCTCAGCAGGGGAAACCAAACGGCCGAGGGTTAGGGGGAAAGGGAAAGAAACCGGCGGACGATGCGGGCGGTATCGAGGAGCACCGCCTTCTGCATTTGAGCCTGGAGCGGTCCGCCACGTAGTCCCAGCCGCCTCAGACGACCCGAGAGGCTGACTGGGATTAGCCCGTTCGCAGAGACGACTACAGGAATAATTTCAGACAGAGAAGTACTCAGAGTTAGAAAGCGCCGAACAACCGGAGATGACATGCCTAAGTGACTCACCGGGATGGCGACAAGCTCGACAGATGTCGACGGTGCCATCCTTTAGGATGTATCTCCGATAGTTGTTGGTCTTAATAACCTGATCCTGTATTGCACAGACAAAACCCTCGGTTTCCCCGAAGAGATCACCAAAGCGTAGCCAGTGGAGGGAGGCTACTGTGTCTACGAAAGGCTCATGTAGACCCTTGTAGAATCTCCCGTGGAGCTCCTTCTCCTTCCATACGGTCTCCCGGTCGAAAATGCTCTGTACTGCCAGGTCTTGCCATTGCTCGTTGGCATAGGATAGAGGGGTAAGTCCTTTATCACAAGAAATGATGTCCTTATAGGATGGATCATCCGATCTCGCCAGGAAGTAATCACGGAGGCTGCACACTTCGCGATTATGCATGGTGAGCGCGCTCAAGAAGCCACGACCACCACGCTTCCGCGGCAAGTACAGCCTCATTACCGACGATCTCGGATGATGCATCCTATGGGACGTCATGGTAAAGCGGACTTTTCTATCCAGGGCGTTAAGTTCAGTCTGAACCCACCTGAGTGTGCCAAAGGTATACATGAGGACAGGCATGACCCAACCGTTATATGCGTGTGCCTTATTCACACCGGACAAAAGGCTGTTAAGCACTTTGATCAAGCGTGCATAAAACACGTCGCAAACTGACTGTTTCATACCAGTCTCATCGATACCGATGTTTTGTGACATACCCAGGTATCGGTATGTTTCAGCCTCGGAAAGGGTTCTTAAGTTGACGGGCATAGATAAGTCTATGCCCTCAGAGTTAGCAACCCTTCCCCTTTCAACATGGAGGACCGCACACTTATCTGTCCCCAGCTCCATTCCAATGGAATTGCTAAATTCACAAGTGATGTTTAGCAATTCCATAAGATGGGAGCAACTGGAGGCGAATAACTTGAGGTCATCCATATAGAAAAGGTGGGTCACTTTTGTCCCTCCTTTCCGTAGCTGAAATCCCCTCCCGGAACCCTCCAGTAAGGTACTGAGAGGGTTCAGAGAGAGGCAGAACCAGATTGGACTCAGACAGTCGCCCTGGAAGATACCCCTTCTTATCCTTATATGGTTCTCCGCAGCCATCATCCGCTCACCCAGATGACAAAGGATCGTACTCCACTGCCACATACACTGCTCGAGGAAGTCTCTAACTGTACAGTCTATCTTGTACAGCTCGAGGACTCTTTTTAGCCATGTATGGGGCACCGAGTCGAATGCCTTTCTACAGAAAGATCTATCCAGGCGGCGGAGAATTTCCGACGGTTGCGTTTCACCACTTTGCCAATGACCGCGTCAATGAGGAGTGGTTCCTTGGTTCCACGACCACCACCCCGACATCCATTTTGAGCGCGCGACATCACCTGATTTGAGTCCAGGTGACGAGTGATTCTCGCGCTCAAAATGGATGTTAGTGAGTCAGTGTGCGAGTTTATACTCGCACACTGACTCGCCACAACTTCCGTCCAAGGGCCCTCGCTGTGGTTTATGGGCTCTGACCACAGGCTGCACCAGAATGCTACAGTGTCGGCCTGATTCGGTGCTGGGCCTGTTCCACTTACCATCGGTCGCTCCAACGATTTATAGAGCCTCTTCTGATCACTCTGGAAGAGACGATTCTGGTTAAACCGTGTCGACCTCTCGGTATATCGCCGAATCCGCTTTCCCCAAGCAGCGATTCTCTGCTTCAGGTCGTCTATGCGCTCCGTCAGTTTTTGCATTATATCCGGCTGGGACAAACTAACATTTGTCCCAGCAAATGCCATCCTGACGGTGCGCACAATCCTTGGCCTGTTGTTGCCTGATCTGAAGCATATCAGTCTGCCGATGAGGGTCCTAGCCTTTGCGATACGTTCTTCAATTCTTATTCTCCAGGCTGGGATAGCGCTACTTTGTCCAGTAGCGCGTCCAGCCGTGGAAAGTTTGGCGCCTATAATACGGCACACTGCCAGTGCGGCGCCAAAAAGAATTGAGTCCGTCTCGCAAAGGTCCCGGCTGGCTTCCAAATAGGTCACCAGCATTGGGTTCAGAGCCCTCACGACAGCCCGATTCCGCTTGCTTAGGGCTATGCGGGGAAGTCGCGGTCGATTTTCGAGAGGCGTACTGCGCGTTTCCACAATCGCCTCTTCCAATGTACTCCTCATATGCTCTAATTCCAGTTCCTGGGCGACTGTTCCATCATCGTTTGAATCAACCACAACTGGGGTATTCACGGCGGCATTCATATTTGCGGGTTGCTCTGCAATTTGTTGCGCCGCATCCTCAGCCGTAGCATTTTCATCCGATGAGGGAACAGCCTCACGTCGTAGTCGTTCGAGTTCGGCGACATCAAATATATACCGAACCCGGTCTGCCAGGTTTTGCTCTGAGACGGTTAAAGATGGCTCCAGCTCAGCAAAAAGACGATGCATCCTAGCCCGATACGCCAAACCTCCAACTTCTCCCCCTTTTGCCCTAAAATATGCCCGCAATGCGTTAGTATTCATTTCGGTTGTCCATCGCATGTGGCGTACTCCACTAGTGGCGGGTGCCGATTGCTGGGCCTGCGAAGACCCTGCCGACACCAAGCCAGCTGGTGGGGATGATGGATGCGAGGGGCTGATGGGTGGTCGTGCAGCACCTCTCACTCGGCTGGCGGTTCGCATGCTGTCGCGTCCAGCGCCAGCACCAGACGCGCCCTGGCGACCTCCAGGCAGCGGCCCTTTGCGCGTTTTTGCATATTCCATCATGCATAAAAGTGGGCGTCATTTAACGGGAGACGCCCAGACCCGGCGCCGTTTTATGTTGGGGCCATGTGCACAAGCGGGCCTTTGCGCCTTTAATTTTTGCCGAGGCATGGCACTAACACCTCTTGGCAAGGTGCTGACTGACTGCGCTGACGTAGTGGTTTTGTCACATAACCGTTACGTCAGTGGGCGATGGGGTCGAATGAATGAAAAGGTGAGGTTGTAGATGAGATTATATCGCTTAGCATGTCGGAGTCCATATGTGTCGCTTGGGTCGTTCGACGGGTTGCTTTCGTCACTCGGGGATTCTTCGCACTCCTAGGCCCAGTCTCAGGCTGGCTTCCGTCATAACCAGTGCTGCTACTGGGTCCGCCGAGCACTTGCGGCCGTTTACTTCTTGTTAATACCATAATTATTCTCCATTTGGGTTTGGGTGTGGGACCGTTAGTTGCTGAGGGTTAGCAAAGATGTTAGTGGTTAATAGAATGTACCTCCTGTATCGGTAATTATACAGGGTATGGTCAAGTTCGTAGTGACCGCTGTTAGGTTCATGCTTACCCTTAAGCCCCCCCACCACGTCAAGGTGGTCTCCGGGGGGGTTATTATTATTATTATTATTAAACATCATTTAATTTAAAGTGTATTATTTTATTTCCAAAGATTAATTGCCGTATTTTAAACTACTGTAATTTAATAGTATTAAAACAAGTAGTAAAACTCGTTAAAAAACTTTTAACTAAATAATCTGAAATATTTCTAATGTGACAGTAGGATTTTACTTTAGATGATTAACGCCAAGAATAGAAGAACCGACAATCGATGGGGAAGTAAGTGAAATGCAGACCAGTTCTCCATTATACGAAGTGAGGCGGTCGGATAACTCATTTGTACACTTGCGTACATATACGCAAATTAATGTAAAGATGAGTTGAATTTGTAAAGTTGATAAGACCAGAAAATTAACGTTCAGATATAACTGGCATTCTCATTCCTAACACCATTATCATCATCAGTCCTACATTTTATACAGTTCAACTTGAGTCCGATGAAGCTGCCAAAGCTATCTGGCTAACGGCACTAACATCGCAGAGAACAGAGATTGAGAGACAAACTGGCAGGCGGTCATTCCCTGTTGCGACCTACGTAAGTAAATAATATACGTAAATAATAATTAACCCCAGCCGCCAAATTTCATAAACGCACTACGCGGCAATCCTCCCGATACCATCCACACCATCTGGATGCTTGGCGGACCATCACTGTACGTTTCACAAGGAGTTTTCTTCTGCATACGACCTCTCTGTGGAATAGTTTACCATCGGCGATTTTTCCGGGCCGATATGACCTGAGGACGTTCAAGAAAAGAGCTTACTCCTTTCTAAAGGGCCGGGTGTTGCGGATGTTTATGGGTGGCGGTAGTCACATAACATCAGGTGAATCGTATGCTCGTTTGCCCCCTCTTCTATAAAAAAAAATAAGAATACCAATCACTAAAAAATTACGTAATGAACTACCACAGTCGCGTAAGCTGATTCAACAAAGTAAACTAAGTATAAGTCTCTCAAAGATTTCCAACAATTTTATTAATAGAATTTAGCGTTCAAGTGTAGAATTCATTATTCATCCCTCCGTAAGTCGCGTTTGCAACTTTTTATTGCCTGAAGCTCATAACACTATCTTTTTAAAAGGCGTTTGCTGGATTTTTTTATGTTTTATTACTACTAAATCGCTAAAAGTTTTTCAATAATTTTAAGTTTTTACTAAAGCTTTGTTATCAATGTACTTCATCATCATCATCATCATTATGGGCTATGAAACTGCTGATTACAGACCCATCCCCTAGATTGCCCTATAACGGCGATCTTTTACATAATTTATATAGCATTGAGTGACAAATGAGCACACGACATTCACATTTATCCTCAATTAAAGATCAAAATGAAAATACGTTGTCACCCCTGCCCCTGAGCACTAAGATGGAATGCCTCGATTTCAGTAAAAAGGATCTCCGGTTCTCTACACTTACAATACGAAACACAGCAGCCTTACGCTGCTATTTTACACCGGTATTCTGTGACAGCGTGGTCCTGCCCTGGTCGAGCTGATCCATTCGTGCTACAACTATACCACTAGTATAACTGCAGCGTGACTCCACCACCTGTAAAATACCACATATAAATATTTTATATTACGCTATATCTTCGTCAATTTTGAACTGATTTTAATTATTCTTGTTTTGTGAAATAGATATAAATTTAAGGAAACATTTTCACCGCTTAGGGTGTAAAAAGGGGAATTAGTTCAGTAGTCAGTGAAAGTTGTCAGATTAAAATGTATTCTACTAACTAACTAACTATATCTGCTCAAAAAATCAAAGCTTACGCTTTTTAGGGTCCGCAACTAAGTTTTTTTTATTATTTTCAAATGTTATCATGAAGATCCCGATGCTCATGTCCCGTTTCAGTTTGTTACTAAATCCCCGGGATGATATGGGACTGTAGCACCTATAAACCTATTACTTAATTTGGCCTATCCGAAGTTGATTGAATTATCGAAAGACTTGTTGGTATGAACCAGTTATCGTCTATGGTATTATGATTGGTTGCAATAAGACGCTACAATGAGGCCGTTACCATCACAAACCTCACTGACACTCGGGTGGTGGTGTAATGTGGGTTACCATTAAGGGTAACGTAACGTAATATTCGTATGTACTGGTACGTAACGTAATATACGTAGTACTATTATTTATTTTGTGGTACTGGTCACAAACAGATATGTAGTGTAACGCGATGGTCGTCATTAGATGACAACACCAAAAATATTAGTTTTTCAAACCGACAGCAACATTCACAGACAAGAACAATAACGATGAACAAGATATCGATTAATGAGATTAAAATGACTTTCACAGATTCACGAGGCGCTTTAGCTTTTTTTTTAGGCTTATATTAAAACGAGTGTACGGGATTGAGTTCTACCCTCACTTCTATTTATCTCTTTTTATAATATTTTAGCACTATATTTTGAATTTAATATAATGTTCTCCAGACCGAATTTCAGTCACGTCTTGACGGAAATGAGCCATCTGCGCAGGATAGAAATTTAGTGCCTAAGTGTATGTACAAGTGCACTCTCTATTCCCTTAATCTTACCTTCCGATGGTATGGTAATCCGACACGACCGGAGACAGTTCAGGCTCAAGACCAACGGCTTTACGTGCTTTCCGAGGCACGGGGGTGACACACCGCCAACTTCCTGAATCCGGGCTCCTATTGAGAGTTCTTGTCAGAAAAATCCAATAATTGATTTTGACCCGGTTTCGAGATTCGAACCCGGTACCCATGTCATGTGTACGACCACTAGACCAAAAAGGCAGTCTTCTTTTAAATTACACAACTTTATTCGTAATTTGTTTAAAACCATTCTAGCTTAAGACGAAAGCTATGATAAATTCTTGAGATTATACTACGAAAGTAACAAAGTAAAGAACTAATTCTCTACAAAACTCTTGAAATTTCTACTATTTTATTAATCGGATATAAAGTTTAAGAGCCAAATTAATTATTCATAGTCTGGTAAAAGTGTCACCAACTTTATTTCCAGCTCGGAACGGTGCGCCTTTCAAAAGGTTTGAAATATTGTTCCACATTTTAGTGTTTCAACTATTTTTGACAAATTTAAGGGATTGCTTTCGGGTTTTTTTTAATAAATAAAGCATTCTACTCTATCAACGAATATTTTGAAGGTAGAATTAATGGTGTTTAGTACCTACAATTAATGTCCGATTTATTTATTATATTTTTATATTTATGTTATTAAGAATTTTGTAATTGATAATTAATATAATAATAGTTGGAATTAGTTGGAAATGTTATGTTACTAAATATTAATATTGATAATGGCAGATGATGATGATAACTAAATATGTGTATGCCTTTTAAGGTGAAACATAGCGTTACTTATCAAACCTTTTGCACCAAGTTTGTAACTTTATACCCATGTTTTACAAAAAAATTATTTTGATTTTGATTTAAATAATTTGTCTTTATATTAGCAGCATCGACGAATTTGGGCTAAACGGACTTTCACGTAAGTAAAGTTCTGATAAGTTTTACTGCCACGGTTTTTTGAACGATGTCATCCGAAGAGCTCTTGTCTCTGTAAATGTTTGTTCTCTATAAAATTTAATTATTACAGTGATTATATTTTAGTTAAATTTTTATGATGTTAGTAATACAAATAAGATTAATTTATGTAAATAATTTATCAGAAATTTCTATTCCAATTACTATTAAAAATATCTTGTATTTAATTAAAAATTTTAATAACTTGTATTTGCACACCGGAAGGTATGAAGTGCTGTATTTTCGTTGAAATTATTAAGATCTATTGTAACCCATTAATCGCATAGGAATAAATGAATTTTAATTTTAATTTGAAACCCGATTAAGTAGAATCGATTCGAACTCCAAACACAAGCATAATAGTATATTTACTAGTCATTACTATTACTCATAGCGTTACTCGTATTCTTACTGAAGTTAACATGAAGCTATAAAAATAACATTCTTGATGTTTACTGTACGCACTGACCTCTATATATACAAGATATATAGAGGTCAGTGACTGTATGTAAATACCTTTAGACATATAAATAGATTTTCCCTTTTTTTAGCAAACTCAATATCAAATTCAAAAACCAAAGTTATGTATTCGTACGGTTGCACTTTTGCCAATGTAAACTAAGAAGCAATTATAATTTAAAAACATTGTATATATTTTTTATAGGATAAGGTAACAAACGCCAAGCTTTTTAAAGGCTAATTTGGCCATCCCCTCGAAATGACCACGAAATTACACACTATTCGATATATCGACGCCGAGGATTCCGATGCTAGCTGAGCCAGCAAGGGGAGTGCCTTGCAACTGAGGAGATACTACTAGGCTGCACTAAAAGTATCGGGAACGGAATATTTCCACTGTTCCTGTCATATTAAATTTTTTAATTGAAAATACCTTGGTTTTAAAAATCGAATACCATTTATTTATTTAAAAAAAGATTTTCGGTCTTGTCACAAGGTTTTGTCAAACTTGTTTAGTCGTTGAGAAAATGGAATTGACTCGAGAAAATTCAAGAGCGATGATTTATTATGACTTTCGAAGTGGTTTAACACAAAAACAGTGTGCTGACCGGATGATTTCTGCATTTGGTGATGAAGCCCAATCCAAAACCACAATTTATCGCTGGTTTGCTAAATTTCAACGTGGACGTGTCAAGCTCAGTGATGATCCCCGTCAAGGTCGTCCAAAAACTGCAGTCACCCAATAAAAAACGTTGATTCTGTGCGTAAGCTGATTGAGGAAGATCGACATGTGACATACCGCGAAATTCAGGCAATTTTAGACATTGGCATGAGTTAAATAGAAATAATCTTGCATGAACAATTAGGTGTAAAAAAGTTGTTTTCCCGATGGATACCGCATTCGCTCTGTGAAGAGCAAAAGGCGGCTCGCGTTACTTGGTGCGTCAGTACTCTCGAAAGATTTCACGCAGGATCCTCAAATTCTGTATACAACATCGTATTAGGTGACGAATCCTGGATATATGCGTACGAACCCGAAACAAAAAACGAGTCACGAGTTTGGGTGTTCGAAAAAGAGTTAAAGCCAATAAAAATTGCTCGTTCACGGAGTGTTGCAAAAAAAAAATGATGGCCACGTTTGTCTCCAAAACCGGCCATGTTACAACTATTCCTCTTGAGAGACAAAGAACGGTTAATGCAGAATGGTATGCTAGCATTTATTTGCCACAGGTCGTTTCTGAACTCCGTAAAGAGAACTGCAACTGCCGCATCATCCTCCATCACGACAATGCGAGTTCTCACACCGCACACAGAACAAAAGAGTTTTTAGAGTAAGAAAACACAGAATTATTAGACCATTCACCGTACAGCCCCGACCTAAGCCCTAATGATTTCTATACTTTCCCTAAAATAAAGAATAAATTGCGTGGACAGAGATTTTCATCACCTGAAGAAGCTGTGGACGCCTACAAAACGGCCATTTTGGAGTCCCTAACTTCCGAATGGTATGGTTGCTTCAATGATTGGTTCCATCGTATGGAAAAGTATGTGTCAAATTTCGCGGAGAATAATTCGACAAGCAATAAATACATTTTTAAATAGTAATGTTGATTCACTTCCTTGATTCCCGAAATTTTCAGTGCCGCCCCCGTACAAAGGGTTTTTTTAGCGGTAAACGCGCAAACTCTAGACTAGATTTAGTAGTTCCAATCTGAGACTTTGTCAAATACTCATCTTCAAAATTTCATCAAAGACTCGACTTCAGACACAAGTTTCTCCCGGTACTCGGCAACGTTTTCTCGAAAAATTATGATACGGTCGATGTGTAAGTCATCACAAGTGCTGTTGTTTGCATACCAATTAAAGTTACCAGTTATGATGTGATTACCAGTTGATACGCAGAAGAAACAGCGTTGGTGAGAGCACGCAGCCTTCTGGAACACTAGCGTTAATAGAGCATGCACCGTCTACTACGACCTTGATACTCCGATCAGCAAGGAAACTGGTGATTTAATGGCACAATTTCTCGGAAAACTCATAGGAAGGGAACTATGAAAGAAGCGCTTTGTGCAAGACCCGGTCGAAAGCTTTTGCTATGTCCAAACTAACGGTCAATGCGGGAGGCATTGATCGTTAGCTAACGCGCTGCCCCAGATTAAAGACCCAGCTCAATACCATCTCGGAGGAACTGTCGGTTGCAGTCCAGGCCTTCAGAGGCGACGCCTGGGATCGGCGCATCAGCAAGGCTGAAGAGCAAGATGCGTCGCTCTATAAACTGAACCGGGAGTTAACCAGAACCAAACCTCCCGTTTGCCCGCTGATAGATAACACAGGCAAACGCTGCTACGATGCCAAGGGCAGAGCGGATATCCTAGTCGAGCACTTCGAGGAGCAATTTATGCCGAACCCAGCAAGTGCGGAGTTCATGGAGCTTCATGCCAGGAAGGAAAGTCGCGCACAGGAGTTCCTGTCGTCGCCCGCGCCGCCTCTTGCAGGAGAGTGGTTCATCTCCCCCGCTGAATTGCGGAGGACAGTAACCCGCCTGCAACCGAGTAAGGCGTCGGGGCACGACGGGATTACCAACGCTGCACTCCGACAGCTGCCCAATAGAGTCATAGTAGAGCTTGGTCGACTCTACAATGGGATATTGCGGACATCCCACTTATTAATAATTATGAATTTGTGTTGTTTTTTTTTCACTTATTTAATAATTATGAATTTGGGATCAATTTAATTGGGGTGAATTTTACACCATCGGATCAAAACCTCTTTAGTCGTTTATAAAACAATTTATGCCTTTAGAATTAACGCATAACCGATGCTTGATTTAATTTTGGTTTATTTTAAGTAAAGTAACTAACAAAATATACTCGTAGGTACATCAAAGATTATGTTACGTTTTCTGTCTTATAATTAAAACTCAATGTTGGTTTGTACATAGGTCACAAAGGCATAAGTCTAACTCGTACTAATAAATTTGAAAAAAATCAAGGTAACGATAAATTACGCGAACACTACAAATTAAAATAAAACAAGTTTTTACGGATTTTATCGCGTATATTAACTTTTTTATAGTCCCGACGACGAACATCTAAGTCCCCCCTCGTGATCATAGGTGCTGTAAAATGCTCGAAACGTCAGGAATAAAAAGAAGTTTATATACGCGACAAAATCCGTAAAAACTAGTTTTATTTAAAAGGTAAATTAGTTCTGTACAACATAGTAAATAATTAATTATACGCATTCTTTTTGGCAGTGGAACGCTAAATAGGCTGATCTTCAGATTTTTTTATAGAATGAGGGTGACAAACGAGCACACAGTGATGCCATGGCCCATAGACATTTACATTTATCCTTAATTAAGAATCAAAACGCAGATGCGTTGTCACCCCTGAGGGCTAAGAGGGAATGCCTCATTTTCAGTAAAAAGGGGTCTCCAGATCTCTACACTCACCATACGAAACACAGCAGTATTAAGCTGCTATTTTACGCTGGTATTCTGTTAGAGCGTGGTTCTTCACCGGTCGAACTGACCCATTCGTGCTACAACCATAATATAGCTGCAGCGTGACTCTTCCACGTAGAAAAACACCACGTAGATTGTCGATCGCTGTATCAGATATCTTCACACTTTTAGCGCTAGTCCCCGTCGCCGGTCTGGGTATTAAATTGGTCAAGTGCACGATTCGAATTCAGCCTCTCAAAGAAAAACCTCTGGCAAATAGATGAGGGAGGGAGAGCAAGCGAGAGAGAGATAGAGATAGAGAGAGAGAGAGAGAAGGAAAGAGAGAGAGAGAAGACGAGGTTATTATATAAAATGTTTTTCTGAATTTTATACGGAATACTTAAAAAGGTGTAAAACATAAAATCTGATAGATAGATAACTTTTTATTTCATTTAAACATAAAGTTGTTACAATATCAGATAACTTATGAACTACAAACGATGATCATATCGCTTTAAGCGATTTCTTCCTCAAAAACCGAACATAAAAGGAGATTGTAATTTATATTTTGACGCAACGTGCAATATAAAATAAGCTGAATAAAAGAAAAAAACGAATTATTAAATAACATTTAAATATATAGATAAATGATAAGATACGTGCAGTAATAAACACAAGTAGAAAAACATTACCAATCTTATTATGGAAATGAAATTATAGGCTTTCGATAACGGGTCGGTATTTGTCACAGCCGTCGATCGTGACGTACCAGCTCAGGATTATCTTGGCTGGAGGAATTCCAATAATATTTCACTAGCCACCCTTTGAAGCTCATCGTGGTTCAAGTCATAAGCGTTTTTAAACCGGTCACAAATGTACAAATATATTTTGATAAATTATAAAAACTAGACTTATTTTAAGAAGCATACGCTTTTGCAGTTACGGGAACGTAATATATCTAATTTATAGAGATTTTTTCAAGTCACCTGTTGGTAGTGGACCTTTATGTTACTTGCAAAGCATGTCGTAAAAGACGACTAATAGGAATTTGTGTTTTTGACTGTGTAAACGATTAGATAGCCTATCAAATTTTTCGCATTTTTTCGACCAAACATGGTGCGACAAATCCGCTGCTCTTTGGACTGTGCCTAATTCCTCAGGGGTTAGAGTTTTTTTTGATTATGAATATAACATATGATATAGGTACGCCGCGGGTCAGTTTACATGCAACTTTAGAAAAAGGAGGAGGTTCACATTTCGATTGTTTTGTGTGTACATTGGAACTTTTTTCTAGAGAAACCGATTTAGATGACTTTTTTCGTTCTTCTTTTTTTGAAAGCAGGTGCTTCTCATGTGGTCCTATACAAATTTGATAATAATCTGTACAGTAGTTTTTGAGTTAACCTTAATAATTCCTATTTAATTGACTTCGACATTGATGATGTTCTCATTTTATTTATATTTAAGTCGATAATACAAAATTTTTAATTTTACAACTTGTTAACTTGCCGCATAATGTATCGAAATTCTCGTTTAGTTTAGTTTAGTTTACGTTTGTTCTACTTAGAACACACGCTACATCTGTGTGTTCTATCACTTGGGCCCGTGCTTTTGGGTGCCTGTATCGGACATCCCATTAATTTAGCAACTGCCGCCTACCAAATTCTAGATTAGGGATTAGCTTTAGAGTTGAGTTCCAAATAAAGCGACACAGCCGCGGCGTTATCAGCGTCAGTAACACTTTGATAACGTATATATAATGTGTGCGACTTTAAGGGTAGGTGTATATTCTTACATAGGTGTAGGCTAGTCTTTAAGCTTGAAGAGGGCAAGTACAATTACTAGTTGATATTCAGTTCATCCTTCTCAAAGGTGACAACACATTTATCTTTCATTATTTGAAGTTGATTGCTGGTTTTCAAGGACCGCAGCAGCCACTTACTTGAGCAGGTGGACTAGGACATTTACCGTTACCGTTACAGCCCATTAAAGCCCACTGCTGAACATATGCCTACCCCATAGATAGCCTCATAGGGGGATATCTACCATAGTTGACACGCTTGACAACCTGGTGAGTAATCACAGTTTTTTAATATTAGTCGTTATTAGGAAAACGCTGCTGTATATTTCCCGATTTGTTTCCCCTCTGTCGCCTCATTCGACACCCACGGTGTGATACAGGGTAGAGTATATTCTTACCAAGTTACTCCACAGTAAAGAGTAACATAAGATCACTAAACATTCAAAAGCTATTACATTTACGTTAGTATATTTTTATGTTAGTTAACAAGTTCCCAGCGGCACTGATTTATCTGTACTTTCCATTACTCCGTTACGAGACGTTTGAAACCTCGTTCTGGACCAGAGGTTGTAGCGGCACGAGGCTTAGTAAACCCCACCGCCCACATGAGACAAAAATCCTTTTTTGGCGCCAAATAAGGTGATTTGTACGGTTTTGTCGCGATTATTATTATCAATGAGTTGATTAACCTAAATCTGCCGCCGCCTGTGGGCGGATTATTTAGTTTGGATTCTATAGGTGTAGCGATTTATTGGAGCATTTCTATACCTAAGTATGGGATCGTTGCGGCCGGTGTGTGCTTTGCTTTTGTCAGTTGAATTTATTTGTTATATTCCTACATAATTATTTCGCTTAGACTGAGTATAATTTGTAAATATTGATTGGAAACTTACATGTTTTTCAAATATCGGTAATTTAGAATTAGATTTACCACCAAATTCCTCTAATTTTATTAATTAACTTTCTTCGGCAGCATTTCGACATCTTATTATATCGTCGCGGGCGCAGCTTTCAACATTTTGCACAACACTAACCGCGTAAAGCTAGCGTAGGGTGCGGTACGAGGTGTGCGAGGGTACGAGGTGTTCGCAACCTCGTAACGCACTGTAATAAACGTTTATTTGTTCAGTGCGGTACGAGGCCTAAAAAAATCCGGTATTAAGGTAGGTATACCAAAAAACTCAGCATCAATAGCACATCTCAAATATATAGTTATCTCTTTCCTAGACTGAACCAGACGGAAGTTATGCCTCTCGCACGACAGAGAAGTTTAGGTTTTTCCTTACCGCTATAAAGACGAGACACGGACGAGGTGTTTCAAGCCTCGTTTCGCAGTCATCGTGATAAAGAACTCGTATAAAAAGTGATAATTCAGCGTTGATTGTCTACATTCTATTCTAAGACCCTTATAAAATGTACTCCAGATCAAATTTCGGTCCCGGCGTACAGGAATATGATGTCAGAGGGTATGTGGAAGCATAGTTACACTTTCTATTCCCTCACGCTTAGCCCGATGGCACCGCAATCCGATACGACCGAAGAGAGATCAGGCGCAGGAACAACGACATGACGTGCTATCCAGGGTGCGGGGGTGAAACACCGCAACCTTCCTAACTCCGGGCTGCTCCTGAAAACTTGACGGGAATACCCAGTAACTGATTTTCTGAATAATGTGATCAGCGATCAAGTTTACGAGCACTATACCGACGAACAGTAAAGACTCTTATAGATTCGTATCTACAACTTAGTGACAAATGATCAGTGTCTCTTAGTTAAGTTTTAGTTTACAAAGAGGCAACATTCATAAGTTGTTTGTAGTTCAGTCTACATTGTCAGGCGATTATAACTAATAGTCTTAACGCTTACCCTCCAAAAAAATGATATTTAATAGGTATTGTCTGTAGCCATTCTTTTTCTCTTTTACTCAAACTAATTGATTTCTGTGTATTGTTCGTTTAGAATCTTTATAAGCATTTTCTAAATAGCAGAATAGAATGGACATTTACATTAAAACTCCTTCTTTTTTCTATAGAAGTTAACGAAAAAGATAAACTTTAAAAGCTTTCGTACGAGTAAAATTAGTAAGGAGTTGCTAGCCTTCTTCCTCTTCTATTGCATTGTTAGTCTTTTGTCTATTAACAGGCAACATTCGGAAAATGATTAAGTGGTAAAACAAAAAATGTACCTTTGAGTCCAATATAAATAAAATGAGAATGTAGTCAGATAAAGTCAGAGTCAATTAAATAGGCATTATTAAAGACGACTCAAAAACTACTGGTTGTATCTTGGCCAGATGTATATGGGACTACATGAGAAGTATGTACTTTCAAATTAAAAAAGAATCATCAAAATTTGTTCACCTAGAAAAAAGTTCTGAGGTAACAAACAAAAAATAGCAGTCGAATTGAGTACCTGCTGTTTTTTTTTTTGAAGTCGGCTAAAAACGTAATGGAAGAATAAGAGAAGTCTAAGTTGTCCTTATCTGTTTTGGCCTTCATTCAGGCTACACATCTTCACCATATTTTATACATTCAATTTCAAAAGAGTTAATTATAAGGTCCGGTTAATTTCATTATTTGGAATTTATTAAGGTTTGTGGTAATGTTATGAAAGGTTAATTAATTTAATTATTTGGAATATATAGTCTAGGCTATTTGAACTCCCGCAGATCATTAAAATATAATATTAAACAAAGTAAAATTCAAAATATTTTTTGCAATGCTATAACTTTAAGTTAAAACCATTTATTTGTGACCCAAAACCCTCACCGGATTATCGGGACGTATTAAACTCCATTTTCAACAATTTCAACTAAATGGAATGAGTTGTGAGTTTCGATACGATCGTCTTCTGTCCATTACAAAATATCAACGAAAACGTTTACGATAATGGAGAAAAGATTAGGATTAAATAAGGTTAACAAAAACGTTAACAAAAAACGGATAACGTGGACAAAGAAAGGTAACTGTTAAGTAATAACAGTTAATTGGATACGAGGGCGGCACTGAAAATTTCGGGAATCAAGGAAGTGACACAACATTACCTACTATTTAAAAATGTATTTATTGCTATTCGAAGTATTCTCCGCGAAATTTGACACATTTTTCCATACGATGGAACCAATCATTGAAGCAACCACTCCATTCGGAAATTGGGGTCTCCAAAATGGCCGTTTTGTAGGCGTCCACAGCTTCTTCAGGTGATGAAAATCTCTGTTCACGCAATTTATTCTTAATTTTAGGGAAAGTATAGAAATAATTAGGGCTTACGTCGGGGCTGTACGGCGGATGGTCTAATAATTCTATGTTTTCTTGCTCTAAAAACTCTTTTATTCTGTGTGCGGTGTGAGAACTCGCATTGTCGTGATGAAAGATGATGCGGCGGTTGCAGTTCTCTTTACGGAGTTCAGAATCGTCTTGTGACAAATAACTTTGCCAGTGTTGCCAGCACTTTAGAAAGGAGTAAGCTCTTTTCTTGAAGGTCCCCAGGTCGTATCGGTCCGGAAAAATCGCCGGTGGTAAACTATTCCACAGAGAGGTTGTACGCGGAAGAAAACTCCTTTTGAAACGTACAGTGGTGGACCGCCAAGCATCCAGATGGTGTGGATGGTATCGGGACGTTTGCCGCATAGTGTGTTCACGAAATTTGGCGGCTGGGATTAATCCGAACAATTCCTCAGAGCAATCTCCATGGTATATGCGAAAGAAAATGCAAAGAAATGCAACATCTCTTCGCAGTGCCAGTAAATCGAGCCGTTCGGAAAGCACTCGGTCGTCGACGATTCGAGCCGCTCTGCACTGGATGCGGTCAACAAGTGGAAGGAGCTGGTAATGGGGAGCCCCACTAAGGAGCCCCAGCCCAGAGATGGGAACAGTATTCCATGTGCGGCCAAACCTGCGCCTTGTAAAGTTGCAGGCGGTGTGCTGGCATGAAATACTGTCCCGCTCTGCTGAGCACGCTAAGCTTTTTTGAGGCCAATTTGGCCTTCTCTTCCAAGTGACCACGAAACTGCACGTCACTCGATATGTCGACGCCGAGGATTCCGTTACTGGCTGAGGCAACAAGGGGAGTGCCTTGAAACTGAGGAGATACGACAATGATTCATACGACTATGGGAATTTCCAAGGTATGATCAGTAGTTTTTGAGTTATCCTATTTAATTGACTTCGACCACATCAATGGCCTTCTCATATTTTAACCTGTTTTGCAAACAGTAATATTTTTCGTAATTTTTTAACGAGTTCTAAAGTTTTATTCTGAACAAAAACAGTTACCACGTGTTAACCGTTTAATTTTATATAAAATGAATAGGTCACCATTCGAACAGATACGTTTTTTAAATTTCAATAAAAATCACCTTAATCTGAAAGAACGAAGGAATTTAAAGTGGAAATTGGCTGCTTTATGCGAAGTTAAACTACAATCATTTCTAAATAGAACCCAATAGAATCCAAATAGATAGAATCGTTCCAAATAGAATCGTTTCCAAAAGATTATAAACAATACTATTTGAAAGTCACTTTTTTCATTTACCACTGGTTCGCAAAAAAACCTCTTTAAAAAAATATAAGTAAATGTATCATGCATGCTTTCAGTAGTACAAAACCGCGTTCATTTACTCACATTTACTAATCCATATATTTTATAATCGTTTGTAAGGAGTAAACTTCAGTCGGGCGCCGGAGCTGACAAACTCACTTTTTATTTTTTGTTTTTCTGAAAAATTCTTTTTTAGTGCTATTTATAAGAATTATGCAAACAATATTCTGAAAAAATATTATAATTAGTCTCGTTACTATTAAGATTATATGAGAGATAAATGAAAATATTCTACTTTAAAATTCTCTCCTCCGTCATTATGTGCATCAATCTATTATAGAATTATAGCAATAGTAAAAAAATACCATAGCAGCTTAAAATTAAGGCATACAAAATCAATAGGAGAGTACTCCTATTTTAGAGTTTTTCAAATAAATCAAAGATAAAAAAATTTAAGACAAATTTTACAAAATATGTAATAATTCTGTAAACGCGCTATCCATACGTCAAAGTACGTACTTTGAAGTACTACATCGAGTACAGAAAGTAGTAGGTATGGCGGAATTGCATTTGAAGTAAATTATCTTAATTTATTTCTCGTATAATCTTATCCATATAATACCAAGTCGGTTAATTTATTCAGTTCCTAATTAAGGGTCCTTCTGTTTTAAGTTATTACGTAATTAGCTAACCTAACAACCTTTCATAGTGACCATATCAATGTTAAAAGTCTTTTATGTTTTAAATATATAGATTGACTTGGCCATCGCATGAAACCACAATGTATCTCACAAGTAATACGTATTATATTAAATTAGATTCCTTAATGCGATTGCCAAGTCAATCTATATATTTAAAACATAAAAGACTATTAAAACTGATATGGTCACTATAAAATGTTGTTAGGTTAGCTAATTACGAAAAACAGAAAGACCCTTAAGTAGGAACTGAATAAATTAACCGACTTGGTATTATATGGATCTCACAACTTTTACGGTAGAAGAACTGAGTTGCGAGACTTGGTTTTTTTTACAAGTTATGTTTTTAATGGTATCTCATTTCTTTTTGTATATAAGATAGTCCTAATTCTTTACCTTTCCGGTACCGTCTACTTCTTGAGTACCAACAACGTACCTATGTACACCTGTGATACATATACAAGTACACAGATTCATTCACTGCAAATGTAACTTTGTAATTCTATATATTTATATGGGATTACAAACTTATTTATGCAGTTAGAGTATCTAAAAAACTGGACAGAAATTAACAAATGTTTTAGTTTTTCCTTGATTTATACACTAAGCACTAATTATATTCTAAATTTGAAGCTTCTATGTCTGCTAGAAGTGCCTTAGAGTTTTGATGATCGGTCAGTCAGTGAGTGACAAAATTAAGAAATTTTGACTGGTTACAATTCTTAAAATACTGGTTCAAATTGAATGAAATAAAAATATACCATGTATATACAATGCTTACTCGGTTACTGAAAATTCAGGCTTCTAGCTTTATTGACCATAAGGGGTCGAAAATGGCCTGAATTGCTTCGAGAAAAGATGGTAAGGCCGTGCCGCTTTTTTGCTCGACTTGGCGGGGGCACTGCCGTGCCCCCAGATTCTTGTAATTTAGTTACGAGAGTAATTATAATAATTTTGTAAAGTATGAAGGGAAGATTACAATTCATTATTGCACACGTTTCAGCAGTACGCACATAAAATATGGTACTTTACAATAGCGTAGCGTAGCGAAACAATAGCGTATCCTATTCCAACAATACTAAACTTTATGCGTACTTGATACTTTACGGACTAGGTGCACCTAGTACGAAGTTTACCTAGTACGACTCACCTCCAATATATATATATATATATATCTACTATATAAAAATAAGTCGGGTTTTCCTTCCTGACGCTATAACTCCAGAACGCACGAACCGATTTCCACGGTTTTGCATTCGTTGGAAAGGTCTCGGGCTCCGTGAGGTTTATAGCAAAGAAAATTCAGGAAAAATTTCAACAGAAAAGCGGGAAAATTTTTTTTCACATACAGCGCCATCTCTGATACATAGCATGTACTACAAACCAATATTTTAAGTAGATGGCGCCGGTGCGTGATACGTTGTTTGACAGCTACTCATTGTTCTCTGCTTAGTTAATTTCATGTGACAAACGGGTATTCTGTTCACTGTGAAATTGTGAAAAAAAAAGTAAAAAAAATAAGTTATTCGTTTCCTAACATTACAATTGGAAACCATCAAATCAATCACGTATATTGTGCAAATTTTTATTCAATTTCAACAGCAGGCATTTGTCTTTAAAGTGGTAAGTTGAACTGTGTAAATTATGTGGATCATGCATTTGAGGTTAAATTCACCATTCTGGCCATAGTCCAAAATGCCTAGAGGACGACGTGCGAACATCGGCCGCCGCACAAGACATGCAAACCAGAAACAAGTGTATTCACAGAACTTAAGCAAAGAAAGACAAAATATAATAAGAGAAAATGCCCGATTGAGACAACGCGTGAGCACACGAGGATCATTGGCATCATACAATCGCTTGGCATTCCAATATGATCCCACTGCGAACTACAGTGATGATGAAAATTTAGATATTGGACCCATATGCCGATATTGCATTGCGTTAAAGTTCAAAAGAGAAACGGCTGGATTGTGCTGCGCAAGTGGAAAAGTCAAACTGGATCCATTACTTACACCACCACAGCCACTAAAACCATTGTTCGATGGAAGTGATCCCGATTCCAGCCATTTTCTTCAACACGTCCTTCAATACAATAACTGCTTTCGCATGACTTCTTTTGGAGCTAATATCATTCGAGAAGGCGGCTTCATGCCGACTTGCAAGGTAAAAGATACAACACACATAACCAATCACTCACACCAACACAATGAATTGCAACACATAACAACTACATATACACCACACACTACACCATTACACGATCAGAAGTTACACCGTATTCTTCAACAAATGATTGTTTGCAATTACAGGTACAAGGACAAATATATCATTTGCATGGTTCAATGGTGCCAACACCAGATGAACCGCATCAATTTCTGCAAATATATTTCATTTCGTCGATGGTGGATCAGCTAAATGTATATACAGGGAACACAACAGTTAAAGAGACGAATTATTGAACAGTTGCAAGCATTTTTTCACGCTAATAATGCTGTGGTTAATATGTTCAAAACAGCATTGGAACGAATGCCATCGGATACGCACAAATTTGTCATAAGAGCGGATTGTACCCCAACAGGTGAACATGTGCGAATGTTGAATCTTTCAATGCACCCACCGTTAATGATGTTGCTGCAATTATTGTTGGCGATCCAACTAAATCGCGAGACATTGTCGTTCAGCGAAGAAGCAATATCATGCATCGTGTAAACGAGACACATCGTTTGTACGATGCGTACAGTCGACCCTTATTACTACGACTATTATTGCTATTATTGGTTTCCATTAACAATTCATTTAATTTTGCATTTTCAGGCGTATCAACTAATAAAAATCTAAGCGCAATGAATTACTATGCGTATCGTATGATGATTCGTACACATGAGGAGAATATCATTCTGAAGTGCCGTCGGCTATTCCAGCAATTCTCTGTCGACATGTATGTCAAAGTCGAGACCGAACGCTTAGCGTTCATCCGATTCAATCAGGCAAAGCTAAGATCTGAGGACTATATACACTTGCGTGATGCTATTCATTCAGATGGTGATGTTCAGAATACTGGACGTCTGACGATTCTCCCATCATCTCACATCGGAAGCCCACGCCACATGCACGAATACGCTCAAGACGCTATGACGTACGCGCGAAATTATGGAACTCCGGATTTATTTATTACGTTCACATGCAATCCGAAGTGGACGGAAATTGAACGTGAGTTGGAACCGGGCCAAAAAACCGCAAGATCGCCATGACATAATCGCCAGAGTATTTCAGCAAAAACTCAAGGTTATGATGGATGTGCTTACTAAGTATCGAGTTTTTGGTGACACACGTTGTTATATGTACTCGGTGGAATGGCAGAAGCGTGGACTACCGCATGCTCATATCCTAATTTGGTTGCTGCACAAATTACATTCAAATGAAGTGGATGACATCATATCAACTGAAATTCCTGATCCAGTCACTGATTCCCATCTACACGACATTGTGACGACACAGATGGTGCATGGACCGTGCGGTGCATTAAATCCATTATCGCCTTGCATGGCTGATGGAAAGTGCACAAAACGATATCCGCGACCGTTAGTTGCTGAAACAGTCACATGGAACGATGGATATCCAGTTTATAGTCGGCGTTCAAAAGAGGATAATGGTCGAACTATCAAAGTTAAAGTTCAAAATCAAGAGATTGAGATCGGAAATGAATTCATTGTACCATATTGCCCGCTGCTATCACGAATTGTCGAAACACATGCAAACGTTGAGAGTTGTCATTCGGCCAAATCAATCAAATATTTGTGCAAGTACGCCACAAAAGGCAGCGACATGGCTGTGTTTGGTATTGCGTCGGAAAATGCTAATGAGGAAATCAGCAACTTCCAAATGGGCAGATACGTCAGTACTAATGAAGCACTGTGGCGATTTTTGTCATTTCAAATTCATGAAAGATATACCACAGTTTTTTAGTTTAGTAGTAGTTTTAGTGCATTTGAAAAATGGCCAAAGAGTTTACTTCACTGAGGCTAATGCGGCACAACGAGCTGAGAGACCACCATCGACAACATTGACTAGCTTCTTTGCAATGTGTGAAGCAGATCCATTCGCAGCGACGCTGATGTACGTTGAAATGCCCAAGTATTACACTTGGAATCAATCAACAAAGAAATTCCAACGTCGCAAACAAGGAACCCCAGTTTCAGATTAGCCACAGGTGTTTTCCACTGATGCACTAGGTCGCATGTATACTGTTCATCCTAGAAATGATGAATGTTTTTATTTGCGACTGCTGTTGGTAAATGTACGTGGACCAAAATCATTTGCGCATTTGAAAACTGTGAATGGCCACCAATGCCAAACATATCGAGAAGCATGTCAACTATTGGGTTTGCTGGAGAACTATTCTCATTGGGATTTAACACTTGCGGATTCAGTTGTTTTATCAAATGCGTACCAAATACGAACGCTGTTCGCAATTATCATTACCACATGTTTTCCTTCACAACCAATTCAGTTACGGAACAAATACAAAGACGACATATGTGAAGATATCTTGCATCGCTTGCGCATTCAAACGAATAATCCTGACATCCAAATAACCGATGAAATCTATAGTGAAGGATTGATTCTGATTGAGGATCTATGCTTGACTATTGCAAACAAGCTACTGATTGAAGTGGGACTAATCGCGCCAAATCGATCGATGCACGATGCATTCAACCAAGAATTAAATCGAGAGCTGCAATACAATGTTGATACATTGCAGGAATTCGTTCGAAATAATGTGCCGTTGCTAAATGAACAGCAAAAACAAGTATACGAAACATTAATGCAAGCGGTGGACAATAATACTGGTGGTCTATTCTTCCTGGACGCACCTGGAGGAACAGGGAAAACATTTGTCATTTCAATGATTTTGGCCACTATTCGATCAAGATGTGACATAGCTTTGGCGTTAGCATCATCTGGAATTGCGGCGACTCTTCTAGATGGCGGTCATACTGCACATTCTGCGCTTAAGTTGCCACTCACTTTAAACACAATTGATACTCCAACATGCAATATTTCCCGATCCAGTGCAATGGGAAAATTGTTGATGCAATTCAAGCTCATTGTTTGGGATGAGTGCACAATGACACATAAGAAATCACTTGAAGCACTTAACTTCACACTGAAGGATCTTCGGCGAAATAACAACATCTTTGGCGGCTTGATGATATTGTTTGCAGGTGATTTCAGGCAGACGTTGCCAGTAATTCCCCGTGGAACGCATGCAGATGAATTGAATGCTTGCCTGAAGTCATCACCTTTATGGAATAATGTAAAAACATTATCGCTAACCACTAATGAGAGTTCAACTTCAAAATGTTCAAAGTGCTGCACAATTTTCCAAACAATTGTTAGCTGTTGGAAATGGAAAAGTCCCAGTTGATGCGACATCGGGATTAATTACTCTTACCAACGACTTTTGCCGATTTGTAGACTCTCAATTAGCTCTTATTGAAATGTTTTCCCAAACATTAGTGAGAATTATCAGAATTATGCTTGGTTAAGTCAACGAGCAATTCTTGCCGCAAAGAATATTGATGTACACGCACTGAATTTCAGCATTCAATCAAAAATTGCTGGCGATTTAGTGACATACAAATCCGTTGATTCCATAACAAATCCCGATGATGTAGTAAATTACCCAACGGAGTTTTTGAACTCTCTGGAGTTACCTGGATTTCCACCACATAACTTGAAACTCAAAGTTGGTACAGTTATTATGATATTGCGTAATTTGAATCCACCGCGACTTTGCAACGGTACTCGACTTTCGGTAAAAAGACTTATGCCGAATTTGATTAAGGCAACCATTATTAACGGAAAGTACGCAGGTGAAAATGTATGTATTCCTCGAATACCAATGATTTTGACTGATCTTCCGTTTGACTTCAAACGATTGCAATTTCCAGTTCGCCTGGCGTTCGCAATGACAATTAACAAGTTACAAGGCCAATCGCTTAGTGTTTGCGGCATAAATTTAGAAAATCGTTGTTTTTCACATGGGCAGTTATACGTTGCGTGTTCACGAGTTGGGAAACCATCCGCTTTGTTTGTGTTAACGTCATACCAAAAAACAAAAAATGTGGTTTCCTAAAGAGCACTTCAATGAAACGGATAATTTGCGGACACGTATAACGCTTCGATTCAGTATTTACTTTGGATTCACTTTCATTTACTTAGAGAAGTTCAACTAAATAACATTTCATTTTTGTAATCGAAAAAATTCATTACTGTTGTGAAATGAAATAAAATTTTTCCTTTTCAAATATAAAACACAAAAAATTTTTCTTCTTCTTTTAATCACCAAACGAAATGTTACATAAAACGAAGCCATCTGGTGGCGAAACGGAGTTCGCCGGGTTTGCTAGTATATATATATATATACATATATATATATATATATATATATATATATATATATATATATATATATATATATATATATATATATATATAGATATATATACAGATCATTGAAATCCATAACAAAACTTTGATATACAATGCGATTCAAATAAAAATAGGAATGTCAATGAGCCCGAATGACCTCGGCATGTATGAAATAGCCAGTGCCAGGTCAGTTCTAGTCTTATTTGAATCGCATATTGTACCAAAAATAAACAGTCCGCTAACGTACATTAAGATTCACTAGTTTACTTCTAAGATCACACCTCTCAATTTTGTAAAGAATTAGGAGAGAGGGATAGAGAGTGGCGGAATAAGGGAGAGGGGAGTGTCCCCTACACCCCGGCACACTCCCATAAAAAGGTGCACCGTTCTTGAGAAAAATTAAAAAGAAAATCCCATTGACTAAGCCTTAAAATTATAACATTCATCTCTTTCCGGCAGGAGGGAGAGAGGGAGGCGGGATAGCGAGGGTGTCCCCTATCAGGACTTAAGAGGATAGAGTAAGTCAGCTCAAATTCTAATTTCGTCCCCACTTGCCCGCGCGTCGTATGCTATGTATCGACATGTTTGTAATCACTAATACTGTAAGTAGAAAGGTCGTTAGACACTTATTTCATTAGGTTTATCATATTTATGCCTGTTTCTTAACGCCAAGCCAGCCGCTTCTTATTTTCATCACGGTTATTTCCCATTTTCATTTTACGTCGTACTGTTGCGTAATGTATATTCTGATCGTAAGCGACACAACCTCCCCGTCCAAAGGCCGAGGCGAAGTGACCGTGCTGCAGGAATCACGCTTCAAAAGGCCAATAGTTTAGGTAATTTCTTTTTATAGTAAAAATAATGGTATTTAAAAAAAAGTAAATAACATAAGCACTGCTTTATAGTTAGTTCAGTTATTATGCAAAGTTTCATGATCTTATTTAAAGAATTTTATGAATAACAGCGGTTTATTGTTTATTTTGGAGGTAACTTTGGATTTTTTTTCTATCGAGAAAATTTTACGAAATCGTGTTTTCGTCTTACATAATCCTTAACATTAATCCTCAACTTTACCATATATTTATTTCAAAATTAATGCTGCAATATTTTCGGCATAACGAAGGATCTTGCTAAGCCATTTGACATTATATTTCCCCTTAAGGATTTCTGAGTGCACATGTATTTCAAGGCGGTAAAGAAAATAACCACGAAGGCTGTGGCGGGAGAGAAGCACAGCGCAGCTCATAAGGTTAAATGCAATAAAGTGTCATCTATCTATACATCTATAACTCATTTCCGCGCATTATAAACAAACAAAACATATTAACAATTACTTGCTCATGGATTATTTTTCTCGTTATTTTCAGAAAGTATTTTTCTACATTATTTTTGGGCATACTTGTTTTACATAAGCAAATCAGAGCATTTACATCTTTTGAATTTATAAATTAGTGTATATAATCTAAAAAAAATGCAATGTATTTGTGTAGCTTATGACATTCAAGAAGGCATTAAGAATATAGCATAGTTTTGGGTTAGGTAATATTTTTTCTTTCGTAACAGAATTGTGCGCAAAACATCCCCACAGTATGCTGATGCATCGCATTTCGGAGTTTTTGGGAGATTTTGACGACAACGTAAGCCAACTGAGCGTCGTTTTATACAATATCTAGAGTTTTAAGGCACCTAAGCTGACAAAATAACTTAATAAGGTTTATACGAACATCTAGCAATTGTTTCATCGTTTCCAATACTATTTGAAATGAACAGATTTAATACACAAATTCGCATCAATTTTACGTATCAAGATAAACTTCAAACTATTATTTAAACGAGAAAAAAAGGTACAGCAATCCGTCGACGGTCTAAATTTTTAGTACTTACATTTTTTTCTATAAATTTTCTATTATAATGGACTCATCGTTGGAAGTTTACTAGTGTCAAATAATTGCAAATTATCTTATAAAATAGTTTGTTAAGAAACCTCTTCACAATATGTAAACGCTGCTTAACAAATACTGAAACCGCAGCCTTCGAGCGAGCCTTATAAACTATGGAATATCAACATATTGTGAACATTGTTTTGAAATTAATACCACAGGTGCCTTATGTATTTAGATTTAGTATAAGTTACATGTTACTTTAATTATCCTTTATTATTTATAATATTACTAAGCTAATTTTTATTATAACATTGACGTCACTATAAAGCAATTAAACAAGTTTGAGTGTCTGCAGAATTCCCTTGCGTTTCTTATTTATTTCACGCAAATATGACCACGTATCCTTATTTCGAAATCAACTCAAGCGGCTCCCAACCCCAGGTTACCCAGAGGGGTAGGGACCCAGAGGGGCAGGCAGAGACTACGGATATCCATTAGACACGATCATGACATAAGTGTCTCGCCTTCCTTCCTACGCATAATTGCTCGGCTTATGTTTAAAAATATATTTCTTGAAAACAGTCAAATCCCACATTTATTTATATATAACTAACTAAATAACACTAATAGACGATATCTTTTCTAGATCAACGATCCAGATTAAGGTTCATTGTCATCTCTAAGGACCAAAATGGAATTATTCGATGCCAGTAATTGGATCCCATCCCAATTGTTCTTGTCAAACCAATTTCGTGTATTCAGCGTTGACACATCTTAAAGACTTTCGCATAATTATGATTTAATTAAGTGTTTTAAACTTATAAGTATTAAAACGTTTATATACGGTGAGTACGTAACCCTTAAACTTTGACAGCTCCATAATGAGAGAGAAGAGAGTATATTCTTTACGAGGTAGAGCCATGCTGCAGCTATATTAATTGCATATTTGTAGTACGAATGGGTCGGCTCGACCGGTGAAGGACCACGCTCTCACAGAATACCAGCGTCAAATAGCAGCTTAATGCTGCTGTGTTACGTATGGTGAGTGTAGAGACCCGGAGGCCTTTTTTACTGGAAATGAGGCATTCCATCTTAGTCCTCAAGGCTGAAAACGCATCTTCATTTTGATTCGCAAACGAGGATAGATTCAGATGTCTATGGGCCACAGCAACCACTTACCATCAGATGGACTGTGTGCTCGCTTGTCACCCTTTTCTTATAAAAAAAATCTACCATGTTCTCTCCTAATGATTTATCCTGTGTTTTTCTTTTCCTTTCATAGACTTTTACTTATTTAGTTACATAATTCACTTGAATAATTTTTCAAGGTATTGACTTAATGTTACACCTACTCCAAATTAATCCAAAATTAAGTTGCATGACGCAATCTGAGAGTAGACAAAACATGTGTATTTTTGTGACCTATATGTGTGTTGTACGTTTTTTTTTAAAATAGAATGAGGGTGACAAACGAACATACGGTCCACCTGATGGTAAGTGGTTACTGTGGCCCATAGATATCTGCATCTATCCTCGTTTGCGAATCAAAATGAAGATGCGTTTTCACCTCTGTAGACTGATATGGAATTCCTCATTTCCAGTAAAAAAAGGTAGTAAATATAAATGCTTAGGGGCTAAGCGGTCGACGTATTGCGTACGCAAGCAATCCGGGATTGATCTTCGCCGGAAACAGTGATATTGTTAAATGCAATATTAAGTGCTGATTTACCAGGTGCTCGGCGATGTAGGAAGATATCGTACGGAAACCAGCATGACTAAGAAATTAAAAAAAAAAAACAATTCGCAGTCCGCCAAGAACACTGCCAACACAAAATGAAGCAGCGCGGCAGAGACTTCCTTGCTTCAAAAAACCCTTTTGTTTACTGTTATAAGACAGTGCTTCTCTTCTATTCCATCTGACGGTAAGTGTTACTCCATTGAAGATGGTAAGGCTTAAGTTACACAAGTGGAAAAATTTAAAATTAAAAAATGCTTTTGTAGAAATAAAATTAGTAAGGAGTTCTTAGTCTTCTTTCTCTTCTATTGCATTGTCAGTCTTTTGTTTATTGACAGGCTATAGTCAGTAAATTACCAAGTGGTAAAACATTGAAGTAATATGTGCTTAAGTACATAATCGCTCAATGTGGTAAAATTAAAAATTTGTACAACCGACTTCAATATAAATACAATGAGAATATCATCGATGTAGTGCGAGTTAAGATACGCGTTATTGAGGACAACTCAAAAACTACTGGTTGTATCTTGATCAAATTTATATGGAACTACCTAAGAACCATCAGCTCTGAAATAAAAAAGAATCATCGAAACCTGTTCACCTAGAAAAAAGTTCTGAGTATACATTACACATAAAAAATACGGTCAAATTGAGTTCCTGCTCCTTTTTTTGAAGATGGTTAAAACGTAATGGAAGAATGAGATATGGACGTTGAACATCTCAGTTCCGCCCGTGACCATGAGTGCTGTAAAGCGTTCGAAACGTCGGGTATTTAAAAAGTTAAATATACGCGATAAATTCCGTAAAAACTAGTATTATTTCAAAGAATGAGAGAAGTCGCAGTTGTCCTTATCTATTTGGCCTTCATTCGGGCTACAAATCATCGCTGTCTTTTATAAATTTTCAGATAATGAAATCAAATCATTTATTTGCAATCCAAGTTTACATAATTGGTCTTAAATTAAAAATGTGCTTGCAACTTAGACGCCTTTTTCAGGCACTGCAAATTTGGTGAGGTCACTGCTTATGTACATAAAATCTACTTAGAAGCTACATTAATTTAAAATACATAATATTATTATTATTTTTATCTAAATAATCCTCAATTGAGTAGAAGGAGTTTTATTTTAAATATCCTCTCCTCCTATCCTAAATATCCTCTTCCTTCCGGACCGCTCTCGGAGTGAACGTCGTCTATACTGTTACCGCTAATTTTCTTACTTTTAATAATAATTTAAAAATAAATTTAAACTAGTAAAATCTAACGATGTACTAGGAGTGCATAAGTGAAGACACGCGAGCTGCTACGACAGTAATTGTACCGCAGTCTTAGCTCCGCCCACCGATTTGCCGTAGCACAATAGCGGCACACCTGTCATAGCACGCTACGAACCCTGCTACGAGACACCTACCTCCTGCTACGACGTCGCCTACAACGCAACGATAGGAAATCTCCACGCTTTACTATCGTCCTGGTAATTTTGAGTGACTACGTCGGAACAACAGTGAGCATAATGATTTAAATTTACGAAAATACTACACATTGAATAAAACTAAATTTACGAATTTTATCGCGTTTATTTCACTACTTTTACTTATTTTTTAATTCCCGACGTTTCGGATGCTTTACAGCAACCATGGTCACGGGGGTGACTGAGATGTTTGACGTCCCAATGTCGTAGTTAGTCCGGCTACCTTCAGTTTTTGAATATTAATTTTTGGTCCGATTTACGCAAAACGAGCTTATAGTATCATGGAGTCTTGCAGTGGTATGCTTAGGTTTGAGTTTAATTTTGTTAATTATAGCTATTGTTAATTATAAGTGGGTTTAATTTTGTTAATTATAGCTATTGTTAATTATAGCTATAATTAACAAAATTAAACCCAAACCTAAGCATACCACTGCAAGACTCCATGATACCATAAGCACGTTTTGCGTAAATCGGACCAAAAATTGAAGGTAAACTGAAGGTAGCCGGACTAACTATGACATTGGGACGTCAAACATCTCAGTCCCCCCCGTGACCATGGTTGCTGTAAAGCACCCGAAACGTCGGGAATTAAAAAATAAGTAAAAGTAGTGAAATAAACGCGATAAAATCCGCAAATTTAGTTTTATACAACAGTGAGCAGTTGTTTTATAGATACCGCGACATCGAGCGCCGCATTTCACCTTCCTCAATATTATCGCACCCTGATAACAAACGCTCAGACAATAATGCATGCTTCTTTGTCGGACTCTAATATTACCGAACAGGCTAGTGGAGAGCAAAAACCACCTAGCTACATTTACCAACGACAAAAACGAAGCCGAGAAACACGAGTTTGAGGAAGAATTTAACACGTTTAAGGGTGAAATGAAGAACATGATTACATCACTATTCGTGGCCCAACAAGCTGAATTGAAAAAGGTTGTAGCGACTCAAACTGAAATCAAACAAACTAACAGTTGCATACAAGAGTGTCTTGATTTTCTCACGGCCTAAAATGAAGATCTGAAAAAGAAACTGGAACAGTTTGAAATTCAATCAAGAAAAGATAAGGACTACATTACAATCCTTGAGGATAAAATCGAGGACCTACAGCGAGTAAATCGCAAATCGACTATCGAACTCAAGAACGTGCCTCTAATTGCTAACGAATCTAAAGCAGATCTCGCTTTAGATTCGTTAGCAATTAGAAAATGGTAACGTGCCTCTCAAAAAACATTCATTGCAACGTTAGAAAGGAAGATATCAAGGACATATACAGAATGCGTGGCAAGAAATATTCCAATAAAAGCTCACCCATCGTGGTCGAATATTCGTCAACATTACAGAAGACAGATATTTTAAAAATGTGCAAACTCTTTAATATTAAAAATAAAGAAAAACTTCGAGCTAAGCACTTAGGAGCCACCAAAAACGAAGAAACACCCATCTTTGTGTCGGAACAATTAACTGCTCGAGGCGCTCGTATACACTTCATTGCCCGTGACTTCGCAAGATCAGAAGGATATAAGTTCTGCTGGACTGCTTTTGGACGTGTGTATCTTCGAAAGGATGAAAACTCACCTATCATTCTTGTTAGAAGCGAATCGCAGATACACAATCTAAAATTGTCAAAATGACTAGATGTTATTATATTTATGTTAGTACTTCTTTTATCTTATCACGTGTATGCATTTTTAGTTAAAATAAGAATTAATTTAAATCAAAATTTTCATACATTTCACACACATCACACACTCATATACTTATATATAACGCTAAGCATTACACTTAATCAGCCTAAAACTAAGCCCTTTAATTCACCTTGTAACCGACCTGTAAATATTGAAACCTGCATTTATTCACAGTTTACAGAAAAACTTAAACTTATAGCACCACCATCACAGTTAAAAGCGACAGATGATGTAACACAGCTTCCTCCTTATCACGATAAATGAATAACGTTCTTACAAATTTGAATGAAATAGATAGCACAGTTATAGCCTCTGCCATTGCGTGTCGGACTGGTGAACTATATACACTGATGCCAGTTCAGGTGTCAGACTTTGTTATAGTGTCGCAGAACATCCGTAGCATCTATGCTAATTTAGCTGACTTTCAGCTAAACCTGTGTGACTTCAAAATAAAAGTAGATTTAATTATTCTTACTGAATGTAGACTTCATATTGATAAACATATTCCGCAAATCAACTCATTTATTTCATTTAATACAACTAAACACTTAAATCAAGCTGATGGAGTTGTTGTTTTCATTAGAGATACAATCATGGGTTTAGTAACCGAAATAAAACTTACCCATGCGTCATGCTTACAAATTACAATAACTAATTTAACTATTATTGGCATTTATCGTTCTCCATCGATAACAAACGCTGATGAATTTATAGACTCTTTAAATTCGCACCTTAATACTATAAATGACTGCAGAAATGTAATTATTACAGGCGACATAAATATAAACTTAATACATAAAACTTCTGAAACAGCGCAAGAGCGCACTAATAGAACAAACTATCTTAATATGCTTGCCATGCACGGAATGCTACCTGGACATCTCCTACCGACAAGAGGAGAAAATTGTCCTGATCATTTTATAATAAAATTTAGTAATAGCTATTAAACAGCGTCCATTGCAGTTATTGACTCCAGTATCACAGACCACTTTACAATCTTGCTTAAAATATCAAATTTAAAAATGAATTACAAAAACAAAACTAAAATAACTATAAACTACGAGGAAGCACTTAAAACTCTAAAAACCACAGACTTATCTAACTTATTAACAGTTAATGACCCAAATTTCATAGTAGAGCAGCTCACATTAACTATACAGCAGTGTCTTAAATCAAACATGAAACAAGCTTCGGTTTCTAGAAAAAATTGAATAATGAAACCTTGGATTACCCTGGGAGTTCTCCGCTGCATTAAAAATAGGAACGATATGCAACGTAAGGTAAAATTAAATCCAGAAAATGAGATTCTCAAAATTACCTACAAACGTTACCGTAATTTTTGTAATTGCTTGATTAAAAAACTAAAACGTATCTATGACAAAAAACAACTAGAACTAGCTATTAGAAACCCACAAAAACTATGGCAGACGATCGATAGTATTACTCAACGCAAACCAGCCAAAGTTCAAAATCTGGATCTTTTGAAATTAACTTTATCCCCCCAAGAATCTGCTGACACAGTTAACAACTATTTTGCTACTATAGGGCAACATTTAGCGAAGAATTTTATTAAAAGGACAACGCAACAAGCAACTGATTCTCACATTATAACAAATACTCAAATTTAATCTTTTGTTATTTTTGACACCAACCGTGAAGAGATATATAGTCTGCTCATGTCCATGAAATCAGACAGTGCCCCTGGATATGACAATATACCAGCCCACTTTTTAAAAAGCGCTCATAATGAGGTAATACCAATACTTGTTCACCTAGCCAATCTTTGCTTTGAACAAGGTGTCTTCCCGTCGGTTCTTAAGCAGGCTATTATCACACCTGTATACAAAGGAGGTGACAAATTCAATCCTTCAAATTATAGACCGATTTCGGTGATATCTGTAATAGCAAAGATACTCGAGAAATTAATAAATCTCAGATTAGTTAAGTTCTTTTCTAAATTTAATACACTTTCACCTTCACAATTCGGTTTCCGTCAGAACTTATCTACGGAAGACGCAATCATTGCACTCACTTCCCTCACGGTAAACCATGTTGATTCCGGAAGAAAGTGTCTAGCTGTCTTCCTAGATTTAAAAAAGGCGTTCGACACAGTTTCCGTGCCTATTCTAGTACAAAACCTTCATGACATTGGTATTAGTGGTATACCGCTAAAACTACTTGGTGAATATCTCAGCAATCGTAAAATTAGGGTCAAAATCGGCTCAATTACCAGCTCTGAGTCTACTGTCACTTACGGCGTCCCGCAGGGCAGTGTGTTGGGTCCCACGTTGTTCTTGGCCTACATCAATAGCTTGTGTAATATGCAGATAGAGGGTGGTGACATCTTCTCATATGCGGATGACACAGCTATTGTTTTCTCTGCTGATAATTGGGAGCAACTTAAAAACCGTGTGGAGACTGGCTTAATGAAATTAGCATCTTGGTTAAACAAAAACCTCCTCACTTTAAATGTACTTAAAACTAATTATATATGTTTTACCAAATACAACAACGCGCAGCCTCCAGAGAGCTTTAATATTAAACTACATTATTGTAATAATAATTTGGACACGGATTGTTCTGCTGATCCTGGACCGCTGATCCAACATGACCTTGGAGTCATGTTGGATCAGCGGTTATCCTGGCATCATCATATAGAGTTACTCATTAGCAGAGTTAGGAAACTAATCTGGTCATTTAAGACCCTGCGACACGTAGCTCGAATGAGCCTTCTACGTAAAATCTACTGCGCACTTGCCGAATCGGTTATCACCTACTGCATATCAGTTTGGGGAGGTGCGACCAAAACTATTTTCTTAAATCTGGAAAGAGCGCAACGGGCTTTTCTGAAAGTAATGTTCTACCTGCCATACAGATCACCAACGGATAGCTTATATTTAAAAAGCGGTATCTTATCGGTAAGAAAGCTGTACCTCCTACGTATTGTGACGAGAAAACACAAGTCAATTTACTACCACCCAGGAAAAAATAATCGTAGGACGATAGTTAACGTTGTTCCGCAGCCCCGGGTTAAATCGGTATTTTCAAAGAGGCAATACAACAGCCAATCTGCTTACATATATAATAAACTTAATAAAAAACTAAATATTTACCCTGTAACATATCTTGAATGTAAAAAGATACTAGAGAAATGGTTAATTACAAAAAACTATGAAGAAATCGAGAGTATGATTCATCACTCATAAGCGTATCTGAGTGCTACGCAACCTTTGGTGACAGTTATAGAAAGCTATTCATTGAACAATGATATCTTCCGATCCCAAAGCACAGTCGTAGGGCCAATAAACCAATATGTGTTAAATTCCACATAATAAAAATAATTTACAAGGGTACATATTCAATACATACATACAACACACACACACACACGCACCCACACGCACACACACACACACACACACACACACACACACACACACACACACACACACACACACACACACACACATCATATTTTTTAACTCTAAAGTCGTACAATAATATAATAATAATCTGCATCTATTATTTTATACTTCTAGAATTTAATAACTATTTTTTATTATTTTTCACCTCAACTTAATGTTATATACCCATTATTTGGAAGAGCGGTGCTTCCTAGTACAAGCAAATCCTTTGCTTAAAAGGAAGCTCCAACCACAATATGCTATGTAATAGAATAAGTTATGCAATAAAAGAATTCGAATTTGAAATATCTACCGAGGCTTGATTGAAATTTGGTTAATTCTGATATGTTTTTTTTCCTGTGGTAATTTATTATTAAATTAAAGTTCTGTGTATTTATGTTACGTGTATCTTTACTCTTCTTGAAAATATTATCATTTTTGTGGACAAACAGGCATAGATCATAAATATATATACAGGGTAAGGTAAGAGTATTTAATTTTTTGAAATACGGTCTACAGCTATTATTGTTATCCATCTGGGCTAGTATTCTAACGCACTTCTTCTGGGTAATAAATAAATAGCTGCTGCACATCGACGCTACTTCCCCACAACATAACTCCGTACGAATGAGTTGAGCATAGGCATAGTAAGCTGACAGTGCCGTGGCAGTGTCAGTGGTGTATTTGATTTGAAATAAAGTGTACGTGAAATTTGATATTTTAGACTTTATATAATTAATGTGTGTCTCCCAATTGATATTTGACTTAACTGACGTAAAGTTTGCGTTTACGTCAGTTAAGTCAAATATCAATTGGGAGACACACATTAATTATATAAAGTCTAAAATATCAAATTTCACGTACACTTTATTTCAAATCAAACCCGAGGCACAAAGGAGTGTTCCAGTTTGTACCCCGGGTAGGAGAGATACGAGACATCAGCCGGAGAGGACACCTGCGTCTCGGTCAGAAAGAGCAGAGCCGGCCTCGCCGTCTCGAGATGGTAGTGGACGGCGTTTAGGTTAGAGTGAAGTCCCCTGATATTGCAGAAATTCACGGACAGCGTGGCAGGGGTCGCCTTGGTCTTGTTGCTCCGTTTGCCCCATACGTGCAACAGCAAAGCTGCCGCGTGGCTCTACCACTGTAAAAACCTGCGCTCATTGAAGGGAACCTGGTGCAGACATTCATCGACGGCATCCGCGAACTGGAAGTCAGAGCTGCTGTGAGGCTCGGGCACCACGAGACGCTTAAGGACGCCTTGGCCCATGCACTGGAGGTAGAAGCCGTGCGGCAGGATCATCGTTCCCATCGCGTCAGAGAGGTTGCAGCAGCTACAGTTCGCGACCGCAACAAAGGATACAGCCCTAGGTGCTATGGCTGTGGGGAAAGGGGCCATCTTCGATCCAGATGCCCTAAGCGAACCGTGGAAAGGAGAGTTGATCGATTTCGAGAGGGTAGTGCAGCTAACGGCACTGCCTGGCGGCGACAGGATCATCGTTCACCTCACGCTAGGGAAGTTACAGCAGTTACGGTTCGCGACCACAATAAAAGATACCGCCCTAGGTGCTATGGCTGTGGGGAAAGGGGCCATCTTCGGTCCAGCTGCCCTAAGCACACCCTAGGAAGGGAGGTGAACGGTCTCGGAAAGGAAGTGCGGCTAACAGCACCACCCAGCAGCAGCTGGAATACGACTTTCCTATCAGACACTGCAGCGGGAAATCTCACGGCATCGCAGATGCATTGTCAAGAAGACCTTTTCCTGAAGATTGCAACCATTGTAGTAGGCAAGAGAGTAAGAAAGTGGTATCCGCGAGGATGCTCAGGACAGACTACCTCAGCAATGGGTGGAAGGACAGCCTACGACATGCACAGCAGGAAGATCCGGACATCAAGCCGATTCTGGGATGGATGAAGGCCCGTGCTACCAAGCCTAAGTGGAGGGACGTCTCAGCGACGAGTTCAACCACGAAAAGCTATTGGGCCCAATGGGACAGCTTGCTGCTTCAGGATGGAGTCCTGTGCCGTAAATTGGAAAATGGTCGAGGAGACAGCTGTCGTTTACAAATGGTTGTCCCTAAAGCTAAAGTGCCGAATGTTCTACAGCTGTGCCATAATGGTCGTTCAAGAGTCCATCTGGGAGGTAAACGAACTCTACTGCAGGTCCGAGAACAGTTTTACTGGGTCCATTATCGTGACGATGTCGAGGATTGGTGTCGTACATGTACAAGTTGTACGGCTGTGAGGGGACCTCAGGCACTGAGTAGAGGAGCGTCGAAATCGTACAATGTTGGTGCACCACGGGATAGGACATCCCTTGACATTGCGGAGCCGTTACAGAAAAGCGCAAGAGGGACTCCTAAGATCGTCCATGTGGATCGCCTGGCGCGCTATTATGGGGCCGATAATGCTCGGGACGAGCATGTCTTAGGAGGGGGCAGTGTTACGCGCTCCAGTTGACGACACTAGCGCCATCTAGTGTCAGGAACGAGAGCGAGGGGAGCTTTGCAGAAAATGACATCACAAATCTCTCAACCGACAGCGCCATCCAAAGAACTAAACTTCTTGAAGTTTAAAACTCCAACTCTCGGTACCTTGGCCGTGTTTACTTGAACATTCTGGATATTTTGCTAATTTATATAAATAGGCGCTGCAAGATGCGATCGAGGTAGTACTGAATTGGCGATACGAGCGAAGCTTCGGAGCGGAATTAAGTGAATTAGTGTGTTTAATTATTAGTGTTTTAAGTTTTAATTTGTGTAAAGTAAATTAGAGTGTTAATTTAGGTAATTTTATCGGCAATTTTTATTGTCACGAACCTCAAGCTCGTAACAATATTAAAAGTATCAACTTTTTCTAGCTATATATTATTAAAACAATTTTAAGATAGTTAATTATGAGGTTATAATTATGCAAGGTTAATTTCATATTAAGTATTTTCAATTAGTGATTTGAACTTCCGCACATCATTAAAGTACAATATTAAACAAAGTAAATTCAAAATGTTTTATGCAATGTCATAACTTTGAGTCATAAAGTTAAAACCATTTATTTGTGACCTAAAATATTCACCGGGTCCATTTTCAACAATTTCAACTAAATTGAATGAGTTTAGATACGATCGTCTTCTTTTCGATAGAATATGAAAGATTAGGATTTAACAGGGTCATTGGATTATATGGACAAAGAAAGGTAACTGTTACATAATAACATTTAATTGGAATGTCCACGGTTATATAACCGTGGGTTGACAGTGGTTAAAAGGATATATATATATATATATATATATATATATCCGTGAAATTGGCGGCGTTATACAAACCACTACCAGATATTATCCTGTGGATATCGTAAGAATCGACTATGTAAAATTCTGTTCTCATAGTCGATTTTTATAAAGTAAGGGTGACAAACGTGTACACAGCCCACATGATGGTAAATCGCGCTGTAAGCCCATAGACATCTACATCTATCCTAGATTAAAAAAAAACAAAATGCAGAAACGTTGTACCTCTGAGGACTATAGTGAAAGTTTTCGGTTCTCTGTAATTACCATCATCAGCGTTAAGCTGCTATTTTCCGCTGGTATTCTGTGAGATCGTGGTCCTTCTCCGGTCGAACCGTGAATATTCCAAGTCTATTTCGCTTCTGCGGCTTACGTAGAATTTTAAGCGATGAATGTAACCAACCTAAGAACAATTCACTTCACCCTATTTTACACGCCTACGTTATTTAATCGTTTGAAACAATCTAATAAACATAAAAGGATTCACATATTTGAATAGCTGTGACGCATTGAAATGGAATTCCAGATCTTTACGTACCCACTACTCCGGTTACGAATTGTATAAATTGGCAATGACTAGGAAAATACACTTGGGATTTGCTCATCGGTACTTTTTTCGATATACGAACAAAAAGTAAATAAAGTTTTCTATTCACATTATACTACTAATACGTTGAATAACTTGTTTCGTGGTAGAGCCATGCTGCAGCTATATTAATTGTATAGTTTTAGCACAAATGGGTCGGCTCGACCGGGGAAGGACCACGCTCTCACATAATACCAGCGTCTAATAGGAGCTTAATGCTGCTGTGTTTCGTATGGTGATTGTAGAGAACCGGAGACCCTTGTCCTCAAGGCTGACAACGCATCTTGTTTCGCAAACGAGGATAGATGTAGATGTCTATGGGCCACAGCAACCACTTACCATCGGGTGGACTGTGTGCTCGTTTGTCACCCTTTTCCTATAAAAAAATATAAATTAAATAAAACCAAATTTACAACTTTCACATACCACATTTTCAAATTCGTAGCACCTTTAGATCTCAAATAAAAAATAAATTATAATTAAATGCGATAAAATCTGCAAATTCATATCAATATAAATAAAATATGTTAAATTTTAAATTTATTTTATATATTTATACGTACTTGAAAATCGTTTTTGGTGTAGATATATTTAAATATATGACATCACTGTCAATGTTCAATACACACATAATAATATTATGTGTGTAAGATAAATCTACATATTATGTAGATTTATCGTTACATTTGACATGAGAATTGAACAACAGAATTGAACATCGCAATACGCCCAGCACTGCAGACGTTGTCTCCATCACTGATCTTTATATTTTAGATCTGTTATTACTACATGATGGTTATTTTACTATAACAAGATTTTTCCAAAAAAAAAACTTATTTTTTATTTGGATGACTGCCTCCTGTGCGGGACCAAAGGAGGAATCCTTTTAAGAATATGATATTAATCTTTTGTTCGAGATTGTTACCTAGCAAAAATTTTAAAAATAAACTTCAGAATGTTTGCCATAACAGATAATGTGAAATTTCCTGATTACTTCTACAAACTTGTGTGTTACCTCAAAACTTTTTTTTAGCTAAATCACTTTTAATGATTCTTTTTATTTCAAATCTTGCGCTTTTCATGTGGTCCAGATAAATTTAATCAAGATCTGACCAACGTGCAAGCAAGTTGTTTTTGAGTTATCCTTAATAATGCATATTTTTAAATCACTTGGACCACATTGATGATCTTCCCAATTTATTTATATTGAAATCAGTCGTACAAAATTTTTAATTTAACCACATTGAAGTAATATGTACTTACGTACTTGAAGCTATTTCAAACAAAATATGTGCGGTACTCTGTGTTCGCGCGGTTGGTTTTTTTTATCATAGAATAAACATATAGATAGAATGATCAGTAGGTAATAGTATATTGTATTCTTAAGTAGGTAAATTATATCGAGAACAATTTTTAAATTTTGTCATTTATTTTGTATATTATATTTGCTTATTTAATATAATATTACATAATATTTTATTTATTTATTTATTTATTTACACTTTAATGCACAAAAAAAGTACATATGGCGGACTTAATGCCATAGGGCATTCTCTCCCAGTCAACCATTAGGCTAAACAGAGATAGACATATTAAACTAATATTATATCATAATTATATTTTAATGATATTTTTATCTCAATATTTTAAAAGAAATATTTTTATGTGTCAAATATAAAAAACATACTAAATGTATGTTTAACAAAACTTACTATTAATATAACATTTAAATTACAAATATATTTATTTAAATTAATGTATGAGTCGTTCATAAATGTTGGACACGCGAAAGTTAAAAATGGACGAATTTATTCCACTTTGACTTTAATGTGGAAACCTAAAAATAAAATAAAAGAATAATGAGCAGAATTAAATGTAAAAATATTTGCCTAATTACGATAACTTATAAATGTTTCTATAAAAAATGTGTATAATAATATATTCGTGCTATACTTAGGTACCCACAGAAATGTCGCATCTGAACAAATTAATTTCATAATCTATATTCCATGACACGAGACGGCGTCTTAAAAATAATTTGTTTTATTATTAATATATAATACTTTTTTATTGATTAAGTATCTTATTAACCGATGAAAAGTAATTCCGTGGTTTTTACTGACATTTCTTGAATTATTTGTGCAATATCTCAGTACACACGGCAGCATATTTTTATCAAGAGATTTTTTCAAATCAACACAACATGTGACAACTCTAAAAGCGCTTAGCGAATGACTGAATAAAGTGCGGTGTAAGCACCACAGTTGAATGGAACAGAGTAGCTGAATGCAGTATCGCCTCTACTACGTGTACTACAAATACTATAGAAAACCTACGGTATAATACGTGCATCTCTCGACAGTTTCCAAACATTGGAATGGCAACTGTCAAAATGGTGCCATCTAGTGGCATGAGTTGATAAAAAAGTTATGAACTATGCAAAACTCATTGTTTGTTCAATTTTGTACAATTTTACACTGTAATAGAAACAAAACGTAGATAATAGTTTCTGAAGATTTCTTGGGGGTTTTAAAATAAAACTAAATACATTAGGAATCTGAGCTACCGTCTCTTGGTAGCCGTGGTAGCTCAGTACGCGAGCAACCCGGGTTCGATCCCCGCCGGCACCAATGAAATTGTTAATTGCAATTTTAAGTGCTGATTTACCACGTGCTCGGCGGTAAAGGAAAACATCGTGAGGAAACCTGCATGTCTGAGGAATAAAGAAAAAAAATATTTCTAAGACATGTGAAGTTCGCGAACACGCATTGGGGCAGCGCAGCGGACTTCCTTCCTTGCCCTAAAACTCTCTCAGAAATGAGGGGAGGCCTGTGCCCAGCAGTGGGACGTATATAGGCTGTAACTTTACTTTACTTTTACATTAGGAATGTGAAATTTTCTTTAGTCTTCAATCTACTTGTGCTCAACTCATTAAACATATTTATGTATGTTTTTAGCAGAACGTTGAAATACTTGTCTAAAAATAATCTTATACCTTCATTACATTTTGAAATATTTATTTGTATACATTTAATATACATTTAAAATTAATCTACCTTTAACATTGTTTACAGAATTTTTTAAATAATTGTCTATAATATTTTCTTTGAAAATTTTGTTGATAATGTCTGAAACTCTCTTATGATTCTCTATTTTTGTATTTTCTAAACTATAATCAGTATCTAGGCTACATACAATTTTTTTACAATTATCATGTGGCGGTGAACTACATACCCAACCTAAAACATAGTACCTATTCTGAATTCTTTTCAGAAATGCTAACAGGATAATGTGCTTGGTTAAAACTTTGTTTTGAGACTGTGGCCGTGGAAGGAAAAGGGGAGATCTCCCGCCGGGCAAGGTGTTCTGCCCGGGGAGCGGCGACATACTGTTTATGATTCGGAATGTTAATAGCGCGATTTAGGCTTCGGTGTGCTAGTGGCGCGACGACATCGCCGCTACAAGACAGTAACACTTATGTTATTAATTATGATTGATTTGCTCTCTTTGCAAAAGAAATTCACTTATTTTTACGGACAGCTAGAGCTTAAACTTTTACATTTTTTTTTATATTTCTTGTTTTTTCTTATAATTATCTATAACAAGATGTAAATTTAGCATTTATGTCTGCAAATTTGCAACATTAGATATTATGTTTTCATGTTGCTCTTGGGTCTCCAATATGGGGTCTACCGAGTTCAATATGATCTTTTTAGAACTACAACAAAAAAGCACACATACTATTTAGTTCTTTACTAAATCCGTATAAACATAATAATGGAAATGTTAAAATTTAGGTATGTAAGACGGAAAGTTATACCTTCTTCTGACATCTTCTCTTTACTTATTATATTTTTTGCTTTATACAACTTTAAGGTTGGTACTCAACCTGGCATTAACCTAAAAAATGATACTTTTTATAGGTACACCTGCACATGGGTTGACTGGTAGAGAATGCCTTTAGGCATTAAGTCCGCCCTTTGTATCCTTTTTCTTTCTAAGGGGACACAATAAAGTTTTTAAAATAATAATAAATAAATAAATATTAGTATGGAAAAATACATTCATTACATAAATATTATACTATCTAAATATTGACAACTTACTCCTGACTTTATAAATCATTATTTCGAAAACATTCTTCATCAAAATGATCTGAAAAAACAACATAATTGTTGAAAACATAATCAGCATCTTTAATTTTCATCAAATTATCCAGGTAATTTCTTATGCAAGCCACAATTCATTGGTAAATTTATTAATAGTTACAACAAACGAAATATTACAAGTTTCCTACTATCACATTTGTTTAACAAAACCACATACAACTAACCTCTTCAAAACTTTGGGCATTCTAAATAATGATTTTGGGTCTTTTAATTGTTTATAACTGTTGCAACCATATACAGTACAAATTGAACTACGTGAAAAACTAGGTTTTGCAAACATCTTTTATTAATTACTTATGTAATTAGTAAAATAATACTGCTTGTATGTTAACCGCACAACCATTTACAAGGCTGTAAACTAAATTCAACAACCCATGCCACTAGAGGCGCTAGTGTGCATGATTGCCAAGTTTTGAGTGGAGCTGCACGTATTAAACCGTAAGGTTTTATAAAGTATTTGGTAGTACATAATAGCTCAAAGTTTTACCAGCTGTTTTGCAAACAGTAATTTTTTTGTAAATGTTTACCGAGTACGAATGTTTTACTCAAATCATTTAATTTTAAATGTTTAATTTTACAATTATTTAAAATCACCTTAATCTGAAAAAAACCAAAGGAACTTAAGGGAGAAGTTGGCTGCTTTATGCGAAGTTAAACTACAATCGTTTCCTAATAGAACCTAATTTTAAATGAACGGTTTTGTTCAGTCCACAAATTCTGGAAATTTACGGATTATAAGTAGAAGCCTTTTGTAAAGCTTTGTGTTCATTTCTCCTTGATATACTTTCTTTCGAATCATTTTAATATTAAGCAGTTACTAAAAGTGAATAAAATTTAAGTAAGTATATAAGAAAACTTTATTTCGGGTAAATTTCGATTTATACATAATGTGGACTAGACTTTTATAATTCAGTCAAAACTAGTCATTTATATTGAAAGTCAGTACACTGAGGTACGAAAGTGTTTGTACAGCAATTTTAACTGCAGAATAGTGTTAGACATTATATGCTCGAAACATTTATATTCTCTTTTGAACGTGATAGAGCCATGCTGCAGATATATTATGGTTGTAGTACGAATATTACGAGGAAGGGCCACGCTCTTACGGAATACCGGTATGAAATAGCAGTTCAATGCTGTTGTGTTTTACGTGGTGAGTGTTGAAAACCGGAGAATTTATTTACTCTAAACGAGCTATTCAATCTTAATCCTAAGGGGTGATATTGCAATGGGCCACGGAATATGCTTACTATCACATGCACTGTGTACTCGTTTGGCAATATTATTCTATACATAAAACAGCTCTTCTCCGCTTCATCGCATAATATGTACAAGCTATATGAAGACTACAAATAAAACTACATCAACATTAATAGCGAATAAATCACTTATTTTCCAATAATCAATAATATAATGAAATAATCAATAGTGTTTCCGAACAGCACGGTCATTAAAGGATCATGGATAAAACCAAAATCATATCATACGTTAATATCACAACTGTACTAATAATATTAGGAAATAACTCATTAGAGTTGCGGACGATTACCAGGCGCAAAAATGTTCGATTAGGCGAGTCCAACTTCGTACTCATTAATCAACGTTTGGCAAGTTATGTGTTTCTAAATATTTTCCTTAACTGAGCTATACGAATTATGAATAAAAGTTTACCGTATAGTGGCGGTGTAAGGATATTCACTATTCCATATCCCACATCCCGAGGGTGTCGTCAGAGGCGACAGTAGGGAACCAAATCAGGAGATGGGCAGGCAGCGTCTTGCTAATAACGACTAAAAGTAAAAACTGCGTTTGCCAGATCGTCAAGCGTGGCAACTGTGGCAAATATCCCCCCTATTAGACAATCTATGGTGGAAACTTTAGTAGGCTGTAACGGTTAAGCTAACGAAGCTATACAAATAGTGAGAAAACAAATGGTAAAACAACCGACTATAATATTATCGAATTAATGTATTCAAAGTCAATTAAATACGAATTTCTCAAGGATAACTAAAAATACTGGTCAGATCTTGATCAAATTTATATGGGACCACACAAGAAGTACCAGCTTTCAAATAAAAAAAACACCCTGAAAAAAGTTCTTAGGTAAAATACAAAAAAATCCCCTTTTTGAAGCCGGTAAAAAGAACATATTTATTTCATACTACAAACACATAAACACATTAATGACAGTAAATAACCCTATAAAAATCGAAGTTCAAACTGGATTGCAGCAAGGTGAAGGCTACCGACTCAGCGTAAAGCTAAAAACATACCGCAGCGCAGTTCTGATATTCTGTCGGAGCCGCACAAGGCGACTCGCAAGCAAAGACTGGACATATTTATTGTTTAAAACACTATGGACTTAATTATCCAAAAATATCAGAATAGAATTATGTGGTAAAGTCACGATCAATTATATTATGGCTATATCACAAGTAAAGTGCCACCACATGGGTAGTAAACTTCAACTAGCAGAATAATACTGTGTTTCGTATTGTGAATGAGTGATCTTAGTTCTCAGGGGTAACAACGCATTCGAATTTTATTTCATAATCGAGGATAGATGTACATGTCTATTAGCCGAAGCATCCACTTACCATCAGGTAGACTATAAGCTCGATTGTCACCTTCTACTATAAAAAATACTTTACTAATTACCTACTTTCTACTAAAAATACATTACTAAACTTATTCACCACAAAAAGTATAAATAACGGTCTTTCGATAGAAAGGTTTGGATATACGGTAAGATTACAACGCATCGATTCGGAAAACAAGATTTTCTTAATAACTGAGTAGTGAACGATGATGCAAGCCGACATTGCCATGGCTTAACATTTGGAATTTATCTAACTTTTTTTTGTAGAAATATTATTTTTAGCTTGAACTTCGTACTTGAGAATATAAGAGACTGATCATTGTAAAACAATGAAAATATAACCTCGAAAAAGAAGTTGATTCCTTCAGTACATTCATGAATTGCCTCATTGGGGTTATATTTGTTGGCATGCAAGTTGGCTGCCGTATTTTTCATTAATTTAGTTGCTAAAGGTAAGATGCTGGTGTCTATCTCCGGTTACGTATATCTTTGTCTCCCTTTACGACACTCACAGCATGATATTATGGGGTAGCAGAGTTCTCCTATGCATCCACTAATTGGCTATGGATGATGGTGTACATATATAAGGTTTTCTACAGTCATCCACTCTCCTGAATCGATTGTCACCCAATAAATAGGATGCAATAAATAGCGTGCCCATTTAAAAAACTAACTCAAATCTCACTGACTAGTGATGGCGAACATCACCGTAATCATCATCATCACAGCTCATAGCAAGTCCACTGCTATGAGCTACCAGTATTAATCGACTTCCTGCATCTCTAGCCTGCATTCTTTTATTTTCTATTCAAATTTATTTCTAGTTTCGAAGGCCTAAATTAAGCACTGGATTGAGATATGTTGTTTGTTGGCTAACAAAGTATTGACCTTGATCCTTCTTGAATGTTAGGAAATAACGTGTATAATTCCAAAAAAACTTAAGGGTATTAAATTTCACGAATTCATTTGTAATGAGAAATAAGACATGACAACATATTCATTGTGTACCGCAGACGCTGCTTTTCCTGAAATTTGCTCCCCTAAGGTGTTTTCGAAAATCGTCGGCATAAACTGCCCTTCCTCACCCCATCTATATCATCAAAATCTGCGTAAACATAAAGTCTAATAATACCGAATTATATGGAAAAATTAATGACGTTTATATTCAAATGTTACATATATAAACAATCGTTACAAGATTTCTTTTAGCTATAAGTTAGAACGTCTGGAGATCTTCTGAAGGTAATTAAATATTTTGCATTTTTGTATACCCTAATTGACGCTTATTATGCACGAATGAAACAACGATCCGTATAAAATCGATTAATAGTTTTATCACATTCGATATTCGCAATGAATATTTCGTACAAAGATAAATTTGCATCATTTTTTTAATTTTATTTATAGAATAAGCGTGACAAACGAGCATAGAGTCCATGACTGATGGTAAGTGGATGCTGTGGCCCATAGATATCTCTACATTTATGTTCTATCAAGATTTAAAATGCAGATGCGTTGTTACCTCTAACAAATAAGATGGAATGCCGCATTTTCAGTAAAAAGTGTCCGGTTCTCTACACTTACCGTACGAACCACAACAGTATTAGGCTGCTATTCTACCTCGGTCGAGTCGACCCATTCGTATTGCAACCACACTATAGCCACAACTTGGCTCTACCACGCTATTTACACGAGTGACAAGCGAATAGACAGTTCACTTGATGGTAAATTCATGCATAGCATGAATTTACCATCAAGTGAACTGCTCTATCCTCAATCCTGAATCAAGACTCAAAATGCAGATATAATATTACCCCCGAGAACTAAGATGAAATGCTTTGTACCCATTATAATAGGTTGTCCGGATCATCAATTACTATTAGAAACTTGGGGGCATCACCAGCATCTTACTCTGATATTTTGTAAGAACTTGGTCCTTCCCAGGTCGTATTTACTACGCATGCTTCAATTTTCTCTTTATTCATTTTGCGCTTACTTTATTAAAATGCATACAAGTATAGCTATTATTTATTCTTGTTATCTCAAAAATGGAAACGCAAATATAACATGGAAGCATTCCCAGCACCAGAAATGAGTTAACGCAAATTGAGCGGCGGTAGAAGTGGCTTAAGAATTGCGGTACAGTCGTGCTTAGCTCAAAAACGGTCGTTATCATAGAACTGATTAATTATTTATTGAACCATATTATGTAAAACGTCCCTGGCCACGAGCGACGAGCACAATGGCGTCATGTAATAAGCACTTTGATGTATGGCAATTGAAGCCAAAAACTATCTCGTGAAATAAAGTCAACTTTTGACTATACGTCCCGAGTATATAATAAAATAGCAGCTTATCAGCGAAGTAGTTTCAATTAGTTAATTTGTTTGAAAATTTGTGCCACGTTGCACGCTTAATTCCCTTAAAGTAATACTTCAATGATTTTTGCATTCACTGCTTCAAGAGAGAACGCGTAAGTACGAGTGCATTGGCAAACAGAAACATTTTAACGCAGCTAATAACTGATTTGTTAAAAGTGCTGCGGTTGTGATTTATAGCGGCACCTTAGACTGAAATTAATTGAACATTCCCCAATATAAAGCACATACTGTTGGTTCTTTGGCTGTACCCCTATTTTCATTTAAGCGCTTGGTAGAAAATGTAAACTTAGATCATAGTTCAGTGTTTTCGTGGTCGCCATAATTAATTAGTTTATTGTAAGAAAATTTGCTTTCTTCTAAATTTAAGGGTAGTACCGTTGCCCACCAGTAACAGTAAGCTTGTAAATATGCATCTAAATGCAACCTTACAAATTATTATAATTAATCAATACATCTTATATAACATGTATTCTAATTTTGAAATAAAAACAAATTAAATATTTTATTATTTAAAATATTATTTTACGAAACCTTAAAATAGATAATTAAACCGCGCACCCGTAAACCGTTGCTAACCGATCTCTAATAGAATTAAGATTAAAAAAAATTATCAGAATTGCGTTATTTTTCGTTTTTCAAATTGGTGTCACTCTTATTATGAAATCGTGCAAAAACCCAAAAAGGACATGAAATTTAAAAATCTGAGCATTCAATATCTTCTGCAACAGGATTGAAAATTTGTACTGTCGCAAACAAACTGTTCAATCATTTAGAGGGGAGATTAATAGCATGAATCGCTTGATCTTTTTTATTATTTAAATAAACTTCGATCAGAAAGAACGAAAAATAAAATAAAATCAGAGATTACGTGTTTTATTTATCAATATTTCCTTTTTTTAATGTTTTTTTAAATAAATTTAAGAGTGAGTAAGTGTTTTTTTTTAATAAATTTTAAGACATGACATGTCTTTATGTCGTATATGATAATACGATATTTCTATCATAAACGACATAAAGACATGTCATGTCTTAAAATTTTGTTAAAAAAAAAACACTTAGGTACTCACTCTTGGAATTTATTTAAAAAAAACATTAAAAAAAGGAAATATTGATAAACAAAACACGTAATATCCGATTTGATTTTATTCTTCGTTCTTTCTGATCGAAGTTTATTTAAATAATAAAAAAATATCAAGCGATTCATGCTATTAATCTTCCCTCTAAATGATTGAACAGTTTGTTTGCGACAGTACAAATTTATAATATTTAGTAGTATAATATCGTTTATAATAGAAATGATAGAAATTATTGGTCCGTGAGGTCCACACGCGACGAAGGTTCTAAAGTACAATATTATCCGCAAATTTTATGAACTGATACGAATCATGTACCTTCAAAGAACGAGCTTAATCCTTTAAAAAAAGTATAAGCATAGTTTCGGTAGCGTTCGTTGTGTAAGCAAAAGGCTGGCAATGCATTATCTATTCCCATGGCGGCGGTCGACACTTACCATGCGAAAACCAGGTGAGCCGCATGCTCGTTTGCTGCATTGCGTCTGACTTGTCGTTGCTCAAAGGTTCAACGTTCGGGCAAAAAATCAATGCTTGATTTTTTCTGTCGAGAAATTCTCAGTAACAGTCAGTAGTCAGAAATTGGCGGTGTTACATCGCCATGCCTCCATAAGCATGTAAAGCCGTTGGTCCTTCGCCTGATCTCTTTCAGATCGTGTCGGATTACACCTACGTTTCCGTGCGTGCAGGCAACCCTTGTGGAAACTATCCGCCAAAAATAAAATTCGGTCTGAAGGACATTGTTAGAGCAATGCAGCAAGGAAATGCAGCCAGCCTTCTTAACACTATACCGTGAGTTGTTTAGCAAGAGTCATGTCTCTATGATAATTTTAGTTTTAACTTTTTTTGTTGTAATTATTTCATACACATACTAGCGATCTGCCACGGCTTCGCACTATGTCTATAACCTTCCCGCAAGTGCAAGCAATATGTTGGACAAAGTTCTGATGAACGGCATGACGGCGCATAAAATACGAACTAACAAATATTTATTTTTATATATTAGATATATTATATAAATAATAATGACTTATAAAATACCATATGACGTAAAAGATAAGACAATGTTTTTTACGTGGGTGTAGTCTGCGAGGCCTCATCGAGGTGACGTAATAGTCTACGCTTCAAACACTTTCATTGTGAGCCGAGGTTATGCCAGGGACGCATTGAGGGCTAAGTTTTTGTTTTTGAATCAGAAATAGAAACAGAAAACTTTTATTCAATGTAGATTATAAACAATACTTATTGAAAGTCACTTTTTTCATTTACCAATGGTTCGCAAAAAAAACCTCTGTCCTGGGAAGAACCAGCAAGAAACCAATCGGGACCATTTTTTTTTTCAAATAATAGCTTACAATCATGTTTACAATTAACAACACAGGACAAATTAGAAATAGCTTGGTAGCAATCACCCTTCCCAGGGGTTATCATCATCCATTAATTCCTAAATATTACAATAACCCTCTTCATACAAACTTAGTTTAATAAAATTTTTGAACTTTGTGTATGACAAATTTTATATATATATATATATATATATATATATATATATATATATATATATAAATATATATATATATATATATATATATATATATATATATATATATATATATATATATATAAAATTATAAAATATATATATATATATATATATATATATATATATATATGTGTGTGTGTGTGTGTGTGTGTGTAGATTATTGAAATCTATTAACAAAACTTTGGCTTGGCTTGGCTAACGTACGTTAGCGGACTGTTTATTTTTCGTTATAATATGCGATTCAAATAATAATAGGAACGTCAATGAGCCCGAACGACCTCGACTTTTTTGGTCTCATTTCCTCACCTTACCTAACTTTTTTGAAGTGACAACTATGACGTCACAATAGGGCGCCAGGTCAGTCCTATTCTTATTTGAATCGCATATTATAACGAAAAATAAACAGTCCGCTAACGTACGTTAATATTCACTAGTTTACTTCTGAGAGCACACCTCTCCCCGATTTGGTAAAAAATTAGACTCGTTTGGAAGGAGAGAGGGATGGAGAGTGGCGGAATAGAGGGGAGTGTCGCCTACACCTCGGCACACTCCCATAAAAAGGTGCACCGTTCTTGAGAATAATTAAAAAGAAAAGACCCGTTGACTAAACCTTAAAATGATAACATTCATCTCTTTCCGGCAGGAGGGAGAGAGGTAGGCGGGATAGCGGGGATGTCCCCTGTCAGGATTTAAGGATTTCTGAGTGCTCATGTATTTCTAAGCAGTAAATAAAATAACCACGAAGGCTGTGGCGGGAGAGAAGCGCAGCGCAGCTCCTTACCATTCATAAGGTTAAATGCAATAAAGTGTCATCTATCTATGCATTTATAACTCATTTCTGCGCATTATAAACAAACAAAACATATAATTACTTGCAGTACACTCATGGATTATTTTTCGCATTATTTTCAGAAAGTATTTTTCTACATTATCTTTGGGTATACATGAATTTATAAATGTTTGTAATCTAAACAAATGCAATGTATTTGTGTAGCTTATGACATTTAAGAAGGTATTAAGAATATTAGCATAGTTTTTTGGTTAGGTAATATTTCTTATTTCTTAACAGACTCGTACGCAAAACATCCCCACAGTATGTTGATGCATCGCATTGCGAAGTTTTTGAGAAATTTTGACGCCAAATTAAGCCACCAGACCGTCGATTAATCGAATTATTAATACAATATCTAGAGTTTTAAGACACCTAAGCTGACATAATAACTTAATAAGGTTCATATGAACATCCTAGCAATTGTTTTGTCGTTTTCAATAATATTTGACATGAACAGTCTTAATACACACGTTCGCACCAATATTACGTATCGAAATAAACTTCAAACTATTATTTTAAACTCGAAAACAGGTAAAGCCATCCGTCGACGGTCTTAACTTTTAGTACTTACATTTTTTTCTACGATATTACTATGATAATGGACTCATCGTTGGAATTTTACCAGTGTCAAATAATTGCAAATTATCGTATAAAATAGTTTGTTAAGAAACTTCTTCACAATATGTTAACGCTGCTTAACGAATACCGAAACCGCAATCTTGGAGCGACTCCTACGAACTATGGAGTATCAACATATTGTGAACATTGTTTTAAAATTAATATCACAGGTGCCTTATGTATTTAGTTTTAGTATAAGTTACATGTTACTTTAATTATCCTTTATTATTTATAATATTACTAAGCTTATTCTTCATTTTAACATTGACGTTACTATGAAGCAGTTAAACAAGTTTGAGCGTCTGCCGAATCCTCTTGCATTTCTTATTTGTTTCACGCAAATATGATAACGTATCCTTATTTCGAAATCAACTCAAGGCTATTGAAATTAAAAAAATAACCTTATTTCAATAGCGAAGGAGGCTGGGTACTACCACTTGCTTTGGATCCTCTAGTTAATAAAATTAAAACTAAACTGAAGCATACCACTGCAAGGCTTCAAGTCACGGTAAGTTCATTTTGCGTAGATCGGACCATAAATAACAATTAAAAAGCTGAAGGTACTCCGGGTTAACGCTGACATCAGGACGTAAGTCACCTCAGTCCCCGTGACCATCGGTGCTGGAATGCACCAGAAAAATCTCTAGTTTTCATCAAGGTAGGAATCGCTTAAAGAAATATGGCCACCGTTCCTAGTTCGTAACTTTTTTCGTGATTGTAACATTTTTATGTTAAAAAGCAATAAAAAACTTTCTGTCAATCTCTAACTACTGTAAAACCGTTATGGATTTTGGAGGCAGTTTTTGCGACGATGTGTTTGTGTTTTGTCCTCTAACTAGCTTCTTTACAAATCCATTCATTACAGCCTCTATCACTGCTGCACATAGGCCTCCCCCCTATATTGCCTCGTAGAGGGGATTTTGCCATAGTTGCCACGCTAGTCGGGCAGGTAAGCAAGCCCAATTATTTGTAATTTTCAGCTGTTACTAGGAAGGTGCAGCCACCCATCTTCTGCTGTAATTTTCCTCTGTCGCCTCTCGACGCCCACGGGACAATACCGGGTAGTGGATATTCTTACACCGCCACTACACGCTATTATAAACCTCCGGTGGATATTACTAAAGTAATGTTAGAGCCTATATACATTCCACTGTGTTGGTGAACTTCACATGTATTCGAAAAATTTTGATATTTTTTCTCAGACATGCAGGTTTCCTCACGATGTTTTCCTTTACCGCAGAGCACGTGGGGAAAGGTGGTTTACCCTCAAATCACGCCCCAAGAAGACTTATCATCAAAAAGTCTTCATTCATTAACAAAAAGATCTGAGAAGATTTTGATGTTGACTTAAAACGGAAAAATAATGGCAGTAAATCATGGGCCATTATGAAAGATATGCTTTGTGTCGAGCTGGTGTTTCCGATTGTCTGTCTGTTTTACTTAATTTTCTCACTTTGTGGTGTGGATTTTTGTGAAAATACGTTTTAATTTTAAATTTGATAACCTGTGTTGTTTAACTTTAAAGAGGGATTGTTAAATGCATTCATTTAATTTAGCTGAGAGAGCCATGCTACAACTATATTAGTAGTATAGTTGTAGCACAAATTCGTAATCGAGGATAGATGTAGATGTCTTTAGGCCACAGCAAACACCATCACGTCGACTGTCTGCTCGTTTGTCACCGTAAGCTATAAAAAAAACCTAAGGAATTTCTTTCGTCGTTTGTTCTCCGGTCAGGGAACCTTATTTCTATATGGTAGTTAATTTGATATGCCTATATTTGATAAACGTAAAATTATTTTCTTGTGTTGAAGAAATAAATACCGGTATATTTAATTCAATTACATTTTTTTAAACATAACATAACATTTCATGAAAACTCACGCCAGAGCGGTAGGCAGAGACTACGGACTTCCGTTGGAAACGATCATGACACAAGTGTCTCACCTTCTTTCTTACGTATACTCGGTATTTGCTCGGCTTATGTTTAAAATATATTTCTCGAAAACAGTCAAATCCCACATTTATTATAAAACTAAATAACACTAATAGACGTTATCTATTCTAGATCACCGATCCATGAACGTTCATCGTCATCTTAAAGGACCAAAATGGAATGTATCGATGCCAGTAATTGGATCCCATCCTAATTGTTCTTGTTAAACCAATTACGTATATTGAGCGTTGACACATCTTAATGACTTCCGTGTAATTATGATTTAATTATGTAATTGTTTTAAACTTATAAGTATTAAAACGTTTATATACGGTGAGCACGTAACCCCCAAACATTGATGGCTCCATAATGAGAGAGAAGACAGTATAATAATATCAAATATGTTCACTCCTAATGATTAATCCCGTGTTTTTTATTTCCTTCAATAGATATTTACTTATTTATTGTGTATTGATTGCATGTTACACCTACTCCAAATTAATCCAAAATTAAGTTGCTCAGTTTCCTTTCAATTCAGAAAACTGCATCTCTGACGAATCAATTTAGCTCAGTTTCTTTTCAAAAGTCTGCATCCCTGACGGATAATTATGCTCAGTTTCCTTTAATTAAAAAAAATATCCCATTTCCCTTTGGAATAAACAGGCTATTTTCATGCTTTCCTATACGCTGCGTTTCAAAACGTTTAAATAGGCTGACGAATCAATTTTGCTCAGTTTCCTTTTAATCGCTGCATCGCTGACAAATCTTTAAACCTCAGTTTTCTTTCAATTCAAAAAGCAATGGATAGTTCATTTCCGAGTGACCATGCGGGCGAAGCCGCGGGTAACAGCTAGTAAATTAATAATCAGAAATTTTCGCTCCAATTATTGTTATCAAAAATACCTTGTATTTAATTAAAATTTTAAATATCCTTGTATTTGCACACCGGAAGGTATGAAGGGCTGTATTTTTGTTGAAATTATTAAGATCTATTGTAACCCACATAATCGCGTACTAATAAATGAATTTAAATTTAAATTTGGAACTCGTCATTCGATTACTATGGTACGCACTCAAAGCACAAGCATTTTAGTATATTTACTATTTATTATGATTACTTATAGCGTTACTCGTATTGTTTTGAAGTTAACATGAAGCTATAAAAATAACAGTCTTGATGTTTACTATATGTAATACCCTAAGACATACATATTTAAATAGATTTTTACCTTTTCTTGGCAAATTCGATATCATTTTCCACAACCTAGTTTATGGATTCGTACGGTTTCACTTTTGCCAATGCAAAATAAGAAACAATTGTCATACTATTAAAAAATGTATATATTTTTTTTTGTAATTTTATGTCGATGTGTCATATTGCGAAGGAGATTTTGACGACAACGTGAGCAATCAGGCAGTTGAAGACGATAGTATGTCAGGTTCTCGGGGTACCCAAGTGGATAGAATATCTTGAGGTTTATATCACCATCTAAGCACTCGTTTCATCATTTCTCTAAGAGTTCAGATTTGTAGACATTTAATAAACAAAATTGCACCACTTTTATGTATCAAAATCTACATAAAACCATTATTTAAACGACGATGCAAGAGCAGAACCCTGCCGGTGTTAAGTTCACGCCAATACTCTACATATTATTTTTTACATAAAGTGTTCTTCTTTTTCTTCATTTGATTTTTCCTTCCCTGAGCCTTATAAATACAGTGCCATGTATCCAGTCTTTTGGATTTTCAAACAACACACAAAATAATGTAATCTAGAAAGATTGGTTCACCACGCTGGAATCCTCTCTCTCCTCAATTTGATTGATAATACTGCTACTCTACAACAGTCTATGAATTTGGGTTCAATTTAATTGGAATGAGTTTTACACCAGCAGATCAACCTCTTTAGTCGTTTATAAAACAATTTATAACTTTTGAATTCACGCGCAACAAATGCGTTGTAACTTTGGTTTATTTTAAGTAAAGTAATCAAAAAAATATATTCGTAGGTACATTAAAAATTATGTTACGAAATTTCCGACTTATAATTAAAACTCAGTGTTGTTTTATACATAGGTCACCAAACCATAAGTCTAAGACGCAAAAAAAAAATACAAAAAGTGTACTAATAAATTTAAAAAAATCAAGGTAAATATAAATTAGTTAAATTATAGCAAATACTCTTAATTAATTATACGCATTCTTTTTGGCAGTGGAACGGTAAGCAGGCAGACTGTCGATCGCTGTATCAGATATCTTCACACTTTTAACGCTACTCCCCGTCGCCGGTCTGGGTATTAAATTGGTCAAGTGCACACTTGGAATTCAGCCTCTCAAAAGAAAACCTCTGAAAAATAGAGGTAAAGAGAGCGAGAGAGAAACATAAAGTAGGGAAAACTTATGAACTACAAACGGTTGTTAAATCACTTTACATTATTTCTACCTGACAAACCGAACATTGTAACAAGGACATTGTAATTTTATATTTCGACGAATACATGCAACATGCAATATAAAATTAACTAAATAAAAAATAAAAAACAAATAATTATTAAATAACATTTAAATGAATCAATGAATAATATGACAAGTATAACAACATTGCCAATTTTATAGAATATAGAAACGAAACTTTCGATAACGGTCGGTATTTTTCACAGCCGTCGATCGTGACGTACCTACCAGCTCAGGATTATCTTGACTGCAGGAACTCCAATAATATTTCACCAGCCACCCTTTGAAGCTCATCGTGGTTCAAGTCACAAGAGTTTTGAAACCGGTCTCAAACGGATAAAATACTTTGAAAAATTACGAAAATTAGTCTTATTTTGCAAAGCGTAAGCTTTTGGAGTGAAGGAAAAAGTAATATATCTAATTTACAGAAATTTTTTTAGTCACATTTTTGTATGAGACCTTTGTGTTACTTGCATTTAAGTTTGTGACGGTGTAAGCGATGGGATAGCCTCCTATCACTTTTTCGCATTTTTTCTTCCAATCCTATATCTTTTTTGTACCTAAACCCTTAAGGGTTAAAGGCGTGACACTATTTATGTATGTATGCATATGTACAGCTTTTCTCGGAAAACCTATCACTAGAATAAGTATTATTTGATTATGAATACAACAGATAAGATATTGTTTACGCCGCCGATCAGTTTTCAACCGACTTCAAAAAAGGAGGATGTTCTCAAATCGACTGTATTGTTTTATAGGTAAAACGATTTTGAAGATTTTCTTTCTTGTTTTTTTTTAAAGCTATTTATCGCGTGGTTCCACATAAATATGATCCAGATCTAACCAGTAGTTTTTTAGTTATTCTTAATAATATGTTAATTGACTTCGGCTACATTTAAAATGTTCTCATTTTATTTATTTTCATAATACAATTGGTTGTACAAAAATTTTTAATTCTATAACTTGTTAAATTGCTGCATAACGTATCGAAATTCTCGTTTAGTTTAGTTTACGATTGTTCTACTTAGACCACACGCTACAGCTGTATGTTCTATCACTTGGGCCCGTGCATTGGGGTGTCTGTATCGGACATCCCATTAATTTGTGTGCAACTGCCGCCTACCAAATTATAGATTAGGGATTAGCTTTAGGGTTGAGTTCCAAGCAAAGCGACACCGCGCCGCTATTAGTGTCAGTTACCCTATGCGACGGAACATGTTGCTGATATTCTATGTACGCGACTTTAAGGGGAGGTGTTCAGGCTTGCAGCGTAAGGAGTACAATTACCAGTTGAGATTCATTTCATCTTCCTCAAAGGTGATAACACATTTAACTTTCATTATTTGGTTGCTGGTTTCCATGGACCGCAGCAGCCACTCACTAGCAGGTGGACTAAGAGTGACATTTACCGTTACCGTTACAGCCCATTAAAGCCCACTGCTGAACATAGACCTCCCCCTTAGATTGCCTCATAGGGGGGATATCTACCATAGTTGGCACGCTTGACAACCTGGTGAGTAACCGCAGTTTTTTAATATTAGTCGTTACTAGGAAAACTTAGTTTAGGTTTGGTTTATAAAAAGACAACATACATAATATACGTTGTTTGTAGTTCAGTTTACATTATCGAGCGATTATAATTAATAGTCGTAATGCTTACCCTCCAAAAAATGATATTGAACAGGTATTGTCCGTATCTATTCTGTTTATCTTATATCAAAGTAATTATTTTCTGTGTATTGTTCGTTTAGAATCTTTTATTAGCATTTTCTAAAATGTAGAATAGGATGTATATTTACATTAAAACTCCTTCTTTTTTCTATAGAAATTTGATGATATACTTTAACAGCTTTCGTAGTAGTTTCGTTTAGCAGTTTTTTTAGTCTTCTTCCTCTTCTACTGCATTTTCAGTATTTTGTTAAGTAACAGTAAAATTGAAAATTTTGTACAACCGACTTCAATATAAATACAATGAGAACATCATCAATGTAGTCGGAGTCAATTAAATATACGCATTACAAAGGATAACAAAAACTAATGGTTAGATCTTAATCAAATTCGTATGGGATCGCATAAGAAGCATCAGCTTTCAAATAAAAAAAAATCGTCAAAATTTTTCACATAGAAAGATGTTCTGAGGCAAGACACAAAAATACAGTCGCATTGTGTAATGGAAGAATAAGAGAAGTCGAAATTGTCTTTATTTAATTTGGCCTTCTTTCAGGCTTTAAATCATCACCGTTTTTTATAAATTCTATTTCAAAAGATTTTATTATGAGGTCATAATGTTATGAAAGATTTATTTCCTATTTAGTATATTCAATTATGGTTTTTTTTATATTTAGTATTCATTGCCTACGCTATTTGAACTTTTGCACGTCATTAGAATGCAATATTACCTAAACGAGGTGAAATTCAAAATATTTCTTTTTAATGCCATAACATTAAGTTCAAACCATTTATTTGTGACCTAAAACGTTCATCGGATTATCAAGACGTATTAAACTCCATTTTCAACAATTTCAACTAAATTGAATGAGTTTAGATACGATCGTCTTCTTTCCATTACAAAGTGTTGACGAAAACGTTTACGATAATGGATTAAAGAATAGGATTTAATAGGGTCATTGTATTATGTGGACAAAGAAAGGTAACTGTTTAGTAATAACAGTTAATTGGATATAACCGTGGGTTAGCGGTTGTTGAAAGTTATACCCGTGAAATTGGCGGCGTAAGAGAAAACCACTACTCTATACTATAGATACTAGATACTGATACTATCCTGTGGGTATCGTAAGAAACGACTATGGGAAATCCCCGAAAATTATTGTCCTCTTTTATAAACTAATGGTGACAAACCTACATATAGTCCACACGATGATAAGTCCTGCTATCCTAGATTAAAAAACAAAATGCAGAAACGTTGTTCCCCTGATGACTAAGATTGTATGCTTTGTTTTGAGTACTCAACATTATCGGCATTAAGCTGGTATTTTACGTTGGTATTCTGGAGCGTGGTCCTTTCCCGGTCGCGCCGCAAAAATTCCAAGTCTATTTTGCTTCTTTGGCTCATGTAGAATTTTAAGCGATGAATGTAACTAACCAAAGAACAATTTACTTCGCCTTATTGTACACACTTACGCCATTTAATCGTTTGAAAAAATCTAATAAACATGAAAGGATTCACATATTTCATTATCAATAATATGTGGTAGAGCCATGCTGCAGTTATATTAATAGTATAGTTGTAGCACGAATGGGTCGACTCGACCGGGGAGGCACTACGCTCTCACAGAATACCAGCGTAAAATAGTGGCTTAATGCTGTTGTGTTTCGTATGGTGAGTGTAGAGAACCGGAGGCCCTTTTTACTGGAAACGAGGCATTACATCTTAGTCCTCACGGGTGACACGCATCTGCATTTTGATTTGTAATCGAGGATAGATGTAGCACTGTGTGCTCGTTTGTCACACTATCCTATAAAAAGCTGTGATGCATTGAAATGGAAATCCAGATCTTTACTTACCCACTATTATGGTTACGGATGATATAAATTGGCAATGACTAGGAAAATACATTTCAAATTAGCTCATCGGTTCTTTTCTCGATATACGAACAAAAAGTAAATAAAATTTCCTATTTACGTTATACTACCACATAACAAAACACATTTTACGTCAGGCCTGTTGGTCTAGTGGTTAGTGACCCTGACTGCTATGCCGCAGGTCATGGGTTCGATTCCCACCCAGGACAAATGTTTGTGTGATGAGCACGATCATTTGTTCTGTGTCTGGGTGTAATTTATCTATAATATTTATGTATTTAGAAATATATAAGTATGTTTATCAGTTGTCTAGTAGTACCCATAACACAAGCTCTGCTTAGCTTGGGACTAGATGGCGTTGTGTGATAGTTGTGGAATATTATTATTATTATTACCACTATCACTTACCGCATTTTAATTGCCTAGCAACCTTAGATCTTAAAATAAAAATAAATTATAGTTAAAAGCGATTTAATCCGTAAATTCATAAGTACCAATATAAGTAAAATATGTTCAATTTTAACAATGGCGAACGCCCATTTTTATGTCACGTAATCTGGAAGCGTCTTAATATCAAAAGCGATTCACCATCTCTCCCTGAGATTGTTTGTCGAAGATTTTATCGACAAGGCCGGAAATAATTGTTACGAGGCTTTGAAGATTTGTAGGTTATGTGACATTATATCACTTAAATGGTTCAAGATTTATTAACAATTTATGAGCTTTTTACCTAAAGGATTTCAATAATTTAGTCTTAAATTAATGTTTAATTAATAATTATTCACTACTAGGTATATTACTGTTTCAAAGTTATTTTTGAGTAATCAACTTGTGCAGCAGATTAAACTCTCAGGAATTTACTCGCTTATTAAGTAATCCACTGCAGAGAATTCAAAATAATATGTTTCAAAACAAGTTACACTTTAGAGCTAGATAATGAAGGCAAGGCATCCACGACTTTTTCTGCCACCAGAGCGGCGCTTGAGGTGTAATATTTGACAGATTTCATAGCGGGAAATCAATTTGTTCGAAAAATGTAATGGTTAACGTTTCTTTATGTACTATTAGTTATATTTTATATCAATTTAATTAAAATCAAACCACAGATATTCATAAAAGTTGAAAATTAAAAAAAGGATTTAAAAATGTACTTACAAAAAATTAAAGAATAAACTCCTGAGGCATTGTTTTGAGTATTAATACAATATATTGATAAACTTTTATTTTAACCTAAGTTCTCGATTAAATTACATTGTGTAACAAAAAACTTTGCCTGTATCAACAGGCGACATCTGGTGAATGAAAGATTATTAGCCCTCATTGGATTGAAACTATTTATCAATATTATTTGACCAAAGGTAAATAAAACAAGAAATTAATTGTACAACATTTATTCACCATCATCTTCCCTAATAATTACACCATCTATAAACTCTGCCGGTGCTGAAATATGTTGCTGATGTCTGGCCCATCCTGAATACCAAACTAAGGTCATGACACGTGCGTAACAGCCTACTGTGCGCCGACCTACTAAACAACTACAGCAGTACTCTGCGATTCCTGTTCGACCAGGTATATTATTTTCTAATTACTTATATATATTGTCGTGAAGCGACAATAAAAAAACTAAGAACCTAACTTAACTAGAACGAAAACAACCAAAATAAAATAAATTATTTAAAAATTTGAAGTTTTACAGTATCTTTTATAAAAAAAAGGTATGAAGGTGATGATGGGTTGTAATGAAGATGGTGATTTACAATATTATTAAAAAAAAAAAAATAACAAAAGATACTGCAACGAAGTATGCACAGGCTATGCCTATGATAGGTGCACAGCTCCTGCTCTAGGAACACGTAGAATCTGGAGAAAACACACGCAGCGTCTGGAGAAGGTACACGCAGCGCTTGGAGTAGACCCACACAGCGTCTTGAGCCGGTACGCAGCGTCGGGAGTAGGTCCACGAAACGTCTGGAGTAGGCACGCAGCGTTTAAAGTAGGTACACGCGGCGCTTAGAGTAGGCAAACACAACTTCCGGAGTAGACCCACACAGCGTCCGGAATAAACACGCAGCGTCTGAAGTAGGTCCACGCAACGTCAGGAGAAGGCACGCAGCGTTTGAAGTAAGTAAACACAGCGCACTAGTAGGCGGAGGCGTAGGCGTGGCTAGGCGACGACTTAAGGAGCGGGCAGAGGCTTGCAGGATCCCGAGGCAGTGCAGAAAAGGCCTTTAGGAGATGCTTTAAGTATCAAAGCTCAAGTCAGACTCCCCCATTCGCCGATTGAGTTCGGCTTATTTTTGCTTTTTGACGGATCTCACATAAGAACGTAATATTATTCTCATTAAATTTGAAATTATTTAAATTAAAAGCAAATTCTTGTAAATGGCCAAGAAGAAAGGAGTATTTTGAAGTAAAAACATCAGGCCGGTAACGATATTTGAATAAAAATTGCCATGACAACCTGATAAACAACGATGTCAAAACATGTCAAATTTTGGTTTTAGGCTCGTAATACAGAAACGGCAAGATTTAAGTGAAAAATGAGATATTATTTATATAGGAAAAAAAAAGTAGCGCAACAGCGCGCACGAAACCCGAAATTGCAGAGTTATGGAGAACTAAATAAAAGACCGAAAAAGGTAGACTCCATTGACACCGATTTAAAAAGTGCTGATAGCATGAAAAATACGAAGTGAAAATGATTTGTTATTGTGTTCTTATGAATTAAAAATATTACAGGATCCTATGGAAATAAAGGTGATGCAAAATATCAAGTTTTGAGGCGAATGCAGAACATCAAAAACAGAATGGAAAAATAAATTTAAAATAGTGTAAAATGATATGTAAGTATGTATAAGCATAACACTACATTTTCCCCCCGACCCCGGAAAATTTTTGACTCAGCAAAAATTTTGACATGTACACCATAAAATAAACCATGAAAACACAGCTTTGCAGTAACAGACATCACCAGGCAAAATCAGATATACTATCTCTTACATTCATCATCTGCATTCAGGTAAGGGTGGAGTTCACATTCAATGACTACCACTCTAAAAGTGTGTTTTCGAAAGGACAATCAGGCTTATTTAAGGAGTTGTCATCCGCTCCTGCGTGGAAAAAAAAAAAAACATTTTGAAAGGACATCCAGGCTTATTTAAGGAGTTGTCATCCGCTCCTGAGTGAAGATAAAGATAAAGAAATTAATCTTAAGCAAGCTTTAGTCGCTATGACTTAAGTAAAGATTAAGAATGGCCAGAGCGGTAGGGCTCAAAACCAGAGATCAGCAACATCACTAACGAGATGTGTCTGAAACAAAAAGTGAAGATTAACCAACGAAAATTCGAGGTCCTAAAGCAAGATGTGTTGAAGAACACTGGATCACCAAACAAAAAAAAAAAATAAAAATAATAAGGTGAGAATGATGGTGATATTTATACATATATACAGTTAATAAAAGTTAAAAAAAAAATTATGATTTTACATCTTTGATGTGCCACTTGCCTCTAACTCCATTAGGGTCTTCAAGCACATAGATTAGTGGTGACAGTTTAGCTATCATTTTGCACTTGATGAACTTAGGGGCAAGTTTAGCATTAAAGTAAGCGCCGGCATTGCTTAAAACATGGTTTTTACGCCAAACAGTGTCTCCCACATTAAATTCTTTAAAAGACCGGCGAAGATCATAGCGAGCGCTATTTTTAGCGTGAGCTATGTGCAGTTTAGTTTGAACTTTGTGAAAAATAGATGAGAGGAGACCAGCATTAGACGCGTAAATATCACGAGGCATAAATATCAATTCCTCGAGGTTCTGAGTTGGAGTATAGAAGGAACCACAAGGTATTGTTTCCCTACCAAAGACTAAAAAGTTTGGAGTAAAGCCAGTAGCCACATTTGTAGCGCTGTTCATTGCGTACTGAATCTTAGCAAGATGGTTGTCCCAGGATCTATGATCGTCTCCTACTAGAGATGCTAGAGCTGTAATAATTGTACTATTAAACTTCTCCGTAGGATTAACCTGAGGACAATATAAAGCTGTGTGAAAAATACAAGGAACGTTATAAGAATTTAAGAATGATTGGAATTCTCGCGACTGAAATTGAACCGCGTTGTCCATTATAATAGTTTGGGGAATGCCATGAACTAGGAAAACTGAATTTTCCAAAAGATTAATAATATTAGCTGAAGTAGCACGTTTAAGGGGAAAAATCATAGTATATTTAGTAAAATTGCAGTTAATTACTAGAATATACTGATTTCGCCTACGAGTCATAGGTAATGGACCCATAAGATCTAAGGATATAGTTTGAAAAGGTCTGGAGCAAAGTTTGGGTTTACCCATAAGACCATAGGGAGAATGATTAGGGTGTTTGTAGGTTAAGCAGGTTTCACAAGACGAGATTAATTTGGCAATGTCCTTAAACATACCAGGCCAATAGTATTTTAAAGATATTTTCTTGAATGTCTTGAAGATACCAAGATGGAGTTCTGAAGGGGAACCATGGTTAACTTCAATAAGTGTATGCCTATCTCGAGGTAGTGGAACTTCTTTCCAAATAAAGTCATCGTTTAGACGATCGGGAGAATGGATGCAGCGGTAAAGTTTGTTATCCCTGATAGTGTAGTTGGGATATGCGTCTGGGTTGTTGGAGCATCCGAGAAAAATCTTGTTGTAGTGCTCAAGTTCACGATCAGGTGGTTCTTCAATCGTAATAGGATGTACGCCTTGAGATGAAATTTCTCGTGTATCAGGACGTTCTTGATTCTTATGTCTTGATAATAAATCTGGAACAACGTTATCCTTTCCTTTTTTATGTTTCAGGACAAAGTTAAAGCATGATAAGCGTAAAGTCCAGCGAGCAAGTCTTCCTGAAGGATTCGATAAGTTCTGAAACCATTTAAGTGCAGCATGGTCAGTATATATTGTAAATTCTTTACCATTGTCTAGATAACATCGCCAATGTTCTAACGCAGTTATTACAGCCAATGTTTCTCTTTCAGTAGTTGAGTAATTCTGTTGATTTTTGTTTAGTGCTTTACTCATGTAAGCAATCACGACTTCTTTGTCATCTTGATGTTGAGTAAGCATTGCTCCTATGCCATAATTTGATGCATCACAATGTACAGAGAAGGGTAGCTCGAAGTTAGGGCAAGCAAGAACAGGAGCAGTTACCAAAGCTTCTTTAAGTTTCTGGAAAGCAGCTGCAGCTTGTGAATTCCATAAAAATTTAGGAGCGTTCTTCCCGGAACAGGTTAGTTGGTTGAGTGGAGAGGCAATGGTGCTAAAGTTTGGAATGAATCTTCTGAACCAGCTGCAGGTGCCTATGAATCTACGTACTTCTTTTCTGCAAGTAGGTACAGGATATTCTAAAATAGCTTTTATTTTATCTGGATCAGCACGTAGACCATACTCGTCCACTAGAAAACCAAGGTATTTCAGTTCTTTCTTGAAGAATTGACTCTTCTCAAAGTTAATAGTCAGATTAGCATATGAAAGTTTTTCATGAACTTTCATGAGAAGCGATATGTGTTCATCAAAAGTCTCGCTAATAATAACGATGTCATCCAGATAGCAAAATACCTTGTTCTCAAATTCAGGAGTAAAAAGCATATCCATTAATCTTTGTAGAGTTGCAGGTGAGTTAGAGAGACCAAAAGGCATTACCTTGAATCTAAACATACCTCTTCCAGGTACATAAAATGCAGTTTTATCTTTATCAGCAGGATTCAAGGGAATCTCCCAAAATGCTTTCGCAATGTCGATGCTTGATAAGTATTTGGCATTCTTCAGGTTGTCCAAAATTTCGCTTATTAATGGCAGACTATAAGCATCACGACGTGTAACTGAGTTAAGCTTCCTGCTGTCTACGCAGAAACGCCATTCACCATTCTTCTTCGGAGTGATGAGAACTGGAGATAACCAAGGACTTTCGCATTGTTCAATGACGTTCCATCCCAGCATCTTATCAACTTCATTAATTAACGCCTTTTGTTTTTCAGGAGACAGTCTGTAACATCTTTGTTTGATTGGAAGAGAATCACCAGTATCAATCTTGTGGGTGATTAAGTGTGTGCTCCCCAGGATACCTTTTTCTTCAAAAGAAATTGTCTTGAAGCGTTGGATGATGTCGTTAGCGATGTCCTTTTGGTTAGGAGTTAAATGCTCATAAGGTAAAACTTTAATATCTTTAGTTTCGATAGCAGAGCATTTAGATTCTGTAAAGTTAAGAGAAGATAAAACACTAGGTAACAGATTAAATTTTCTCCAAAAGTCAATACCTAGTATTAGCGAAGGAAATATTTCCGGAAAAACATAAGCTTTAATCAAATGGGTTTGATTATTGAAATGAACAGGTAAGTCAAAATAACCCAAGGAATTAACTTTTTGATTATTAGCAGTAGAGACAGTAATAAGATCTGACTTGAAAAGTTTACAGCCCAGTTTAAGAATTTCCAAATGAGAATTATTACCCAGAATAGTTACTGAGCTGCCAGAATCTAGTAAACCAGATAAAGTTAAGTCATAAATTTTGACATTAACGAATGGACGATTAAGATCTTGTTCTTTGGAGTAGAGTGTAGAAGAGATTTTGTAACAAGAAAAGAAGTTTTGAATTGTTTTAATCCAACTAGCCCAATCGTCATTATCAAAGTTTAAGTTACTTTTCAAGTCAGCAGTTAGTTTTTTGAACTAGTATGTGGTTTGGGAGAACAAGTAGGGCAATCTGCAGTTTTAAAACCTTTAAGACCACATTTGAAACAAATCACGAATCGTGGTTGAGTACAAGTGTTCAAAGTATGACCTTGTTTACGACAGCGAACACAAAAAGAGCTTTCTTGAGGAGCTTTAGTTTGAGAGAGACTATTAACTTGTCTAGAAGGGTATTTGTAGGATGAAGTGAATTTATTCATAAAGGGAGGAGAAGGTTGTGAGTTATTAGAATTTGAAGAGCCAACTGAACTTGAAGTGGAATGCTTGTAGTTGAATTCAGAAATAAGAGGACTTTGTTGTACATTTGGTTCTTTAAATTGTTTGTCTCTGTCAAGGAACTTTTCATAGTTTTGGCAAGTAGCCAGAAGAGAGTCGATAGAGTCAATGTCTTTTAGAGCTACGAAGACTGAATAACATGGGCGAATATTCCTCAAAATAATCTCCAATTGTTCTGTTTCAGAGAGTTTCTTCGAAAGACGAGAGAACATTCCAGACATGATGGAAATATAGATGACGATAGGTTCATCACGGCCTTGAGTTCGGTTCCTAATCGCTTCTAGAAGTTTATAATCATAATCAAAACCACCAAAGTCTTTGATTAATAAAGAGGAAAGTTCGTTCCAAGTTAAGTTTGGATTCTGATTATATTTAAATCTGAACCAATGAAGAGCATTGTCGGTGAAAATTTCAAACGCTTGAGAAATCAACAAGTCTTTGGGTAAGCCACGAGCTAAGCAGTATTCTTCAAGTTTTTGAAGAAAGGATCTTGGGCAGCTTTTACCATTGAAGGTGTGTCTTTTCAGATCTTTGAAGACGTTAGTTGGAGAAAAAGATTGAGGTAGTGGTGAAGGATACGGGGTATGGATCTTAACAGATGTTTGAGAAACAAGAGGAGGTTCCATGACAGTCGGGTCTACAGGAGGGTCAAGTGATGGAGAGTCATTTTCAGTTGGAGGTGGAGTCAAGGATTTGAATTGTTTAGTAATAGCGTCAAATTTCATCTTCAAAGTATCGAAAATAGTTTTAAAGTCTGGATATAAGTCAGTATCTATTCGCTCCAATCTGTAAAAAACATGATTAATAAAAGTTTCTATTAATCGTAAGTATTTGGTTTCACCTTGTAAAAATTTTTCAATTTTACAGTCCAGGTAAGTCAAAGTAGAACCAATTTGAGACAAGTCATCCTCGATCGGAATTGGAGAAGTCAGAATATCTTCAGGGTGAGAATTCTCAACTAAACGCAAAACCTGTTTTTTTAGAAGCAAAACAGTATTAGCTGGTTCCTCACATCTAATCTTCACTTCGTATTCGAGTTCGGCCTTGTTAAGGAATTCGTACTTAATAACCCGTTTCATTGTTATAATTAAGTGTTAAGTTTAAGAAATAAAAATTTAATAAAAAATTGTACCTCTAGAATAAAAATATTAAAGTGATGAATGTAAGTGAAGTGTTATATGTAGGTCTAAATATAATCCAGATAAGTTGAAAAACTAGATGAAGTTTTGTTTTAGAATTTGGAAGATATGATAAGGATGAGTAAATAAAGAGTTAAGAACGAAAGAGAAAGCAATTCAATCAAAAGGAAATGGATAAGGCGTAGCTAAGGTGAAGAAAAGAAGAACTTTTACGTTGGGCGCCAAATGTCGTGAAGCGACAATAAAAAAACTAAGAACCTAACTTAACTAGAACGAAAACAACCAAAATAAAATAAATTATTTAAAAATTTGAAGTTTTACAGTATCTTTTATAAAAAAAAGGTATGAAGGTGATGATGGGTTGTAATGAAGATGGTGATTTACAATATTATTAAAAAAAAAAAAATAACAAAAGATACTGCAACGAAGTATGCACAGGCTATGCCTATGATAGGTGCACAGCTCCTGCTCTAGGAACACGTAGAATCTGGAGAAAACACACGCAGCGTCTGGAGAAGGTACACGCAGCGCTTGGAGTAGACCCACACAGCGTCTTGAGCCGGTACGCAGCGTCGGGAGTAGGTCCACGAAACGTCTGGAGTAGGCACGCAGCGTTTAAAGTAGGTACACGCGGCGCTTAGAGTAGGCAAACACAACTTCCGGAGTAGACCCACACAGCGTCCGGAATAAACACGCAGCGTCTGAAGTAGGTCCACGCAACGTCAGGAGAAGGCACGCAGCGTTTGAAGTAAGTAAACACAGCGCACTAGTAGGCGGAGGCGTAGGCGTGGCTAGGCGACGACTTAAGGAGCGGGCAGAGGCTTGCAGGATCCCGAGGCAGTGCAGAAAAGGCCTTTAGGAGATGCTTTAAGTATCAAAGCTCAAGTCAGACTCCCCCATTCGCCGATTGAGTTCGGCTTATTTTTGCTTTTTGACGGATCTCACATAAGAACGTAATATTATTCTCATTAAATTTGAAATTATTTAAATTAAAAGCAAATTCTTGTAAATGGCCAAGAAGAAAGGAGTATTTTGAAGTAAAAACATCAGGCCGGTAACGATATTTGAATAAAAATTGCCATGACAACCTGATAAACAACGATGTCAAAACATGTCAAATTTTGGTTTTAGGCTCGTAATACAGAAACGGCAAGATTTAAGTGAAAAATGAGATATTATTTATATAGGAAAAAAAAAGTAGCGCAACAGCGCGCACGAAACCCGAAATTGCAGAGTTATGGAGAACTAAATAAAAGACCGAAAAAGGTAGACTCCATTGACACCGATTTAAAAAGTGCTGATAGCATGAAAAATACGAAGTGAAAATGATTTGTTATTGTGTTCTTATGAATTAAAAATATTACAGGATCCTATGGAAATAAAGGTGATGCAAAATATCAAGTTTTGAGGCGAATGCAGAACATCAAAAACAGAATGGAAAAATAAATTTAAAATAGTGTAAAATGATATGTAAGTATGTATAAGCATAACACTACAATATATATATATATATATATATATATATATATATATATATATATATATATATATATATATATATATATAATCACAAACAAACAATCGACATTTTATATATTTATACGTACTTGAAAATCGTTTTTTGTGTAGATATATTTAAATATATGACATCACTGTCAATGTTCAATACACACATAATATGTAGATTTATCTTTATTGTTACATTTGACAAGAGAATTGAACGAAAGAATTGAAGATCGCAATACGACTGGCACTGCAGACGTTGTGTACATCACTGATCTTTATATTTTAGATCTGTTATAACTACATAAACATAAACATACATAAACACTCACGCCTGTCACCCAGAGGGGTAGGCAGAGACTACAGACTTCCATTTGGCACGATCCTGACACACCTCTCTCGCCTCCTTCACATCCATACACCTACGCATGCATGCTCGTCGGTTAAGGGTACTCCTAATTTGGCCCGTTTTCAATAAATCGCCAATTTGGTCGATAAATTTTCGCCTAGGACGTCCCTTTCCGACTCTGCCATTCACTTCTGCAACATAAATTTTCTTTGTCACTCTTTCCTCATCCATTCTTTCCACATGACCAAACCACCGAAGCATTCCTTTCTTAATCCTGGTCACAACATCATCTTGCAAACCACACTCTTCTCTTATCACACAATTTTTCACCCTGTCATTCAGATTCAGCCCTAACATACTCCTTAACGACCGCATTTCTACTGCATTTATTTTACTCTCGTGCTTCTTCTGCCATACCCAACTTTCACTACCATACGTTAAAGTAGGGACCAACACAGCATTGTGAACTGCCATACGTGCCTTTTTTGACACATTTTGACTCTTCACAATAGAGTGCAAGGCCCCATTTACTCTGTTTCCTGCGTTCACTCGTCGTTCTATATCCTTATCATATCTCCCATCCCTGCTAAATACGCACCCCAAATATACAAACTCATCTACTTGCTCGATCAACTCCCCTTCTATTCTTATTTCACATATCGTTTTACTTTCATCTCTTTCAAAAACCATAATTTTCGTCTTACTTGCGTTCACTTTCATACCCCTTTCTTTTAATGATCTGTTCATTAATGTAACCATCATTTGCAACTCAGCCGCCGACGACGCAAGAATAACTTGATCATCGGCGTACAAAAGGCATTTGATGGTTAACTCACCCATTCTTAATCCGCATTCTTCAACTTTCAAATTTTGCAAACAACTGTCCATAAATAGGTTGAACAACCACGGGGAAGCCACACAGCCCTGTCTGACACCTTTATGGATGCCGAACCAGTCCGAGTAGACCCCGTTGATCCTAACACAAGCACTAGAGTCCCTATAAAGAGACTCCAATGCCTGTATCAAGCCAGCGCTCAACCCAAATGAGTTCAGTGTTTGCCATAGCACATTCCTATCCACTCTGTCATAGGCCTTCTCCAAGTCCATGAACGCACAAAAGCCTTTTGGTTTTTGGCCAAAAACTTCTCCGCGATCATGCGCATGGAGAAGACTTGATCTGTACATCCCATTCCCTTTCTAAATCCCGCTTGCACATCCCAAATTTTTCCATCGGTTTCTTTCATGACCCTTTCAATTAGTACCTTGGCATACAGTTTTCCCACGATGCTAAGAAGGCTGATACCGCGGTAGTTTTTACAGTCCTGCTGCGACCCTTTTCCCTTATATACTGGGACTATCACGGCTTTGCACCAGTCTCCCGGTACCCGTTTCAGTTCCCAGCATAAATTAAATAAGGAGTGCAGCAGGCCTGCCACCACTTCCTCTCCAGCCCTCAGCATTTCGAGTGAAACTCTATCATATCCGGCAGCCTTACCTGCTTTCATGCTTTTCATTGCTTTCATTATTTCATCTATACTTATCTCGCTACCTCCTTTCTCTTCTTTCGGAGTTCCTATTTCATTCAGTTCATACGTTGTCTCCTCACTCATAAACATGCTTTCAAAATATTCCTTCCATCTCTTTAAACTCAAAACTTCATCATTCAGAATATAGCCATTCTCATCTCTTATAGCATTCATTTTAGGCTGTTTTGAACATCCCCTGGCAGATCTTATGAGTTTCCAGAACATTTTAATATTTGCCTGGAAGTTATCCGATATTCTTCTATCATTTTTATCCGTTCTTTCTTGCTTTTTCCTTTCAACTAATTCTTTTACTCTTTTATTTAGATGTCTAAAGACTGCCTTTTTTCTTTCAAAATCATCATTCGTACCGCTAGAATTACCAGCCTTAGTTGCTAGTAAATCTAGCCATGCTCTCTTCTTTGCTTCAACTTCCGTACGTATCTCATCATCCCACCATAACGTATTATTTTTCCTTTCATTCTTTCTTTTACTAACACCACATACTTCGGTAGCTGCATCTACTAAACCTTTCTTAACATTTTGCCATACATTCTCCAAGTCTAACTCATTCATACATAATTCATCCAAACCACTCACGTTTTCTTTCGGTTTTGTTATAACTACATGATGGTTATTTTACGATAACAAGATCTTTCCAAAAAAAACTTGTTTTTTATTTGGATGCCTGCCTTCTTCGTGGGAGCAAAGGAGGAATCCAAGGAGGAATCCTTTAAAGAATATGATATTAATCTTTTGGTCCAAAACATTACTCAGCAGAAAATTAAAAAAATATTTCGGAATATTTCCCATTACAGATTATGTGAAATTTCCTATGATGATTGTTTTTTAATTAAAATCTTGTGCGTTTAATTTGGTCCCACATAAATTTGATCAAGATCTGACCAGTAGTTTTTGAGTTATCTTTAATAACGCATATTTTTAAATGACTTCGACCACATTGACGATCCTCTTAATTAATTTATATTGAAGTCGGTTGTACAAAATTTTTAATTTCACCACTTGGTAATTTTCTGACTATTGCCCGTTAATAAACAAAAGACTGACAATTTAATAGAAGAGGAAGAATAAGAACTCCTTACTAATTTTAAAGCTTATCATCATCACATTTCTATAGAAAAAATTTGGAGTTTTATTGTAAATGTTCGTTCTATTCTCCTATTTAGAAAATTCAATTTTACCACCTGTTTTGTAAACATTAATTTTTTTCGTTCGTTTTTACTGTTCTAAAGTTTTACTCTGAACGAAAATATTTAACACGTATTTAACCATTTAATTTTCGATAAAATGAATTGCTCACCGTTGGAACAAATATATTTTCTAAAATTCAATAAAATGACTAATCTAAAAGAACAAAGGAACTTAAAACGGAAATTGGCTCCTTTATGTGAACTTAAACTGTGATCGTGTCCAAATAGGACCTAATATTAAATGAGCGGTTTTGTTCAGTCCACAAATTCTGGAGATTTAAGGCTTATGAGTAGGAGCCTTTTGTAAGGATTTGTGTTCATTCGTCTTTAATACACTTTCTTTCGAAGCATATTTCAATATTAACCAGTTACTAAAAGTCAATAATATTAAAGTAAGTATAAGAAAACTTTATATCGGATAAATTTCGATTTATACATAATATGGTCTAGACTTTTAGAAATCATTCCTAACTAGTCATTTAGATCGAAAGTCAGTACACTGAGGTACGAAAGTGTTTGTACAGCAATTTTTAACTGCAGAATAGTGTTAGACATTATATGCTCGAAACATTTATATTCTCTTTTGAACGTGGTAGAGCCATGCTGCAGCTATATGGTTCTAGCATGTATATTACGAGGAAGGGCCACGCTCTTATAGAATACTGTGCTTTATGTGGTGTGTTGAAAATCGGAGACTCTATTTACTTGAAACAAGCTATTACATCTTAGTCCTAAGTGGTGACATTCTTACTGTCACATGCACTGTGTACTCGTTTATCAATCTTATTATATATTTTAAAAAAAACACACTTCTCCGCTTCATCGTATGATATTTATAAGCTATATGAAGACTACAATTAAAACTATATCAACATTAATAGCGAATAAATCACTTACTTTCCATTCACCGACGACATCGTCACTATAGCGGAATCGTAGAAGGTGTTTCCGAACGGCACGGTCATTAAAGGATCATGGATAAAACCAAAATCATATCATACGTCAATATCAAAACTGTACAAATAATATTAGGAAATAACTCATTAGAAGTTGCGGACGATTACGAGGCGCAAAAATGTTCGATTAGGCGAGTCCAACTTCGTACTCATTAATCGACGTTTGGCAAGTTATGTGTTTCTAAATATTTTCCTTAACTGAGCTATAGGAATTATGAATAAAAGTTTACCGTATAGTGGCGGTGTAAGGATATTCACTATCCCATATCCCATATCCCGTGGGTGTCGTCAGAGGCGACAGTAGGGAACCAAATCAGGAGATGGGCAGCAGCGTCTTGCTAGTAACGACTAAAAATAAAAACTGCGTTTGCGAGATCGTTTGTCAAGCGTGGCAACTGTGGCAAATATCCCCCCTATAAGACAATCTATGGTGGAAACTTCAGTAGGCTGTAACGGTTAAGCTAACGAAGCTATACAAATATTGAGAAAACAAATGGTAAAACAACCGACTATAATATTACCGAATTAATGTATTCAAAGTCAATTAAATACGAATTTTTTAAGGATGACTAAAAAAACTACAGGTCAGATCTTGACCAAATTTATATGCGACCACACGAGAAATACCAGCCAGAATATCTTTTTTCTAGGTTATTTTTTTATTTGAATAAAAAATAACGCAGAAAAAAGTTATTAGATAAAATACAAAAACATACAGTCGAATTGCATACCCCCTCTTTTTGAAGCCGGTAAAAAGAACATATTTATTCCATACTACAAACACAGAAAACAATTTAATTACAGTATATAACCTTATAAAAATCGAAGTTCGTACTTGATTGCAGCAAGGTGAAGGCTACCGACTCAGCGTAAAGCTGAAAACATACCGCAGCGCAGTGCTGATATTCTGTCGGAGCTGCACAAGGCGACTCGCAAGCAAAGACTGGATATATATATATATATACATATATATATATATATATTATTTAAAACGCTATGGACTTAGTTAATCCGAAAATATCAGAATAGAATTATGTGGTAAAGTCACGATTAACTATATTATGGCTTTATCACAAGTAAATTGCCACCATCGGGGTAGAAAACTTCAACAAGCAGAATAATACCGTGTTTCGTATGGTGAGTGAGTGATCTTAGTTCTCAGGGATGACAACGTATCTGAATTTTAATTCATAATCGAGGATAGTTGTACAGGTTTATTGGCCGCAGCATCCACTTACCATTAGGTGGACTATAAGCTCGATTGTCACCTTCTACTATAAAAAAACTTACTTGAGTAATTCTCCACACAAAGTATACATAACGGTCTTTGGATAGAAAAGTTTGGATATACGGTAAGATTATAACGCATCGATTCGGAAAACAAGATTTTCTTAATAACTGAGTAGTAAAAGATGATGAAAGCCGACATTGCCATGGCATAACATTTAGAATTAGTCCAACAGTTGTTTTTTTTTGTCAAAATATTATTTTTATCTTGACCATCGCACTTGCTAATATAAGAGACTTGTAATTGTAAAACAATGAAAATATAACCTCAAAAAAGAAGTTGATTCCTTCAGTGCATTCATGGATTGCCTCTTAGGGGTTATATTTGTTGCCATGCAAGTTGGCTGCCGTAATTTTCATTCATTTAGTTGCTAAAGGTAAGATGCTGGTGTCCATCTCCGGTTACATTTATCTTTGTCTCCCTATACGACACTCACAGCATGATATTATGGGGTAGCGGAGTTCTCCTATGCAGCCAGTAGATGGCTATGGGTGATGGTGTACATAAAGTTTTCTATAATTATCCACTCTCCTGAATCGAATGTCACCCAGTAAATAGAGTGCAATAAATAGCGTGCCCATTTAAAAAACGAACTAAAATCTCACTGACTAGTGATGACGTATATCCTCACTAGTGCGAGAGTCAAATCTAATGACTCATCATCATAATCATCATCATCACAGCTCATAACAAGTTCACCGCAGAACACCCTACCCATAGTTTGCCACAAGTACGATCCTGAGCTACCAGCATTAATCGACTTCCTGCATCTCTTGGGTGCGTTCTTTTATTTTCTATTCAAGTTTATTTCTAGTTTAGAAGGCCTAAATTAAGCACTGGATTGGAATATGTTGTTTGTTGGCTAACAAAGTATTAACTGTGATCCTTCTTGAATGTTGGTAAATAACGTGTACAATTTCAAAAAAAGTGCAAGATATTAAACTTTACGAAATCATTTGAAATGAGAAATGAGAGATGACAACGCATCTCATTCATTGTGTGCTGCAGACGCTGCTTTTCCTGAATTTCGCTCCCCTAAGGTGTTTTCGAAAATCGTCGGCATAAACTCCCCTTCCTCACCCCATCTATATCATCAAAATTGCGTAAACAGAAAGTGTAATAATGCTAAGTTATATGGAAAAATTAAAGACGTTTATATTCAAATGTTACATAAGTATACAACCGCTACAAGATATATTTAGTTATAGATTATATTTATTTTGTATCCTATTATACCTTAATACTTATCATACACGAATAGAACAACGATTCGCATAAAATCGATTAGAAGTATCATTACATTTGTCAAGAACGGTTCGCATAAGTGTTTCGTACAAAGATAAATTCACATAATTTTTTACACGATTGACAAATGAACAGACGGTTCACCTGATGGTAAATGCATGCTATAGCTCCATCCCTCTATACACCTACTTCTATCCTGAATTAAGACTTAAAATGCAGATACAACATTACCCCTGAGAACTAAGATGGAATGCTTCGTACCCATTATAAAAGAGTCTCCGTATCATCAATTATTAGAAACCATCAAAACCAAAGCATCAGCAGCATTTTACTCCGTTGTTTTGTGACAACTTGGTGCTTCCCAAGTCAAGCTTACCATGTATAAATTTTTCTTTACTTTTCATTTCTTTCTTCATTCATCTTTCGATTACTTTATTAAAATGCATGCAAGTATAGCTATTATTTATACTTATCATGTGGAGACGGGAAACGCAAATAAAACGTGGAAGCATTCTTAGCTACAAAAAATGGCTCAACGCAAATTGAGCTACGGTAGCAGTGGCTTACCAATTCCGGTGTAAACGAGCTTAGCTCAAAACACCCTCGCAACAATCACAAAGTCATCAGCATAACCTAGTATGTCAATGCGAAGGTCTGCCATCTTCTACAATAGTTGGTCAACGGCAAGAGTCCACAAAAGGGGTGACAAAACACCTCCTCCCGGACAGCCTCTTGTAGTTGCAACCTCAATCGAAGTTTGAAACAGCAGTCTTTTTGCCTTTTTGTTTGAGAGCATTGACTTCACCAAGCAATCATAATTCGCTATCACTAATACTGATTAATTATAATTTGCATTGCACTATCTTACATAAAACGTTCCTGGCTATGAGTGAAATGGCGTCATTTAATAAGGACTTTGATGTATGACAATTGAAATCAAAACTATCGTGAAATAAAGTTTACGTTTGACTATACGTCCTGAGTTTTTATAGGATAGGGTGACAAACGAGCACACACTCCACCTGATGGTAAGTGGTTGCTGCGACCCATAGACATCTACATCTATCCTCGATTACGAATCAAAATGCAGATGCGTTGTCACCCGTGAGGACTAAAATGGAATGCCTCGTTTCCAGTAAAAAGGGTCTCCGGTTCTCTACACTCACCATACGAAACATAGCAGCATTAACCTACTATTTGACGCTGGTAATCTGTGAGAGCGTGGTCCTTCCCCGGTCGAGCGAACGCATTCGTGTTACAACTATACTACTAATATAACTGCAGCATGGCTCTACCACGTATATAGTACGAGTATATAGTAAAATAGAAGCTAATCAGCGATGTAGTTTCAATGAGTTAATTTGTTTGAAAATTTGCACCATGTTGCACGCCTAACTCCCTTTTTTTTGCGTTCACTGCGTCAAGAGAGAACGTACTTATAAGTACGAGTGCATAGGCAAACAGAAACATCCTAACGTAGTTTATAGCTACTGATTTGATAAGAGTGCTGCGGCTGCGATTTAGAGCGGCTCTGATGAATTCTTAGACTGAAATTAATTGAACATTCCCCGATATAAAGCACATTCTGTTGGTCCTTTGGCTCTTCCCCTATTTTTATTTAAAAGCTTGGAAGAAAATGTAAACTTAGATCATAGTCCAGTGTTTTCGTGGTCGTCATAATTAATTAGTACATTGTAGAAAAAATTGCTTTCTCCTAAATTTAAGCATAGTACCGTTGTCACTCAGTAACATTAAGCATGTAACGACGCAACTGAATGCAACCTTACAAATATTTATGATTAATTAATACATCTTAAATAACATAATATACATATTTTAATTTTAAAATAAAAACAAATCAATAATTACATCAATTTAATTGAAAACATTATTTTACGGAACCTTAACATAGTTAATTAAACAGAGCACCCGTTAACCGTTGCTCACCGATCTCTAATAGAATTAAGATAATAAAATTATCAGAGTTGCGTTATTTTTTGTTTTTTAAATTGCAGTCACTCTTATTATGAAATCATGCTAAAACAAACCTTAAAAAAGACACGAAGTTGAAAAATCACAATATTCATTTTTTTTTGGAAAAAAAATGAAAATTTGGACTTTCCCAAACTGTTCAATAATTTTGAGGGAAGATTAATAGCATGAATCTCTTGACCTATTATTATTTAAATAAACTTTGATCAGAACGATCGAAGAATAAAATCAAATCGGAGATTATTTGTTTTTTATAAAAATATTTGCTTCTTTTTTAATGATTTTTTTTAATACATTGTAAGAGTTGACCTGCCTTAATGTCGTTTATGACAAAAATTATAGGTCCGTGAGGACCACACGCGACTATTGTTCTAAAGCATATTGTACGCAATTTTTATGGTCCGATACGAAACATGGACCTTAAAAAAACGAGCTTAATCCTTTTTATATAGTATAAGCATAGTTTCGGCAGCTTTCACTGTGTAGCAAAAAGGCCAGCAATGCATTTGCTATTCCCATAGCGACGGTCGACACCTACCATCCGAAAACCAGGTGAGCCGCAGGCTCTTTTGCCCTCTCTTCGTTGCATCCAACTTGTCGTCGCTCAAAGGTTCAATAGTAGGACAAAAAATCAATGTTTGATTCTTTCTGTCGAGAACTTCTCAGTAACAGCCTGGAATCAAGAAACTGGTGGTGTTTCATCCCCATGCCGCCCGTTGATCTCATAAATTTTATTGAAAAAAAAATTATGATAATTTAAAGAAAAATATTTCTTAATTACTAATTTGAACTGGTTAATACTCGCTAATACTTGGAAAACCACGAGATGTACTCTAATATGAACAGTTGTGATTAAATGTAATTATAAGCAGGGATGCGCGCGTACTGTACTCTTCATCTGTTGGGCGCTGGCAGAATAACAGCGTTGTAGGCAACTGCAACATTTATGCTCAGCTAGAGCCCGTTCATTACTACACTATGTAATTTTGGTTATTTCTGTGTATACTACTCACTGTAACTTTATTGGTGGTAATGAATAAATGTTTTTAATATTATTATTTTATCTCTTTCCGATGGTGTCGGATTTCACCTACGTTTCCGAGCTTGCAGGCAGTTGTTCTAGTTGAGACTATCCGCCACAAACTACGAGTAAATTCGGTCTGAAGGACATAATTACAGCAATGGAGCAAAAAAATGCAGCCTGCATTTTTAACATGCGAGTTATTTAAGAAGAGTCATGCCTCTATGATAATTTTACTTTTAACTTTTTTTGTAGTTAATATTTCATACACATACTAGCGATCTGCCTCAGCTTCGCACTATGCCTATAACCTTCCCGCAAATGCTAGCAATATTTTGACAAAGTTTTGTCGCAATCTGATGTACGGTATGACGGCGCATAAAATACGAAGTTACATATATTTATTTTTATATATTGGATATGTTATATAAATAATAATGACTCATAAAATTCCATATGACGTAAAAGATAAGACAATGTTTTTACGTGTGTGTAAAGTCTGCGAGGCCTCATCGAGGTGACGTAATAGTCTACGCTTCAAACACTTTCATTGTGAGCCGAGGTTATGCCGGGGACGCATAGAGGGTTAAGCTTTTATTTTAGAATGAAGGCCGACCTCCTTACATGTAATATTACAAACACGTTAGAATAACTTTGTAGTGGATTGTAACTATTTGATTTCATACTTTTTAAGAATAGGAACGTCAATGACCTCGAACGACCGCGATCTGTCAACTGTCACTTGAAAAGTACAGTTTGGTAGGGGGTGTACCCTATCAGGACTTTAAAGATTTCTGAGTATTTTTAGGTTTCTAATTGAACTGAAAGTATTTTTGGGTGTAAAGTACGTAATAATAATTTCTTTATTGTTTTTAAACATAATTTATTATGAAAGTATAAACCACAGAAGAATAAAAATACCATAGAAGTATGATAATTGGAACTAGTCTTTGACATGGTCTTACATGATTGGTAGAGCCATGCTGCAGCTATATTATAGTGGTAGCACAAATGGGTCGGCTCGACCGGGGAAGGACCACACTCTCCCAAAATACCAGCGTAAAATAGCAGATTAATATTGCTGTATTTGGCACGATGAGTGCAGAGATCCGGATACCCTTTTTTTACTGGAAACGAGGCATTCCATCTTAGTCTTCAGGGGTAACAACGCATCTGCATTTTGATTCTTAATTGGGGACAGATGTAGATGTCTATGGGTCACAGCATCCACTTACCATCAGGTGGACTTTGTGCTCGTTTGTCACTCTTATTCTATAAAAAACATCCTTGTCGCACTTACACAAAAGTATATATGCTATCCAGCTTTTACTGTAATATTGCATTCGTTTTTACATGTATTACCCATTTTAGATTATATTTTGTTATATCCTCGAAAAGTGTATTTCCTTTTTATTTATTTTTTTATCTAATTAACCTCTACCAAATACAACACCTTAATTCTCGAAAATCCTGACTGACGTTGGGTTGGCTATAGACATCCAGTACTTGATTTTGGTAACGTTTTTAGTCTAGGAGGCTTGTCAAGGTTAAGGTTGAACCTATTACACTGTTTTAGATGTTGGAAATGGGTTTTGAATTAATTACGATAAAAACAAATTTCACTAAAAATTGTGTATTAACGAAACGCAAATATGTCAATTTGTTTTCACACTCATAAAAAAGTTAATCACTCGGACCCAGACAATCCATTTGAGGCTCGAGACGGGACCTCTATACAACAAATTGAATCACACTGGAGAACAGTCAAGAGGTTTCTCAAAAAAACAAAATTATAACAATTCACATTACATTATTTCATTTGCCACTATCATAGCAGAGTTTAGGGCAACCAGACTTTATAGATAAGATTGGTCGAATCGGTTCTAAGACCGAATTAGCCGCCCCGGCTCCACGTAGTCTTGTCTGCCCTAACCCTAGAGTGTTTTTGTAAAGCCGTAGGCACGGAGGGAGAGCAGTAGCAAATCGCAGGCACCTAAGCCTAAGCGAGCGGCTATGGCTCACTTAGTTGCCTGCGATTTGCTACGCAAGGGCGAAGTGGCTGCATTTTCCGCAGTGCCGAAGCCGTTGCAGAAGTAACTTTGCGTCAATATTCCTGTATAAAAAAGTGAGGTTATGATTTTACATACAAAATTATTACTCATAAATTATATATTTCCACAACGGGGGCAGGGTAGGGGGGCTGTTTCAATATTCCTGTATAAAAAGTGAGGTTATAATTTTACAAAAAAAATTATATATTTTCTTAAACATCAAATAAAAGTCATTTACTAATAGCTGTATGCACTTCAGGGGTTTTTAGGCTGTTCACATGCAATGTTAATTAAAAATAAAGAGCTAACCCATCTGTATCACAGATTTCGTTTTGCCTTTGCGTTCACTGCATTCATGAACCGAACGTTTTGGATGCCACGAGATAATAAGCATATACAGCAAACACAAAAACCAAAACTCTTCACACCAGTATATGAGCTGATACTATGATAATATTATGACGAACCTGGCCATAAATATAACAAATTAAAGTTCTTTCTTTTTACTTTTTTCTTAATTCAAATATAGAATGCATGTACTTAGTGGCGTAGCTATGTAAGTAAGGGCCCCGGGGCATATATGAGGTTGGGGCCCCGTTTACTCGTATACTAAACTCAAAAAGTACCTACTTTAAATGTGTAAAACTACTTCATTTCAGTTCTTTGTAGCCCACTGCAGGGCATAATAAAGCCAAGCTGTTTAGGTACTAAGTATTGTGTGAAACGCCTCAGATAATATTTAATCGTTTTTCCTAATAATGTTATAAATCAGAAAGTTTATTTGTTTGTTACGCTTTCACGAAAGCTACTGGGTGGATTTGGATAAAATTTTGCACACGGATAGAGCTCAACCTGGGTAAAACACAGGATACTTGTATCCCGATAAAAGGATCCGTGGGATAATTTTCAATGTTGGTCTATACCAGGCGAATAAAATTGCGGGCAGAAGGCTATTACAAAATAAAGGGTCCTTTGAGCTTGGGGCCCCGGGCACTGCCCCGCCTAGCTCTACGGTAACTACGCCACTGCATTTACTATATAAAAAACTTAAATCGATATGTCGCCATTTCACGTATTATTTTTCTCCGTGAACACTAAAATATATTATTTAGAGAGCGTTATAGAAAACAAAAACGCAGTGATTAAACAAAGTAGGTATTGCACAGTCATTCATTCATTATTAAAAACGTTTCATGTGTAAGGAATCAGACGGATTTTAAACATTGGCAACGCTATAATTCAACTAAACGCTAAAAGTATCGCTTGAAATTAAGTTTCCTGACAATTACTAAACATGACCTGAACTAAATGCTAATTGTCGATACACAAGACATACGCTGAATCCGTCCCTGTCAATTTACAATTCAACAGCATTAAAACAAGATAAATGACAAAGTGTTTGCTCGCAGCATAAAACTGAACATTGGTCTTTCCTCCAGTCTAGACCTGATGCTGTTACGACTAAAAATTTTAGACAACCAAACTAATTAAGCAATTCAACTGGTATTAAAGTTGTTATAATTAAAAACTGATTTCATTTAAGAACATAACTGACAACAATTACTAGAATATGTTGCCGATTGAGGGTAATTGTATAAATATGATCTAGCAATAGAAGATAGTAATTTGGCAGAGTTCGTTTCAGACGATTATTTGTTTATTTTATACAAAATGTTGGCTTCCTACTGCTTCATACAAACGACATCAGAGTAAATGATATAACCAAATACATATCATTATGCTCGAATCGACAATGTTTTGAACTTATTATTTTTGTATCTTTTAAATTTGTTAACACAACATATTTACATGTTACATAGGTAGTACAACACCAATGATTGTCTATATTATTTAAAAGATTGTTCTAGTTCAACCATGTTGGTATAGTATAATTCGTGTACTAACAATGGAGCTTCACCTGTTATACCTGTCTGTATAACTTGAGTAAGATATATTTTTTATAGGTAGAAGGAAGGGAGTCAAACGAGCATACAGTTAAGAGTACTCGTATATCGTAATATTTCTAAGCGTTGAAGATCATTCCTAAAAGCCATAGGGTAAAATTCATAAAATAAGATTTTAATTTTTTATAATAAAAATGGTAATTTGAACTACTACTTGTTACTTGAATTTAAATTCCTTCCCAATTGTTTATCTAAGTTCTGTACCATAGAATACTTGTATGTATTATAGAATTCTATGTTCTGTACATTTCTTCCTTTTATTTAATTTTGAGCTTATATTCTATTTATTTATTTATTTATTTCGAAAACCAACAGCGTATACAGAAAATATTTAACATTGATGTAACAAACTTCAAGTATGGACAATAACAGGTTTCCCTTATATTGCTTGGTATATTGTTGTTAGAAGAAATACAAATAAAAACTATCCAAAAGATAAATCATAAGCAATTTAGTGCAACGAGGGTGATCACAAGCTTACAAATATATTGAGTTCTATGGAGGGTCTGGTAGATTGATATTATATATTACATAAATACATATACATACACACATACGTATATACAAACATACTTATATTTATATACGAACATAAATAGTACAAATATATAAACATAATAAAAGTAATTAAGTATAAATAAAATAACTTATTTTGATTATTATATTGGCGGCCAAAAAATACATATTAAAAAAAAGAAAAGAAAATATGTGGTTTTATATCCTATAATATAAAATTAATACAAGCACAATCAGATTTATTTCATTTACAAATAAGTTAAATTTTTAGTTTTGTCATAAACACATACTTTATTAGAAAGTATTGGTACAAGTTCTAAAAAATCCCCTAAATGAATAATTAAAGCAAACTCTGTAGATATAATTATTAAGAACTCACCGATAGTTTCGTAGCACAAAATACTCGAAAGTGGCGGGAACTTTTTACGCGAATCTTAGCGATTGAGAAGAGCACGCGACAGACAGAACCGAGTCGTGCAGCAACCCGCCGTGATCTAACGCACCCTGGGCAGCTTTAGATTTCCAAGGGTGCGTCTAGCGTAATAGAGAGAACGACAATGTTTTAATAAGGAACTTCAACAAGCTTGATTAGATAAATAAATATATAATTGTTTGTTGTATAATCCAAAACACAATATAAGAGAAAATTAAAATAAACAGTATAGTGGGCAGTCGTATCGTCAAAGCTATGTTTTTCCAAAAAAAATTATAGGCAGGATTGTAAAACGACAGAAATCTAAGTAGTGTATAGTAATAATTTTTAAAATATTAAATCTTATATCTGAAACAAACCAATAAACTTATTACTAATAATGAAAACAAATAAAACATATAATATCTAATATATAAAAATAAATGTTTGTTTGTTCGTATTTTATGCGCTGCCATACCGTTCATCAGATTGCGCTAAAACTTTGTCAAGTTATTGCTTACACTTGCGCGAAGGTTATAGACATAGTACTTACAGAAGGTGGTGCGCGTACCGCACCGACAAAAATCATGTCCAGTCTTGACCCGAAAATTTTCTAGCGCTGTAAAATATCTTATAAAATTGCATATTTTTTGCTTCTTTCGTATCGCATAATTAAATTTTCAAATAAAGCCAGAAAAAAAAGTAATGTTACAATGTTTATCATTCTGAATAGATTTTTGGAGACGGAATATGTTTTACAATGGCTCAAAGGCCCAGAAGCCATGCCAAAATATATTAAAAACGTGTTTTACACGTTCCGTTGCAGACTACGAAAAACTTGTTCATTCGTCACGTGGTTTATTAATGTGCAAAATAACCAATTGCTTTTTTAAAACTTATTAATTTATGACTTAATACGATTTTTTATGGTTTTATACTATAGTGTTGAACCTCAAAAAATTAATTACTTAATAGGACTTTTCGCTGGCATCTTAATGAAAAGATGATAAGTTGTTATGTTATTATTAAAAATAATGTTTTTCGAGTATATGTTTGTAAGTATGTCTATTTCTTTAGTACGATCTGTAGCCTAAACGGCTTGATGGATTTAAATATACAGTGTGTCGTTAGATTGGTGGTAGTTGTGGAGATGACATGGGGTATATTATTTGAAAATATCTCATTTTAGTAATTTTACTACTATTTTAAAGCATTGGGATTGTCTAAATTATAATAAAGATTAAGAGATATATTTGTTAATATAAACAGACTTAATACATCAGTTCGCATCACTTTTACGTACTAAAATACACTTGACACTATTACTCAAACAAGAAAACAGCAATAAAAATCCGTTGACGGTCTAGTACCCGCTTAAACCTTTAGTACTTTTATTTCTATGGTAATCTACTCACTGTTAGTCTTTTGCCAGTGTACAATAATTGTAAATTATCCTAAAAACTAATTTGGTAAAAAACTTCTTTACAATATGTTAACGCTGCTCAACCAACACTGAAATCCCAACATTAGAGCGACTCTTACAAACTATGGAGTATCAACATATTGTGAACATCATATTGAAATTAATACCAAAGCTGCTTTATGTATATAAGTTCAATAAAAGTTACGTGTTACTTTAATGTTAAAGATTATGCTTAACCATATTATTGACGTTACTATGAAACAATTATACAAGCTTGAGCGTCTGCGGAATCTCCATTCGTTTCTTATTTGTTTTATGCAAATATGACCACGTATTTGAATTCTGAAATCAACTCAAGTGGCTCCCAATCCGCATTCGTCGGAATTCTCATATTATCCTCTCTTTACTTTTTTGTGTACTGCTTGTTTCGAAATCTTTAAGATACCTTAAGGATCAATTCCACTTTAGCTTTAAGGTGTAATTCCGTATCCGACTGCAGGCAGAAACAGCAGGCGACGTGTCGCCGCGACATGTTGCCGCGACATGTCGTGGTATCATGTTGCTGCAGTCACAAACCCAACTACAGGCGGCAGCAACCAGTCTGTTCCGAGTCTTCAGTGGGACATGATGTCTGACGTGTTTTAAATTAGTGATCACGATTTAATTTTGTATCTTTTGTTAGAATAGGAAGAAGATGATGATGACTTGCTTTTATTATACAAGTATAAAGAGAAGAGACGAAAGGACACACATCCTATGTCGAAATGCAGAGGAAGTGAGGGAACGTACAGTGCGGGATATTGGGTCATCTAGTTTATCAGCTTCTCTTCCTCGTAATCGGTGGAACTCATTTTTTAAGAAAAATTCGACCCGTTGCCGCCCGAGCGTTGGCAGCACTACTGATCTGCGGTCGGGCTAAAGTGTCGTCTGCCGCCAGGCCAACGACGTGTCGCCTAACCTAAATCTACGGAAGGTATTTCATAGAGCTGCATATAAACCAGTTGCGTCGCGACGACACGTCGCTTGCTGCTGCTGCCTGCAGTCGGCTACGGAATTGTACCTTTAAAATATAGATACAAATTGTTACTTGACTTTTGTATTATAATATATTCCTATTTTCATTATCAACCGCCTTAGCCTGTTGATCGGCTTAACCACCTCCGTGTAGTGGCGGTGTAAGAATATTCATTACCACATAACGTCCCGTGGGAATCGTAAAAGGTGACAGAGGGAACAAACCAGGAGTAGGGCAGCGTCTCCACAATAAAAAATAAAAAAATCTCTCTTACCAAGCCTCGCAACTATGCAAATTAAGCCTTATGAAGCAATCTAAGTGGAGAGGAGACTTTTTGATTATACCTAATCAAAATATGAAATTAAAAATTTCTTTTCACGATCGGTTTATCAGGTATGAACCGCTTAAAGAGATATCGGGATAACGTCGCCGAGTACGGGAACAAACTTGTGACTGAAGTCGAGGCTTTGTTGAACGAAGTCGGAACGAAGTCCCGAAGGACTCGGAAACGTTACAATCCTAATCTAGGAACGGTGGTCCTATATTTTTATAGAAGAAGGGGCAAACGAGCATGCGGCTCACTTAATAGTAAGTGACTACCGTTGTCCATTAACAACTGCAACACCAAGGGAATTGCAGGTGCGTTGTTGGCCTTTTAGAAATGTGTGAGCTCTTTTTTGAAGGTCTCTAATTCGTATCGGTCCGGAAAAATCACCGATAGTAAACAATTCTACACAGAGCTTGTACGCGGAAGAAAACTCCTAGAAAAAACGCACAGTGGTGGACGGCCAAGCATCCAGATAGTGTGGATGATATCGTGAGTTTTGACGCGATGTGCATTCGTGATCCAATTTGGTGGCTGGAACTAATCCGAACAGTTCCTCAGAGCACTCACCGTGGCAGTGCCAGTGAATCGAGCCGATCAGAAAGAACTCGGTACTGGACTATTCAAGTCGCTGTGCGCTGAATACGGTCAAGTGGAAGTAGCTGGGGTACCCCGGCCCAGAGATGAAAACAGTATTTCGTGTGAGGCCGAACATGCCTAGTAAAGTTGAAAACGGTGTTCAGCATGAAGTACTGTCCCGCTCTGCTGAGCACGCCAAGCTTTTTAGAGGCAAATTTAGTCTTCCCTTCCAAGTGACCACGCAACTGCACATTATTCGATATGTCGACTCCCAGAATTCCGATGCTAGCCGAGGTAGCAAGGAGAATGCCTTCAAAGGACAAAGGGGTTCTGTTTAGCGGTAAACACGCAAAATTGTGTCTTCTGCGGATTGAACTGGCCTAAATTTAGTCGTCCCCAGTGCAAGATTTCGTTCAACAAAGCCTTTACAAAAGCACAAGTTTGTTCCCGTACTCGGCGACGTTATCCCGATATCTCTTTAAGCGATTCATACCCGATAAACCGATCGTGAAAAGAAATTTTTAATTTCATATTTTGATTAGGTATAATGAAAAAGTCTCCTCTCCACTTAGATTGCTTCATAAGGCTTAATTTGCATAGTTGCGAGGCTTGGTAAGAGAGATTTTTTATTTTTTATTGTGGAGACGCTGCCCTACTCCTGGTTTGTTCCCTCTGTCACCTTTTACGATTCCCACGGGACGTTATGTGGTAATGAATATTCTTACACCGCCACTACACGGAGGTGGTTAATCCGATCAACAGGCTAAGGCGGTTGATAATGAAAATAGGAATATATCATACTACAAAAGTCAAGTAACAATTTTTATCTATATTTTAAAGGTACAATTCCGTAGCCGACTGCAGGCAGCAGCAGCAAGCGACGTGTCGTCGCGACGCAACTGGTTTATATGCAGTTCTATGAAATACGTTCCGTAGCTAGGCGACACATTTGCCTGGCGGTAATAGTATAGTAAATATAAGTTTTAATGATTTTAAGTGCTGTGGGTGGGTGCGGTCGCATGCGACCGCTCGGGACTTGCTAGGTGCATGCGACTGCATGAGAATTTTATGGGGATTTAAGGGTTAAGGCAATAAAAAACTATTTATCATCCATCTATATAATCACTGTAAAACCGTTATGGATTTTGAGGTAGTTTTTCGCGTGTATACTGTAAACATTTTTTACTCTTACCTTTAGCATTTGTCCTTTAACTAGCTTATTTATAAATCTATCCCATCCATCCATTACAGCCTCTATCACTGCTAAACATAGGCGTCCCCCCATAGATTGCCTCATAATTTTGCTAAATTTTTCAAGCTTGGCGGGCGAGTTGCCAACCCCAGTTTTTTATTTTAATTTTAGCTGTTATCAGGAAGGTGCTGCTGCCCATCTTCTGTGTTAATTTCCGTCGCCTCTCGACACCCACGGGACGATACAGGGTAGTGGATGTTCTTACACTGCCACTAAACGCTGTTATAAAACTCCGGTAGATATTATTAAAGTCAGATTTTATATACATTCCACAGCTGGGCACAGGCCTCCTCTCGTTTCTGAGAGGGCAAGAAAGTGTCCACCGCGCTTCCTCAATGCGTGTTGGTGAACTTCACATGTCTTCGAAATATTTTTTCCTTTTTTTCTCAGACACGCAGGTTTCCTCACGATGTGTTCCTTTACCGCGGAGTACGTGACAAATTAGCACTTAAAATTGCAATTTCATTGATGCCGGCAGGGATCGAAAATTACACAAGTTAGCAAGCGCTAAACATATGAGTTACGACACTCTTTTTCTCGGTATTTACATGTCGTCGAAACATTTTTTTTTAATTTCTTAGACATGCAGGTTTCTACACGATATTTACTTTCAACGAACAAGTAAAAAATAACACTTTAAAATGTAATAGACAATGTTTTGGTGCCAGCGAAGATCGGACCCAGATTGCTCGTGTATTGTTAAATTTATAGTAAGCGCTTAGCCTTACAATAGCTAATGTGACATATAACATATACATAAACACTCACGCCTGTCACCCAGAGGGGTAGGCAGAGACTACGGACTTCCATTTGGCACGATCCTGACATACCTCTTTCGCCTCCTTTACATCCATATATCTACGCATACATGCTCGTCGGTTAAGGGTACTTCTAACGTGGCCCATTTTCAAAATATCGCCAATTTGGTCGATAAACTTTTTTCTAGGGCGTCCCTTTCCGACTCGGCCATTCACATCTGCCATATAAATTTGCTTTGTCACTCTTTCCTCATTCATTCTTTCTACGTGACCAAACCACCGAAGCATTCCTTTCTTAATCTTGGTCACAACATCATCTTGCATACCACATTTATCTCTTATCACGCAATTTCTCACCCTGTCATTCAGATTAAACCCTAGCGTATTCCTTAAAGACCGCATTTCTACAGCATTTATTCTACTTTCGTGCTTCTTCTGCCACACCCAGCTTTCACTACCATACATTAAAGTAGGGACTAACACAGCATTATGAATTACCATACGTGCCTGTTTTGACTCATTCTTGTGACATATAATTATCGGCCAAATCATGAAATTACAGCGTATCACGAAACGCCCAGGCATATCTAGGTGTGTCCAATTCGGCGATTGGACTGTGTTTACACAAGCTAGTAGTACCAGTTATTCGACTCTACCGAGTCAGTAATTCATTCTTGGGGCGATGTATACGCTTTTACAACAAAATCCCAGAAAATATACAAAATTTGTCATACGCAAAGCTCAAAAATTTTATTAAACTAAGTTTGTATAAAAAGGGTTATTACAATATTAAGGAATTTATGGATGATAATAACCCCTGGTAAGGGTAATCGCTAGCAAGCTATTTCTAATTTGTCTTGTGTTGTTAATTGTAAACATGATTGTAAGCTATTATTGGATAAAAATTGTCCCGCTGGGTTTCTTGCTGGTTCTTCCCAGGACAGAGGTTTTTTTTTGCGACCCAGTGGTAAATGAAAAAAGTGACTTTCTCTAAGTATTGTTATAATCTACATTGAATAAAAAGGTTTCTGTTTCTGTTTCTAACATTTATAACACATACTCACAAATACTATGGTCAATGTATATAATATATAGATGTTGATTTTATTACTGAACGTTACTACCGCTCGAAAAAAGGTGGTTCACTCTAAATCGCGCCACAAGAAGATTTATTTCAAAAAGTATTTATTCATTAACAAACAGATCCGAGAAGATTTTGATGTTGGCTTAAAACGCAAAAGTAATGGCAGTAAATCATGGGTCATTATCAAAAATATGCTTTGTGTCGAGCCGGCGTTTCCGATTGTCTGTCTGTCTCAATTGATTTCCTCACTTTGTGGTGTGGATTTTTGTTAAATTTTTGTGTTTAATTTTAAAGATAAATTATTAAACGCATTCCATTTATTTAGTTGGCATAGCCATGCTGCAGCTGTTTGTAGTATAGTTGTAGCACAAATGGGTCGGCTCGACCGGGGAAGGATCACACTCTCACATAATACTAGCGTCAAATAGTAACTCAACGCTGCTGTGCTTTGTATGGTGAGTGTAAAGAACCGGAGACACTTTTTACTGAAAACGAGGCATTCCACCTTAGTCCTCGTGGATGACAACGCATCTGCATTTTGATTCGTAATTGAAGATAGACGTAGATATCCATAACTCCCTCACGCAGTCACTTACCATCAGGTGGACTGTGTGTACGTTTGTCACCCTTGACATATAAAAAAAGGTACTTACCGGTAAAGAACTAAGGTAGCTCATTGACTAAGCATGCGCCGTAAACTTCACCCCGATCGACTAGCCGCATAGTTTAGCGTGACAACATTTAAGTGCAAGAAAAAAAATTAAAGTTTACTGTAATTTTTTTTACCTAAATAAATATCTCCAGTATCGGGCCTGCTGAAATTAAAATATGAAATAATCAGTGCCTTTATACAAAATATCTTTTTTTTTTAATTGTAACATTACCTTGTTAAATAAATATTTTTTAAAGGGGAGTTGCAGGTGCGTTGACAGCCTTTTAGAAAGGAGTAAGCTCTTTTCTTGAAGGTCCTTAACACGTATCGGTCCGGAAAAATCGCCGCTGGTAAACAATTCCACAGAGAAGTTATACAAAGAAAAAAACTCTTAGTAAAACGCACAGTGGTGTGCCGCTAAGCATCCATATAAATAATAATAAGTAAATAAGTAAAGTTGTAGCCTGTATATAGGCTACAACTTTCGTCGTTATCATATACCTTTAAACGAGCAATTCTTGTATATATATATATATATATATATATATATATATATATATATATATATATATATATATATATATATATATATATAATCGGAATCTCGGAAACGGCTCCAACGATTTTCATACAATTTTGTGTGCAGGGAGTTTGGGGGGCAATAAATCGATCTAGCTAGGATTTATTTTTAGAAAATGTCTTTTTGTCCGTGTTTTTAGGCAATGAAAAACTGCTACAATATCGTTAGAATAAGGAGGTAAATTTTGACATGTTATTAATGATTACAAATAGCTTGATTGGTATATTGGGCGGTCACAAAATCGTAATACCATGGTTCGAGCCCAGACCGACCGACTTTTTTTAATATTTTTTCAAGTTTCTTTCTTTTTTGAGAAAATCTATTTTATCGAGCCCTTTTTTTAGTATTTTTTTAAAAACACGAAAATTTAAATCAAACTAATTGCACTCACGATTTTTTATTCAAATAACCACTGCAGTTTTTTCTATTATGTCAGTAAGATCAAAAACTATTATTCATGTAATTTGTATATAAATGTAACTTAAAAAAACCGAGCAAAGCTCGGTCATCCGGGTACTGACCTATTTATTTTAGCTATTTATTTCTTTTAGATAAGTTCCCTCACTATATTTCATAACCTTGGATCACGTGATAAATCAGATTTCTAATATTATATATCGTCCAGTAGATATAATAACCGTAGCGGCAGAGACGAAATGTAACAGGAGTCATCTCTTGTTTCATATATATAAATATATGTATGAAACAGGAGATGGATACAGGAGAGACATATATATAAATATTATACATTTAAATAACACCAGTTTTTACGGATTTTGTCGCGTATATTAACAGTTTTATATACCCGACGTTTCGAGCAATTTACAATACCCGGGGCAATTTACAGTAGTAGTTCACGGGGTGGACTGAGATGTTCTACGTCCAGATGTCATAATTGACCGCGGTTACTAGAGATTACAATTATTAATTTTTGTTCCGATCCACGCAGTATGAACTTATAGTATCTTGAAGTATGACATCTGGATGTTGAACATCTCAGTCCCCCCCGCGACCATGGGTGCTGTATAGTGCTCGAAACGTCAGGTATATAAACAAGTTAATATACGCGATAAAATCCGTAAAAACTGGTATTATTTAAATCAAAATTATATAAATTGCGGTTGCCAACCAACCTGCCAAGCGTGGCAACTATGGCTAAATCTTCCCTATAGCGAAATTGATGGGGGAGGCCTATGTTCACTTGGATTCTATTGGCTGTAATGAATAGATGGGTGGACATAACATACAAGATCATATATCAGGTCATTTTAAGGGTTTTTTTTCATATGAATACCTCTGCCTCCACGTTTGCGTAGGCTCTGTGTATTTCAAGTATGATAAAATCAACACAATTTCTGTTATTCTTATAACAGACTGTATGCATGTACTTTTTAATTAAATGGTCAAAATATGGTCTATAGATTATTTCCGTCCTGTATAATCAATCCTATTGTACATGGTGGATTTGGCGTTTGGCCTTCAACCACCAAACTGCTGGTTCAAATTTATTAAATAATGTTATGCGGTGCGGCTATTAATTTTAATAGAATAGTGGACTGTATGTGAGTGCGGTGCGAGCGGTGAATGGAATTTAATTTATTCGTGATACTGCAAATCCCCTAAATTCGGGATATAGGAAGGACGTGAAGGAATGCATGTGCACCCACCTGGACTTCCGCTGATCTGCCTCTTGTCTCGATGGCTGCCGGCTGTCTTCACACTTATCAACTTCACAGATAATCACGAAATATAGCGTTATTGCAAATGTCTATACTTTTTACTATATGCTTGTATAATTCAATATCCAAATTACACAAGGGCGGGAGCGATGATGCGAGATATAAGCGGTGCGGTTGATTGCGTGTCTTCTCAACTTGTGTGTGCCCGTTAACACACGAATGCACATGCTGGGCATAAAGCGGTAGATAGGAAACCGGAAATGGGCTTTGCAGTAATCTTATTGGATAATAATTAACGAATCCCTTATAAGCGTTAAGCGATAGTGCAAAGTGGCGCGAACAGTACATATTAGCTTTAAATAAAAAGTACAAAAAAGAAGATACCTAAAGAGTTTCTTTTGACATTTGACATTTTCTGCGTTCAGGGGAACCTTATTTCTACAAGGTAGCTTATTTGAAATAAATACATTTGGTAAAAGAAATATTTATATTTCGTTTGTGAAATTTAGTAATTTCAAACTCTCTACACTCACCATACGAAACACAGCAGCATAAAGCTATTATTTTACGCTGGTATTCTGTGAGAGCGTGGTCCTTCCCCGGTCGAGTCGACCCATTCGTGCTACAACTATACTACTAATGCAGCATGGCTCTACCACGTAAAGTTGATATGGGTAGTGGACATTCTTATACCACCACTACACGTTATTTTATTATTAAATCCATTTTTTTAACGTCGTGGGGGCAGCCCACTACTATCCCCCACACTAAACTCATGTATCATAGAGGTAGTTAACATAGATTAATTGCACAAGGACAAACATCCAAAACCGGAAAAATATTAGTAGGTAGAATTTGAACCCGCGGCTCCCAACACTGCAAGTTGCGACTTATTGCTAAGCCACTGTGCCACATAGTCGTTAACAAATCTCAGTCCCAAATTAATGCCTTATGATAAAATTAACCACAGCAACAAATTTTCCTTGAGGGTCTATTAAGATCATATCGCACTTTACTGTTATAACCGTAATTATATGTTAAGTCGTTAACCAATGTTTCACCAGGGTTGGCTAACGATCGATGAAATTAATTAAAAAATTTACACCTATTTGTGCTACAACCATAATATAGCTACAGCAAGGCTCTTTCAGAGGAAATCTGTCGTCACCAGAGATTTTTCTCGACTGATATGATGATGAGAGACCTTCAACAAAAAATCCTTTCTCAAAGATCGAGCATGTAGTCATTACGTTGTATCTACACGTCTAAAATGTTAGAGCTATGCTGCAGCTATACTATGGTTGTAGCATGAATGGGTCGTCTCGATCAAGATAGGACCATACTCTCACATAATACCGGCGTGAAATAGCAGCTTATCCTGCTGTGTTTCATATGGTGAGTGTAGAGAACCGGAGACCTTACTGGATACGAAGCATTCCAGCTTAGTCCTCATGAGTGACAACACACCTACATTTTGATACCTAATCGAGGATAGATGAAGATGTCTATAATAATAATAATAATAATCATTATTTCGGACCAAAATTAATCCATAGTAGTGTTAGTAACAATTGACTTATAAACTAGTGTTAGTAAACATTAAAGTATGGACAAATTTCTTCAAAATCGGAGAATTATAGTTCTCCGCTACTGTTTTCAAAATGCTGTTGTGACTGTCTCTCACCCTTCTAAGCAGCGAAGCAGTTTTCTTACGTATTATCGCATGAAAGCCGTCCGTGCGAGCTTGCGCAAACATCTCCGATGCACTACAGTATCGGGGCAGTCCCAACAACATTCTGAAGGCATTATTATATTGAACACGCAGGACATCCAACGACCTTTTAGTGTAATTCATCCATAGATTGCTCGTATACAGACTCTGGCAGTATGCCTTAAATAGGATAATTTTAACTAGGTCCGTACATCGAGCAATAAATAATATAGGCATCTATGGACAGCTACAAATTAGGTGAACTGTGTGCTCGTTCATCACCGTTATATTACAAAAAAAACGTAGCTGCAATTCCTCTGGTGATGCAAATATTCACTGCCGCCGGCGATCACTTGCTATCGGGTAATTCGCATGCTCATTTGATGATCGCTCGTCCTACAAAATAAATATTGATGCTGTTTCTAGTAAAACATTGTAAAGAAACTCGTTAACGTAATGGAGTTCAAAAGACTGTTTGTATAGCGCAAGAGACGTTGACAGGGGATGCTTACGCGCTTTATCTACTTCATACAGCAACGTTTAAAAGCTTTTATAGCGAGCACACTGTATTAAAAATTACTTAACTGCCTATATAACAGTTGTGTAAAGGCCCACTCACATTTTCAGATGCACGCTTCTTGAGTTTTCTATTTTTCTATACAAGTGAGGATTTATAAATTATACTGGATGATTTTTTTAACCGTCTGGAAAAAAACAGGACATAACAGGTGAACGGAATAGAAGCCTATGGCACTGATATTATACAGTTTTTATTTTATTTTACAGTAGCGTATTATCAATTTGATCTATCAATAAATACTATTAATCGGTACGTATTATTTTAACTTCGATAGTTTTTAATTGATTTATTTTTTAGTTCAAAAATTGTGTTGCTATTTTTTTAGTGCCGAAAATTTTTTTCAAATTAATAGTATTTAGTGATTGATCAATTTCATAATATGTCAATCTAAAATTAAAAAAAATGTAAATATCAGTGCTATAGGCTTCTACTCCGTTCACCTCTTACATCCTGTTATTTACCAGACAGTAAAAAAAAACACTCAATATGCAGTAATTAACAAGTAGTAAAATTAAAATTGTTGTACAACCGACTTCAATATAAATAAAATGAGAACATAACTCAAACTCAAAAACTTAAAAACTACTGGTCGGATCTTTATCAAATTTATATTGGACCACATAAGAAATACCAGCATTCAAATAAAAAAGAATCATAAAATACGCACAAAAAGCTACTGTTGCTTATTCATTATCACATTCGTTCGGTGGTTGTTGTAAGAGGTGACACAAGGAAATGAAACAGAAGTTAGGCAGCAGTCATCCTGAAAAAAAGTACAAATTATAAAGACTGCGGTTGCCGACCTGCCTACTAAGCGTGGCAACACTGGCAATGGGGGATTCCTTATGAAGTATTCAATGGGAAAAGTCTATGTTTAAATGTGAATTTTGAAAAACTGCAAGAGAGACATATGACTTATTAGACTCAAAACCAATATTTACTACTTAGAGAGAGGTAGAAAAGGTAGCCTTATAAGCTATGATTCTTTATATTTTATTCTATCCCATCCTAACCTTTATATAGAACTGTCTTTTTGTTTTGCGTCTTTTCCATTATATTATTATGTACAATATAGACAAGAGATATGAAGAGCATTGACTCCTGTAACACAGGCTCTCCTAGCACAGCAGGAGAGCACATCACTGTTTGCACATTACGTATTCTATACCAAAAGTAATCAAATTGCAAAATTGTGATTTGTGTAACTTTTCCTTTTGAGTGTGCCCATAAATTATTATTATATATCATTCCATAATATTATATTCTATTCCATGACTGATTTTAATAGGTATGTATTCTAATTTTCCGAACCTTAACCGGTGAACGGTGCAGCATTACTAGTGCGAAGGTATCGACAATGGAAGTGGCTCACTAATATCGGTTACCAATTATGCAGAAATGGTAATTAAATTTAAATAAAATAGCACCCTTTACACATATGTCGTTACTCGTCTGACGAATTGATACGATTCTAAGAAGCGAAGGAGCTAATACGTTTAAAATTCACCGAAACAAAGAATTGAATAGAGCGAAGTCACTAAGGATTATGAAATAAAAACTATTTTTTATGAGAGAATATTTGTTTACCAAAAAAAAATTATTATAATAATACTAAAAACTAATATACCCTCAAGGCAGCTTGTGGCGAGTTGTTGGTAAGTGGCGACATCACGATCCATAACCGAGTTCTCCTGGAGAGTTTGTAACTCCCCACCTTTGGCTTGCCTTGGTCGGCTGGCCAGAGTGGAGCGCTAGAGCATCCAGCTGGGGCTACAGTGCTAGAGTTTTAAGTTTGAATGGTGGAATTATAAAGTATCGTAATGCCAGGAGGATACGGATAGTATAAGGATTTTCAACCCGCACACTCACCTCTCTACAGCATTATCTGTTTGCACCAATGTCGCGGTGCCCATCTAGTAAGCGGCGGGTCGCTAACTGCCAACACAACAACGGCAGGTGTTGCAGGTCTCTCCTCAATAGCCCTTCATGCCAACCCATCGACTTCATCACCCAATTTTTTTGGTTTTACCCTTTTTTGCTAATAGTTTGTGTATTTTCTGAGGCTCTTCTTTGGATATATTTTTATTGGGCATGCGGAGAGAAGCCTAAAATGCACCCCACATTACAAAATACATATTTTAAAATTCTGCGAAAGGCTCCTACTAGTGTTGCCCAAAATCTCTGTTGGTCTTGTTCTTGCATTTTTGCAAGACCAAGACCAAGACCGCTTAATTTTAGCAAGACCAAGAACAAGACTGACCGTGCAAGATTTGAACAAGAACGAGACTAAGCCTGCGAGACTCTTGCGTCTTGCAGTTAGGACTGAGTGTCGTTTCAGGGAGAATAGGAGTTCGGGTATACGCTAAGGCACTCTATGAGATGCAAAAAATTAAATAAAAAATTTTGGAAAATTGAACTTATGCGCATTATGAACACTAACATAAACATACTTACACAAGAAGTGAAAATATCCATTAAAAGAAAAAATACATCCCTAGTTTTGACCATCGGCACTTTGATAGTGCGCGGCTTCTTGTTGTCGGTGTCATCAAAGGTCAAGTACTTACTCGTCAAAAAAGAAAGATACACGCGCCAGCGACTTCTATTGATATCGCATACAATCGTCGCCGCTGCGCCGAACGCACATCATTTGACTCTGTTTGATTGCCGCTACAGACTACATATTCCAAAGATATTTATATAGACATTCATATACGTATTCATATTTAAGATACGAATACTTTAAGCTGACCTCGCCAGGAATATTGTAATTAGACAATGGTAGGGATAGGTAGACATCATAATAATTTATTCTAGTAAGTAATTATTATAATATTAACTATATGAGTTTATAAAAATTACTTACTGTTATTATATCTATATAGTTGTCTTATCTGGTTGGGTTCCATAAATATATAATTGTGAATGAGAATGATAGATATACATAAATATCAATAAACATATACATACATACATAAACACTCACGCCTGTCACCCAGAGGGGTAGGCAGAGACTACAGACTTCCATTTGGCACGATCCTGACACACCTCTCTTGCCTCCTTCACATCCATACACCTACGCATACATGCTCGTCGGTTAAGGGTACTCCTAATTTGGCCCGTTTTCAATAAATCGCCAATTTGGTCGATAAATTTTCGCCTAGGACGTCCCTTTCCGACTCTGTCATTCACTTCTGCACCATAAATTTTCTTTGTCACCCTTTCCTCGTTCATTCTTTCCACATGACCAAACCACCGAAGCATTCCTTTCTTAATCCTGGTCACAACATTATCTTGCAAACCACACTCTTCTATTATTACACAATTTCTTACCCTGTCACTCAGATTCAGCCCTAACATACTCCTTAACGACCGCATTTCTACTGCGTTTATTCTACTCTCGTGCTTCTTCTGCCACACACAACTTTCACTACCATACGTAGGATAGGTTCTTTTAATGATCCGTTCATTAATGTAACCACCATTTGGAACTCGGCCGCCGACGACGCAAGAATAACTTGATCATCGGCGCACAAAAGGCGCCTTTTAGACGTACAAAAGACGGTTAACTCACCTATTCTTAGTCCGCATTCTTCAACTTTCAAATTTTGCAAACAACTGTCCATAAATAGGTTGAACAGCCACGGGGAAGCCACACAGCCCTGTCTGATACCTTTATGGATGTCAAACCAGTCCGAGTAGACCCCGTTGATCCTAACACAAGCACTAGAGTCCCTATAAAGAGACTCCAATGCCTGTATCAAGCCAGCGCTCAACCCAAATGAGTTCAGTGTTTGCCATAGCAAATCCCCATCCACTCTGTCATAGGCCTTTTCCAAGCCCATGAACGCACAAAAAACCTTTTGGTTTTTGGCCAGAAACTTCTCCGCGATCATGCGCATGGAAAAGACTTGATCTGTATATCCCATTCCCTTTCTAAATCCCGCTTGCACATCCCAAATTTTTCCATCAGTTTCTTTCATGACCCTTTCAATCAGTACCTTAGCATACAGTTTTCCCACAATGCTAAGAAGGCTGATGCCACGGTAGTTTTACAGTCCTGCTGCGATCCTCTTCCTTTATACACTGGGACTATCACGGTTTTGCACCAGTCTACCGGTACCCGCTTCAGTTCCCAGCATAAATTAAACAAGGTGTGCAGCAGGCCTGCCACCACTTCCTCTCCAGCCCTTAGCATTTCGAGTGAAACTCTATCATATCCGGCAGCCTTACCTGCTTTCATGCTTTTCATTGCTTTCATTATTTCACCTATACTTATCTCGCTACCTCTTTCCTCTTCTTTCGGAATTTCTACTTCACTTAGTACACACGTTGTCTCTTCGCTCATAAACACGCTTTCAAAATATTCCTTCCATCTCTTTAAACTCAAAACTTCATCATTCAGAATATAGCCATTCTCGTCTCTTATAGCATTCATCATAGGCTGTTTTGAATGTCCCCTGGCAGTTCTTACAAGTTTCCAGAACATTTTAATATTTGCCTGGAAGTTATCCGATATTCTTCTATCATTCTTATCCGTTCTTTCTTGCTTTTTTCTTTCAACTACGTCTTTTACTCTCTTATTAAGATGTCTAAAGACTGCCTTTTTTCTTTCAATATCACCATTTGTACCGCTAGAATTACCAGCCTTTGTTGCTAGTAAATCTAGCTATGCTCTCTTCTTTGCTTCAACTTCCATACGTATCTCATCATCCCACCATAACGTATTATTTTTCCTTTCATTCTTTCTCTTACTAACACCACATACTTCGGTAGCTGCATCCACCAAACCTTTCTTTACATTTTGCCATATATTCTCCAAGTCTAACTCCTTCATACATAATTCATCCAAATCACTTATATTTTCTTTCAGTCTACATTTGAACTTGTTTTTATCACTTTCATCTTGTAATCTTTCTGTTCTAATACGCAGTAACACAGTGGTAGACACAGACGATCGATGGCGCCAACGCCTGAATAGACAATTAATTCGGCATAAAACTAAATAATGATCCGTTCCTACGTTAGAACCCCGGTAAACCCTCGTATCTACCACTGCGCCCCTCAATCTTTCATCCACAATTATGAAATCTATCATGCTTCTATCGTCACCTCTTTTCCAAGTATACATGTGAGTCCTCTTGTGGCGAAAGCAAGTGTTCGTCACAAAAAGAATCTTTTCCATACATACGGTGAGGAGACTTTCACCATTCTCATTTATATTTTCATCACCAAACGTTCCCAATATCCTTTCATAAACAAGCCCCCATTTCCCTTACACTTCATTAACACCATCCTTACCATTTCCCAAAACTGCTCTCGGATATAAGTGATCTTAGACATGTCTGGGGCGTAGACCCCTAACACAAACGACTTCTTTAAGCCCACTTTCATTCGTATCCATAGCAGTCTTGGGTTTACACATTCATACTCTTTCACACATTGGCCCATTCTTTCTGAAAGGATGATACCTACTCCCTGGCATGCCCGCTCGATCTCGTCTACACAAGACCAGTATGCGGTATACATGCCATGTGTAGTGACATCCTTCCCCTTCCTTTTCGTCTCATTTACGCATAACACATCTATTCCTCTATCATACATCATATCGCATACTTCATCTATTTTATCACTCATTGCCCCACATACATTCAACGGAGCCAGACGGGCCTCTGCAATCCACTTTTCGCCTCTCCGGGAGACAGAACGTGACGGGTGGCGAACCTCGTCACCGGTTTTCCTCCCGGAGATTCTTCGCACCCCTGCCCCATTAAAATAAAATAAATACAAAAAATGCATAAATAAATAAAAGGCTAACCAGATGGAAGCTCTCTGCAGGGGAGACCATACGGCCGAGGATTAGGGGGAAAGGAAAATAAACTGGTGGCCCATGCGGGCGGTATCGAGGAGCACCGCCTTCTGCATTTGAGCGCGGAGCGGTCCCAGTCACCTCAGATGACCCGAGAGGCTGACCGGGATTAGCCTATTCGCAGAGACGACTACAGGAACAATTTCGGCCGGCAGACCACCCCACATGTCGGTCACCTCGTGAGCCAGGTCCAGATATTTAGTTTTTTTTTCTGATTCGGCTTTCACTAGGTTCTCTTTGTATGGAATAGTAATATCGACCAAAAATATCCTCGACTGTGTCCGGTCTATTAGCACAATATCAAGCTTATTCGCAAGAATAGTCCTATCTGTAATGATGGTCCGGTCCCAGTAGAGCCTGGCGCGGTCATTTTCGAGCATGGCTGCCGGCAAGTACTTATAATAAGGCAGTTTCCGATATACGAGACCGCATTTCACAGCGAGCTCCTGGTGCAGAATCCTGGCTACTAGGTTGTGCCTGTGCAAGTACTCAGAGTTAGAAAGAGCCAAACAACCGGAGATAACATGCCTAAGTTACTCACCGGGTTGGCGACAAGCTCGATAAACGTTGATGGCGCCATCCTTAAGGGTGTATCTCCGATAGTTGTTGATCTTAACGAGTCGTAAGTCGAGGTCGTAACGGTCGAAACCTGATCCTGTATTGCACAGACAAAACCTTCGGTTTCCCCGAAGAAGTCACCGAAACGTACCCAGTTGAGGGAGGCGACTGTATCTACGAAAGGCTCATGCAGAGCCTTGTAGGACCTCCCGTGTAGCTCCTTCTCTCGCCATGCGGTCTCCGGGTCAGAAATACTATCTACTGCCAGGTCCTGCCATTGCTCTTTGGCTAAGGATAGAGGGGTTAAGGCAGTGGCGAAGCTAGAGCTCCAAGCTAGGGCAAGCCCAAGATATAAATTGATAAAAATATAGATTGTTGTTTTTAGGAGTTTTATAAAAATACACCAATCTTGATCTGTCTCCACGGTTTAGTTTCATATTCAGTGCTGTCAAGGACGTGTTTAACAAAGCACACAGAAGGCATACCACTGCTTGATAGATTGTATTACATATCAGCAATGGCATAGCTTCGGTGGCTTTGAGGAAAGCCGTTTGGGTTTGTTTAAGCGAAAGAAAAAAATATTTACATCCAATACAATACATGAACTAAAGTAAAACATGAACAAAGTACAAACAAACTACGTGCAAAATTAAAAAAAAAAACAAATTATTTACATTCAAATGAATATGAGATAAGATAAGATAAGTGGAATCGTCTCGCTTTCTTATGGAAAGATTTAATCACGTCCACGTAAAATGTTGGTGAACGTTTTTATTGTACCAATAACTGTTTTTAATTGCGATAATTGATAAGTCTGAAATACACTCTAAACCTTGTGTATTATCTCAACAAAGTTTAAAGATCTCCTCTCCGATTAGCTCTTTAACACACTTCAATTCATCACAAGGAACTCTATTATCCTCCATTTTCATTAACAATCTTTAAAAAAGCATAAATTTTGGACTCGTAATATTAAATCGCTTAAGATAAGCACACAGAGTAAATAAACATTAAAACGTGAAATGAACTTGCAAACGTATTGCCCGCGCGCCTCCGCTTTTAACAAATTTATTCCCAAAAGCCTGGCTTTACATCTCCATACTAATTGCTATATATACAATCGTAGTTATATTTCATTATAGAATATTTTGCCGTAGGTTAGAAAGAGAGCTATCGTCTTCTCGAAAGCCCCGTAAAAAGCCCACGCGAGCGAGGAAGACAAATAATCGCTCTATTAAAACTCATTTTTTATGACGGCAACAGTATCGCTAAGGCATTACGAGGTCATCGGTCGACACGTGTGGAACAGTGGCGTGCGCGGGAAATTTGAAATAGCTTGAAACATTTTACGAGTTATTTTATTACTTGATATTATTGATTGATTCAGTTTTAATAAGGCAAGCCTGGCTTTTCGGCTTTTATGGAAGCTTCGCCACTGGTTAAGCCCTTTATCACAAAATGACGTCCTTATAGAATGGATCATCCGATTACTCGCCAGGAAGTAATTACGGAGGCTGCACACTTCGTGATTATGCTCTCAGCATGAGCGCAAAAATGCATGGTGAGGTCAAAAAGCCACGCGCACCATGCTTTCTCGGCAAGTACAGCCTCATTACCGACGATCTCGGATGATGCATCCTGTGGGACAACATGGTAGTGCGGACTTTTCTATCCAGGGCGTTAAGTTCAGTCTGAGTGCACCTGAATATGCCCAAGGTATACATGAGGACAGGCATGATCCAACCGTTATATGCGTGTGTCTTATTCACACCAGACAAAAGGCTGTTGAGCACTTTGGTCAAGCGTGCACAAAACACGTCCCAAACCGACTATTTCATGCCAGCCTCATCGATACCGATGTTCTGTGACATACCCAGGTATCGGTATGTTTCAGCATCGGAAAGGGTCCTTAAGTTTTAGCAACTCTTCCCCTTTCAACATGGAGGACCGCGCACTTATCCGTCCCCAGCTCCATTCCAATAGGATTGCTAAATTCACAAGTGATGTTTAGCAATTCCACAAGATAGGAGCGACTGGAGGCGAATAACTTGAATTCATCCATATAAAAAGGTGGGTCACTTTTGTACCTCCTTTCCGAAGCTGAAAACCCCTCCCGGAACCCTCCAGTAAGGTACTGAGAGGGTTCAAAGAGAGGCAGAACCAAATTGGTCTCAAACAATCGGCCTGGAAGATACCCCTTCTTATCCTTATGTGGCTTTCCGCAGCCGTCATCCGCTCGCCCACATGACAAAGGATCGTACTCCAATGCCCCATACACTGCTCAAGGAAGTCTCTAACTGTACAGTCAAACTTGTACAACTCGAGGACCCTCTTTAGCCATGTATGGGGCACCGAGTTCTGTAGTCCATCCAGGCAGCGGGGAAGTTCCGACGGTTGCGTTTCACCACTTTGCCAATGACCGCGTCAATGAGAAGTAGTTCTTTGGTTCCACGACCACCGCCCGGACATCCATTTTGAGCGCGCGACATCACCTGACTTGAGTCCAGGTGACGAGTGATTCTCGCGCTCAAAATGGATGTTATTGTCCTGTATATGGTCGGTAGACACATGATGGAGCGGTATTTGCTCGGGTCTATGGTATCCTGGTCTTTAGGAACCAAATGAGTGATCCCAGTAGTGAAGTGGCTCGGGAGCGACTTCTGGTTGAGAGCGAGCACAGTGTGACACACCACAAACCCCTTCAGCCAGTAGTGATGCAGTTCGTCGAGTCCCGGACTTTTCCAGTTCGGGGCCCTACGGACCGCCTCAGTTATAATGACGGGGTACATGGGCGTTATACTCGCGCACTGACTCGCCACAACTTCCGTCCAAGGGCCCTCGCTGTGGTTTACGGGCTCGGACCACAGGCCGCGCCAGATGTTACAGTGTCGGCCTGATTCGGTACTGGGCCCGTTTCACTTACCATTGGTCACTCCAATGATTTATAGAACCTCTTCTGATCACTCTGGAAGAGACGATTCTGGTTGAACCGTGTCGTACCTCTCGGTATATCGCCGAATCCGCTTTCCCTAAGCAGCGATTCTCTGCTTCAGATCATCTATGCGCTCCGTCAGTTTTTGCATTATATCCGGCTGGGACAAACTGACATTTGTCCCAGCAAACGCCATCCTGAGGGTGCGCACAATTCTTGGCCTGTTGATTGCCTGATCTGAAGCAAATCAGTCTGCTGATGATAGCTCTAGCCCTTGCGATACGCTCCTCAATTCTTCCTCTTCATGCTCGGATAACACTACTTTGCACCTTCATCTTATGCCGAGGCACGGTACTAACACCGGCAAGGTGCTGACTGACTGCACTTACGTAGCGGTTTTGTCACGTAACCGTTACGGCATTGGGCGATGGGGTCGTCACTTCCCTACGCCATTTTATTATTATTATCTTAAATCTTGATTTTTGGAAGTGTGTGTTTTTAAAACACAAATTGCTCGAATATGTCGTCACCCATTTGATAAATATTGTAGACACTTTTAATATACACTTTGAAGCGACAGTAGTCTATTGGCAGGGCGCGGATTGCGAACTCAAAAAGTCGTGGGTTCGAATCCGCCATTTGACTACTGTCGTGAACTACTCCTAACACAAGCGTTTCAAGCTTACCAGTAGTGGTTAAACGGAATATTAGTAATGTTAATAAATAAGATTACTACTATTGTAAAATATTTTGAATAGAGTAACTACTGAGTTTTTTTACTTTCTTCCATGATTCTTCTCAGTAGATACAGCACCCCTGAACATAGAAAAGAAAAAAATGGGGAAAACAGTAATTATATGACTATTCAAAAGTATATTTTAATGCCTACTTGAATTAAAAATAATTAAATTCTGAATTTCGAATGAGTGAAGTCGTATTCGCGCATTTTGTGTTTTAAAACCACACATTTCCAAAAATTGATTAACAGTGTCGGTTTATTAACTTATATCGTATTCTAGTACCTAGATAAATACGGCAAGTAACGTACCAAGGCAAATTTAATTTAATTAACGTAGATTAATTCCATCACAATAAAAACATAATATACACAATTCACATCACAAGAAACAGACTGACTTCCGAGGCCGTGGGACACGGTAGATAGCTCAGTTGGTTAGAAGCATCGGCATGGATTTCCAGCCCCACTCGGTGTCAGTTGATTTTTCGAATTTTTCATTAAATATTTAGACATTTATTAATTTGGTTGGTCTAGCAAAGACTGTGTTACTTCAAATAATACTGGTTTTTACGGATTTTATCGCGAATATTTAACTTTTTAAATACCCAACGTTTCGACTGAGATGTTCAACGTCCAGATGTCATAGTTAACCGCGGTTACCATAAACTAAAATTTAACTTTTGTTCTAATCTACACAGTATGAACTTATGGCATCTTGAAGTCTTGCAGTTGTATGCTTGGGTTGGGATTTAAATTTATTTATTATAGGATCCCAAGCAGATGGTAGTACCCAGCCAGCTTCTCTATTGAAATTGGGATGTTATTTGATTTCAATAACCTCGCGAATCATTCTTGGAAGGAATCGGTGTTCTTTAGCGAAGATTTGTGGTCTATCAAATCTGATATAGTGACTGGGGCGATCCTGTACGTGTTCACAGACTGCAGACTTCCCGGAGCGTCGATTCTTCACACCAGCTCTCTTCAAGCGCAAAATGAACCTATTCTGTTACGTTGTTCTAAGATCTAAAGCAACATTTAATAAATAGCAATAGACTAATGGGTAATTGCAAGACTTGCGAGACTCTTGCTGCAAGACCAAGACCAAGACCAAGACTAGGGGTGCAATACCCAGACCAAGACCAAGACCATGTGTATTGGCGTAAGACCAAGACCAAGACTGGCTAAGTCATGTCTTTTCTTGCATTTGGGCAACAATAGCTCCTATGTGTTAGACCAGTACTGGTCTAACACGTACAGCGGACAGTACAGGTAGAGCAAGTCCTATGAAGCTGTAAGAGCCGCGTAGGCTAGCAGCATTAACATTATCGAAACCAGACATGTAAAGCGAAATTCCAAAATCTAATAGCTCTTAAACTCAAAAAATGACGTCGATTTCTGCAAACCATATTAAAATTTAAAAAAAATGTTTTTTTTTTCTTAATAACTTCGAAATTTTTTCTTGATATTTTTTTTGATTTAATGAATTAACTAAGTGCTTAAAAATTGCGACGAACGCCCTCAAGTTTGTTTAAATCGGTTAATTTGTTCGTGAAATATTCAATAATGGAAAAAAAAATCTGTGGATAATAGCTAGAATTTGGAGCGCTTTTGCGGTTGCATTTGTATTAGCGGGAAGTTCCCGGGATGGCCTGTAGGGTCAACCGTATTTTTTTTTGTTATTATTGATTACCTTGAGTTCGAATAAAGCTCGATTGATTCAGAACACGGTACTATCGGGAGTAGGCCGACTGACCTTTTGGACTATGTTAATTACCCCAATAAGGATTCTATCACACAGAAATACTCCGTGTATAATCTTTTACATAGATCACTAATTATATAAAAGAAAGTGGAATACTGCTAAACGAAATTACATATAACTTAAACTTGTGCCACTTACTGTAAATAAATAGAGTACGTATTTATATTCAAATGTGTAAAAATATATAATAAGTTCATGTTGAGGGAACACGATGAATTAAATCTAAATTAAAAGAAACCGTCGAAGAAAAACTACGAAAGAAAGTTAAATGCCTAGATTTCTAAAGAAAGTTGACTTTTTAAGGCTTCGTGTAATTTTAAGCGTAAATGTTTATACATACGTACGTTGATTGCTAAAAAGAAATCTGAGCTTTGTATTTACTTTAATACTCATTATTACTTTTTATAATCTATTTATAATCAATTATACACAAATTACAATTCTATACAACTAAACAGAAGTGAATGACAGAGTCGGAAAATGACGTTCTAGGCGAAAATTTATTGACCAAATTAGCGATTTATTGAGAACGGGCCAAATTAGGAGTACTTTTTAAACATTAGGAGAGAGCATGTATGCGTAGGTAGGTATATGGATGTGAATGAGGCGAGAGAGGTGTGTCAAGATCGTGCCAAATGGAAGTCTGTAGTCTCCGCCTACCCTCTGGGTGACAGGCGTAAGTGTTTATGTATGATTTACCTCTATTACGTGGTATTATTAGTATATTGTGGCCGTGGAAGGAAAAGGGGAGATTCTCCCGCCGGGTAAGGTATTCTACCCGGAGAGCGGCCAAAGCTCCGTGTGGTAGGCCGGAGCTATTATATTTTACTCGATATTGTTTTTACTCGGAACTTTGATCACGCGATTTAGGCTCCGATGTGTTTCCACATCACCCCCCTACTCAGACCGGAGGGCGATGGTACAATCTTGTTGTCGACGAATGTGCAAGTGCCAGGGGATTGCCTTGTAGTCTGTGGTGAGTTGAGAAGAAGGCGAGTAATCTGCGAGAGTGCCGTGAAGCAGAGGCGAGCAGTATGGCTCAGAGCCGTGCCGAACACTGTAGCGCAGAGAATAGCTTGAAGGAACAGGAAGCATTTTTACTCCAGTGCAGCGATGAACCTTGTAAAGCTAGATGGCTTGCAGGATTTCAAGACTGAAGATGATATCTGCTTGAGAGCGAATGGGTGGGATACTTTATTATTCAACGATGTTGTGTTTTGTATGGTGTATGTACAGAACCGGAGACCCTTTTTACTGTAAACGATGCGATCCATTCATTGATTTATATTTTTTTTTATAGAATAGGCTGACAAACGAGCACACAGTCCACCTGATGGTAAGTGGTTGCTGCGGCCCATAGACATCTACATCTATCTTCCATTACAAATCAAAATGCAGATGCGTTGTCACCCGTGAGGACTGAGATGGAATGCCTCATTTCCAGTAAAAAGGGTCTCCTGTTCTCTACACTCACCATACGAAATACAGCAGCATTAAGCTACTATTTCACGCTGGTATTCTGTGAGAGCGTGGTCCTTCCCCGGTCGAGCCGACCCATTCGTGCTACAACTATACTACTAATATAACTGCAGCATGGCTCTACTACGTAAAAAAATATATTACACTAGATCGGTAATAACCGCGCCAAAGCGTTGCCACTGCACATATGGCCACAGCCATGTGCCTAGCTGACGTCAGTTCAGTTTTCAATGTGACGCCGACAGAGTGAGCCGCGACAAAAAATGAAAGAATGCTATTCAAGTTCACAAAAACGTAATAAATCAAGCGGAATCACTTTCAATACATAATTATTAGTTCTTGTTTTCATATAAACGTAAAAAAACCTCAAATAATTAAATAAAATTATCGAATATTACCATTTAGATTCAATGTTGCCACTTTTCCGCATTTGTGATTATCTTACATTAATGGGAGACTATATAATTAATGGAGTAAGTTAATTTGTTACCTCTGATTTTGAATATTTTGGAAATTATAATAAAAACTACGTTTTAACTTTCATACAAAATAATTAATTAATCTTATTTTAGTTTATTCATGAATTATCTATTAAATACATTTTATTACCTATTTTATATTAATTATAATTACATATAAATTTTATGTAAATTATATTTTATTACCTATTTAATATTGTTTGATTTATTAGTACAATAAAAATACTTATAAAAATATGTTTCATTTTATCATTATGTTTACTTCTTCACCTGATAAGCTTTGTATCCTTTTTTTCTAAGGGGACGCAATAAATATTTTAAAATAAAATATACTTTTTTAATATTAAAACAATTAACTACTACTTACAAAACTCATTTTTATTGTGTATTTTAGGTAAAATTTCATATAGTAAGCCACACCAACCCGCCATTGCATGTTTGTGTGTCTATCTTTATCTAATCTTTATCTAATCTTAGCTACGATATTGTTTTCGCAACTTGTGTAAGTTAAATAGATATATGTTTATTTAAAATTGTTATTAGTTTCAAAGCTACGTCGTCGCGTTTGGATATTGGTTACACTTTTTTCGACGCGCGGTAATGTGGTTGTATAACTCAATGGTTCCATCTAAGTCCCCGTTTTGTTTCATAATCGAGGATAGATGTATGCTGTGGCTCATAGACATCTCTATGAGCCACAGCAACCATCTACCATCAGGTGGACTGTGTGCTCGTTTGTCACCTTTGTTCTATATTTTTAAAAAAACCTTCTAAAAACTTTTTAAATTTCTAATAACAAATATTCACGTTTCTTAGGTAGAAAAATCAAGTATAATTTCATTGTAGTTGTCATTATCGTCAGCCTTTTTAAGTCTGGACTAACTGGACATAGGTAAGTGAATCGCGGATGTATTGGAAAAAAATGCCTATTCAATCGCTTTACAGGCGGATTTACACTGTAGAACCGGATGTCCTTGCATTACTTTTCTTCCTGCTGCGATTTTTTCCATAATTGAAGTTACAGTCTAACTTGCTTGCTCATGGTGTTCTTGGACCAACAGCCGCAGCCAACTTCAAACAAAAAAGGTCACTTATGCGTTATCACCTCTGATGACTAAGATGAATTGCCTCACAGTCTGTAACTATACTGATGCTCTATACCCTTCAAATAGAGACTAGATATGTGTCAATCATTTATTTCTAGTGACCGAATCATTCTAGTAAATTTTGCCGCGCGTACCGGTACATTCGGATCGATTATTCAAATGGATCATTTCGGGCTCCAGTACCCTGCACTAAAAACAATCCAATCACATCATTCGGGTTTCGACACATTCATAATTCACATCAATTACGAGTTCAAAAGGTTCCGTCAATTGTTTGTGATTGGTTGTATCGGTACATTCAAAAACAGATGAATTAACCATCAATACTTTTAAGTGTACCAGCTGAAATGAACGAATCATTCAGGATTGACACATGTCTAGCAGGCACTGTTATTTGTTGAAATAGGCAAGAGAGTGGTATTACAGTCCGACTACTACAGACCTATCTAACGGAGTCCCGGGCAGTAAAGAAGTCATTCCACCTGGCTCCTAATAACTGCTCTCCGTCAATAGTCTGTGAACTTGGAATTAAACGCTTTTATATGGATTATATAAATAGATTAGATATCAAATACCGTGCAGTGGCGGTGTAAGAATATCCACTACCCGGTATCATCCCGTGGACGTCGTAAGAGACGACAGAGAGAAATAATGGGCAGCAGCGTGTTCCTTAAATCGACTAAAAATGAAAAACTGCGGTTGCCAACTCGTTTGCCAAGTGTGACAACTATGGCAAATAACCCCTCTATGGGGCAATCTACGGGGAGGCCTATGTTCAGCAGTGGACTTTAATAAGCTCAAACGGTAATGGTAGTATATATATATATATATACATATATGCATATAATATATGATATTACTCACGTAATTTAATTTTCATTTAAAAGATAAAATAATATAATAAAAATAAAAATTTAATAGTTCTCTCCAGTCCAAGTAATTAAATACAACATAAAAAGATCCTTTCTATAATAAACCTCTTCTTTGAAACTCGATCTTGTAACTTTGGCCAGTTAAAAATTATGTAGATCTCGTCTTTTCCATTAAAATGCCTTTCTATCGTCGCCTTTGAGCAAGTAGACGACGATGGACCAATCTTAAAAAAAGGAAGAAACACAGACAAAAAAATAAATAAACTTCTCTCAATTTTTCTAGAATATCTTTTTTATAGTGTAGCCGTGGTAAGAAAAGTGGAGATCTCCCGCCGCGCAAGGTGATCTGCCCTGGGAGCGGCCAACACTACGAGAATTCTGTGAAATGCAAGACAAGTCGCCAAACGACTATGAAAGCGTTAATTGTGAGGGGAAAAACCTGTTTAATAATATATATATATATATATATATATATATATATATATATATATGTAGTAAAATTAATGGGAGCGGTGGAGGCGTTTTTAAATTCTAAAATAGAACTAAGAGAACGTTCGTACAGAAGTTAATGTACTCCTGTACTGTTCATAATGATGGCAAACTTATTCTAATACATCTGCAGACCTAATAACATTTGCTTACTCAAGTGTTGCACAATGGGCCACACACAGGGGGAAATGTCAATAACAGCATTTACGCACGTACTTGTATCACTCTGTGCGAGGTTGAATCCTATCTGTGGGTCATTTTGATCTCATACTAATCGCAAAAGATTTAGATTGGATAAAACTTAACTACTAGGACATGTGAGTGATTCTCAGATTTAATTATTTCGTGGATAATAAAGTTATTGTTGTCAGTTGTAGAATAACAAATTTAACTGTTAATAAGTATTTTACTTATGGTAACGCCAGTTAACAATCTACTTTATCAACATTACATTACATATCGCATTGAGTTCGTCCTAAGTTATATCTACTTTATCAACATGACTAGTGCATATTTTTTGTTTCCTTCCTTCCTTCCCTTTCCTACCGCACGCGCTGCCGCCGAGGTGAAAAAGAGGATCTCGGCGCGCGTCATTATACTAAGTGATATTACGCCATCCGCAACGCACGGCCACCCGTCGCGTCTTATGTACATTAACTGCAAACCGCGCAGGATGAACATTGAGTTCTCCTGTTTATGTTTAATATTCACCGCATCAGACATTGTGTCTTTGTAACCATTAAAAGTGTGAGACGCCCCCGTAAGGGCAAAGGTGGAGAGTGTGGGACTGCACGAGACTGTTCCGAGAGTGCGTGTGCGCCGAACCACGTGGCGAGCTAGCTGTATAGCAGACACTCCAGGAGGAAGGCGCGGCAGCCCTCATCAGGTCAGTGCGTGCTATCCCACCTATTTATTTTCCCCTTTGCCGTATGCACCAAAATTACAGTCCACTAAATCTTTATCGAAGATACCTTAAGTTGCTGGCGTCTCCATTTTAATGGTCCTTCGAGCAGGATTGACCTTGACTTTCCATTTTTAATGGTCACTTCTCGCTGGATTGACCTTGACTTTCCGCCCTTATTAGATCGTTATCGTAATAAGCGTTTATATAATTAATTATTTATATTTTAATCCGACTTCGGATTAACCCCGCCCTTATTAGAACACTAGAATAGGTCCTAATAGGTGACATTCATAGTAATTTTAAAACTGTATTCATAGAATGAATAAGCATATAATTATCTATATAAATTATTTGTTGTATGTTCACATCACGTCATCAACTTTTAACTACATCTATAGATTATACTGTTAAATTACATTTATTATTTGCACATATATTTAAGCATTATATTCGTTGTAAATAACTTCATAATTATTATAAAAGTTAACAATTAAAGTTCATCGTTAACGAAACTAATATTTAATAATTCAACCGCGTAGCGAGGTCGCTTACTGACTACCCGCTTATAATTATATTATTTTTGCCGCATAACTTAAGTTGTAATGCCGCCTAAAAAACAAATAGCATCGAATAATAGCGATTCCTCGGATAATGAGGGCACACCTGATGCTGAGTTGGTTTTATTGTTAGCTAAACGAGATGCTTTATTTGAAATAGTGCAAAAAATACCTATATGATATGTCCTCGGACATCCACATAAACACTTCCACGATGGAGCGTTTTCTTGATGGAAGTTCTAATATTAATGCTTTACGTATTGAGTTTAAACAGGTCTCAGATAATTATAATTCACATTTATTAAAAATAAACCCTATTGCTAAACCTGATTATAACAGCCTCATTGCGTTTGAGTCTCTTTGCGGTAGAATAAATAGGCTTTATTTACAATATTCGCAATCTAATTCACAAAGTACTAGTACACCGTCTAAAGCCAGATTCACACTTCCGCCTATCGAACTTATGCCATTTTCGGGTGACATTCGCTCATGGCCTTTATTTTATGCTAGCTTTAAATCAACCGTCCATGACAACACATCGCTTACCGACGCTGAAAAGTTATACTATTTGCTAGGTAAACTAACGGGCAAAGCCCTATCTGTATGCTCAGGTATAACTCCTTGCGCTGAAAATTATAAAATTTTATTGCAAGCACTCGTCGACAAATATGAAGACCGGCGTATGCTAGCATCTACATATATTAATCAGATGTTCGAATTTAAGCCATTGCAATCGGCCACCGCAAATAATTTTCATTTATTTACTGATAACTTTATAAGTGCAGTGCGCGCTTTACAAAACTTAAAGTTAGATAATCTCGCGGACTTAATTGTTCTTCATATCGCGCTTAAGAAGCTGGACCCGGATACCATTCGCTCTTTCGAATATAGTCATAACTCGATGGTACCTACCTTTGATGATTTAGTAAATTTTATTAAGACCCGCTCCAAAGTTTTGCAACGCACCGATTCTAGTACAAATTCTAATAGCGCACCAAACAATCGACGAGGTAACGGTAATAATCGTCGCTGTAATAATACTTCGTCGCCGAAGTATCAGGCGTACGTAAGCACGACGACTAGTTGCTCAAAGTGTCTGTGCGATAATATTGTGCATCAACACCTATTTAAGTGTGCAGACTTTAATAAAATGACGCCGCAGGAACGGTTTAAATGCGTAAAGAGTAACAATGCATGTGTGAATTGTCTCAGTTTAAGTCATCGAGTGTCTAGTTGCTCTTCAAATTATAGTTGTCGAGTTTGTAAATTTAAACATCACACATTGTTGCACTTCCACCGCAGAAGCGATAATGCTTCCCCTGCGCTGGCGCGTTCTCCACCGCTTCAGCCAGTTACACTGAAGTCTGCAACCCCCGCGCCCGCACACTCGCCACCCCTCACCGCAGGTGCGCGTTCAGACGTCGCGCTGTGTACTTCGTTCAAGAATGTTTCTCAACGTTCACCGCCTCCCGCGCGCGCAAGTCGTTCGCAGAGAACTGTTTTAGTATCAACCGCTCAAGTATTTGCTTACGATGCTAAGGGAGAGAAACAAATTATTCGTATATTATTAGACTCCGCGGCTCAAAGCCATTTTATGACTAAAGAGTGCTGTCATCGTTTAGGCGTTCAACAACACGATACCGAATGTACTGTAGTAAAGGGATTCGGTGGAGTTGAAAAAATTGTAAAATCGAAATCGATTGATATTAAAATTTTCTCACGATTCGACTCGAATATTAACTTCAATATTTCAACGCTAGTTGTTGATCAAATCACCGACCTTTTGCCCACCGCTGTGGTAGACACATCTGTCTTATCACACTTCCATGGCATAAGACTCGCTGATGAATGTTATAGCATGCCTAATAAAATTGATGTTTTGATAGGCGCATCCCTTTTCCCGCACTTACTGTGCCCAGACGTAATTTATTCGTCTAACGACTTGTCCGGGCCCTCAGCTTTGAGTACGGTATTTGGTTACGTTATTATGGGCTCAGTGCCGACACTTCAGGTAAATCATTCTTTAACGTGCTGCTCAGTTCTAGAGTCTCCTATCGTTGACAAATTAGTGCAACGATTTTGGGAGCTTGAACAGCCACCCTCCGCACCGCCCATTCAGTGTCCTTCAGACATTGAATGTGAAGAGTTTTATAAATCTACGACATCCCGCGATCCTTTTACTGGTAGATATATTGTTGGCCTGCCATTTAAAGATGACGTTTACTCTCTCGGAGATTCTTATGAAACCTCTCGACGACGATTCATGTGCTTGGAGAGGAAACTTCAAGCCTCGCCTACATTAAGGTTAGCATATGATGACGTCATAAAGGAATACTTAGCTAAAAATTATATATCCCCCGCACCGCCGTATGACTCTCATGAACCCGCTCCAATATATGTCATACCGCATCATGGAGTCTTACGCGAAGATAAGAAGTCAACGCGTCTGCGCATCGTCCTGGATGCTAGCAGTAAGACTAGCACTGGGCGATCATTAAATGATATTCTGCATTCAGGACCAAATTTGCAAGGCGACTTGTTCAATATAATTTTAACTTTCCGCTTACATCCAATCGCTATGACAGCCGACTGTCGCCAACAATTTATGCAAATAGTTGTTCGCGATTCTGATCGTCGTTACCAATGCTTCCTATACCGCTTCCGTCCACAAGACCCACTTGTGTTATACCACTTCAATCGCGTGTGCTTCGGTTTAACTTCGAGTCCATACCATGCATTGCGCACGGTAAGACAGCTCATTGATGACGACGGCGCAAAGTATCCGCTTGCGAGTCGTATCGCATTTACTTCGCTATATATGGACGACATCGCGTTCTCTATGCCCAGTGAATCCGAGGCCAGTGAGACCTCTCGGCAGCTGATAGACTTATTCAAGGGTGCCCAATGGGACCTGATAAAATGGCATAGCAACCGTCGATCTGTTTTAGATGACCTCCCTACTTCCCATAAAATTACAGGAGAAGTAGAGTTCGATAAACCAATGCCACATAAAATACTAGGCTTGCATTGGTCTACCGATAGTGACGCCTTTTATTTTAAGATATCTGTTCCCGCTGATGTGACGTGCACTAAGCGCGCCATCTTATCTACTGTCGCTCGCCTGTGGGACATAATGAGTTTCGTTGCTCCCACAGTCGCGTACGCCAAATTGTTAATAAAGCAGCTTTGGCAACTTAATTTAGATTGGGACGACATACCACCACCGCCAATTATTAAGATGTGGAGGCAATTCTGTGCTGAATTACCAGCTCTTAATGATTTACGTATCCCGCGACATGTTGGTGTATCCAAAAACTGTACTGCGTCACTCCTGGGGTTTTCCGACGCCAGCGAGCACGCATACGGTGCCGTAGTCTACATACATGTAAAGAGCGTCAATGGTAACACCGTCCAGTTGATTTGTGCAAAGACTAAAGTCGCACCCACGAAACCACTATCTATTGCACGCCTTGAGATTTGTGGAGCGGTTTTACTCTCAAAATTGCTTCGCAGAGTACTCGACAATTATTCTCTTGACCTTGCAATATCAGTCTATGCCTTTGTAGATTCAAAAGTAGCTCTGTACTGGATAAAGAGTTCGCCACACAAGTGGCAGACCTTTGTTGCAAACCGCGTTGTTCAGATTACCGACAATATTCGCGGTGATAACTTTTATCATGTCGCAGGTACTGAGAATCCCGCTGACACACTTTCACGTGGCGTTACGCCAAATAAATTAGTTTCAAACCCCCTGTGGCCCCATGGGCCTCAGTGGACTTCGTTAGATCCATCTCAATAGCCTCTTCGTACTTTAGACAATGAGGTTATTGCAAATATGCCTGAGAAGAAGATTTTGTCGCACACTGTGTGCACATCCGTCTGTAATTCTGCGATTTATGAGCTCGCACTCCGCATCTCTTCTTGGAGTAAACTTCTACGTATAATTGCGTACGTGTGTAAGTTTGCTAAATTATTGCCCCGCCGCAACACTACTGTAGTGACTGCTGATGATCTCAGTTTCTCTGAGGTTATAATCCTCCGCGCCCTGCAAAAACAGCATTTTGCAGTGGAATATTTAAATATTGAAGGTAATAAACCTTGCTCGCCCGCTTTCAATCGTTTAAGGCCTTTTATTGAGAATGGTTTAATCCGCATTGGTGGTCGTCTTTCGAACTCCGCATTAGATTACACGCAAAAACATCCAATTATACTCCCGCGCAGTGATCATGTAGTGAACATGATCATTGACTATTATCATATTAAAAATTTACACGCTGGGCCTGAATTGTTATTGTCATTGCTCCGTCAAAAATTTTGGATCCTTTCAGCACGCCGCATCGTGAGAACTACTAAGGGAACATATCTCCGTCCTGTTGCTCGTATTTGCCCTCTCCCAAGACAATAAATCACGATTATTTTGATTATAATTATTTATCTAAATTAGGAATTAAGTTTATATTTATATATATTAAAAAAGTATTAAACCGCAATATTATATTTATGTTTACATTTTCTCGCTTACCAAGTAAGGTTAGTAGATGAGACATGCGCATTGAGCGCATCCTCTCACTTTATATACCGCTTATTTATTTGTTTTCCTTTTACTTTTTATATTACGGTTGTCTTTTAAAGGTGACCCTTTAAGGGCGGGAGGAAATGGTAACGCCAGTTAACAATCTACTTTATCAACATTACATTACATATCGCATTGAGTTCGTCCTAAGTTATATCTACTTTATCAACATGACTAGTGCATATTTTTTGTTTCCTTCCTTCCTTCCCTTTCCTACCACACGCGCTGCCGCCGAGGTGAAAAAGAGGATCTCGGCGCGCGTCATTATACTAAGTGATATTACGCCATCCGCAACGCACGGCCACCCGTCGCGTCTTATGTACATTAACTGCAAACCGCGCAGGATGAACATTGAGTTCTCCTGTTTATGTTTAATATTCACCGCATTAGACATTGTGTCTTTGTAACCATTAAAAGTGTGAGACGCCCCCGTAAGGGCAAAGGTGGAGAGTGTGGGACTGCACGAGACTGTTCCGAGAGTGCGTGTGCGCCGAACCACGTGGCGAGCTAGCTGTATAGCAGACACTCCAGGAGGAAGGCGCGGCAGCCCTCATCAGGTCAGTGCGTGCTATCCCACCTATTTATTTTCCCCTTTGCCGTATGCACCAAAATTACAGTCCACTAAATCTTTATCGAAGATACCTAAGTTGCTGGCGTCTCCAACTTAAATAATATACTACAACTATAAAATTGATTATAAGTACGTAACTACAGTATTCACAACTTATGTAAACTCGTAGAAGCTTCTGATTGCGAATTAATGCAGTGGTGATTTCGAATGACGTCGCTACGTTAGTCACACCCTCTTACGTAACTTATTAACACAGTTTTCATGCTATCTACTACTACATCCACAATATATTATATGTTCAAGACAGATGTAAGAAAGAGTATGCAAATTTCAACCCCACTGTCAAAGGAGATTTTGAATTTTTCGTTTTCGTTCCTTTTCTTTTGAAGTTAGTAAATCAACGAAATTTGAAACATTTATCTGTACCCACTACTCAACAAAACTCTATGAAATTGAGAATATATGCCGAAATCGCCACACCTTGCATGCGTACAGGCGATCTCAAAACTAGCCGCTTTACGATTATCAATTTCTCTTCTGGCAAATCATATACAACAGTAATACGTTTAACTAAGGATTAAATTAAATAAAATTTCCCGCAACGTATTACCTTAGGTTATAAAAAAGTAAATTGGCTTTAGACGCATTTTTTTAAAACGATATTCGCGCCGTGAGATTTAATCTGATTTACGCTGATTTTATAACTGACTTTACCTATCTCTATATATACAAATCAATTGCAGTCCGTTAGTCTCGCTAAACTCTAAAACAGCTCGACTGATTTTGATGTTTTTTTTTGTGTTTTTGAATGGTTTCCTAGATGGTCTAGATTCACATTTAAACCCGGTAGGTGCGCTATTGTCGAAATCCAGAAATCACCCGTGTAAAGTCGGTGCAAATGTCTAGTTGGAGATAATATAGAATATATACATAATAGGATATATAAAAAAAAAATGACACCAGTACGTTATTTAAATTATCAAGACCAACAAAGCATTTATTTACAAATATAAAGATTACAATTTTTTAGATAGATAAGTGTAATATTACAAAACATATCCAAGATTTATTTAGACTATTTTTTATTATTGGTGAAGTGCGGTCCTATCTTGTGATAGATAAAGTAATTCTGGTGGCAGGACGCGGGGTAGCGCGTCTCTCCAAACTTTTGGAGACATTATCGTGCAATACGAGGATAGGAGTCTGTTGTTATCTCTTTGAGCGAAAGCGGTTATTATAAATACGATTTTTGTTACTTAGGCCTTATAATCCCACGGGCCTTATTACCTGCAGGTACCTCATAATTCGTTTGTAGATTTGTAGGTTAACTGATTTATGTTTGCTCACTTTAAAATTATTTATACTCTATTCCAATTACGAAGTCCCTTTTGACACTTCTTAGAACGTAACTCTTCACGTTTCCCATAATTTGAAATAATAATCATTTTTTGTTCATGGTCGTAAATCATCATTTTAAAATACACAATCAATCTAAATCATTATACAATTAATTAACACACATAATCAACATATTGTTTTTAGACATCGTACTCAAAATAATTAAAACTTTAAAAGATAATAATATTTTACTGCCGTTTTGCGTTTAAGTTCTATAGTTTCATTTTTACATAGTGACGTGACTAAAAGAATCGTATAAAATCTATTATAGACAGATTCTTTTCGCGAGTGAAAATCTGTCAACACTACGTCCACCTCGTGATCACGACCGCCATTTTGTTTGTCTCTTCAGTTCAGTTTTTTTTTGCGCCCGAAGCAAATATGGGCAACCCTCAGGAAAGCGAGCGAGGGAGGTTGAGAATGCTCATAGCATACCACGCAGCCGCCTGCGTGGTTATGTGGTGACTTTTACCCACTAAACTCAACCTTTTAGGAATTGGCTTAGCGATCTGACTAGAGATCTCTAAGCCGTATACGAACGCGACCCTCCTTGGTAGAACGGAGGGCGCAAGCGGCGAAAAGCCGCTTAAAAGAGTGCCTAACTAAGGCAGATTAAGAGATGTATTATGTAGGCTCGGCCTGAGCCGCCAGGAGGCAGTACAGGTCAGCCGAAAGCTTGTTGGGGGGGGGGGGGGGGTAAACGAGCGCAGAAGCCTTGTATACGATAGGCGTGTTTAGTTTAGTTGATTATGTGTTGTGTTTTTATTTCGTTCTTGTTATTGTAGTTATAACTGTTTGATAATTCTTTCGTTGTCATTAAGTTTTGACTGTTATTTGATTTGGTTTTTTTTTGTATTTATAAACACTATGGCCGAAACTGAGACCACTAAAAGAACAGTGATGCAAGCGCGAGAGTTTGTAGTACGCCTACAAGATTACTTTGAAAATGAGGATCAGAATTATTGGTGGTTAATATAGCGCATAGCGCCATATTATAGCGCGCTATCTCTCCATAACACATAGCGCGTGTTATGTAAATAGTCGCGCTTTGGCGCTATTAAGTATTTTTATCTAGCGGCATTTAGTAGATGTGGGTCGTTACGTCATTTTCAAGAAACGTAACGAAACTAGTGACTTTGTCGGCGTCACATGTTTCAAAACTAGTGATTTTTGTAACTGGCTATTTTATTCGGCTACTGTGATTGTTTGTATATATACCACCACCAACTATACAGTTACACACGAAACGAAACTATACAGTTACATGGTGATTTTTGTAACTGGCTATTTTATTCGGCTACTGTGATTGTTTGTATATATACCACCACCAACTATACAGTTACACACGAAACGAAAATAAATTTAATGACTATCTAAGTGCTTGTATCTATACAGTTAAATCAATAAATTAACTTCCCTTCATACTTTATTCAGGTTTAGGACAGACTGCATTAATTATGTACTTATTTATGATTGATTTGCGTTTACTATGACACTAATATTTTCATAAAATTATTAATGCAGGCATATTTACAAGTCAATTTGATTGTATATGCAATAATGATTGATATTTACATTTTATTTACACTTTTTCAACGTTTTCACGGTCATTTGTTTTTGCACTTTTATTTACACTGTACAATTAATTTGTTTGTTTGTTTGGCTATTTACACACAGTTTTTAAGTTTTATAATATTATAAACATTTAAATTAAAAAAAATTTATACCTACACATTTTTTAGTTTTATTTTAATTTTATAAATAAACGAGTTCATGACTCCATCAAAAATGTTTTAAAAATTATTTTAGTTAAATTCAATGTGACTCGCTTCCCGGAATCGCAAACCATTGAAAATATTTACAAACAGAGATTACTCTATTTTATTGTCTATGTCTATAGTCTTACGTATGAAAATTAAACGTACAATAATACTGTTACTTACGATGGTTTGTTTATTGTTGTATGCCACATGTGCGCTTGGCGCTCGAGCGACCGACAGTCGCCTCCCGCCTCCCGCAATAATAATGGTTAACAGTAATCATAATCACGCATTTACAAAAATCACTAGTTCTAATATGACTCGAAACTAGTGATTCGGTTACGTGCCGCGTAGCCAGTTACTGTATCTAGTGACGTGAAATAACGCCCACGTCTAGCATTTAGTTCTAGCAGCAGCGCTGTCGGGAGAGGACGTGTGACGCAAATTTGATCTCGTAGCGCGCTATTCATCGCGCGCGACCCAATTTAATGTTAGACGTTATTCAGTTAGCGTATACTGTATATTGATAAGTGATCAAAGGACACAGTTGTGATAAAAGAAGCCTAACTAATGTTTTCAAATGTAAATAAAATATGGATACAAAAGTGCATATAATAGTGTATGTAAATAATTGATTTTTATAAATACAATAAATAAACTTTTAAATACACCTTTATTTGATTTATAATTTATATTGAGGTTAAAATAATGTTTACATCAATTATAATTAAAAATTATTAATTTTATTTCGATTCTAAAAATAAAATTAATTCTATTTTTAAAAGAACATGACATAAAAATATTTTTAGGGTTATAGAAAGTAGTAAGCCTGAAAAGTATAAAAAAGCGTGCATTGGTTTTACTTTAACGCTTTATTTCATTTTAGTCTAAAATGCGACTTATTGCGAAATAATGATATATATATATATATATATATATATATATATATATATATATATATATAGCACGCGATATATCCAATGAACGACATGTAATGTAACGTGCTAAGAGATATAACGTGCTGCAAAACTTAACGCGTTTACCGGCCTCCTACATGCTTTCTTATAAATAGCGCGCTATAACATAGCGTATTTAATAGCGTGCTAGAAATTTATAGTTTATAGTCTGTAGCGTGCTATTGATTTATAGTCGTTTAGAACAACTTTAATCAGAATGGTGGTCCATTGTTGCCACTTTCACAAGTGACTAACCGAGTAAGTGCAGCTCTTGGTATTAGTCGAAAAACTGTTTACCGAATAAGCAAGGAAAAACATGGTAGAGATTTAATGGAAGATAACAAATTAAAATCGCCACTCAAGAAAAAAGTTAGGAGATCGATAGTTACACATATCGACAATTTTGATAACGACGCCATTAGAAACCATACCTCTGGCTACTATAGTAGGAACGAATTGCCGACTCTCGATAAATTGTCAAATACTTTACGAGAATCTGGACTGTTTCACGGTAGTAGAACTTCTTTCTGGAGGGGTTTAAAAATGTTGGCTTTTCTTATAAAAAATGTGATAAAAGGTGGATTTTGATGGAACGTAGAGATATAGCTTTAGCCAGATTTAATTTTCTAAGATCAGCAAAGTCCATTGCCGTTTGGAATAATGTTATATTTCTAGATGAGACGTGGCTAAACGCTAATCATACAGTGGGAAAGATGTGGACAGACGACACTCCTCACTCCTCCACAAAAGTACCAAGTAGCAAAGGCGAACGCTTAATTATTTGTCATGCAGGTTCCATGAAGGGATTTGTTCAGAACTGCCTCCTGGCGTTTAAATCTATGAAAACTGTGAAATACCACGAAGAGATGAATTTTGTTAAATTTAAGGAATTGTTTTGTACCTTATTGACCAACTTGAATGAGCCATCGACGATCATAATGGATAATACACTGTATCATTCAGTACAAATAAGTAAGCCTCCAACTTCTAGCAGCAAAAAAGCCGATATTGTGAAATGGCTGAATGACAATAATATTGTTGCTGACATGTCCATGTTAAAAGTTGAGCTGCTGCATTTGGTTGCTATAAATAAGCCACTAGACCAAAATACGTATTGGACGAAATGGCTAAGGAAGCCGGACAAAATGTAATGCGCCTTCCACCCTACCATTGTCAATACAATGCCTTAGAATTGATTTGGGTGCAAATTAAAGGCAAGAATTTAAACAAATCTTTTTAATAATTTATTTTTACCTATTTTAACATTTTATCTGTTGCTATATTAACACGCAAACCTTTATTTTAGGTTATGCGGCTCGTAAAAATACCAGCCCACCGTTTACTGCAAACCAAATGCTGTCATTGTTGCAAGAAGCTTGTGATAGTGTTACTGCCGCGAATTGGGAAAGTGTGGTTTTAAGAACAAAAAATTTGATTTTCGCTGATTGGGACATATCGATGCCGTCATAGATAACCAAATTATAATAAATACAGGGGATTTTACAGACGATGATGAGGGTGATGACGACGATGCCGACCATGAAATATCGATTTCGGCTAGTGATGATATGTTCCATCTTGATAAAAATATTATTATGTAATATTATCTAATTAAAATTAAAAAAGAGTTTTATAAATTTTAATTTGATGCTAATCCTTTTTCTGTCAATACGATTTTAATTTGTTCGTTATAGTAATCGAAGATTAATATCGTCAAGTATCGACTATAGCGGTACTTTACTAGTACTTGATTATTGACATCTGTCAAATAGGACTTCGTAATTGGAATTTAAATTTAAAAACTTACTTTTAATTATAATAATGATATTCCAAAGACGAGATACTATCTCAACAAGTTGACTTGTAACAATAAAATGATAATCATAGCATCAAAAGAATATAATCTAAATTATCTGTATGTAATTATATACGTGAAACTGTGAGTTTTAGAGTTACTAACACTACACATCATTCTTTAGGCATAACATCCCACCATATCGACCATTTCATTAAAAAATTGTATATAATATATAATTATATTTTAGGAACTCCACGATACTTCTACGACTAGGAACATTGCACTGTTAATTATAGTGTATTTATAGCATAAGCGAATTGTGGTTTTAAGTATTGAATTGCACTTGCTTGACGGTAAATAAGAATTATCAGAAAACGTGCATAAGAAGTAAGTATCATCGAGTACTTGTAAAGTTCAACAAAGCTTATGAGTTGTGCTGATGCTACATAAACTCAATGTTACTTTATAAACCTATTTTGCACCTTTCTGAAAATTTTATAGTTTCAGGATATTGGGGAAAATCGCAATACCAAATACTAAGTGTGGTTGTGTATACAATATCGCTGTTATTCCAAAAAATGTGTTTGCATGTTGGTGATTATCGCCAAATACCAATTTATGCTGACGTCATATAAGGATGAAACATTACGCATGTTGAGTTAATAAATATATTAAAGGATCAAGTAATGCATTAATGAATTCATATACCTACCATTACTTACAATTTAACACCAGAGAGAGCGAGATTTGGTATAATTACTAATACTCTGGGGAGGGAATAAAATAAACATTCGAAAATAGAACAAGCAGGTTTAAAAGTGAATGAAATGTCAATGTGACTGCATCTTTTAATGGAAAAATTATCAGTATTGCATTTATGCGTGTATTTCTTCCTAATATTATATTTTTCTGTGATGTGAAATGGACAAAACTGAGTTAATAGCTGCACTGAATTTTATGTATATCAGATCAAGGAACACAGTCATTCGATCTTTGGATCTTCAAGACGGTTGGTTATACCAGTTGTGCTCATTATTTAGTAAGTATATGTGCCTTTAAATATATAATAAATTAATGCTTTTAAAGCTTTATTGCAAACTATCACACCTGGCAGACGATGTTCTATTCTTTTCGCCAGGTGGCGCAATTGGATTCATTATGTATAGACTTTGGAAGTTTACAGAGTAAATATAAAAATAATTATGACTCGCCTATAGCGCCACCTCCAATTTCCATTTTTTTATTCTTTTTTTCGTACTTAACCAAAATTTATTGTGAATATCGCTAATTTTTGTTCATAAATTTAGAATTTGTTTGTGCTTTAATTCGGAACCTGACAGCAGCCCCACTTTTCAAAGCCTAGAATAACTATGTATATGAGCCATTATTTTGATTTAGACAAAACAAAAATATTGTGTGAATATGATCTCAATCGGTAGTCGTTCAGAAAGTACGCGATCACTAACAGACGCACAAACAATTAGGTCATATCATAATAGTAAGTCTTTAGTAATTGCCATCTGGATGAACTGGTTACTTTGAATTTTATTAGCTATTTGCTTTTACAGTTTGAAGTTATGTCAAAATCTTGAACCTCAGCTATTTAGGTACATATGAAATAGCCATCTTGTATGTAAAAAATAAAAAAACTATCATGAATATGTGAAGTTTAAATTTCTATGCATACATACTTGTAGGTGATAAGTTTTATTATGCATGATTCTGTCAATTTATAAGTTTAGTTTTTAGGAAGCTTAAAATACAATATTATTATATTCGTTTTCATAATGATAATAATAATGCAACGCGTTATATAACTTTACTGCTGAACATTGGTTTCCTCGAAGCAAGGCCCTATATCCACTCCCTGCAGGTGTGACTTCCGCTGTGACCGCTGGACAATTTTGTTGAGGCTAGTTTACTGAGAATTTTTAAGCATTAATTATTCGATTGGGTACTTATGTTTTTGATCGTGCTTGCATCAATCGCCTACTATTGAACCAATAATAAACTAATCAGGTAAGTGTCGCCGCCCTCGCGCGTAAACTCGTATGTACTTACGGTTCGGCGTTAGAGTTGTAGCAAAGCAACCATTTGGTTTGGTAATTTTTTTATAGGAGAAGAATGATAAACGAGTACACAGTCCACCTGATGGTAGTTTAGTTTAGTTTAGTTTACGACGGGCTGTTTTCCGCAACTCCACGTCTAAGTGCGTATTTTGCGTGTGGGCAGGAATAATATGCTTATTCGAGCCATGATATCTCCCCGAAGAAGCTCAGCAGTCCCTTGAAAACCAGCAGTCAACTGATGGTAAGTGGTTGCTGTGGCCCATAGACATCTACATCTATCCTCAAGTATGAATCAAAAATCAAATGAGGAGGCATTTCATATTAGTCTTGAGGACTAATATGAAATGCCTCCTTTCCAGTAAAAAGGGTCGGATTCGGATCTCAAAACGTCGAGATCTGATGAAAACTCGATTTTTGAAAATCAGGGTGAAACCAATAACTTCCCTATTTTTGAAAATTTTCAATTTTCTTAGCGGGAAGTAAAAAAATAGCGTATGACTATAAATATTTATATAATCCGGTCCTTTTATGTATAATATAATATATTACTTTTTCTGGGTTTACCACTCTTTCTTGTGTCACCTAATTTACAAATATATGTTAGGTATTAAAATAATAAAATACTTTCACTTGCATTGCACGTTTTGTTATTCTGTACAGTTCTCTAGACCAGGGATTCCTAAACTTTTAAGGTAATGGAACACTCACCAAATCCCTTTAATTTTATGGAACTCCACATCAAATGATTACAAATCAAAGAGAGTGATATTTAAATAAAATCAAAATTCCTTTATAAGATTTATTTTAAAAGTAAAATTATTAATTATTACGTTGCGGTATAGTCCCGAATGCTCGCTCACTACCTTTGTACCTACATAGCAGTAACAACCTGGCCACGGGACATTCGCCGTAGCGAAAATTCGCGCGGCGCGAACGGCGAGGCGTCTAGCGACTAAAACTAGCGGCGAGTGGCGACGCGACCGGCGAAATTTACCGGGCGAATCGCGCGGGCGACTGGCGGCGCGGCGGGAGACAGAAACAAATGTATGAATCAGTACGGTGCAAGCCACGGGTCGGGCAGCAACCGCGGCGGCAGACGCGGCGAATAGTATAGGGAACAAAATATTTTAGTTTTTTTTCGCCGCGAAAAATGCCGGGCCGACAAAAACAACTTAAAATTCTATCCGCATTGACTTTTATCTCCAATTTTGGTTGAATATTAACAAGAATATAATCGCAGGTTTCAACACTCATTCTGGTATTTACTCGAAATTTTTTTCTAGATGCATTCTATTTGTTGTGGAATTCTCCATCTATAACCTGATTCCTATTCAAATCAAGTACTCCGCAATTAGCAGACAAAAAAATATTATGTCTTAAATCAAAAAACAATTACTTTCTAAGCAATATCGAGATAACTGTGATAAAGATAATAATAATAATTTCTTTATTTGACACTTATAATTATAATTTCATACAACATCATTGAGCCCTAACTTCCAAATTAGGATACCCTGTATTTCAGGAGTCAGTCCCTTCCCATTCAGTAACTCTTTGTGTCAAAGACATTTCACTCTCGGCCTATCTGGTCGCGGTGGCAAACGTGACTTCCCGTGGCCCTCAAATCGCGCCGCGCGAATTTTCGCCCCGCCTGTCGCTTCGCCGTTCGCGCTGCCGATCCCCGTGGCCAGACCGTAATGGGTAAATCTCATAATATTTTTGGACTATTTCAAAATAAGATTTGTACCTAACTGTGGAAATATATAAAAAGCAAATCTAAATAATTTAGGTGAACCCTGGCGACTTTTCCACGGAACTCTTACCGTTACTGTCCACGGAGACATAGCTTCATAGACGCTTCAAAATACGCCGTGCAGCTTGTGCAGCCCAGCGTACTCAACTCTGTCCACGAGGCGTATTGCTAGCGTACGTTTACAATCATTTGTGAGAACGTCGTCGAACGAAGAAGACGTTATTTTGGCTTATTACTACATTCGACACCGAAGACATATATAGAAAAAAATATCAACTGTAGATTGTTTATTGCGGCAAGAGAATTATTAGATGATAGTGTATTTCACTCATTCTATAGAATGAGTAAAACTACTTATTAGAATTTACTGCAAATCGTAGCCCCTCTGTTACAAAAACAAAACACCAATATGCGAGAATGTGTCAGCCCAGATGAAAGGATATTAATAACATTGCGGTAAGTAAAACAATTTTAATTAAAATATTTTTTATTTAATTATCATGCAAAATCACAGTTGAAAAATGGACATGTATATCATGTTTATTCTATTGCAAAATCTTCAAAATCGTTAATATTTTGGCAATAATTAATAGGGGTCAGTGTTAAAGCTTGTGGTTGTGAATACCCAGAGAAAACTTGTGAGTCGGTGGAATAATTTATTGGAGAGGGTGTGGATGGGACCAGTGGAGTATGGGAATTAACGGAGGAAATCGGAGAATAGTATCTATATTGGTGCAGCTGTGACTGGATTACTGAAGACGTTGGTTTTTTAATATTTCTTCTAGAAGAATCAACACTTTTATTCTAAAGGTGCTCATTGGTTCATCTGAAAGACTGTATGTCGGGTAGCAAGCTCAGAAGGAACATTATTCGTGGATCATCTTCTTTAGGTTTTTTGGTTTTTAGCCAGTCCACAAAAGCCTTATCAGCCTCGTTATTAACAGGTTTAATTCGTTTTTTTTTTGTTTTTGGAACGACGACGACGGCTTTTCAACATGGGAAAGAGTTTCTGAATTAGTTTCTTCCGTAATATTCCTGTTAGAATCAACGTCCCGGTCTTCGGTGGACGCAGGTTCCTGATTGAGAGGCGATAATTCAGGATTTGGTAAATTTCCGTTTTCAATGTGAATTTCAATGTGAATGACTGGTTTTACGTATGGTAATACAAACTGCATCTCATCGTGCAAATAGTATTTTTTTCTGATGGTAGCCGATCCACTAGCCTTCGGTTTTAAACTTCGAACAAAACCGTTTCTAATATTTTTCCATTTTCCCTTACAATCGTTTACTGAAACAAACAGATTTTCATTACATCTAAATACTTAGGTACTAACTTGAGGATTTTCTATTCACAAATATATATTTAAAAGATTGACGTGCAGGGCTAATAAACTCAATCAAAAACAAAAACAATACTCACTACACCTAAATTACGGACTATGAAATGTTTAGATGTTACGTTTCATCATTCTAGTTGGTAACCGACGATAACTAGTACCAAGACAACGTTTTTTCAATTTGTAGTACGTAATCTAAATGTAGTGACCATCGCTTTCATTGATAACTGACAAAATAGCTCTGCTGTATTTTGTGCACAATAAACTGATAGTAAAATAAACAAAATATAATTTATTTTCAGGTATTTAGCTATAGGCTGTTCGTTTCGAGCATTAGGACTTTACTTCGCCCGAGGAGAATGTACAGTGTCACGCGTAATATCAGAAACGACTAAAATAATATGGAATGCATTGAAGGATACGTACATGCCTGTACCAACTACTGATGAATGGAAAGAAATTGCGAAAAAGTATTATGAACTTTGGAATCTACCCAATTGCTTGGGTTCTATTGACGGTAAGCACATCAGGATACAGAAATTCCCTAATACAGGTTCAGATGGATATTTTACGAGCATTTAATGTTGATTTGCGGGACGAAACAGTGACGGGGGCGTGTTCCAAGTATCAGCGCTTGGACACTGGTTGGAAAGGGAAGGTTTAAGCATCCCAACTGAATTAACACCACTGCCAAATGATGCCACTGGCAATCGTTTTCCTTACTACTTTGTGGGAGATAATGCATTCCCTCTGAGGAAAAATTTATTGAGACCATATTCAGTTAGAAATCTGGATTATGTGAAAAGTATTTACAATTATAGGTTAAGTCGCAGACGCAAAAGTATTGAATGTGTTTTCGGAATGTTGACACAAAAATTTCAAGTACTACTGAAAGCTATATCGTGCCGTAAATACTCAACAATAATTTCAATAGTACAGTGCGCATGTATTTTGCATAATTAAAAACGGAGATATGATGGTGTTCAATACACAACGACTGCAAATAGTTCCAATATTCATCGTGCACCAATTTTGATACCGAACATGACATTTGTAAATACACCAAACGGTTTACGTAATTATTTAGCAAATTACTTTTTACAGCCTAATGTTGCTCTGCCATGGCAGTGGAATAATTGCATAATTGAATAAATGTTAAGTATTTAAGTACAAAATAAATAAAGTCTATACTCACTCGTCCATTGTATTTCATTCGCCACCTCACTCCAAGCCTTTTCAGTTAAATCTTTTCTAGAATATTTAGCTAAATTATTGTTGTATAAACATGGATATTTGTATTTATTTATTTATTTTATTGCATCCTTAAACAAAAGAATACAAAGGGCGGATTTAATGCCTTGAGGCATTCTCTACTAGTCAACCCATGGAGCTCGATGTACGCTCGGGCATATGACATGCGGTACGGCAGGCGCCATGAAGCCTGCATGCAGCGACGCGAGCGCGAGGTTGCCGCTCCGTCGACAGAGTTACATAGTTTTGTACGTAAGCTGCAAGCAGGCGTACACCAAGCGTATAATGACGAATACGCGTCTACGAAGCTACGACGCCATGGACAGTAGGCCTTAGGGTCCGAGGAACCGCTTTAGGAATCGCTGCTCTAGATATCACACAGTCCTCCTGATGGTAAGTGGATGCTGTAGCACATAGACATCTACAATTATTATCCTCGATTAAGAAACAAAACGCGTTGTCACCCCTGAGGACTAAGATGGAATGCCTCGATTCCAGTAAAAAAGGGTCTTCGGATCTCTACACTCATCATACGAAAGACAGTGGCAATGAGCTGCTATTTTACGCTGGTATTCTGCGAGAGCGTGGTCCTAACCCGGTCGAGCCGATACATTCGTGCTGCAACCATAATATAGCTGCAGCGTTGCTCTACCACGTAATAAGTCCTTGGCACTTATTATATCAGGCTGCCACTCTATACTATTATTATTTTCTAATACTTGCATCTCTCCTTCCTTATCTGGATTATCATAACAACAAAACAACATGGCGCTTATTTGAAGCATCATTGTTATGGAGTGTAGAAGTAAGGAGTACCAACTCCCGTAGTAGAACAGTTGGAAAAGTGGCCATCTGTAAGCAGTAAATAATAGCTCAAAAACTCTCCACAACAGCGCTGGGGTAGCTACTGGGATGAAATTAACTTAGCAGTTGTCGACGGTTTAAGTTTGGTGCTAAACTGCTCAGTAGCTCTAAAATCTAAAATAATTTTATTTAGTAAATATAACCTCGAAAAAGTCTATTCCACTAATATTTTTCGGTGCGTTCTTTAAAATTTACCCCGTAGTAAAAGTGGCGTCACCCTTATTAAATGGTTTTTATGGACACTTTTTAATACACAGTCTGTACTCCTTACTTCTATACTCCATAATCATTGTGATAAAAAGATAAATGTGTCATTATATTACTAATAAATTTATCGCATCAAGCAGGTGCTTTATTTTACTAATAATTTACTTCTTTGCAGAGTAATAAGTACATTATAAAATAATCTAGAATGGTGGATTTGGAGCTGCCCATCATTAAATTTATATTTAATCAACAAGAAACAACGTCTGGAAATTTAAAGAATAAAAGTAAATTACGTTTTATGTTTTAATTTATGTTATGATTTTGCAAAATAAGAAGTACTGACGACGTACTGAAAATATTTAAACGGTAAAAGCACTAGTTTGGGTTCTGGTTTTTTTTTTTATAGAATAGGGTGACAAACGAGCACACAGCCCACCTGATGGTAAGTGGTTGCTGCGGCCCATAGACATCTACATCTATCTTCCATTACAAATCAAAATGCAGATGCGTTGTCATCCGTGGGGACTGAGATGGAATGCCTCATTTCCAGTAAAAAGGGTCTCCGGTTCTCTACACTCACCATACGAAATACAGCAGCATTAAGCTACTATTTCACGCTGGTATTCTGTGAGAGCGTGGTCCTTCCCCGGTCGAGCCGACCCATTCGTGCTACAACTATACTACTAATATAATTGCAGCATGGCTCTACCACGTAACTGGATGCGATTATTGGGTTGTTACATTGATAAAAATCGGGAGGAGAATTTCAAATTATATTAACAATGAACCATGTATTTTTTAATCTCACCTGGTTCCTGCATAGGTAATAATTAATGTCTGAAAAATATAGACGTATCATTCGATGCCATGCCGCTTTTCGGCATTAGTTTAGGTAGGTACTTAGTACTTACAAGAACCATTCTGTCGAGCAAAGAAAATGTATAGAAGGCATCATATCGCTGGAGCACTGGCTGTGGGACTACTTCCATAGATTTTAGGTACTGTGCATGTATTAAATGTGGTGGTTCTTTATGCAATGAGGTGTCCAATAAAATTAGTTTGGAAGGTATAATATAAAAAGCTGCAGTTATATTAGTAGTAGGTATAGTTGTAGCATGAATAGGTCGCCTTGAACGAGGAAGGCCCACGCTCGCACAAAATAATATCATGAAATAGCAACTTATAGCTGTTGTGCTTCGGATGGTGACTTACGAGAACCGGAGATCCTTTACTCATTCTACTGGTAACCAGACATTACATACTATTGTGTATTTGTACCATACCATGGCTGTGTACACCATACAGGAATATGCCAACATGCACCTCATTTATGGGGAATGCCAATGTAATGCTAGTGAAGCCGCTAGACGGTATCGCGAAAGATAGCCTAATGCTGATCGCTATCCAGATCACAGAGTTTTTACCAATGTGCACCATATACTCTCTCTGATGGCCGACTGCCAAACTAAATGCATGGTGAAGGTAGAATTTCATTACCTTACGAGGAAGTAGTCCTTCAAACATTTGATGAGGACTCAAGTTGTTCGGTACGTGGAATTGAGGCCAGCACATGTGTGCCTAAAGTATAACTAACCGAATATTAAAAAAATGAGCTTCACCCTTATCACGTACAGCCACGCTGTAGTCATTAGGAACGCTTTGGTGGCACTAGAATCGTTTTAATGTAAGTTCCAAAAAATTGTTAAAAACTGATTTTAACAAAAATTTTTTATGGCTGATCTAAGAAATAATGGAGTAAGTGTTATACCACGTTAGAATCATTATTAAATGCGCTAACTTTTAAAGCTACTTGCTAAACTGGCGTAGCACAATATTTTTCCAGGACGGTCAGTTGAAGTAGTGCGAAAAACTAATTCTGAAAACTTGGTTCGGTATAAAATTACATTTTCTTTCAAGCTGGAGTGATCAGCACAGGGTTTAGGATTATAGGTTACAGAAGCACTATTCAGGATGATGTAAGATAAAAAAAAATGGCAAAAAGTAAATATTTGTAGCAACAGGAATGAAAAAACTGTCTCATAGTGTACATTTTATCGAAAAAAATTACTATAATTTCTGAAATATATGACTTAGATTGTTTTATATTTTTTGGTAACTAGTATGGCTTCGCCTATCAGAAAGTTTCGGCTTTACGTCGACTTCTGGGACATCCTGTATATCAAGAAAGTTTCCATTTTCATTGTTAACATTAAGTTGTTTAACAATTAATTTATTGTAGGATTTCTTTTTTCCATTTAGTACGACGATCACATCGCGACCGTTTAAAAAAAAAACAGAATTTTTCTAAGCAACTTTACCAAGTTTGGGTGTTTTTTTAAAGTTAGACTAGGCTCTATGGCTTATGACCTTTGCCTTATATAATTGGCGAATCATAACAACAAATATCCTACTAGAATACGGGTGTTTCTATCTAGTCATTTGGTTTGACTTTAGACTGTTTGACACTGTCTACGGTTTGACAGTTTATTTAAAAGATACAAAAAAATGGCTGCGATTGGAATGTGTGAAACACCCGGGTGCAAATCAATTGCTCAGTTACAGTGTCCAACATGCATAAAACTTGGTATACAGGGTTCGTTCTTTTGCAACCAAAATTGCTTCAAGAAATCGTGGAAATCTCACAAAATCATCCACTCATTGGCGAGTAAGTTTTTAGGTTAGGATGTAGTGTTATGATCCATGAGTATATGATCTATTCTGGTTTATTTTGGACTCGTCTTGTTTTAGAGGGTGAAAGCACAGACGGATCTAACGTGGAATATAATCCGTGGCCTTCGTATAATTTTACGGGGAAGTTGAGACCTTATCCGGCAGGACCGAAGCGAACAGTACCTCCTCATATAGGTCGTCCGGACTACGCAGATCACCCCACAGGTTTTCCTGCTTCAGAAAACGCCGTTAAAGGCTCAGGGCAGATCAAAGTGTTGGATGATGAGGAAATAGAAGGAATGCGAGTCGCGTGTCGCCTTGGTCGAGAAGTACTTGACGAAGCCGCCAAGTAAGTAGTTTAATTACATTTAATCTTAGTAATTTACCATTATCTTAACTTGTTGAGAGTCTAGGCAGTTAGGAGATGGGCTCTCATCATATTTTTTATAGTACTATACTGCCCAACTAAGTGCAAGAGCGGTATATTAATGAAAGCTAGTTTTGAGATACCTAATTGAAGTTATGTAAAAATTGTTTTTGTCTTTTTATTCCAATTTATATCGGCATTTAACTATATGAAGAAAAAACCATATTTTTTGGAATTTAGTAAAAATTAAGGAGTTCTCTACAAAAGGACATTCTATTTCATCACACTTATTTCTTGTAACCGCCCCCTTTGAAAATCAATTATAACTAGATATATTACCAGTACAACTAGATGGAGTGACGACCTGGTAAGACATGCAGGAAGTCGATGGATGCAGGTAGCTCAGGACCGTGCTTTGTGGCATTACTTGGGGGAGGCCTATGTTCAGCAGTGGACTTGTAAAGGGCTGTAATGATGATGATGATGATGATATTACCAGTGAGAGCTATTAAAATGCAACTTTATTATATTAAGAATATATTTTATTCAAATTAAAAGAAACAATATAAATTGCCTATCTCTTCAATTTTGGTTTTAAAACTAATCTAATGAGATAGATGAATTTAATGATTTTTAACAAGTTTATTGATATCAGGTTCGATTTTACGCAAAAACAGTTGTAGGTCTTTCGGTAATATGCAAACAATATATTTTTTTAGTAAGCAGCTTTATCACAGCGCTAAATCCACAATTGGTATTATAGGTTCCGCCCCATAGTTGCCAGAGCCGATTCCATTCTGGCCAGTTCATCTGCTGCATCTTTGTCTCTAGATCCACTGTGTCCCTTGATCTATTATAGAGTCACATTGTTGTGCTTACATACCTCATTCAATTGTTGATGACACTCATGTATCAGTCCTGATTTTGCCACATTGAAACTCAGAGCTTGTAGTACCACTATACTGTCGGTCAGTATTCTGATGGAGAAGTCTTTCACCTTCCTAGCATCTATTGCTATGGCCGCTTGGATGATACTCATGCATTCAGCCTGGAAGACTGTGTTATGGGTACCCAGTGGTGTGCATATGTGCATATTAAGGTTTTCAGAGAAAACCCCAGACCCCATACCTTCATTTGTCTTAGAACCATCAGTGAAAACTTTGAGCTCTTTTGGTCCCAATCCTTCCAGCTGGTCAGTTTCCTTCAATTGCATCCTGTACTTTTTTTTTGTAATACGATAGGGTGACAAACGAGCACACAGTCCACTTGATGGTAAGTGGTTGCTGTGGCCCATAGACATCTACATCTATTCTCGATTACAAATCAAAATGCAGATGTGTTGTCACCCGTGAGGAATTAGGTGGAATGCCTCGTTTCCAATAAAAAGGGTCTCCAGTTCTCTACACTCACCATACGAAACACAGCAGCATTAAGCTACTATTTGACACTGGTATTCTGTGAGAGTGTGGTCCCTCCCCGGTCGAGCCGACCCATTCGTGCTACAACTATACTACTAATATAACTGCAGCATGTCTTTACCACATTTAATGTTCTTATCGAATAGAAATTATTTTGGGATAATATCATACTTGGCTTCTAAGATAGGAATTTTTGAGTAAATTCTATCAATTATACCTGTATGGGGGACTCTACTCTTACTTAAAAGATTTAGGGTCTTGAGTCTAATGGCAGCTAAAGTTGCTTCTTGTTGTATATGTAAATGAAGCGGTGTTAGCTCCAGTATAGCCTCTAAAGCTGCTGTTGGTGTAGTTGTACACTCAAACCTTTTCTGCCTTGACCAATCACATGAAACTTTCTTTATAAACAACTAGACATTGGTTAAGAATAGTAGTTTAAAACATGTAGAGCCAAGTCGCAGCTTGCTGTTGCATGTATGGGCCAGCTCAAACCGGGGTGGTACCACTACCTTACAGAATACCGGCGTGAAATGGAAGCTCTGCTTCCATGTTTCGTCTGGTGAGTGCAGGTGGCCGGAGGCCCAAATCCCCTCCCCCCTTAACATGGTAGTGGAGTTAAGTGAAGATATACCCCAGGAGGGTACCAGCACCACTGGAGAGTCCCTTGCTGAGCATCCACGACCAAGTTACTCCACTCCTGAGCGTGGATGCTCAGGCTGCCCCGCGTATTCGGGAGGGGGGGGGGCAAAATTCTGCTTAAGACTACAACTGCTCAGGGCAAACGAAGCAACAAGACCAAGGCGACCCCTGCCACGCTGTCCGTGGATTTCTGCAGTATCAGGAGACTTCACTCTAACCTAAACGCCGTCTACTACCATCTCGAGATGGTGAGGCCGGCTGTGCTCTTTCTGACCGAGACGCAGGTGTCCTCTCTGGCTGATGTCTCGTATCTCTCCTACCCGGGGTACAAACTGGAACACTCCTTTGTGCCTCGGGCTGGAGTTTTCGTTTACTTCAGAGAGGACATCTGTTCTCGACGCCTCGGCAGACTTAAAGGTTCGGACCTGTCCATCCTTTGGTAGACAGCTACGACCATCCGCGCGTCTACGGGTACCTCTATAGGTCCCATAGTGGTAATGCCGAAACAGGCCGACTCTTCAACCACGTCCAAGTGGCTACAGATTCGTTGCTACAGCAGATCCCCTCCGCAGAGATCGTGATCCTCGGCGACTTTAACGCCCATCACACCGAATGGCTTGGTTCACGTTTAACCAATCATGCGGGGAGATCTGTTCATGATTTTGACTTGGCATATGGTCTGACACATCTGGTTACTTCGCCTATGGGGATTCCAGATGTGGAGGATCATGCACCTTCCCTGTCGGACCTTCTGCTGACCTCTCACCCGGACGGATATCCGATTTCCGTCGAAGCCCCTTTAGGCTCCTCGGACCATTGTCTTGTCCAGATTGTGGTGCCACTCACGCTGAAATCGCAGTTGAATTCTGCAGGCTGCCGCCGTGTTTGGCACTATAGGTCAGCCGATTGGGATGGGATGCGGTCTTTCTTTGCATCCTACCCTTGGGGGCGGGTTTGCTTCCCGCCGGACGATCCCAACGTTGTTGCGGATTCTGTCGCTGATATGGTACTTCAGGGTATGGAACGTTTTATTCCTTCCTCTGTGGTGCCCATTGGAGGCAAATCTCAGCCATGGTTTGGTCGCTCCTGTAAAATAACATCATGCTATAAGCAGGAGTGCTACCAATCCTGGGCTGACGCATCTACGTCCCGGGATGTAAAAACCAGCGCTCTATAAAAGAAGTATAATTCCGCCTCTAGGTCCTTCAAAAGAGTCATTGCCAAGGCAAAGTCAGAGCACATAGGCAGAATTGGCGAGAAACTAGTTCGCCTTCCTTCTGGAAATGCACGGGGCATTCTGGTCTCTCGCAAGGCTGTCCAGGGGAATTTCTTTCAGCCATCTCTTCCATCTCTGCACAAGGAGGACGACTCACTGGCCCATACCGCAAAGGAGAAAGCCGATCTGCTAGGCTCTTTCTTTGCGTCCAATTCGACTCTCGATGACGGGGTGAGTACGCCGCCGACCATCCCGCGGTGTGAGTGCTCCATGCCGGAAGTGCAGTTTACACAGCGCTCGGTTCGCAAAGCACTCCTCTCCCTGGACATCCACAAGTCGAGTGGGCCTGACGGAACCCCCCCCCCCAATTGTGCTGAGGAAGTGTGTTCCAGAGTTGGCACCGGTTTCAACGCGTCTTTTCCGGTACTCCTCCTCCCTAGGCGTAATCCTTAAATCCAGGAAGACGGCTTTCGTCCACCCGATCCCTAAAAAAGGTGACCACTCAGACCCGTCCAACTACCGGCCTATCGCCATCACCTCCTTGTTCTCCAAAACAATGGAGTCTATTGTTAACTGCCAGCTCATGAGGTACCTTGAGGATCAGCTGGTGATCTTCTGGTCTACCTAACTCATAGATGGGCGGAGGCAGTAGAGTCCAAGGGGGAGGCATTGGCCGTTAGTTTGGACATTGCGAAGGCCTTCGATCGGGTTTGGCACAAAGCGCTTCTTTCGAAGCTCCCTTTCTATGGGCTTCCCGAGAAATTGTGCGATTGGATCACCAGCTTTCTTGCAGATCGGAGCATCAAGGTCGTTGTAGACGGTGCAAGCTCCGATTACAAGCCTATTAATGCTGGTGTTCTACAAGGCTGCGTGCTATCGCCAACGCTGCTTTTTCTGCATATCAATGATATGTTGCAAACCCGTAAAATTAATTGCTATGCAGATGACAGCACTGGTGATGTTCTGTACACCGGCTGTGCCAATATTTCTCGGGAAAACGTCCCCGTGTACCGGGACAAACTTGTGTCTGAAGTCAAGTCTTTGCTGAACAGAGTGTCGGATTAGGGGCGACTAAATCTAGTCCAGTTTAACCCTCAGAAGACAAAAGTTTGCGCGTTAACCGCTAAAAAGAACCCCTTTGTCGTATCTCCTCAGTTTCAAGGCACTCCCCTTGTTGCCTCAGCCAGTATCGGAATCCTCGGCGGCGACATATCGAGTGACGTGCAGTTTCGTGGTCACTTGGAAGAGAAGGCCAAATTGGCCTCTAAAAAGCTTGGCGTGCTCAGCAGAGCGGAACAGTATTTCATGCCAGCACACCGCTTGCAACTTTACAAGGCGCAGGTTCGGCCGCACATGGAATACTGTTCCCATCTCTGGGCTGGAGCTCCCCAGTACCAGCTCCTTCCACTTGACCGCATCCAGCGCAGAGCGGCTTGAATCGTCGACGACCGAGTGCTTTCCGATTGGCTCGATTCATTGGCGCTCTGAAGAGATGTTGCATCTCTTTGCATTTTCTTTCGCATATACCATGGGCAGTGCTCTGAGGAATTGTTCAGATTAATCCCAGCCGCCAAATTTCGTAAACGCACTACGCGGCAAACGTCCCGATACCATCTACACCATCTGGATGCTTGGCGGTCCACCACTGTACGTCTCACAAGGAGTTTTCTTCCGCGTGCGACCTCTCTGTGGAATAGTTTACCACTGGCGATTTTTCCGTACCGATACGACCTGGGGAGCTTCAAGAAAAGAGCTTACTCCTTTCTAAAGGGTCGGCAACGCATCCGCAATTCCCGCGGTGTTGCGGTTGATCATGGGCGGCGGTAGTCACTTAACATCAGGTCAACAACATCCGCATGCTCGTTTGCCCCCTCTTCTATAAAAAAAAACATGTCTATCGTGGGCAGCATCATAACTTTTGTAGGTCGGCGGATTATACAACAGAATCAGTTTCATTTAGCTTATTATCCAATGGTATGTGTATTATCGTGCAGGTGAAATTCTTCACAGTCCTCACACTCTTTGTGGCCAAGTTTTACAAAAGAAATATTTAACTCTGCCTCCACTTAGCTGTATTTGTCGTAAAATACGTTGTGAGAGAGTTTTTTTCTATATAGTATCTTTGTTAATTGCATTGGTTGTCATATCACTGGGTAAGTTAAGTGATTGGGAGTGTGTTAATGCTTATAATGAGATAAGCTAGGCTGGAAGCTCATTATATTGTTCCTTAATAGGATTAGAGTCAAATTTATTCTGAGGAGTAGCTCCCAGTCTCTTGTCTACTGGGAGTGCAACAGTGTGCTTGAAATTGGCTAAAGCAGTCTGTATAAGTTTGTCATTTGAATGTTTGTAGTTGTTTCACCTGCTGAAGTGTGATGCAGCATATAAGCCTTCCTCTATGTATATATGTAAATATAAGTCATTGTGGCATATAAACACAGAATTTGTGTGGACCATCATCTCTACAAAACAAAATACATATATTGTGTGAATATGCAACGAGAATTATACAAACAGACTTTAGAAAAATATAATGTCTCTTTTCATTGAGTAAAAGGCATCTCTATGTACTATTTTACCTGCAATATTGCTAATGAAACTTGCATATGATATGATAATATTTTCTAGTTAAGAATTTATGGCCATTGTCATCTTCATTAAAAAAAGTGATATACACTCTGTAAACACCGGGAACAAACACAAGCTAGTGATACCAGTTTCTCGACTCCACAGTCAGTAATTCATTCTTGGGGCAATGTATACGCTATTACAACAAAATCCCAGAAAATATACAAGGTCTGACTATTACCGAGTTTAACTATTTAATTAAACAAGAACTGTATAAAAAGGGTTATTATTATATAAATGAATATATGGTGGTTAATTGCCCCTGGAAATGAGGTGGTCGCTTCCATTGTAAATATTTTGTGACCATTGACATTGTAAAATTTGTTTTTTTTAAAAAGTCCCTCTGGGTTTCTTGCTGGTTCTTCCCAGGACAGGGGTTATTTTTGAGCCAGTAGTAAAGTAAAAAATTGACTCAATATGAATTACACATTGTTTGTTGTCGAACATCTGCCTGGCAAGCTAGTATTGAATAAAAAATTATTCTATTCTATTCTATTCATTATTTCTAGATCTGGTAGTTAGAAAATGCTTCATATTATGTTGATACTAACAATCTGATTACCCAGTTTTTAATAAGTTTTTTCAACATCATTTTATTGTAAACCCTAACCATGTATTTTTAAATCTGGGATCTAGATATGTACTGAAAAATAAAACGACGTTTGATAGCGACTTCCCTTGAATCGTTATGGGTGATTTGAGTCCTAAAGGATCGAAGACTGACATCACAGCACTAGTTATCTCCCTCTTCGTAGGCGGTCGTAAACCTTCCATCACCTCTTCCGGTGTGTTACGAAGACTTATGGAGAAACTTATTATATCCCGTTTGATATTCCAAATCAAACCTAACGTGCGCTCTGTGTGCTCTTTATCTCCCAGCGAAGCACTGTCGCTCTTATATTTTCCATTTTACATAAAACTTCGGGTCGGTTGCTAGCCCATCCCCTCAGTTGGAAAGAAGCACGTTTATGTAATTCATACATATCGTTTACTATCCTTTCGGCCGTCGTCACGTCGGGAAATGCCTGTAGATAGTCATCCATATAAAAATTGCTTTCCGTAGCGGAAGCTGCTTCTGGATAGATATGCGCGTTATCCTGCGCATTCCTATTCTTCACATACATAGCGATGCATGGTGATGATGCCGCTCCAAATATGATTGACGTCATTCTATACTCTTTCGGTGGCGCGTCACGATTGTGCCGCCATAAGAATCGAAGGCTATCCCTGTCTTCTTCCCGGATTTTCACTTGCAGGAACATTTCTTTAATGTCTTCCATCACTGCCACGCTTCCTTCTCTGAATCGTAGCAGAACTCCAAACAACGACTTCAATAAGTCTGGTTCGGTTAACAATGCATCATTAAGACAACGTCCGCCCGTCTTTGCGGCGGCGTCGAAAACTATTCTTATTTTCTTTTTCTGTGGGTGAGTCACTGCGAAGTGAGGAAGATACCACGTGCGTGGGGAAATGGAAATATGGTTCGCTTTCTCTGCGTAACCGTTAACTATGAGATTTTCAATTTGCTTCTCATATACCTTTTTCAACTCGCTATTTTTGTCGAGCTTCTTTTCGATATTAAACAGGCGAATTTCAACCTGCGCTCTATTCGACGGCATGCACTCATTGTCTGTGCGCCATAACAAAGCAGTCTCGTACCTATTATTAGGTATACGACGTACCGTTTTGTTCAAAATATTTAAAGCTCGTTCTTCTAGGTCGTTCGCGAGCTTTCGCGTAGACACTCCCAGAGATTCCAAACTAAAATAATCTTTGATCAACTTATCCATGTCCTCCTCCTTCTTGGTGGAAATGTAGTTAACAATCTTGATTGGTTTAATGCCACTCGATATGTGACCATGTAAAACCCATCCAAGTTTGGTGAGCGATGCTACAGGTAGTTTCTTACCTCCTGAAATGAATTCACGAGTAACTATGAGATGCCAATTGTCCTGACCAATTAATATGGTAGGTTTGGACCTCTCATATATCAACTCGTCCTTAATCGGAGTCAAATGAGAACACCGTTGCAATAATTCTCGGCTTACTGACTGAGGAGAAATGACTTAATTGTTTGTACACTTATCTCCTCTAAGTCGTTCGAGCCTTTTATCTTAACGTTTAAGCGATACGAACTGTCGTCGTTAATTCGCTTACCTCCCACGGTTTCAATACGTAATTCTTCTTTACGTCCGCGAGGCGCTAACTTCTGAGCCATCCACTCCTCTATGTCATGTCGATCTAGTGTCATGGTCGATCCCTCATCCAGAAGAGCTGTTGTCTTGACCTTTCCTCTAGGTCCATACAACTCGACCGGTATAATCTTTAAGTATGCACATGCTAGTGCATTCACTGTACTAACAGTTGTAATTTGAGCCTCTTTACCCCCCTCGTCCCCTAGCGGCGAGGTATTTTCATTGGGGTATCGGTGTAGCATTCGATGATGTGACATTCTACATCCCTCTACACCACATTTTTTCGCTCTGCACTCTAACCTCCTATGGTTAGGTGACAAACATTGAAAACATACTTTCGCTTTTTTAACCGCGTCCCATTTCTCGTGATTATTCATGTCCTTAAACTTGTAACAACTCACTATAGAGTGTTCCTTGTTGCATATAACACACTTATGTGTTACCCGACTTACAGGCTTGTCCTGGGTTGTCATAACCACTTGTCGGTTGTGCCCTTTATTTTTTCGGCGTTCTTGACGCTCGCTCGTATTGCTTCGGCGCTCATAGCGCTCGCTCTTGACACGGTTGCGTACAGACCCCTTTGCGGTGTGTACAGTTTGCTTCCTGAATTCAGGACGCTTCCGTTTTTCAGGCACATTTTCATTGCTTAAGGACGTTCCGAATTGTTCACTCAATAAATTTAAAAACGTGGCCATCTTCTGTAACTCTGGCTCCAAAGGATGCTGAGCTCGATATTCAAACCATTTAAATTTAATCATAGTTCCGAGTTTCTCCACTATGCGGCTTACTAACTCCGGTGAGTATAAATACTGTGGTTGATTCAACGCTTGTATTGTGGCAACCACGTTCGTAATACGACATGCAAAAGATCCTATATTCCGGCAATCTTCCGCCAATCTTGGCATACGTTTTACATTCTCGATTTCGGCTAGAATGAGCATCTCAACCCTACCGAATCTTCTTTCGAGAGCGTTCATTATTTCTTCAGGTTCACACAAAGTAAACAACAACGACTTAACCGCTTTCTGAGCGGTGCCCTTTAATGCCCTCCTAAGGCGTGCGACATTCTGCACCCCTGAAAATTGGCTTCTCGTGTCTTCAAACACCGTTTTGAAAATTATCCATTCACCCGGGGTCTCCATCGAACACCGGTAATTCCTGGAGGAAATGAAGCTGGGAAGACTAATCTTTTCCCGCTATCTTTATTGCACTCACAATCGCTTCGGTCAATTCTGACACCTCACTCGCGTGTGCTTTCTGTGCATTTCCTTGGTTGCGCTCGATCTCCGCCCCTTTGCGGCGTGATCCTTTACACGCTTCTTTATCAGTAATATCGGGTTGCGTTACAATAACCGGCGCGCTCATTATGGTCTGTTGAACCCAACTCCTTACGAAAGGTTCCACCTGAGTATTCCGCTCTTCATCATCCTCACTCGAGTCGATCTCCTCTTCTCGGTTTAGTCGTGCCAACTCCAATTGAGACTTGGCTAAGGCAGCAGCTGCCTGTGCTTGTTCGAGCTCTGAGCGTTCGAATTTAATCCGCGCCTCTAATTCGGCTTTCAGCCTCGCCGATCGCGATGACCTACTACCTCTCTGTGACCCTTTGTCACTAGTGTGCCCGATTACTGTCCTTGACGATGCCGCTTCTTCGGTCCTTTGACCTACTTTTTCGACTATCGTTTCACTCCTGGATATGACGGATTGTTGTGCGGTGCTGGCCTGCGTACCACTGGTGTCCGTCCTGTTGCTTGTCGTTGCCACGGACGTCCCTGAGTCCCACGTGCATGTGGACGTATCGGTGGTGGCTCCACTTGAAGAAGTTGCCCCACTCGAAGTAGTAGCTGTGGTCGCTCCAGATGATTCCGCCTCTTTAGCCTTTCTTGAGAGCCCTGTTCTTGTCTTGCTTCCTTCGCTCCTCTCTGTCTGGTCTTGTGCCTTCTTCATCTTGCAGGAAGGTGATTGTTGGCCTATGGTCCCTAACTGTCCCTACGGTCCCTACAACCCCTTACCTACAACCCTTCTACACCCCAACCTAACCCCACTACCCCTCCCCCCCTTTATCTCCCAACCCTACAACCTTACTACTACCCTAACAGCCCTATCAGCCCTATCAGCCCTATCAATCCTGAACGGGGCCTACCGAGGTGAGCCGTCCAGGGATGGAGTCGTGCAGGAATGGAATGGAGGAAAGGTTTAGGAACTGTCCTGCCAAGGAATATGACGAAACAGTCGAGCGGTAGTGCAAGCGCAGTTTCGCTCGAGAGAACTGCTCCACCCGAAGGTGTTGTGCCAGAGCCCAACCGTTTGGCACCGTTAGGTGGTCGGGATATATGCTGCGCTTCGTCGCCTAGTCGCCGGTGACGCCTCGTCCAAGCGCCCTCCTCCGGCCGCGATGCAGTCAGGTGCCCACGAGCACCCTCGCCTGGCAGCAGCAGCGGTGGATGCCTCTTCTTCTTGCACCCTCTGATGACCCGACAGGAAATGCCGGACACGGTCGTCCGACAGGAAATGCCGAGCACGCTTGCCCGACAGGAAAAATGCCAAGCCCTGGTTGGCCACGATGAGTGCCTTCACAAGACACCTGCGCCTGGCTGCGATACGTGCCCCATGCGAGCACACGCACCAAGCCGCAAACCCGGTTTTCTTTCTTCCGGTAGTTCCAGGTCCAGTCCTACTGCGCTGACCTGGTCTTCTGGCCTTTGGTCCTGTTGCTTCAGCTCAAACCTCCGGCTTTCTTCGGTTGCTGATCTTCACTCGGCTCCGAAGGTCTTATTTCTCCATAACCAGCAGTCCACTGCTGGTTCCTTGATCCTGGCTGCGAAGGACCAATTGAAAAAGAACCAGGCTCGCAAGGTCCTATTGAAAAGGAACCCAGTCAGGCTTAAACGTTCAACTAAGAAACAGAAGGGAGGAATCGAGGCTTCTCTCGATCCGGCCTCCTATCACGCCTACGTTGGGTTCGGGAACAACGTATGTGATCTCCGCAACGGAGTAACACACAAGGGCGATAACCTCTTCCCTTTCAGAAAATAGGTTCAGGCGGGGATTACGGGTCTTCCGAAGTCGTCCCGGTCCCAACGCCTTAATTCTTCGATGTGGACTGTATAATTTTGAGGGATGAATTTCTTGGGAATAAAACAGCAATTATCTTCAAACCATTCCGTGAGAGAGTAATCACTTTTCTCTATCACTTCCCTACACTTTTTCTTCTTATTGACTGCTGGTTTGCACTTTTTCCTGAACTAATCCTGAAGGATTCCCGAACGAATTGCAAGAAAACTCGTTTACTGAGCTACCCCTGAGCTATACGCGAAAGTGAGCCGCGCCATTTGTGCGCTCGCGCAACTCAATTACATCAATTTGTACTATCACTCTCTCACGGTTTTCTCAATAATTTATTTTGTATAAGACATACATTCATACAATTTACTTATAAAGATAGCACAAAAAATATCTTTACTACGATATACATTACATTTTCATATCACAAAAAACCTTTTATTTATTTGCACATGTTCAAAGTTGAAATTTCTTAAATATTTAACATAGAAAGTTAAAACAATGTTTCCCACTTGAAATTATACATATCTTAACTAATACAATAGTTTAATTTACATTTTTTCTATACATTTCCCTATTAAAACACTTTTAAATTTCTTATACAAAACTATCATTATTTCACTTGTTCACAGGAATTTTCACATAAAAATAACACAGAATTCACCTTTTTCACACGTACAATTAATCTGAAATGTTTTACAAGTCATTACATACATAAATCGCTGAAATTGCAAATATTTAAATTTCTACATATTTGGCCTCCTAAGTACGTGGCTAGCGTGCGTCTATGATCTCACACTATTTGAACAACTAACTTTTGCACGGCTATCGACTATCAGTAAAAATGGAAACTCTAATATCAACAATAATAGGTGAATAAATGCTTTTACACAATTCTCAAACTGTAGGAAACTATTTCTAATCAGATTCTTATCAGTTATCATGTTTCTTATCAGATAACATAGACAAAATATTTCATGAATCAATACATTGAAAATAGGCATTTGTTTTCATACAAAACATATCAAACTCATATAAGACAATACTTATGCAATTAATTTCCATTAATTCTACTTATGCACAGTGATCATCTCGACCGGGGAACGAATCCTGGTCTCTAACTTTACTTTAATATTTCTTTAAATTAACATCATTGGAAAGATGATTTCAACCGGGGAACAAATCCAGTAACATAATTTATATCTTAAAAATTCCCTATATGAATTTATTAAGAGATATTACTAAGAAAACGATAAACTATTCCGGCCTGGGAGTCGAACCCAAGAACTTCATATCATTAATTCGATATTTCTTTAAGATTCAACTAAGCATTTTCTTATCGGAATATTGTTGCTTGATAATTTGCTTTTTAGAAGCTATTCGTAATCGGTTAACTAATAAATTGAAATATTCTTATAGGCGCGTCGACAACAGTCTGTTTTATGTATTATAATATATGTAGTTAATTTAATTGTATAATTTCTACACCATCCTCTAGTCACTGTTTGTAAACAACAGTCCTTAGCATAAAGCTATTGTTTCCACTGAAATAAGACCGCTTATTTAATTTCTCTTCATATTTGTAGAATAAAGAATATATTAATTGATTGCTTACTTGTTAATGGACTTCATAAAGGAGGATCATTTTTATACATGGTTGAGCCATGCTGCGGTTATATTAGTAGTATAGTTGTAGCACGAATGGGTCGGCTCGACCGGGGAAGGACCACGCTCTCACAGAATACCAGCGTAAAATAGTAGCTTAATGCTGCTGTGTTTCGTATGGTAGGTGTTGGGAACTGGTGACCCTTTTTACTGGAAACGAGGCATTCCATCTTAGTCCTTACGGGTGACAATGCATCTGCATTTTGATTTGTAATTGAGGATAGATGTAGATGTCTATGGGCCACAGCAACCACTTACCATCAGGTGGACTGTGTGCTAGTTTGTTACCCTACTCTATAAAAAAGGAGGTTCTCAATTCGGGTGTATGTTTTATTTTTGTATGTATTATATTTTTACAGATTGTGAACCTATTTTAATAATTCTATTTTCATTAAATAGACTTTACCTCAGAGGTAGTTCCACTAAATTTAAAAAAAAGTTCCGCCCCCAGGGGTGGAAAATAGGGCAAAAAGTTGCATATTGGACTATTGTCTAAGGGATTTTATATATCTTCACAGATAAAGAACTGATTTTGATAAATTTTTTTTCTAAAATAGGTTCTTAAAGGTGGTTCCATATAAATTTGGAGAAAAATTCCATCGCTAAGGGATAGAAATAACTGCAGTTTTTAGCAATTTGAAGTCGATGTTTTTAATTTTTGTTAAAAGTTATAATTATTTCTAGATTCTCGAGAGCATTTAATAATTAGATTAGCAGGTAATGGAACTTTACCTATCCAAATCTTTTTAATGTAAGTAATGTAGAGTTTCATTGAGCTGGTATGTCTACTTTAGACTTAAAATTAGTACTTAAAAGCATTTGTTCTTGAGTTTCTTGTAACTGGCAATGTTATTTTATTTGAAATAAGCATTAAAAACATGATAAGAATTAAAAATGGATTATTGATTTTCCATTTTCAGACTATGCATCTATCATAGTCCAAACCACTGAATGTAGAAGAAAAAATGTTTTTTTTCTTCTACATTTAGTTATGTTGATACCCATAAAACGAAATACGGATTATTTTGGTTATCACCTACATGTGTTAGAATTTTACAAAGTCTATAATATATTTTAATTTTAAAGTATTTCACTTTAAAACTTAAATTTATAAATTAATGGATTGATAAAAATTGATATTTTTTTAAAAATTTGGAAATACCTGAATATAAGAAAGTTCCTATGTGATAGCTTGAGTTCACCTTATTGTGCAATTTCATAATAAGCATGGGTCTTGACTCATGATCATGACTATCTCGACGTCATAATTTGGATGTAGATAACACCACGGGTGAAAAGCTAACCATTAAATTTGAGTTGTGAGGCATTATATTATAATATTGTCGTAGTATATACATTGTCTGCAGGAGTGAAACTGACTACCAGTGGCTTTCCTTGTTTGTTTGTTTGCAACCAACAGGCAATTGCCCATCAGCTACAGTAACCACTTGTCATCAGGTGTACTGTTCGTTTATATGGTACTTAAAAATTATAAAAAAAATTATAGAGATTTGCAAAATATATTATAACTAATATATTTTGCAATTTATAGAGATACAAAAATTGTTCCTTCGTTAGAGGTTGTTTAATGTTTGTCTATTCATTTATAAAACACAGAATAACAAACAAATGAAAATTAATTAAGGTGAGGGTTTTATGTTGGAAAGGAGTGGTTGTTTTAATTGTTTTTTATCTTGGTCCATACTTTTAGGTCAAGGCCTGCTAACCTACTGAAAAAGCTTAGTACATTCATCAAATAGTCTAATAACATGTTGATGGTTGGTTGAATGTCTAGTTTATTTAGATTAGTCTTAATTGAAAAAAATGCCCTAGTGTCTGATAGTCATAGTAATTTATTCCATAGAACAATATTACATCGTATTGGAAATTGATTAAGTACATGAAGTAGGAGAATATAGATAGAATACAGTAATATATATACATACATATTATATATATATATATATATATATATATATATATATATATATATATATATATATATATATATATATATATACTAGCTTGCCAGGCAGATGTTCTGCCTTTTTCGACGACCCTTTGTCATGTCATGTCCTATTAAAAATCCTTAAATTCGCAAAAAAAAATTGTGGGTCACTCATGGGCAAAAAAAGTATGCTATCTCTCAAGTTGGACTAAACTGCACACGGTGTGCAAATTTGATTGCAATCGGTTAAGTAGTTTAGGAGTCCATCGCGGATAAACAATGTGATACGTAATTTATATACATTAAGACATATATATATATATATATATATATATATATATATATATATATATATATATATATATATATATATATATATATATATATATATATATATATATATATATATATATATATATATATATATATATATATATAATAAATATGCACAAATGCAGATTTAGGAATATATACATATGTATTTATTCATAATATTTTCTAATTTATTTAATTTGCTTTTTTTTAGTTTCTAATCTTTTTTAAGTCTTGTATTGCTTCAACTACTTCAAATTCTCACCACTTCATGGGTTGACTGGTAGGATGTCTATAAGCATTAGTTTGCCCTTTGAGTCCTTTCATATAGGCAATGAAAGAATGATTAAAAATAAATGAATAAAATTAAAGACAGCAGCAGGGTTCTGTTGCGAAGATTTCTTTAATATTTTCCAAGGTTTATTGTTTTGAATTTCCAATTGAAACTGCTGCACATAGCTGTCTTTTAAGCTTGCTAATCGTTGCTGGTCTAGATTTTTCAAAAGTTCAAATTATTTTATAATATAAATTTAATTCTTGTGCACTTTTGTCATTTTTCATCATCATCATAATCATTACAGCCTGTCACTGCTAAACATAGGCCTCATCCATAGATTGCCTCTAAAGGGTCATGTGCCATTTACTCCAACATTCAAAACATTCAAGTTTCATCAGATTGTCATTCCATTTACAATTAATGGGGGGTTTTCCACCACTGAAATTGTCCTTACGGAATTACCACTCTAGAAACTTTATTCCCCAATGGTTGTCAGCTATGAGCTGAGTTATGGTTTTTTTAAATAGGATATGGGTGACAAACGAGCACACAGTCCACCTGATGGTAACTGGATGCTGTGGCCCATAGACATTTAACCTCGGTTGAGAATCAAAATGCAGATGTGTGGTCACCCTTGAGGATTAAGATGGAATGCCTTGATTCCAGTAAAACGGGTCTGCGGTTCTCTACACTCACCATATTAAACAGCAGCATCAAGCTGCTATTTCACGCTGGTATTCTGTGAGAGCGTGGTCCTTCCCTGGTCGAGCCGACCCATTCATGCTACAACCATAATATAGTTGCAGCGTAGCCCTACCACGTATAATGATGTTGTTTGTTCACATCAGTTATGCACACTTAAAATAAAATTAAAAACTATTTTCGACACCATGAGCCAGTTATTTATTTAAATAATAGACTAATACAACATGATATATTGCTTTTACAGAGTATGTGATGTAGGCGTCACAACTGATGAAATCGACAGAGTAGTGCATGAAGCGTGTATTGAAAGGGAGTGTTACCCAAGTCCACTCAACTATCACAATTTCCCAAATAGCTGCTGCACATCGGTCAATGAAGTTATTTGCCACGGGATACCTGATCTACGTCCTTTACAGGTATGTTTGTATTTGTACTGAAGTCACAGCATCTTGGTAGTGCACATCTTTATTTTTATAGTATCAGTATTTGATCCTCACTGGTGTTATATAAATTATGAATTGCAATTTTCATTCCGAAGGATGAACCTTCACCACTGAACAGAATGACTACGAGCAGTGGGTAAACGTAGGGTGGGAGTTGCCAACAAAAAGAAATCAATTTAAAATAGATCGATTCACGTAACGTGCGAATTCCTCGAGTAGGCTAAGGGACTACCTAAGTTAATTGTATCAGAAGAATGAAGCGATGAAATATAATTAAACTTATTTAATGACAAATTTTGTAATAAAAGTAAAGCTAAGCCTACATCTTACGTCCCACTCCTTGGCACAGGCCTGCTTTCATTTCTTAGAGGGCATTAGCACGACAAACTATTTTCTACTCAAACCCCCTCAGATATTTTGAGAAACGGCTGCACAGGTCAATAGATATTTTTAATTTGGTCTATGGTTTAACAAAATTTGCATCAAATGGTGATATGGTTGAATATCGTGTGAAATAGCACGTCATTAGAAAAGTCTCAAATACATCGTTTTTTGGAAGGTGATAATGGATTCTCATCCATCCAACAATCAAAAACATAGCATATCAAACACCACAACCATATCGACTCCACTGCTGAACACAGGCCATTTGCCTAGTCTAATGCCATGGCTGAAAAGGGCATTTGTCAAATAGTGGGAATTTTACAATATTTGCCACACTTGTCAGGCTGGTTGGCAATACCAGGTTTTTATTACTTTGAGTGGTTGATCGGATGGTGCTGCTCACCTTCTGTTTTGGTTTCCCTCTATCGCCTCTTACGACACTAACGGGATGATATAGGATATTGGATATTCTAACATGACCACTTCACTATTAATATCATGCAGAGACTTGCAAGAGACAAGCTTAGATTGGTTCTGCATAGTAAATTAACCCTTCTTTTATTTCTGAGAGGGTTTTAGCCCAATGAAGAGACAAAGAAAATTCCTATGTTCTTGAAATGTTTTGAATAGATCAGACATGCGAACTTCCGCATGCAGTTTTTCTTCTGTCAAATGTGTAGTTAATCAGCACTTATAATTCCATTTAGCAATTTAATTGATGCTGGCTAGATTGAACTCGAACACTCGTTTTTTTAACGCGTGTAAAATTTTAAGGCAAGCCGTTATTTTCAAAGCTACCATGTCTCACTTACATACTGTTATAAAATAATTAACATTAATTGGATTATGGTCTTTACAGGATGGCGATATTTGTAACGTGGATGTGACAGTCTACCATAGAGGTTTTCATGGCGATTTAAATGAGACATTCTTTGTTGGTAAAGTACCAGAGTCAAGTCGGAAACTTGTACAAGTTACGTACGAGTGCCTTCAGAAGGCTATAGAGATTGTGAAGCCCGGAGAGAAATACAGGGAGATTGGAAACGTGATTCAAAAGCATGCACAAGCTAACGGACTAAGTGTGGTCCGTTCGTACTGCGGCCATGGGATTCATAGGCTTTTCCATACAGCACCAAATGTACCGCATTATGCAAGTGAGTTTTTTTCTTTCATTAATCCACTGCTAAACCTAGGCCTCCCCAATAGATTGTCTAATATGAGAGATATAATAAGTAATATTTAAAGGATGTAATATGTTTGTATGTAGGTATGTATTACTGTCTGTTTCAGACCTAATGTTGTTTTGTTAGACCCATCTTTATCCTGGACGTATCTATAGTACCATTGCTACTCACCAAAATACAATATAGTACTCTCATAGCATTCTCACAAATATGTATATATATAGAGGTCTTTCTTTCGTAAAAATAATTTCTTTGTCATTCGTCTGAGATTAGTAGTTTTATAACATTTACCAATTTCGTAAGACTTTTGCAAAAAAGAAATACATCTACTGACATTGCCACGTTACATGTTATGTGGACTGCAATGTTGTATAATTATGTTACTATGTAAAAGAGTTTTTGCCACTTCATTGTAATAATTAACTTCAAAAAATTTATTGTGTTAATTATTGTAACTATCTATTTGGTCATGTCATCATTTTGGTAATATTATAACTGTTGCGTAATTACATTACAGTTACGTCGCAAAACGTTACATGCAAAGTTACGTCTTATGGATGTGTTTTAGGTAATACAAACTTTGTACTACATTTTTATGAGACTGTGGTGACCAACAAGTTGATGTGGTAGAGCCATGCTGCTGCTATATTATAGTTATAGCATGAATGGGTCGGCTCGACCGGGATAGGACCATGCTTCCACAAAATAACAGCTTAAAACATCGGCTTAATGCTGCTTCTACCTAATTCTACTTCAAACCTTTTTAGTCCTCATTCCATCTTAGTCAGCAGGGGTAGTATCTGCATTTTGATTCTTAATTGAGTAAAACTGTGTGCTCGTTTGTCACACTTATTCTATAAAAAAAGAATCCACGTGACTGTAAGTGGACACTGCATGCCATGGACACTGCACGCCATGGACACCTAGATCCAATTTCAAACAAAGAAGGTGATGTTTTGAAGGATTAAGATGGAATGCCTGTTATTATACTGGCTATCTTTACTATTTAAACTGGAACAGCAGTGTAGACATTACTATGTGGCAGCAAAAATATATAACCTACACAAACTCCTATGTAGAAAAGCAGTCCTATTATTATCTGAAAAAAAAAAAACAATTGATTATAAATCAGATAACGGAAACACTAAGTTGGTTGCACTGCTAAGTGGATGTCATACCATGGATTTTTATATGTAGGTTGTTGCAGCCACTCTTTACCGTTTTAATCTCTATTTGCACAATTTTAATTTATATAACTGACAGACATTTGGATTGATGCTAAACAGGTTCTAAAATCTTTTTGCAGAGAACAAAGCAGTTGGTGTGATGAAACCGGGACATTGTTTCACCATTGAGCCGATGATAAATGAAGGTGGCTGGCGTGATGAGCAATGGCCGGACCATTGGACTGCTGTCACCGCTGATGGTTCACGGTCGGCACAGGTATGAAAATTCTGGAACATACAACATACAAGGTACTAGTCAAGAAATGTCACCAATAGACCTGTGGACAAGTTTTAAAATAACAAAAAGCAAGACAGGATTAAATTAAAAAATGTTTAAAATTTAGTATGTATTGTCAACTTTATTTTGTTATACCTGGTTGATAAATGAATAAAAGTAGTAACTACTTAGTCGTAGTCGTTGAATGGTAGCTGAATTAATCCATCATGTGATTTCTTTCCTTGGAAAAAAAATTATAAAAATAAAAAATAAAATTCCTCTAAACTAAGAGTTTACAAGTCAGTGATATTCTCTGACCGGCAACCGGGAACAGCGTCGAAACGGGACATTTACCCGCGTGCTGGCATTCTTCCGACAGTATCGAGTTCTGTATCAACCAAATTTTGATCAAACTCAAGGTAATTTCATAGCTAGTGCACAATTGTATTGTTGCGTGAATAAGTCAACGCCATACACTAGCGCCATCTAGTGTCAGGAACGAGAGCGAGGGGAGCTTTGCAGAAAGTGACATCGCAGATCTTTCAACCGACACCGCCATCCGAGGAACTAAGTTTCTAGAAAATCTACACTCGAACACTCGTCGCTTTGCGCGCATTTACTTGAATGTTCCGGATGCTTCATTGCTAATTTGTATATATAGGCGCTGCAGGATGCGATCGGGGCAGTATTGGATTTGGACGAGACAGGCGAAGCTTCGAAGCGGAATAAAGTGAATTAGTGTGTTTAATTTTTAGCGTTTTAATTTGTGTAAAGTAAATTAAACTGTTAATTTAGGTAATTTTATCGGCAATTTTTATTGTCACGAACCTCAAGCTCGTAACAGTATGGTTGTTCAAATTTAAATTATATGAACGGAAGGCTTTTTCCTCATAAGCTCATAATATGTATTTATGTAATAAAATCATTTAAGAAGTGTATTTATTAAAGAAATATTCCTAAATGAAAATATAACAAAAATGTAGATGTGCCTAACAGAACTGACAACACTTGAACGTAACTCTGTGTTTTTCCATTTGAAATACTTCGAGAGTAAACTTTTAAAATCAGGTTCGAAGCAACATCAATTTGAAGTAAACTTGTTGTTACTAGGATATTTTGTGGGCGTGTGGTCCTGCCCTGGTCAAGCCGACCGAATTGTACTTCAGTCATATAGCTGCAGCTACAGTTCTAACACATACAAAAATAAATATATCTATCACTTTCTTACTTAGCCATATAATAATCCTAGTGGTCTGCCTCGTTGGTCTAGTGGTTGTAGTAGTGGGACTGCTAATGATGAGGTCCTGGGTTCGAATCCCTGGTCGGGCCAAAAAATTATTGAGTTTTTCCGTCAAGAAATTCTCAGTAGTTGCCGGAAGTTGGCGGTGTATCTCTGATGATCTCTTTCCGGTCGTGTCGGTTTCCCTACCGTCCCATTGGATTATGAGAGTGAGGGAATAGAGAGTGCATCTGCGCTTGCGCATACAGTTGGGCACTATAATCCTGTCCTGCGCCGATGGCTAGTCTCCGTTGAGGCAGGCCGCCGTGGCCGAAATTCGGTCTGGAGGACATTTTTATTATTATTAATCCTAGTGGTAATTTTATTTGTTTTTATATTTCAGTTTGAACAAACGCTGCTAGTGACGGAGACAGGTTGCGACATACTGACAAAGAGAGCGGCAGGTCGACCGTGGTTTATGGACCAGTTGGAGAAACTAAATGCAAACTCCTAGTCTCAACAGTAATAAATGCTTGTCCATTGAGTAAACTTACAGGTGATTTAAGAATTTTAAACTTTTTTATATTGGTATAGACAGACATGCTCATTACAAGCATGAAAGCATGCTTTTATTGAGCAAGTGCTCATTAGTAGCACGTGTGTTGCAACATTGCTAGTAATGAGCTTAATTGCTTATTTTGAACATGATCAAAAATCCACCGATTTTTGATTTTCGAGTTACCTGAGACGCGGGTAGAGAAGTGTGCGTCCTCCGATCGCGTGTGAACAGGTTTGCTTATGAGCATGCTATTCACAGAGTACTTTTTATATACCTGAAAATGCTATTATAGAATCGATATCCATCCGCAACAGTTGCTGCATCAATTTATAATAAAAACCTCAATATGTCACGTTAGGGGAAAAAACTGCTTTTTCTTACACATTTCGATTGCAAGCAATATGTTTATTTTATTGAATTCTGTACGTATTGGACTGTCACTATATCTTTGTGCATCTATTTTGGCCGCGAGTGTGGTGCCAAATAGCATGTCTGTCCAAAGTTTGCTTTGAGCATGCTAATTTTAAGCAAGCTTATGTGAATGTTTTTCTTAGCATGTTTGTCCGTACCATATATTTTAAATAACAGTTGAAGGGAGTGAACCCTTTAAGTATGCTTTAAGCGGGCTTATTGCTGGCAAATGTGAACAGTTGCAGAGCATGCTAATTTTAAGCAAGCTTATGTGAATGTTTTTCTTAGCGTGTTTATCCGTACCATATATTTTAAATAACAGTTGAAGGGAGTGAACCCTTTTTATGTACCAATAATCAGGGTCAGCGGGTGTTTGTTGTGTTAGTTGGTAAAGATGACATTTATATATTGCTGTCTAGGCTTATTCGTGCTATTAATAGTACTTTTCTTTTTCATATTAGCTTCTGTTATAATGTAGGTGTTGAAACATAAGTAATATTAACGTTATAGTTAACGGTATGAACTGTGAACTTTCAAGTAAGCCATTGACTACTGTTACAAATCACTCCGAACACAAGCATTTTTAGCTTACGTGGGAGTTTAACGGGAATAAGAATTCATTCATTTGTTCATTTCAGCCTATCAATAGTCAATAGGCTCAGGCCTCCCCTCATTCCTGAGAGGGTTTAGGGCAAGGAAGTGTCCGCCGCGCTGCCCAAATGCGTGTTGACGAACTTCACATGTCTTCGAAATATTTTTTTTTCATATTCCTTACACATGCAGGTTCCCTCACTATGTTTTCCTTCACCGCCGAGCACGTGGTAAATCAGCACTTAAAATTGCAATTAACAATTTCATTGGTGCCGGCGGGGATCGAACCCGGGTTACTCGCGTTCTATTATATTTACAGCGAGCGTTAACCACTGAGCTACCACGGCTCTATGTGCGAGAGTATGTGCTGTATCAAATCTGATGTAATGGCGGGGACGATTTTGAACATGATCATTGACTGCAGACTTCCCGGAGCTTCGGTGCTTCACGTCAGCTTTATGTTCTTTTACGCGGGCTTTTATAGACCTTTTTGTCTAATATCAATTAAGTTTGTATATTCCTGCTTCTTAAAGAGGGATATTACATTTGGCGAATGATTAGAACTGATTAATCATCTTCCGCGTCTTGTAGAATGTTTTAATAAAAGCTCTATAAAACTATGTATAAATTTTATTGTAATAATACTAGTTTTTACGGAATTTATCGCGTATATTTAACTTTTTAATACCCGACGTTTCGAGAGCTTTACAGCACCCATGGTAGGATCATGGAAGGACTGAGATATTTAACGTCCAGATGTCATAGTTAACCGCGGTTACCATAGATTAAAATTTAACTTTTGTTCCGATCTACACAGTATGAACTTATGGTATCATGAAGTCTTGCAGTTGTATGCTTGGGTTGGGTTTTAATTTTATTTATTATAGGATCGCAAGCAGATGGTAGCACCCAGCCATCTTCTCTATTGAAATTAGGATGTTTTTTGATTTCAATAGCCTCGCGAATCATCCTTGGAAGGAATCGGTGTTCTTTAGCGAGGATTTGTGGTCTATCAAATCTGATGTAGTGACGGGGGCGATCCTGTACATGTTCACAGACTGCAGACTTCCCGGAGCGTCGATTCTTCACATCAGCTATATGTTCTTTGACGCGGGTTTTAATTGATCTTTTAGTTTGTCCTATGTAGGAGAGACCACATTCACAATCAAGCTTGTACACTCCTGCATCTTGCAGAGGGACGTTACACTTGACTGATGGTAAAAACTGACCAATCTTCTTCGGCGGCTTGAAGTATGTTTTGATGGAAGCGCGCTTCAAGATGTAGCCAATCTTGTCAGTGACTCCTCTAACATATGGCAGTACAGCAGGTACACGCTTGACTGTGGCCGGCTTCACTCGTTCTCTGTGACGTAGGCGCGGGACCCGAAGCTTGTTGTCATGCAAAACTTGCTTGACGTGTTGGAGCTCGGCAGCCAGGTGTTTACTGTCACAGATCCCTCGTGCTCTCTGAAACAAAGATTTACCCACGGTAGCTAACTGTGAAGGATGGTGGTGAGAATCACCGTTTAAATATCTATCTGTATGGGTCTTTTTTCTATACACAGTATGGCTCAAGGTGTGTTAGTAATTCGGAATCCTGATAACACCTTGAGCCATACTGTTTATAGAAAAAAGACCCATACAGATAGATATTTAAACGGTGATTCTCACCACCATCCTTCACAGTTAGCTACCGTGGGTAAATCTTTGTTTCAGAGAGCACGAGGGATCTGTGACAGTAAACACCTGGCTGCCGAGCTCCACCATGTCAAGCAAGTTTTGCATGACAACAAGCTTCGAGTCCCGCGCCTACGTCACAGTGAACGAGTGAAGCCGGCCACAGTCGAGCGTGTACCTGCTGTACTGCCATATGTTAGAGGAGTCACTGACAAGATTGGCTACATCTTGAAGCGCGCTTCCATCAAAACATACTTCAAGCCGCCGAAGAAGATTGGTCAGTTTTTACCATCAGTCAAGTGTAACGTCCCTCTGCAAGATGCAGGAGTGTACAAGCTTGATTGTGAATGTGGTCTCTCCTACATAGGACAAACTAAAAGATCAATTAAAACTCGCGTCAAAGAACATATAGCTGATGTGAAGAATCGACGCTCCGGGAAGTCTGCAGTCTGTGAACATGTACAGGATCGCCCCCGTCACTACATCAGATTTGATAGACCACAAATCCTCGCTAAAGAACACCGATTCCTTCCAAGGATGATTCGCGAGGCTATTAAAATCAAAAAACATCCTAATTTCAATAGAGAAGATGGCTGGGTGCTACCATCTGCTTGGGATCCTATAATAAATAAAATTAAAACCCAACCCAAGCATACAACTGCAAGACTTCATGATACCATAAGTTCATACTGTGTAGATCGGAACAAAAGTTAAATTTTAATCTGTGGTAACCGCGGTTAACTATGACATCTGGACGTTAAATATCTCAGTCCTTCCCGTGACCATGGGTGCTGTAAAGCTCACGATACGTCGGGTATTAAAAAGTTAAATATACGCGATAAATTCCGTAAAAACTAGTATTATTTCAATGTGTAGTGTTCGCGTAAATATAAGAAATCATTAATTTTTATTGTGTTAAATGTTATTGGTAAAACCGACTGTAATGAGGTGATTTATAAATGATTTTTAGTAATATTAAGTTTAGCGTTAATTCTATTATTTTTCTTTCAGATAACCTCGGGAAAATCAGTGGTAGTTGTAATAAAAATTATCTAGATATTCGAAAATTGTTACAATTATTGATGTGCAATAAATTTTAGAAAAAATAAGAAAATTTTGCAATCAAAATGTAAAAGTACACTTTTTAATATGTGTTTAAATGTAATCTCGATGGACTGGCAACACTGAATTGTGTTCCAATTGAATAGTCAACAAGTTATAACTGTCTAACTACGCTAGAAGAATTTTTATTTTGTTTATAATATACAAGCCACTGTTGAAAGTATTATATTCTTAGGTAAATTATCCCAATCCCGATGTAAGTAATTACTATCAAAATTATTTATATAAAAAGAATATTTTTCGCAACATTATAACACTTTTACGTTATAACACAGTAAGCAGTTAGAAGTAAATACAAGACAAAATAGATGAAGTACGCAAATTGCGCATCAGCAACAGGGCAGCTTCTCTGCACAAACCTTTTTTTTCTTTGTACGAAAAGAATTACGACAATGGACAGAATCACAACACCAATCATTAAGACTCATAGAATGACTGAGCTAGTCACTACCATCATACTGTACACTCCTCGACCGAGTGGGTTTTTAGATTTCTACCCTCGCTTGTATTTTCTCATCTACCCTCATTCTTAACAATATTATAATTCTACTTTTGTAATACATATTTATATTAAATACTCGGTTTTCTAATAGCTTTATTATCCTACGCTCTGTAAAATTGAGTACTTATTAATAATGATTTCTCATTATTAATAAGTGCATTAAATTTAAATTTGTATTATTAGAAATATGTTAAAACTTGGTCATTTTCATTCATTTTGAGTTACAATATCCGCACATTGTGCCCAAGGACCGAAGGTCTTATTTCAATTGATATGTGTATCAACTAAACTACTCTATTGTTAATGTAGGAAAATAACTTTTATAATTAACTTTACTACTATTCTAAATTAATAATTTATACTATACTTTTATACTAAATTTCGCAGTTTCCCTGTCTGTGAAACAAACGCAATAGCCAAACAATCTAAGTGTTCATATATGATTCATGGGTCAGAAAAAGGGTTAAGTGAGCGTGTAATGAAATTTAGTAAGTTTTTAATAAGTAAAATGCATCACAATATTAACGTAACGTGCAACCGTAAAGCTTATGTCAGAAGAACGAGACAAAATAGGATGTGTAGTTTTGGCAAGAACTTGACCGCCGGCGGATTGTTGCAATGGTTTGAAGTGGATTTTGATACGTAAAAGTGATGTGATTTTGTGTATTAACTTAGTGTATGTGAGAAAACGACGAAACAAATGAGGTATTCGGATCACGCTCGGACAAAAATATTGCTTTCCAAAAAATATTTATTTAGATGAAAAGTTATAAAAGAGGTGACAGGCTAGGCCATCGCCTACACAATCACAAACCCAATACTCCATTAGGTCTCTTTTATGACAAGCTAGGCAAGTATCACTGTTGGCACATTCTTTTTAAGAAGTCCTACATAAACATGGTATCAAGAAGTCTTTTTTTTATGGAAGAGGGGGCAAACGAGCATGCGGCTCACCTGATGTTAAGTGACTACCGCCGCCCATGATCAACCGCAACACCAGGAGAATTACGGCTGCGTTGCCGGCCCTTTAGAAAGGAGTAAGCGCCTTTCTTGCAGGTCCCCAGGTCGTATCGGTCCGGAAAAATCGCCGGTGGTAAACTATTCCACAGAGAGGTTGTACGTGGAAGAAAACTCCTTGTGAAACGTACAGTGGTGGACCGCCAAGCATCCAGATGGTGTGGATGGTATCGGGACGTTTGCCGTGTAGTGCGTTCACGAAATTTGGCGGCTGGGATTAATCCGAACAATTCCTCAGAGCACTCCCCGTGATAGATGCGATAAAATACGCAAAGAGATGCAACATCTCTTCGCAGCGCCAGTGAATCGAGCCGATCGGAAAGCACTCGGTCGTCGACGATTCGAGCCGCATGCGCTGGATGCGGTCAAGTGGAAGGAGCTGGTACTGGGGAGCCCCAGCCCAGAGATGGGAACAGTATTCCATGTGCGGCCGAACCTGCGCCTTGTAAAGTTGCAGGCGGTGTGCTGGCATGAAATACTGTCCCGCTCTGCTGAGCACGCCAAGCTTTTTAGAGGCCAATTTGGCCTTCCCTTCCAAGTGACCACGAAACTGCACGTCACTCGATATGTCGACGCCGAGGATTCCGATACTGGCTGAGGCAACAAGGGGAGTGCCTTGAAACTGAGGGGATACGACAAAGGGGTTCTTTTTAGCGGTTAACGCGCAAACTTGTGTCTTCTGGGGGTTAAACTGGACTAGATTTAGTCGTCCCCAATCCGAGACTCTGTTCAGCAAAGACTCGACTTCAGACACAAGTTTGTCCCGGCACTCGGAGACGTTTTCCCGAGAAATATTGGCTCGGCCGGTGTAAAGAGCATCACCAGTGCTGTCATCTGCATAGCAATGAATGTTACGGGTTTGCAACATATCATTGATATGCAGAAGAAACAGCGTTGGCGATAGCACGCAACCCTGTGGAACACCAGCATTAATAGGCTTGCAATCGGAGCTTGCACCGTCTACAACGACCTTGATGCTCCGATCTGCAAGAAAGCTGGTGATCCAATCGCACAATTTCTCGGGAAGCCCATAGGAAGGGAGCTTCGAAAGAAGCGCTTTGTGCCAAACCCGATCGAAGGCCTTCGCAATGTCCAAACTAACGGCCAATGCCTCCCCCTTGAACTCTACTGCCTCCGCCCATCTGTGAGTGAGGTAGACCAGAAGATCACCAGCTGACCGACCACGACGAAAACCGTATTGGCGGTCACTAATCAGCTGGTGATCCTCAAGGCACCTCATGAGCTGGCAGTTTACAATGGACTCCATTGTTTTGGAGAACAAGGAGGTGATGGCGATTGGCCGGTAGTTGGACGGGTCTGAGCGGTCGCCTTTTTTAGGGATCGGGTGGACGAAAGCCGTCTTCCATGATTTTGGGACTACGCCTAGGGAGTAGGAGTACCGGAAAAGACGCGTTAAAACCGGTGCCAACTCTGGAGCACACGTCCTCAGCACAATTGGGGGGATTCCGTCAGGCCCACTCGACTTGTGGATATCCAGGGAGAGGAGTGCTTTGCGAACCGAGCGCTGTGTGAACTGCACTTCCGGCATGGAGCACTCACACCGCGGGATGGTCGGCGGCGTACTCCCCCCGTCATCGAGAGTCGAGTTAGACGCAAAGAAAGAGCCTAGAAGATCGGCTTTCTCCTTTGCAGTATGGGCCAGTGAGTTGTCCTCCCTGTGCAGAGATGGAAGAGATGGCTGACAGAAATTCCCCTGGACAGCCTTGGCGAGAGACCAGAATGCACGGGTTCCAGAAGGAAGGCGAACTAGTTTCTCGCCAATTCTGCCTATGTGCTCTGACTTTGCCTTGGCAATGACTCTTTTGAAGGACCTAGAGGCGGAATTATACTTCTTAGTCCCAACCAATAGGACAACCTTGTAAATCTTAACTAATATTACCCATAAATCGGTAAAAAAAAAATAAAACAAACCTTAACGCTTAATAGTAACTCGCGACTATTTTTGTGTTTTAAAGAATTTTTGTTTTTTATTTTAAAGGATGTTACAAACACTAGGATTGTATCGTAGAGGCAGTTTACATACATACATTTCACAAGGATAAACATTTAGACTCGGAACAATTATTTGAAAACTGCAAATACTGTACTTTTTAGGGTTCCGTAGTCAACTAGGAACCCTTATAGTTTCGCCATGTCTGTCTGTCCGTCTGTCCGTCCTCGCTTAATCTCTGTGACCGTTAACACTACAAAGCTGAAATTTGGTACCAATATGTGTATCAATCACGCCGACAAAGTGGTAAAATAAAAATTGGAAAAAAATGTTTTATTAGGGTAGCCCCCCTATATGTAAAGTGGGAAGTGATTTTTTTTAATTTCAACCCTAACGTGTGATATATTGTTGGAAAGGTATTTAAAAATGAATAGGGGTTTACTAAAATCATTTTTTGATAATGTCAATAATTTCGGAAATAATCGCTCCAAAAGTAAAAAAATGTGTCCCCCCCCTCTAACTTTTGAACCATAAGTTTAGAAAATATGAAAAAAATCTGAAAAGTAGAACTTTATAAGGACTTTCTAGGAAAATCATTTTGAACTTGGATGGAAACAAAAGTAACCACTACCGGGAGCAGTTGCAGGAGCGCGGAGCGCTGCTGGAGCGCGAACATAATGGATACCCACCTTTAAACTCATAAGTGGGAACACTTATTGTGACGGACGGGAAACTACGGAACCCTACACTGAGCGTGGCCCGACACGCTCTTGGTCGCTTTTATCTTACTGCATTTTAAGCAAGTATGAGCAAGGTTGATATTGTGATTTGGACTACAGCGACGCTACAAGTACAAACATTAGAGAGGCAAACATGTACAATTATCAAGTCTTCTACTTCTACTATAGGCGACGCACACGTAGAGCGGCGTGGACTATGTAACGGCTGAAGGATGAGAATAAATATCCAAGTCAATTCGTCGTACGTGTATGATCTTGTGCTTTAACTAAATGTAGTTCGAGTCTAAAAATATTATATACCTACGTATTTATATTAAGGCTTTATTTTTTATTAAGATTTTTTTGCTTGGATGCTTTCGAGATCTTCTTTTCTTTTTTTTATAATTTGTTTCAAAACTTATTCGCAATATGTTACATATATATATATATATATATATATATATATATATATATAATTATGTGTCACACTGTGAAGTTTTTGGGCGATTTTAACGGCAGCACGAGCTAGCAGACGATCGATGACGATAGTATCCCAAGGCGCCTAAGCCTAGACAGACCCCTTTCTTGTCTTGCTGGGGGTCTTGTTCTTGTCTTGTCTGCCCGGACTTGCTTCGTTGTTTTTTTTTTAATTTTTTAGAGTAGGTTGACAAACGAGCACACAGTCCATGTGATGGTAAGTGGTCGCTGCGGCCCATAGACATCTACATCTATCCTCGATTACGAATCAAAATGCAGATGCGTTGTCACCCGTGAGGACTAAAATGGAATGCCTCGTTTCCAATAAAATGGTCGAATACGAAACACAGCAGAATTAAGCTGCTTTTTTACGTTGTTATCTGTGAGAGCGTGGTCCTACCCCGGTCGAGCCGATCCATTCGTGCTACAACTATATTATAGCTGCAGCATGGCTCCACCACGTAACAACTAATTACTAATTGTTCTCATTCGCAGACATTTAATACACGCAATCGCACCACTATTACGTATCAAAATAAATTTGAATCCATTATTTCAACAATATTTAAGAGCAGCAATCCGCCGCCGGTCAAGTTCCCGCCAAAATTCGAAAATTGACGCTTTATAAGCAAAACCACAGACAATAGAAAGGTCAATTATATAATTACTCTGTGAGTGTACTAACTATAAACGCAAACTGATTGGAAAGCTATCAGCCTTCCCAATTATTTAAAATTTAAGGATAAAATTATAAAAATTGTGTTGGATTTTTAATTTATTCCGAAATAATATATGATGTAATTATACTATTTATTAATGAAATATTTCTTTTTAAAACTGTATGTGTTAATATTTCTTTGTTAAACATACATAGTACATTTTGTTTCAATTTATTGCAACAATGGTAAACAGTGGGATTTTTTTGGAAGTTGTATAAAAGTTGAATACATTTGTATGAATATTGATGGTGACTTCATTTAATAAAAGTTTTACAAAATTTTTCAATGTTTTTTTATTTTTAAGAAGATAATTTCTTGCTTAAAAATTACAGTATAAGAGCTAAATGCATTAAATATTGCTTACTATTAGCTTTAAATAGAAATATGTACACGTATATATAATCTAAGTCATATTTTATCTAGCGACACTTAAAAATTCGATGTTAAATCTAAAATAATAGCAAAATTTTAAAAAATTACACTAAATCGCATATATAAAAATGTTATATTTTATTTAAAGCATGAGTATTGAGCGAAACATGATCATGACAAAGATTTAAATAGTATTTAAATCTTTGGATACTATTTAAATCTTTGGATCATGACATGACTGTTTTGTATTGAATTGGGAATTTACAAGCGTATGAGATATTTTCTCCTTAGTTTATATTTTATTTATACGTGATAAAATCAAAATGATATATATTTTTTAAATTCTAAATTTAAGCAGTCACATTAAAGTTTCGAGACTTCATTATTTCGTAATAAAAAAAATATAAAGCTAATGTTCGTGCCAGGCGATGTATAATATAACTTGTAAGAGTTGTGATAAGAACAAAGTTGTTATTATGCTTTTAAATTTTAAACAAATAACATGTATTTTAACAATATCAAATAAATAATGAATGAAAAAATATTCACTCGAATATACCTTCCTTCCTCTGGCTTATTTTTCTTATAAAAACGTTACACCACGGCAGGATTCTCGTACGTATCATGGAGGCAGTTAACAAACATAAATCACTCAACAACAAAAACCAGCCCCGGAACAATTACTATTTATGGGCCATGCAAGTACTTGTTCCTCAGTGCCGCAGTTAAATGCTACTCGCCACGGATTTATCAAAATTGCGTACTGCGCAATCAAAAAATTGTATTTAAAGCTATTATAAGTTTGGCATGTTGGCCATATTTGTTCAGTTTGTTTTTATAAGCTATTTGTCCCGAATATGTTCATAATATATTCGGGATATGTAAAAAGGTGTTCATAATACTTGGCCGCTTAATCTATTCATGAACTTATAAATATTTAATATGATATGCACTAGTTTAGTGTCATTTTTATAATTCTTCATATTCTTCAAACAAAGGTATGTAGTCGTCACTTCTAGAACGAAGCTTGAGGCCGAACTGTGAGACTTGCTTTGGGTCGTCCGTTATAGATTTGTCGAATGTTTTTATGGTGGCAGTCTTTCGATTCTCTAAATTGTCTTGTTTTCTCGTCACTGGATCTTTGAATTGTTTTATATTGGACAGTTTTGAAAGCAAAACTTCCTTCTGAAAAAGAAAATAAGTATGTAAATTAGGCGTTTTAGAGTCCATCCGTTGGTAAGTGTCTACTGCAGCCTGCATCTGCGTTTTCAGCACTGACAAATAAGATGTAATATTTCAAATGTATTTCTAAATATATATATATATAATTTCACCGGCTGTCTACACCTTTTGAACTTTGCTTGCTGTAGATTTAAGAGGGCGGTACATACCCAGACAAATGCCTAGATAAGAAAAAGTTTACCCCGCCATGTGTGACTACTATCCCCACTGTTTATGAAACTTAGATAGCTACTTAATACTTATTTCACTTAATACTCGTGTCAGCTAGGTAAAATTAGTGATGCAAAAGCTAGGTACCAGGTGTCTCAAAAGAAAGTTCACATTTAAATCTTTTTTTAAAAGAAAAGTCTTAGCTTTATTGAAAAAATGTTTATTTTATATTGAAGTACACTGTTTGGGAATTTATTTTTTAAAAATAACATTGTCCAAATGTAAACCGTTGCGCTCTCGGCATTCATTTAGTCGGGCACTAAAATTGCCTATGACAGCTCGGCAGGTAGTCTCCGTGATGGCTGCCATTTCATGACGGATATTTTCTTTTAATTGTGCCAGGGAAGTCGGTTTATTAGCGTAAACTTTTGATTTGACATAACCCCACAGGAAAAAATCCATAGGCGTTAAATCGGGACTCCGTGGAGGCCAATTTATGTCACCTCGCCAGGAGATTAATTTGTTCGGAAAAATTTCTCGAACTCGAGACAGAGATCTGTTGGACGTGTGTGAAGTTGCTCCATCCTGCTGGAACCATGTTCTTTGGTTGTAACCAGGAAAGTTTTGCAGTTGGGGTACGAAAAACTCGTCTAACATCTCCACATAACGCTCTGAATTCACTGTGAGTGTGCGTCCCCTTCCATCTTCAAAAAAGTAAGGGCCGATAATTCCTCGCGCCGACATCGCTGCCCATACGGTGACTTTGGGTGAATGTAGCGGTTTCTGATGTTTTTGTTTTGGGTTGGTTGCACTCCAGTAACGACAATTTTGCTTGTTTACATGCCCATTCAGGTGAAAATGGGCTTCATCGGAAAACAAGATGTTGGTGAACGTTGGAAAGCGCTCAATCATCTGATTTACAAAGGCAAGCCTCTGACCAGCATCTTGAGGCTTCAGTTCTTGCACTAACTGAATTTTGTACGGGTGCAGCTTTAAATCTTTGTGTAAAATGCGGCATAATGAAGATCTGTGCACATTTAAAGCAACAGCACGCTTCCGAATCGAGAGGTTTGGATCATCTCGAATAGACTGAGTAACACTGTCCACGTTTTCGGCTGTTCTTGATGTTCTTGGTCGCCCAGATTTTGGTTTCTCCAGAGTTGACCCAGTCTCTTCAAACTTCTCAACCCATTTTGCAATGAGACGAGTGCTAGGCGCATCATTTAAGTGACGAATATGTCGAATACTGCAGAATTTTCTACGCGCTACAGTCGCCGAATTACCGTTTTTGTAAAACTCACGTACGCACAACGCACGGTCCGCACCAGAGAAACGCTCCATAGCGACTAAATTCCCAAGAGCCAGACTACCGACTGACATACCCCCCGCGCCCCTCAGAATAGTTGCTTTCGCGTAATAAGATAAGCAAATGTGAACTTACTTTTGAGACACCTTGTATTATATTTGCTAACAAGCGACCTGCCTTGGCTTCGCCTGATTGGTGTCATGGTACGTGGTAGAGCCACACTGCATCTATATTATGGATGTACCATGAATGAGTCGGCTCGACCGGGGAAAGACCACGCTCTCACAGAATACCTACGTAAAACAACAGCTTAATACTAGTGTGTTGTTTGGTATGGTGAGTGTAGATAACCGGAGACCCGTTTTACTGCGATCGAGACATTTCATCTTAGTCCTCAGGGGGGACAACGCATCTGCATTTTGATTCTTAATCGAATGTAAATGTCTATGGTCTACAACATCCACTTACCATCAGGTGGACTGTGTGCTCGTTTGTCACCCTTATTCTATAAAAAATATATTTTTTTCAACTTTTTTCACATACGTAAAAATAATCCATAATTTTCACATAAAATATAGCCTAGTCAGATTACTACTGGCATTGTTTTCTGGCTCGTAAAATGTCATCACAATCGGTTTATCGATACCAAAGATTAGCTTGGACGGACAGACAGTTTATTTTTTCAAATGGCTATTAATTGCATAAAAATAATCCCTTGAGCTCGATAAAAGGCAGTTATTTCGATATTACAGGCAAATACATCAATTTTAAAGTAAAATGTTGTCTTAAAATTATATTTGCCAATGAGGCATTCTACTTTAGACTTCCGGGGTGACGACAACACGTCTGTGTTAATTCTTTAATGATGTTGAATGATAAAGTACTTTCCTTCAGACGTCTCTCACAAAAACATATAACAAAATTCACCAACAAACTATACAAATAGTGCTAACAAGTTCATCGTCATCTCGAAATAATAAAATTGCGTAATTTCTGTCTCTAATTAATTTGCAAATTGTATGTGGTTTTATTATCTCTGCATTGGCCGAGGAGTAAGAGGATTGTCAAAGACCCCGCAGTACCGATACTCGTGTGAGTTAGAGGAAATAAAACCACATACAATTTGCAAATTAATATTTTTTCATTAAAATTATTTTTTTGAAATGTGTTTTTTGAAAAAAAAAAATCGTATCAATACGCATAACGCAGTTAACGGGAACCACAGGGTTTTTGTTACATGTTGTATAACGCAACGTATTCAGCCCGTTTTGTAAACCAGATAGAAATTACGCAATTTTATTATTTCGAGGTGATGATGAACTTGTTAGCACTATTTATATAATTTGTTGGTGAATTTTGTTATGTTTTTGTGAGAGACGTCTGAGGGAAAGTACTTTATCATTATCACGTCTTTTTTGAAAAATAAAATCATTTCTATACGCTTGGATACTGATTCTGATAACACACTTAACGGGAACCACAGGGTTTTTGTTACATGTTGTATAATATAAATTACATAGTATATATGCATTATACAACCACGTAATTGGTAAAAACTGCAGAATTCATCTAATCATATCATTAAACACAGCGCTACACAGGAATTGTTTATTATTATTAATTAATGTTTCTAATAATTTACCTGTATTGGATTTTCAGAATAGCTTGCGTATATTCTTAGTATCGGTTCCCCAGTCTTATCAAAAGTGATCTTACTTTTTGGAGGTATTTTTGCCTTTACTACTGTTAACTTGTGTGGTATAATTTCCGTTTTCTTATCCGGAATTGCAATCAGTCGTAACGGTGGCCGTCGTGACGCTATATTCACTTGTCCATTGTTGAAATCACGATCCTCACTTATCATAGCTTGCACCAACTGACCAGTGAGTACATTGCCTTCTTTATTCACTTTTGTTTGGTCTTCTTGTGATCTCAGTAATGTATACGCAACATTAACAGATCCATCTGGCTTTTCGAATGGCGTTCCTGTAATTGGCTTTATTTCATTATAAGTTTTGTTCTTGCCTTCTGTCTCTAAATTAATACTCTTATTAACATCAGTTTCTGATTTCGCTGGCGTGGTAGTCACATTTTCTTCGTTAATAATTTCATTTAGTTTCTCCTCTTGCGCTAAAACGGCTGCAGGTCTGACATCATTTATGGCTGAATAAAATTCTTTAGCCATATCATTATCTACATTCTGGCCAACCTGTGCATAATATACAGGTGTAGTCTTTTGTTCTTCCGAGGTTGTTTCAACGAAGTTCTTAACAGTTGTCGTGGGAGTTTCTGTTTCGGATGTTACTGTTTCTAATGTAACATTTTGTGATATGTTTAGTGTGGTTGCATCAATGAAGTTCTCAGTTACATTACTAGGAGTGAAAGCTTGGGGTATTAAAGAAAGCACAGAACCTTCTTGTGTTTCCCTTTGCACAATATTTCTGTGAGGTTCTCTTGGTTTGAAAGATGTTGGTATTTGTTTTGTTATCACTTCGTTTTCTAGTAGAAATATTTGAGGTTGAGATGAAGTTTGTTGGATTTGAGGCTGCACGTCAGTGGGATAAGGTATAAATTCGACTGACTGAAATTGTTGTAACAGTTGGTTTTGCAACTTTTGTAAGAAATTGGGATCGTTTTGGTATAGAGCGTGCGGTGAAATAATTAATCCTTCGGCTCCTGTTTGTAGAAGATCTTGATGACCTGATAATTCAGTAAAACCCTGCAAGTGATAGTGACATTTAAAATTACTTGAAATACAATAATTTGAAAAGGACCATGTAGTGGCGGTGCAATACCCACTATCTAATATCATCCCGTGGGTGTCGTGAGAGGCGATAAGGAGAAATCAAACAGGAGATGGACAACAGCATCTTTCTGACAATAACTTAAAATTTAAAAACTGCTTTTGTCAACCCATTTGCCATCAACTATGTCAAATGTCACCCCTTCCAGTATAGGACAGATGTATGTATTATACTAATATATATGTTAAAAAAGCCTATGTACGTCCCACTACTGGGCACAGGCCTTCTCTCATTTTTTAGATGGTTTTAGGGCAAGGAAGTGTCAGCCGCGCTGCCCCAATGAATGTTGAACTTCACATGCGTTCGAAATATTTTTTCTTATTACTCAGAAATGCAGTTTCCTCACGATATTTTCCTTCAATTCAATTCAAATTCAAATCAATCAAATTAACAATTTCATTAGTGCCGGCTGGGATCGAACCCGGGTTGCTCTCGAACTTGTTGCTCTGAACAGCGAGCGCTAACCATCTGAGCTACCACGGCTATCATACACATGTTACCTATTTGTTTCCCTCTATTAGACAATCTATGAGCTGTAATTAATTAATGATTTTTTTTAAATAAACATATTCTGGTGGTTTAACTTTACCTGCATAGAAAATTGTTGTGGAATAATCTGATTTTGCGGTAGTGACAATGACGTAACGCCGTACTGTGTTGGTAGATGGAAAGCGGCGCCGTTACGTACGAACTGTTGAAATTCTGGTGTGGTTAAAGACTGGAAAAGAACGAAAATATTTAATCTATAATTATATATTAATCTTTGGTGCGTCTGCTAGTGGTCGTGTAACGTCCGAACGACGTGAGAGCTGACAGACCACCTTTTTTAACTGTCAAAATCACTTAATTTCCTTATATGACATCCTTCCTAAAACAATCACACTACCAGTTAATGTTAATACCCTTTTAACTATCCATGATTTCATATTGTTGCGCTGCTAAGTTGACATCTGGCACTAGCGCCTTCTAGTGTCGGGTAACGGAGCGAGGGGAGAGCTTTCCAGAAAATGACATCACTAGTCTTTCAGCCAACAGCGCCATCTAGTATCGAACAGAAGAATCAAGCTTTCTGGAAGCCGCACACTCGAACTTTCTGCGCTTGGTCGGTTGGCGCGCGTATTTACTTGAATATTCTGGAATATTCTGGATGTTTTCGTGGAAGAGCCCTATATAAAGGCGCTGCAATACGCGATCGGGGAAGTATTGAAGTTGGCGAGACAAGCGAAGCTTCGGAGCGGAATAAAGTGAATCAGTGTGATTAACTATTAGTGTTTTAAGTTTTAATTTGTGTATAGAAAATTAAAGTGTTAATTTAGGTAATTCTATCGGCAATTTTTATTGTCACGAACCCCAAGTTCGTAACAATATAAATGTATTCAAATGTATAATATTAAACTATAATCATTATTAAGTACTAACTTTACCTAACTTTCTACTACCTGTTCACGCTACTCCCCTTCTATAACTAGACGTTTGTTCCGTATTGTGCTGTGCATAATTCGTTTATTTACTTGTGTTTTGTTTTTATAGCGCTACGTATTGCAGAAGAAAAAACTTGACCGATTGACGTCATCTTCACAAAATCTACTTGTTTTGTGACCATAGTCGAAGTTATTAATTAATTTTTTTAGTAACGTATCAAAGTGTCTCATATTCATAATACATGGTCAAAATTTTGGCTATCTTGGTCTAGTGATCGCAAACGCGGCTGCTGCCCATGAGGTCCTGGGCTAGAATCCCAGGTCGTTCAAAATTAATTATTGAGTTTTTCTGAGCAGGAATTGTCAGTAGCAGCCCGGAGTCCCGAAGTTGGCGGTGTGCCAACGTACCTCGAAAAACACGTCAAGATTGACGTCCCATCGGAAAATGAGAGGAAAGTGCACCTGTACTAGCGCATACACTCTGACACTATCCTGCCATGCGCAGATGGCTAGTTTCCGTTCAGACTGGCCGCCGCCGTAACCGACATTCAGTCTGGAGAACATAATTATTATTTGGCTATTCTTCCAAGAAAATTACAATCTTTGGACACGTTAAGTGGTCAAGTCATATATTTCCTATATTTAGGTACATTGCGAAAATTCCGGAATGAGGCTCATCCCGCCACCTTCCGGAATGAGCAGAACAACTTCTACGGGGAAAGCCAGTATATTTATATAAATTAGAGTTAATGAATGAGCTAGCAATACTCGATGTAAGTTTCTTTTATAGAATAACGATGACAAACCACCACCACCACTCCACCTTCCACCACCACTTGATAGTAAGTGGATGCTTTAGCCCATAGACTACTTACTCAGACATTTATCCTCAATTAAGAATCAAAATACAGATGCTTTGTCACCCGTGAGGATTAAGATGGACTGCCTCGTTTCCTGTAAAAAGGGTCTCCGGTCCTCTACACTCAGTATATGAAACACAGCAGCATTAAGCTCCTATTATTGGTATTCTGTGAGAGTGTGGTTCTACCCCGGTCGAGCCGACCCATTCGTGCTACATCTATAATATAGCTGCAGAATGGCTCTACCACGTAAAGTAAGTGCCTCTTGCGGCCGACTTTTTTGGAGATAGTAAAACTATACTTACCGATTGTTTCGAAAACCCTGTAGGTGCTTCAACTTTGGGTGGGTTCGGAGCTTGATATACTATAGGCTCAGTATACTTTTCAGTAACTTCGTAGGTGGTTTTAGGCTGAAATTTAATTTTGATAGAATTGTCAAATATCATAAATAAAAAAGCGTAACAATACAACAAAATATTCAGCAGATACTACAACTAGAAAATAGAACTATGTCTGCAGTGCTACAGTAGTGTTGACTGTTGATGGTTTTATATTATAAAAAGCTTGCTTTTCAATACCAATACATCAGTCTTCTTTTTCTCTCGCATCGATGTAACTATAACCTGGTGTTTTTAATCAATTATTATGTTTAACAGTGGTAGAGCCATGCGGCAGCTTTGCTGTTGCACGTATGGGCCGGCTCAAACCGGGGTGGTACCACGACCTCACAGAATACCGGCGTGAAGTGGAAGTTCTGCTTCCGCGTTTCGTCTGGTGAGTGCAGGTGGCCGGAGGCCCAAATCCCCCCCCCCCCCATCAACATGGTAGCGGAATTAAATAAAGATAGACTACCCCAGGAGGGTACCAGCACCCCTGGAGAATCCCTCGCTGAGCATCCACGACCATGTTTCTCCACTTCTGAGCGTGGGTGCTCAGGCTGCCCCGCGTATTCTGGGGGGGGGGGGCGAAATTCCGCTCAAGACTACAACTGCTCGGGGCAAACGGAGCAACAAGACCAAGGCGACCCCTGCCACGCTGTCCGTGAATTTCTGCAATATCAGGGGACTTCACTCCAACCTAAACGCCGTCCACTACCATCTCGAGACGGCGAGGCCGGCTCTGCTCTTTCTGACCGAGACGCAGGTGTCCTCTCCGGCTGATGTTTCGTATCTCTCCTACCCGGGGTACAAACTGGAACACTCCTTTGTGCCTCGGGCTGGAGTTTGCGTTTACGTCGGAGAGGACATCTGTTCTCGACGCCTCGGCAGACTTGAAGGTTCGGACCTGTCCATCCTTTGGCTACGCGTAGACAGCGACGACCATCCGCGCGTCTACGGGTGCCTCTATAGGTCCCACAGCGGTAATGCCGAAACAGACCGACTCTTCGACCACGTCCAAATGGCTGCAGATTCGTTGCTACAGCAGATCCCCTCCGCAGAGATCGTGATCCTCGGCGACTTTAACGCCCATCACGCCGAATGGCTCGGTTCACGTTTAACCGATCATGCGGGGAGATCTGTTCATGATTTTGCCTTGGCATATGGTCTGACACAACTGGTTACTTCGCCTACGCGGATTCCAGATGTGGAGGATCATGCACCTTCCCTGTTGGACCTTCTGTTGACCTCTCACCCGGACGGATATCAGATTTCCGTCGACGCCCCTTTAGGCTCCTCGGACCATTGTCTGATCCGGAGTGTTGTGCCACTCACGCTGAAATCGCGGTTGCATTCTGCAGGCTGCCGCCGTGTTTGGCACTATAGGTCAGCCGATTGGGATGGGATGCGGTCTTTCTTTGCATCCTACCCTTGGGGGCGGGTTTGCTTCTCGCCGGATGATCCCAACGTTGTTGCGGATTCTGTTACTGATGTGGTACTTCAGGGTATGGAACTTTTTATTCCTTCCTCTGTGGTGCCCATTGGAGGCAAATCTCAGCCATGGTTTGGTCGCTCCTGTAAAATAGCATCATGCTATAAGCAGGAGTGCTACCAAGCCTGGGTTGATGCATCAGCGTCCCGGGATGTAAACACCAGCGCTCTAAAAAAGAAGTATAATTCCGCCTCTAGGTCCTTCAAAAGAGTCATTGCCAAGGCAAAGTCAGAGCACATAGGCAGAATTGGCGAGAAACTAGTTCGCCTTCCTTCTGGAACCCGTGCATTCTGGTCTCTCGCCAAGGCTGTCCAGGGGAATTTCTGTCAGCCATCTCTTCCATCTCTGCACAGGGAGGACGACTCACTGGCCCATACTGCAAAGGAGAAAGCCGATCTTCTAGGCTCCTTCTTTGCGTCTAACTCGACTCTCGATGACGGGGGGAGTACGCCGCCGACCATCCCGCGGTGTGAGTGCTCTATGCCGGAAGTGCAGTTCACACAGCGCTCGGTTCGCAAAGCACTCCTCTCCCTGGACATCCACAAGTCGAGTGGGCCTGACGGAATCCCCCCAATTGTGCTGAGGACGTGTGCTCCAGAGTTGGCACCGGTTTTAACGCGTCTTTTCCGGTACTCCTACTCCCTAGGCGTAGTCCCAAAATCGTGGAAGACGGCTTTGGTCCACCCGATCCCTAAAAAAGGCGACCGCTCAGACCCGTCCAACTACCGGCCAATCGCCATCACCTCCTTGTTCTCCAAAACAATGGAGTCCATTGTAAACTGCCAGCTTATGAGGTACCTTGAGGATCACCAGCTGATTAGTGACCGCCAATACGGTTTTCGCCGTGGTCGGTCAGCTGGTGATCTTCTGGTCTACCTCACTCACAGATGGGCGGAGGCAGTAGAGTTCAAGGGGGAGGCATTGGCCGTTAGTTTGGACATTGCGAAGGCCTTCGATCGGGTTTGGCACAAAGCGCTTCTTTCGAAGCTCCCTTCCTATGGGCTTCCCGAGAAATTGTGCAATTGGATCACCAGCTTTCTTGCAGATCGGAGCATCAAGGTCGTTGTAGACGGTGCAAGCTCCGATTGCAAGCCTATTAATGCTGGTGTTCCACAGGGCTGCGTGCTATCGCCAACGCTGTTTCTTCTGCATATCAATGATATGTTGCATACCCGTAACATTCATTGCTATGCAGATGACAGCACTGGTGATGCTCTTTACACCGGCCGAGCCAATATTTCTCGGGAAAACGTCTCCGAGTGCCGGGACAAACTTGTGTCTGAAGTCGAGTCTTTGCTGAACAGAGTCTCGGATTGGGGACGACTAAATCTAGTCCAGTTTAACCCCCAGAAGACACAAGTTTGCGCGTTAACCGCTAAAAAGAACCCCTTTGTCGTATCCCCTCAGTTTCAAGGCACTCCCCTTGTTGCCTCAGCCAGTATCGGAATCCTCGGCGTCGACATATCGAGTGACGTGCAGTTTCGTGGTCACTTGGAAGGGAAGGCCAAATTGGCCTCTAAAAAGCTTGGCGTGCTCAGCAGAGCGGGACAGTATTTCATGCCGGTACACCGCCTGCAACTTTACAAGGCGCAGGTTCGGCCGCACATGGAATACTGTTCCCATCTCTGGGCTGGGGCTCCCCAGTACCAGCTCCTTCCACTTGACCGCATCCAGCGCAGAGCGGCTCGAATCGTCGACGACCGAGTGCTTTCCGATCGGCTCGATTCACTGGCGTTGCGAAGAGATGTTGCATCTCTTTGCGTATTTTATCGCATCTATCACGGGGAGTGCTCTGAGGAATTGTTCGGATTAATCCCAGCCGCCAAATTTCGTGAACGCACGACACGGCAAACGTCCCAATACCATCCACACCATCTGGATGCTTGGCGGTCCACCACTGTACGTTTCACAAGGAGTTTTCTTCCACGTACAACCTCTCTGTGGAATAGTTTATCATCGGCGATTTTTCCGGACCGATACGACCTGGGGACCTTCAAGAAAAGAGCTTACTCCTTTCTAAAGGGCCGGCAACGCACCCGCAATTCTCCTGGTGTTGCGGTTGATCATGGGCGGCGGTAGTCACTTAACATCAGGTGAGCCGCATGCTCGTTTGCCCCCTCTTCTATAAAAAAAAAAAAAAAAAAAAAAATGTTCGGTTTCATCAGCATTTTTTGTTTTGCTGTCCTTGAAAATAATTAAAAATATTAAGGTAGCTATAACATCCTATCATTTTTTTACGTTTTTAGAGTTCCGTACCCAAAGGGTAACCAACATGACTCTATTAGTAAGCTACCGCTGTCCGTTCGTCTGTCTGTCAGCGGACTGTATCTCATGATCCGTAACAGGTAGACAGTTGAAATGTTCACAGAATGTGTATTTCTGTACAGCAAATAGTAAAAATAAATTAAAAATTAAAGGGGGCTCCCCTACTAGAGACGTATTTACGATGGTACGGAACCCTTCATATACGATTTCGACTCGCACTTGGCCGGTTATTACTTCATCTTTAAACAAATAACTACTTTAAAAGTATCAATAGGTAGCATTTATTTAAAATTATTATTAGATCTATTAGAGCCAATAGCATTATAAATAATTAAACAAACCGTTTCTGAAGATGTTTCGATACTGCTAGCTGGGCGGCCTTCGGATGCGTCGGCGACTACAATGGGCTTCTCGGAGAGACTGAGGTTGGGGGCTGGTATGGTGTGGATCGCACCTGTCGGTCATATACAGCTGACACAGATTGTACCGTCCACGGCAATTGCTGGTGTCAGTAGCACAGTCATTTTGTTATCATTTATACGAGAAACAAAAACGCAATGAATTAAATCTTATCTGTAGCAGTTGTTTAATGTACATTTTCGACTCTACTATTTAACGGTAAAGTAAAACAATATAGTTAATAAAAATATATAACAAATCTAATGTATAAAAATTTATGTTTGTTTTTTCGTGTTTATACGCTGCCATACCGTTCATCGGATTGCAGTAAAACTTTGGCAACTTATTGCTTCCACTTGTGCGAAGGTTACAGGCATAGTATAATTAACTTACAGTAAGCAACGCGCGTAACGTACCGAACTTTTTTTTTAATTTTAATATATCATTCGATCGAAATGAATGTAGGTATTATCATTCCTATAACTCTTCCAAATTAAAAAATTAAATTTTAATTTTAATTTTTTAATTTAATTTTTTGTGGCGGCAACGCACCATGTATCGGCTAGTAAAATATAAAAATTAATGTAAAAATATGAAGTTAGCTTACATATACTGCTAGGACACATGTGTCTCTTCTCATTTCTGAGAGGGTTATGGAGCAGGAGCAGTCAGTACGACGGGCTGCTCTAGTGCGTGTTTGAGGTCTTCGTCCTTAAAATATTTTGTTTCTCAGATACATGTAGGTTACCTAACAATGTTTAACTTTACCGCCGAGGACGTGGCAAATCAGCATTTAATAAAATAATCGCATTTAACAATTTCATTTATCTCAACAGCTGTCGATCTCGGTTTGTTCGTGTTCTATGAATTTTATCGCGAACGCTTAGCCTCTGAGCTACTATAATAGCTCTAATCAAGTAATGATAATAAATGTGAATATCTGTTAAAAACAAAATAACGAAAAGACGAAGTTCTTTAAATCTTTACAACCTTTTTTATTAATACGTAGGTAACCATTAGTATAATCAAATAAAATCGATTAATATAATAATATTAAAACTCGGAAGATTTTCTTTTATTTCTTTTCTCCAAAATAAAATCTTCATTTAATCGGTTAGGTACTAGTATTTTTTCTTCAAAATATTAGAAACCTTAAACAATAATGAATGTGCAACTGACATCTTTAACATTGCCGTGGACAAAATTTTACGTTGTGCATTTCGTGCACGAAATAAGTAGAAAATGATACGCAGCAAAGTAATTTGACACAAAATCTTGAGTAAGATAATTTAGTTATTAAAAATTTGTCTCCTCTACGCTTCAAAGCTTAGGCGGGTATTCTGAGACAATCTTGACGTTTAACGTAAATTGCAGTATGCAATTTGTGTAATAGGTATTATAATATCTTAGTATGTGCCTGTATTACAACTAGGTACTCGTTACCTAGATCACGGCCTGGAGTCAAGATTCAAATTTGACATTGTAAAATTCTAGTTCAAACTCGAGATTATCTCTTATTATCGGCCTTAGAAAAGCCTTAGAAAGATGTAAAAAGGGTTGAAATAAACTTCTTTCTCCACTGACGGCCTTACTTATAATCGTAGATTATCGCTTTATATACAGATAAGTATTACATATCTGTATATTTCTCTCTTTATTTTCATTTAGTGAAAAGAGAGATTGAGAGAGCAGTTGAGATTTTCTCAAATTGACGTCGATTTTTATGAGTAAGACCATTTATTTTCAACAGTATAGCTAAGAAAAAGTGACAAATCATTAGTAAAGGAAAACAAATAAGTTTGTAAGTTCTTTCCCTAACAAAAATGGCCGGTGGCGTGAAACCCTAATCCACATAATATCATGCACTCTACAGCTTAGACAGTAGGTCTACAAGCGAAAAAATACTGCTTCTTTAATATAGAAAAAGGGTGACAAACGAGCACACAGTCCAAGTTTCCACATAATCCGCACAGTTGATGCTGTGCTCCATGATAAATAATTGAAATGTAAATGCTTTGTCAGTGAGGATAATAGATTTTTTTTATAAGATAAGGGTGACAACCAAACGCACATTCCACCTGATGGTAAGTAGTTGCTGTGTCCCATAGACATCTACATTCATCCTCGATAACGAATCAAAATGCACATGCGTTGCAGGACTACGATGTAATGCCTCGTTTTCGGTAAAATTAGTCTCCGATTCTCTATATTTACTATACGAAATACAGCACCATTGAGCTGCTATATTACGCTGGTATTCTGTAAGAGCGTCGTCGAGCCGGCCCCTTCGTGCGACAATTATACCACGTATATAGCTGCAGTATGGCTCTACCACGTTAAACACGTGCCTCGTTACAATTAAAAAGGCTTATCCAGTTTACTACACTAAATATACGAAACAGCAACATTTTACGCTGGTATTCTGTGAGTAATACCTACCTCTAGGCATGAATATACCTTTAGATAACTCCTTTACCGAAGAGAAGATTCAAGAGGTGCGTTATTTCTTCTAAAAATAAAGATAGAATATCACATTGCCAGTAGCTGATATCATTCTCCAGCCCGATACAAAAGATAAGCTCATGAATAAAGAGAAGTTTAGTTTAGTGCAGTGCGCATATTAGTCAACCTGTACCACCATGTGAGTGTACGACTGGCAGTGGGGCGGCTGATCTGATGTACGCGTATTCCGGTGTGGGGGCGGGTGGCAGTCGCGGCGTCTTCCAGGTTCCGGCCGGAAACACGTTGCGTACGTTTGGGTTGTAATGTTTAACTGCATATCTGTAATTTAAGGATTAATTAAAACTAACCCGGTTTACTTAACTGTTAGGCTTCGGATAATGGATGAGTAAGCTAAAGAGGTAATGACTAATTGAAAAGGACACAACGGACGGAAACTAAGAAACAGAAGGGAGGAATCGAGGCTTCTCTCGATCCGGCCTCCTGCAACGCCTACGTTGGGTTCGGGAACAACGTATGTGATCTCCGCAACGGAGTAACACACTAGGGCGATAACCTCGTTCCTTTTCAGCAAGTAGGTTCAGACGGGGATTACGGGTCTTCCGAAGTCGTCCCGGTCCCGACGCCTTAATTCTTCGATGTGGACTGTATAACTTAAGGGATCTTGGGAATGAAACAGCAATTATCTTCAAACCGTTCCGTGAGAGAGTAATCACTTTTCCCTATACTTTTCTTCTTGACTGCTGGTTTTTTACTTTTCCCGAAGGATTTCCGAACTGATTCTCGAACTACTTTCCCGAACTATTTTCTTCCCCGAACTATTTTCTTCCCCGAACGAATTGCAATAAAACCCGTTCACTAAGCTACCCCCAGAACTATACGCGAAAGTGAGCCGCGCCATTCGCGTGCCTGCGCAACTTAACAACATGAATTTGTACTATTACTCTCTCACGTTTCACTTAATTTCTTTATTCACATAAATCACACATAAATACAAGTTATCTATTTAGATAGCACAAAACAATATCTACACCATGATATACATTATTTTTCCGTATTACAAAAATCCTTTAATTTATAAAACAAAATATGCCTACTTTACTCACAAATCCAAAATCCAAACTTCTTAAATATTTAACACAGAAAGTTAAAACAATGTTTCCCACTTGAATTTATACATATGTTAACTAATACAATAGTTTAATTTACATTTTCTCTATTTATTTCACTATTTAAAACACTTTTAAATTTCTTATACAAAACTATCATTATTTCACTTATGCACAGGAATTTTCACATAAAAATAACACAGAATTCACCTTTTTAGCACGTACAATCAACCTGAAATGTTTTACAAGTCATTTTTACATAAATTGCTGAAATTACAAACATTTTAAATTTTTACATATTCGGCCTCCTAAGGGCGTGGCCAGCGTGCTTCCGTGAACTCACACTATTTGAACAACTAACTTTGCACGGCTCTCGACTATCAGAAAAATGAAAGTCTGAAATACACTTAATTTTAACAATATTATGTAAACAAGTGCTTCTACATAATTTTCAAACTGTAGGAAACTATTTCTGATAAGACTCTTATTCGTTATCATGCTTCTTATCAGATAACAATACAAGTGAATGTTTTCATTAATCAATCATAACAAATAGGCATTTGTTTTCGTACAAACATATCATTCTTATACAAGACAATACTTATGCAATTAACTTCCGTTAATTCTGTTTATGCACAGAGTGATCATCTCGACCGGGGAACCAATCCGATCCCTAACTTCACTTTAATATTCCTTTGAATTTACATCGTTAGAAAGATGATTTCAACCGGGGAACAAATCCGGTAATATAATTTATATCTTAAATTCCTTATGAATTTATTAAGCGATATTACTTAGGAAAACGAACAAACTAGTCTGGCCTGGGAGTCGAACTCAAGACCTTCTTATCATTAATTCGACATTTCTTTAAGATTTAACTAAGCATTTTCTTATCAGAACATTTAAATTGGACAATAAGTCTTTGAAAAGTTATTCGTCATCGGCTGACTTAATAAACTGAAACATTCTTATAGGCGCGTCGCCAACAATCTCCCCCCCGTGCGTTAGCACCATCATTTGGGAGGCGTCGCGGGTACCAGGACTATTATTCTGGATGTAGGTCTCCTCAAGATACCTGTGCTAGTAATGACGTCAACCACTCTGGTGTGACCGTCTGGTCCCGGTAACGTTCTACTAATTTTGCCTTTCGGCCACGTATTTCGTGGCAACGAATGATCTATTATCAAAACAATATCGCCTTCTTTAGGTTCCATGAACTTTCCGTTATTACCTGTTCGCGGTATTAAGGTAGGCATGTATTCCTTCAGCCACCTTGTCCAAAAATGGTCGGCTAACCTCTGTGCAGCTTTCCAGTTGAGTTGACCCGTCAGATGCCGCTCTAGAAATAATCCAGGTGGTCGATCACCACATGAGCGTCCCAGAAGAAAATGATTGGGTGTCAAACCCTCTTCAGGACTATCCATACTGAATGTTACCAGAGGCCTGGAATTCACTGTGTGCTCTGCTTCTAAAAGTAACGTATGTAGAACCTCCTCTCGTGCGCTCTTTTCTCTGAGCGTAGCGGTCAACGCAATTTTAATCGACCTTACTAACCTCTCCCAGGCGCCACCCATGTGCGGTGCTCCCGGAGGTATAAATTTCCATTTAATATATTTCTTAAATGACTCATTTTTCATGCCCTCATGGCATTCTTCGCATGCTTTCAATAATTCCTTATTCGCAGCTTTGAAATTTGTCCCGTTATCGCTGTATATAACGGCCGGTTTTCCTCTTCTGGCGATAAATCGCCTCAACGCCATTATCATTGACGCTGGTGTCAATGAGGCTGCTATTTCCAGATGTACTGCTCTGGTAGTCAGACACGTGAATAAAACACCCCAACGTTTTTCGTGTCGCCTTCCTATAGTTACACTCATAGGACCGAAATAATCCACAGCTGAGCATGTAAAAGGTGGTTCATGATGAGCTATTCTCTCCAGAGGAATATTTCCTTGTGGCACGTTCTGCGGTTTGGATCTGTATGTCCTGCACCACTGGCAATGATGTGACACACTACGTACTACATTACGTAAGTTCAAGACATAAAATTTCTGGTTCACCTCATTCATCACCGTCTGGTGATTGGCATGTCCAAAATGATGATGAACTTCTCTGATCATCATTTTAACGATTTCGTGTTTACCGTCCAATATGACAGGTTTTCTACTTTCCTCGGTCAAATTAGACTTGAAAGGTAAACGTCCATTTAAACGGAGTAAGTTATCTTCTCCTATTTCCATAGATAATTTACTTAAGCGTGAACTTCTTTCAACACTTTTGCCTGCTTTCAAGCACTTTATTTCCGAATAAAAACACTCGTCTTGAACGAACTTCCAAATTAATAATTCCGCTTTTTTCAAGAGCGCTATGTCCAACGCGCCATCGGGTCCTTTAACCGACTTTGCTAAAACTTTGTTGGAACACATAACCGACTTTTCGGCTGCGTCGTCGGGTCCTTTAACCGACTTTCTTAAACTCTTGAATTTTTCTACCGCTTGTAAGGTGCGTGTAGTTGCCCCAAGGAATTTCTTAAAGCTGCTAAATCGTCCGTAGTCGGGTAGACTTAACGGTTCTTGCTTTCTTAACGCATTTACGCCCTTTGGTGATTTTTCTTCCTGCGCTCTATTCGATGGCATGCACTCATTGTCTGTGCGCCATAACAAAGCAGTCTCGTACCTATTATTAGGTATACGACGTACCGTTTTGTTCAAAATACTTAAGGCTCGTTCTTCTGGGTCGTTCACGGGCTTTCTAGCCGACACTCCCAGAGATTCCAAACTAAAATATTCCTTGATCAATTTATCCATATCTTCCTCCTTCTTGGTGGAAATGTGGTTAACGATCTTGATCGGTTTAATACCACCCGATATGTGACCATGTAAAACCCATCCAAGTTTGGTGAGCGATGCTACAGGTAGGTTCTTACCTCCTGAAATTAATTCACGAGTAACTATGAGATGCCAATTGTCCTGACCAATTAATATGGTAGGTTTGGACCTCTCATACATCAACTCATCCTTAATCGGTGTCAAATGAGAACACCGTTGCAATAATTCTCGGCTTACCGACTGCGGAGAAAGGTTAAGTGACTTAATTGTTTGTACACTTATCTCTTCTAAGTCGCTCGAGTAAATGCCTTTTATCTTAATGTTTAAGCGATACGAACTGTCGTCGTTAATTCGCTTACCTCCCACGGCTTCGATACGTAATCCCTCTTTACGTCCGCGAGGCGCTAATTTCTGAGCCATACACTCCTCTATGAGTGTCATGGTCGATCCCTCATCCAGAAGAGCTGTTGTCTTGACCTTTCCTCTAGGTCCATACAACTCGACCGGTATAATCTTTAAGTATGCACATGCCAGTGCATTCACTGTACTAACAGTTGTAATCTGAGCATCCTTACCCCCCTCGTCCCCTTGTGGCGAGGTTTTTTCTTTGGGGTATCGGTGTAGCATTCGATGATGTGACATTCTACATCCCTCTACACCACATTTTTTCGCTTTGCACTCTAACCTCCTATGGTTAGGTTACAAACATTGGAAACATACTTTCGCCTTTTTGACCGCTTCCCATTTCTCGCGAATATTCATGTCCTTAAACTTGTAACAACTCACTATAGAGTGCTCCTTGTTGCATAGAACACACTTATGTGTTACCCGACTTACAGGCTTATCCTGGGTTGTCATAACCACTTGTCGGTTGTGCCCTTTACTATTTCGGCGTTCTAGACGCTCGCTCGAATTACTTCGGCGCATATAGCGCTCGCTTACGGCACATCTGCGTACACCTCCCTTTGCAGTGTGTACAGTTTGCTTCCTGAATTCAGGACGCTTCCTTTTTTCAGGCGCATTTTCATTGTTTAAGGACGCTCCAAATTGTTCACTCAATAAATTTAAAAACTTGGCCATCTTCTGTAACTCTGGCTCCAAAGGATACTGAGCTCGATATTCAAACCATTTAAATTTAATCATAGTTCCGAGCTTCTCCACTATGCGGCTCACTAACTCCGGTGAGTACAAATACTGTGGTTGATTCAACGCTTGTATCGTGGCAACCACGTTCGTAATACGACTTGCAAAAGATCCTATATTCCGGCAATCTTCTGCCAATCTTGGCATACGCTTTACATTCTCGATTTCGGCTAGAATGAGCATCTCAACCCTACCGAATCTTCTTTCGAGAGCGTTCATTATTTCTTCCGGTTCACACAAAGTAAACAACAACGACTTAACCGCTTCCTTAGCGGTGCCCTTTAATGCCCTCCTAAGGCGTGCGACATTTTGCACCCCTGAAAATTGGCTTCTCGTGTCTTCAAACACCGTTTTGAAAATTATCCATTCACCCGGGTCTCCATCGAACACCGGTAATTCCTGGAGGAAATGAAGCTGGGAAGACTTATCTTTACCAGCTATTTTTATTGCACTCACAATCGCTTCGGTCAATTCTGACACCTCACTCGCGTGTGTTTTCTGTGCATTTCCTTGGTTGCGCTCGATCTCCGCCCCTTTGCGGCGTGATCCTTTACACGCTTCCTTATCAGTAACATCGGGTTGTGCTACACTAACCGGCGCGCTCATTATGGTCTGCTGAACCCAACTCCTTACGAAAGGTTCCACCTGAGTATTCCGCTCTTCATCATCCTCACTCGAGTCGATCTCCTCTTCTCGGTTGAGTCGTGCCAACTCCAATTGAGACTTGGCCAAGGCAGCAGCTGCCTGTGCTCGTTCGAGCTCTGAGCGTTCGAATTTAATCCGCGCCTCTAATTCGGCTTTCAGCCTCGCCGATCGCGATGACCTACTACCTCTTTGTGACCCTTTATCACTAGTGTGCCCGATTACTGTCCTTGACGATGCCGCTTCTTCGGTCCTTTGACCTACTTTTTCGACCACCGTTTCACTCCTGGATATAACGGATTGTTGTGCGGTACTGGCCTGCGTACCACTGGTGTCCGTCCTGTTGCTTGTCGTTGCCACGGACGTCCCTGTGTCCCACGTGCATGTGGACGTGTCGGTGGTGGCTCCACTTGAAGGAGTTGCTCCATTTGACGCAGTAGCTGTGGTCGCTCCAGATGGTTCCGCTTCTTTAGCTTTTCTTGAGAGCCCTGTCCTTGTCCTGCTCCCTTCGCTTCTCCCTGTCTGGTCTTGTGCCTTCTTCATCTTGCAGGAAGGTGATTGTTGGCCTACGGTCCCTAACTGTCCCTACGGTCCCTACAACCCCTTACCTACAACCCTTCTACACCCCAACCTAACACCACTACCCCTCCCCCCCTTTATCTCCCAAACTACAACCCTACTACCACCCTAACAGCCCTATCAGCCCTATCAATCCTGGACGGGGCCTACCGAGGTGAGCCGTCCAGGGATGGAGTCGTGCAGGAATGGAATGGAGGAAAGGTTTAGGAACTGTCCCGCCAAGGAATATGACGAAACAGTCGAGCGGTAGTGCAAGCGCAGTCTCGCTCGAGAGAACTGCTCCACCCGAAGGTGTTGTGCCAGAGCCCAACCGTTTGGCACCGTTAGGTGGTCGGGATGTATGCTGTGCTCGCCGCCCAGTTGCCGGTGACGCCTCGTCCAAGCGCCCTCCTCCGGCCGCGATGCAGTCAGGTGCCCACGCGCACCCTCGCCCGGCAGCAGCAACGGTGGATGCTTCGTCCAGCACCCTGATGATCCGACAGGAAAATGCCGGACACGGTCGTCCGACAGGAAATGCCGAGCACGCTTGCCCGACAGGAAAATGCCAGACACGGTTGTCCGACAGGAAAAATGCCAAGCCCTGCTTGGCCACGATGAGTGCCTTCACAAGACACCTGCGCCCGGCTGCGATACGTGCCCCATGCGAGCACACGCCCCAGGCCGCAATCCCGGTTTTCTTTCTTCCGGTAGTTCCAGGTCCAGTCCTTCAGCGCTGACGTCCTGGTCTTCTGGCCTTTGGTCCTATTGCTTCAGCTCAAACCTCCGGCTTCACTCGGCTCCGAAGGTCTTCTTTTTTCCACAACCAGCAGTCCACAGCTGGTTCCTTGATCCAGCTGGCGGGGTTCGGGTGGTCCTTTTAATCCGGCTCCGAAGGTCCAATTGAAAAGAATCCGGCTCGAAGGACCAATTGAAAAGGAATTCGGCTCGCAAGGACCAATTGCAAAGGACACAACGGACGGAAACTAAGAAACAGAAGGGAGGAATCGAGGCTTCTCTCGATCCGGCCTCCTGCAACGCCTACGTTGGGTTCGGGAACAACGTATGTGATCTCCGCAACGGAGTAACACACTAGGGCGATAACCTCGTTCCTTTTCAGCAAGTAGGTTCAGACGGGGATTACGGGTCTTCCGAAGTCGTCCCGGTCCCGACGCCTTAATTCTTCGATGTGGACTGTATAACTTAAGGGATCTTGGGAATGAAACAGCAATTATCTTCAAACCGTTCCGTGAGAGAGTAATCACTTTTCCCTATACTTTTCTTCTTGACTGCTGGTTTTTTACTTTTCCCGAAGGATTTCCGAACTGATTCTCGAACTACTTTCCCGAACTATTTTCTTCCCCGAACTATTTTCTTCCCCGAACGAATTGCAATAAAACCCGTTCACTAAGCTACCCCCAGAACTATACGCGAAAGTGAGCCGCGCCATTCGCGTGCCTGCGCAACTTAACAACATGAATTTGTACTATTACTCTCTCACGTTTCACTTAATTTCTTTATTCACATAAATCACACATAAATACAAGTTATCTATTTAGATAGCACAAAACAATATCTACACCATGATATACATTATTTTTCCGTATTACAAAAATCCTTTAATTTATAAAACAAAATATGCCTACTTTACTCACAAATCCAAAATCCAAACTTCTTAAATATTTAACACAGAAAGTTAAAACAATGTTTCCCACTTGAATTTATACATATGTTAACTAATACAATAGTTTAATTTACATTTTCTCTATTTATTTCACTATTTAAAACACTTTTAAATTTCTTATACAAAACTATCATTATTTCACTTATGCACAGGAATTTTCACATAAAAATAACACAGAATTCACCTTTTTAGCACGTACAATCAACCTGAAATGTTTTACAAGTCATTTTTACATAAATTGCTGAAATTACAAACATTTTAAATTTTTACATATTCGGCCTCCTAAGGGCGTGGCCAGCGTGCTTCCGTGAACTCACACTATTTGAACAACTAACTTTGCACGGCTCTCGACTATCAGAAAAATGAAAGTCTGAAATACACTTAATTTTAACAATATTATGTAAACAAGTGCTTCTACATAATTTTCAAACTGTAGGAAACTATTTCTGATAAGACTCTTATTCGTTATCATGCTTCTTATCAGATAACAATACAAGTGAATGTTTTCATTAATCAATCATAACAAATAGGCATTTGTTTTCGTACAAACATATCATTCTTATACAAGACAATACTTATGCAATTAACTTCCGTTAATTCTGTTTATGCACAGAGTGATCATCTCGACCGGGGAACCAATCCGATCCCTAACTTCACTTTAATATTCCTTTGAATTTACATCGTTAGAAAGATGATTTCAACCGGGGAACAAATCCGGTAATATAATTTATATCTTAAATTCCTTATGAATTTATTAAGCGATATTACTTAGGAAAACGAACAAACTAGTCTGGCCTGGGAGTCGAACTCAAGACCTTCTTATCATTAATTCGACATTTCTTTAAGATTTAACTAAGCATTTTCTTATCAGAACATTTAAATTGGACAATAAGTCTTTGAAAAGTTATTCGTCATCGGCTGACTTAATAAACTGAAACATTCTTATAGGCGCGTCGCCAACACTAATACTAAACGAAATTACCGCATTCATATATTTTTGAGATTTCATATGCCTTTTAATGGCTCCAGATAAGTTATTTAAATCATCATATCCAGTAGTATTCCAAGCTGTTTTATCGTTGGAAAAGAATATGCTGCACCAGTACATCTTATTGGTACGTGAGCAGCCAACAATCCAATAAGTTTTGTAAACAGATCTATTAAATTACCATTTGTGGGTTTTACTCGTCTGAGAAATGCACAGATCAGGCGTTGGTTTCGGCGAGGATATGAGCTGTTTTTTCTCAACAATGATGAATGAATGTATTTAAAGATTTTACCTTTTCCGCGCCAATTAGCATTTTAACACACTTCAATTCATCACAAGGAACACTATTATCCTCCACTTTCAATAAAAATCATTAACAAATCATAAGTTTTCAACTCGCAATATTTATTCGCCCAAATAAACACACAGAGTAAACATTGAAATTCGAAGTGCACACAAACGTATCGCCCGCGTGCCCTCGCGCTCGACTAACTTCACACCGAAAGCCCAGCTAATCGCTACATACTAATTGCTATATAAACAATCCTATATAATATATATATATATATATATATATATATATATATATATATATATATATATATATATATATATATATATATATATATATACATATATATATATATTACATAATGATTTCTTATATTACACGAACACTACACAAAACATTACAATTTTAATCAGAGAAACACTCGAACATTGACCTTACAATAGCTCTCTAAATGACTAAGCTACCTCATGTGACTGAATAGCCATAAGTAAATAAAAATGTACCTGTGAGGCAACGATGTCCTATACAAGACATAAGGTGCTCTATGCGAAGCGGCTGGTATGATGCGCTGGTGCGTCCGGGGCCGCTGCAGTACCACTCCAGGTCGGAAAACGGCAGGCGAGTGCAGTCTGTTCACGTGCGCCATATGGCTGTAGTATGCTGCTTGAGTTAGCGAGCATATTGTGATGAAAACCAATTGTAACTGAAAATAGATGGATAGAAATGTTTATAATGTATGCAAAATAATTGGTACAAAACGACGAAAGGCGAACTTAATTGTGAAATGGCATTCTCAGCCAGTCAAACTTTGGTAGTGTGGTAGAGCTATGGGTAGTAATTGCTTGTTCATGATTTTTCCCTGGGTAGGTCACAATTGCTTTACTTTATAAATTTGTCTATATATCTACCTATTATGAAAGATAACGCCCTAACGTCACAGACAGGCTAGATATCAGAAGACAGCTTGCCATCGTAGTTTTAATATAATTTTTTAGTCCGATCTACGTGGAACAAGCTTACAGTATCTTGAAGTCTAGAAATGATATGCTTAAGTTTGGATTTAATTTTACTAATTATCAAATTCCAGACAGATTGTAGCACCTAGCCATCTTCTCTTGCGAAATTAGGATGTTTTTTTTAAATTTCAACTGCCCCACGAATCATCCTTGGTAGGAATCAATGTTCTTTTGCAAGGTTTTGATGTCTATGAAATCCGTTGTAATAGTGGGGACGATCTTGTTTATATTCACAGGCTGCAGACTTCCCTAACTGTGAGTTTCTATCAATCTTTTTTTTAACTGTAAAAGAAACCACATTTAAGCTTGTACACCCCTGCATCTTGCAGAAGGATATTGCACTTAAAAGTAGTGTTGGTTATAATGTAGTTGCCTTGTATCTAGAACGAATTGCTATATCATAGGCTGTGTTTATCCATTCTTATCGATCTTCAAATCGCTGCACAACGGTGAGTGTACTGTTGCTGTTTAGCAGAAATAAGTAAAGATTGGTACACCAAGCAGTCGCAGTCCTACACATAAAAGAAACAGGTAAATTATGTGAGATTGACTTGTTCCTAATTAGTCCATAAAGTCCACTGTTGGAAATGGGCATTTCGGACCTTTGACATTGACGCTTCCAGTCATCATAATGCATATTTTAAGTCTTACATAGAAGTAATGGTTATTCAGCCATCTATCGGATACCACGTTAATTTTCCATGAGCCAACTGTTTACTGTTTTATTTGCATAGCATGTCGTAAAAAGCTACTAATGGAATATTGAGTTTGTTACAGTGTAGGCGTTGGGCTAGCCACCTATCACTTCTTTCAAAATTTTCAATTATTCGTTTATTTGGCTAAACGAAATCCGAGTAGCTCGTTGCTCTTTGGACTCTGCCTACCCACTCGGGTATTACAGGCGTTATGTACTAGTCTGAAACTTTATTCTCATGCAAAATTTGCAATTAATAAACAATTTGTCTCCCTAACTTATTATTTATAGACGAATGTTTATGAGTCAAGTGCAGCGACAACGGTGCAGTGACTATAAAAGGAAGGTGTCAGGAAAGAAGGCTTGTATGTCTAGATTGTCCACACCGGGACCGGTTTATTTCTAACTGAAGAGAGTTTGTCGGGGATATTCTCACAAGCCATTCTAGAGACTTATCTGTTCAAAGAATTCCATATAGCTTTCTTAATTTTTTCTTGGTCTTGAATAAATGATCTGTTAAGGGCTTGAACACATTAGTGTCAGACGATCACGAAATTGTTCACGTGATGCAACTGTTGCGCTAATATAGTTTATACATCGGTAGTCAAGGATGTAGTTAATTTTTTCAAGTTGCTATAGAGTCAACTTAATTTGCTATAGAGTCAACTTTAGTTTGTAATCTTTTGTTTATTATAAGAACATAAAAATGCAGTTTTTACGGGTATTACCGCGCACGCATGTTGGTAAGGGTCAATTTAGTATCAAATTTTGACAATGGTTCCAAATTTATTAGCATCTTTCCAGACTTCATAAAGGTGTTCAGTTTAATATCAATTCCAGTTCTTTTAAGAAAACTGGAAGATATTATATGTAACTGCTTAGAAGCTATATTCAGGAAACACAACAACAACAAAAAATTATGTTTATGACATCACCATCATTTTCAATGAAAACATAAGGCCTGCAGTTTGTCAAAAAATATCTCAATACTTTACACCTCAAAAACTATATTTCTATGTTTTCATATGCATATCTCGCTTAATGCTATATGAAATTAAATGAATGATTTTATTAAATATAGATTATTACATAATACTTATTAAAAGTATAATTTTTATTTATCACTGTTTCAGAAAATACCTATATCCTGAAAAGAGTCAGCAAGAAACTCAGCGGGATTTAATTTTAAATGTATTTCACTTTACAATAATTTTGTTTGTACAATTTTTAAATGAATTTTAATAGAACCAGCATGGTGGCGCTCACCTCATTCCCAGGGGTTATTTTCGTTTATATATTCTTTGATATTATAACAACCCCTTTTTGTACAATTTTTCTTTAATAAAACATTTAAACTTGATTATCGACAAATTTTGTATATTTTCTGGGATTTTATTGTAAAAGCTTATCATACATTGTACCATAAAAGAAGTACTAATTTTGTGAAGTCTTGTAACTGCAAAACTAAAACTACAAGCTTGTGTTTATTCTTATCAACGCTATTTATGTTTTTATATAAAAACATTACATTTTCATAAATATATTGCGATGCAAAAGTTAATATGTATGTTTCTTTAAAAAAAGTTCTAAGAAACTCCTTAAAATTTTAGTTATAAATTGCCCGCACGTCTCCATTTTGCAAAACAAATATGGCTTCAATGTCAATCGCATTACCTCATAGTAAAATTCCATAAGACATTACGCTATTAGGTAGCAAGAATAAACTAATCTAGCTGTCTCAACCTTGGTGAGTCTTCTAATCTTTCTTACAGCATATGCTACAGAACTAAGTCTTCCTGCTTATTTAGATATATGGGGGCCCCATTGAAGCTTCACGTCAATAGTAATACCAAGAAAAACAGTAGTATCCACAAGACTCAACTCGTTCCCATATAAATCTCCTCCCTGTTTGAGTTTGAAAATTAAAGAGGTATCATCAGCAAATTATATCGTGATTGCGCCTTACAAGGTAAGTCATTAATATAGATTAAGAACATGAATGGGCCGATAATTGAGCCCTGAGGAACGCCTAATATAACTAATCCGGAGGAACCTTTACCATTAATAACGACCTATTCTGTTATTTAAATAAGAAATATTAAGTCTAAGCACAATATTTTCGACACCATAATGTTGTAGTTTCCTAATTAATATCTTATGATGAACATAATCGGAAGCCTTGGAAGATCACAAAAAAATCCTAAGGCATCTTAAGAATTCTCCTAGGCATTGAAATTATATTTCATTAACTCAACACCTACGTCGTTCGACAAGCGACCCCTTGTAAGACTAAATAGATTTTTAAGGAGTAATTTATTTGTATAAGTTTTTTTTTTACACTTGATCCATAATTATTTTTTCAAAAATTCTACTGAGAGTTGGTAGTACAAGAATAGGTCTAAAATTAGAGTTTCTTTTTTAAATTTAAATAAAAATATTACTCTACTATGTTTCATTTAATCAGGAAAACACCAGATTCGATACTAGTTTTAAAAATAAAAGCAAGAAAAGGTACAATAAAATCTATTATAGACGCAATAACCAACGGAAATCTCCTATAAATCTGCGGTCAATACATCAAGGGTTTATATAATATTTTAAAATATCTCGTGATAATACTTTTTCAAATCTAAATTCTTTTAAACAGGTATTAACATTCTGTTTGAGTAAAGGCTCGGTGACAGTTGGAGAAGTATTCAATGACTCGGTTGTCAAGACAAGAATATCAGTGAAATATTTCTAAAACACCGCTACGACTTTTTGATTTGATCTAGTCAATTCGTCATTAATTTTCAATTGATAGTTTGTGTTACGAGGTTGGTCTTTACCGGTTTCGCTATTAATTATACTTTACGTCATTTTTATTTTATTTTAGTAGTCTTAATTTTATTGCTAATATGTATAGATATATACATACAAATTCATTCCTCTTATTGTCCTCTTGAAAATCACTCGGTCCACCAAAATATGATTGTTACGATGAGATATTGCAAAAACAATGTTATATTATCTGATAGAGCCAAGCGGCAGCTATATTAGTAGTATAGGTGTAGCATGAATGGGCTACACCTATAACTACAATTATAGCTGTAGCGTAACATCGAACCGGGGGATATTATCACTTAACGCTGCTGTGTTTTTAGAGTTGTGAGTGTAGAGAACCGAATACCCCTTTTACTGGAAACGAGGCATTCAATCTTAGTCCTCACGGGTGACAGCGCATCTGCATTTTGATTCGTAGTCGAGGATAGATGTAGAAATTAATGGGCCAGTATTTATGAAAAAGGCAGTAAACTTCCTTTTAATTAATTTAGTAACAATCGATAATCTATAATATTTACTCATGCAGCTTCTAGATATTGTTGGAGCAACGTTTTAACGTCTCTCACTCTCTCTCTCTCTCTCTCTCTCTCTCTCTCTCTCTGTCTCTATAGTGAAGTCAAATAAATCCAGAAAAATGTATCTGCACCCAAAATCATAACGGAGGCGAACGAAGTAGAAAATAATAATTAATCGAAAGTATTATACGTTAAGTTGTCAAAACACTACAATAAACGTTTCACTTTACGATCGTTAATTATTCGAATCATGCTATTAAAATCCACCGCTGTCTCCGTCAGTGTGAATGCCCAGGGAGACATGCCACGGGTGGTTGCGCGCGAAATCGAGTTGATGCGCGAATTGTTCGCACCGCTACGCTGAGCAAATAATAACTTCTTACGATTATAATCGACTTAAATGTAGAAATGGGCAAGTGAAAAAATATATCGATGTTTATTGTATCGATATTTTAAACAGTATCGATAATTATCGAGTGATAAATATTGATGAAATATTGTCTAATATTGATAAATATTGTAAAATGTTTTGCATAATTTAGTTGTTTTCGATGAACTCCTCCTCCTGTTTATTATTTGAAATTTGTAAATTAAATCTAATCTAAAAATCTAAATTTGTTGTATGTGAGCTATTTACAATCTTAAACCGTGAGAGTCTCTTAGAGAAAAATTTAAAGAAATAAATATATTAACTTCGGCCTCTCAGTATATCTATGAACATTTGAATTACGTTCATAAAAACAAAGGTAGTTTTAGTAAAAAAAAGCGACATACACTCTGTGAACACTAGGAACTAACACAGGCTAGTGATACCAGTTGGGGCAATGTATACGCTATTACAACAAAGTCCCAGAAAATATACAAGGTTTCTCTATTACCAAGTTTAAATATTTAATTAAACAAAAACTGTATAAAAAGGGTTAATATGATATAAACGAACACATGCTTGATAATAGCCCCTGGGAATGAAGTAGTCGCTTCCAAGCTGTTTCTAAAATAAATTTTGTAAATGTTTTGTGACCATTGATATTGTAAAATTTATTTAAAAAAATCCCGAGAGTTTTTTTTGAACCAGTGGTAAAGTAAAAAAATGACTTTCAATAAGAATTGCTTGAAATCTATATCGAATAAAAAAAATATTCTATTCTATTGTATTACCGCATGTTTTGTACAACCTGCACACAAATTGCAAGAAGCAGACTCATTGTTGCCTTCTCTTTTGATGAATACATAAGACATGATTGATACTTTTATTAAAAACACTGTATACCCAACTAATTTTAGTATACAGTAAGACCATAAACAAAACTTATTGTGCTATTCGATTTGATGAAGATTGTAGTGGATTTTTAAATTAAGCGATGCAAGAGGAGCATATTAATAGTATCTAGTAATATTAAATCATAATAATATAATCTAGTAACGAAATAAGAGTTTCGTTACCAAATATATCGAAATTGATACGAATTCTATACTCTAAAATAAATATCAAATATAACATACCGCGATTAAAAACATCGACACATCGATTTTTTGAGAAAATATCGATATTTCAATATATCGATATTTTTTACCCAAGCCTGCATAAATGGTAACGAACTTGATACTTTCATTGTCTGTGCTTACAATAATGATTTCATATATTTACGCGAGCACGAAACGTTGAATGAAACTAGATTGTTGTATTATAGAGATTGATTTGATATATCATGAATCCTCTTAAACGAACACCCATTTCCTCCAAGAAAAATTTGCAAGGTATTGGCTATTACTAACAAAAAGAACACTGCTGGGTGTTTCGATCTGCTCGGTATCCTCTAATAATTATCCTAACCCTACTACTGCAAAACTTCAAGACATAATAAGTCTTTCTGGGTAGATCAGACAAAAAAATAATTATTTTAAGCTGAATGTAGCCGAAGTTAATTGTAATATTAAGACGTTGAAAATCACAATACCTGCGTGATCATGTGTGTTGCAAAGTATTTGAAACGTTGTAAATATAAAATAACTTAATAAAATGCGATGAAAACCGTAAAAAACTTGTTTCATTTAATAAGTTTACAATTTTTTTTATAGAATAATTATGACAAACGATCACAGTCCACTTGATGGTAAGTGGATATGCTGAGGCCCATAGATATCTACATTTATCCTCGATTAAATATCAAAATGCAGATGCGTTGTTAACCCTAAGGACTAAAATAGAATGCCTCGTTTCCAGTAAAAAGAGGTTTTCGGATCTCTACACTCACCATACGAAACACAATAGTATTAAGCTGCTATTTTACGCTGATATTCTGTGAGAGCGTTGTTATTCCCCGGTCGAGCCGACCCATTCGTGCTACAACCTTATACCTGCAGCGTGGCTCTACCACGTATAAAATACAATACAATGTTAAGTTGCTGTAAGGTTGCATACGAAAATTGAGAAACACTGTTTGATATTAGTAGTTATGAATCTTAAAGTATTGTTGCTGTAACTTTTGAAGTCATGGAAAATGTAGTTCACCTAGTGTTTGCGTTTCGTACGGGTGTATCATGGATGGGGGTTTAGAGGAAATCAAAATTGGATTCATTTCTAGATGAATTGAATAAACCATCTTCTGGAATATTACGCCAAAAACTCTTTGAAACCTCTGAAGCCTTTATCGTACTGGCTTTCGTACCGTTCAAATTGGAAAACTGCACTTTTTTCTGCAGTTGACAGCAGAAACATCACCACACTCTGTCTGTTCCACTCGCTACATATCGGGCTGAATTAAGTCGAACCATTTCAGACAGAAACAAGCCCTACTATATTATTAAAGATAAATAAAGTGGTTATATATACAAACAAATAAAATTGAAGTGTCAGTTTCTAATGTTAAAATAATATCTTTTACTAAATGCATATGAAACTATATATGGTACTTATAACAAAAAAATTTTTGTCTGTCTGTACCGGGTAATCTCCGAAACGGTTGGATCGATTTTGAGATGAATTTCATTTGCAGATAGCTGATGTTTTAAGGAGTAAGTTAAGCTACTTTTATTTATGAAAAGAGTAGGGTACCGCGCAAATAAAATATTAACAGCCCATGAAATTCAATCGTATTAAATTCCACGCGTTTGAAGTAGTGGGGAACAGCGAGTATAATATATATTTTAAATAATTACTGTGAAGGAAATAGTGTGGCACGAATACAGTCTGATTTATGAAGGAGGTAGTTCTTAGTTTAATGTTAGATAAAGAACTTTTGCACAGATAATAATAACATGCACGCATGTCACGCTTGACGCGCACCCGACCATTAAAAAGTTTTTGTCGTTCTCGTATTTGATACATGTTAATTAAACACGCTATTTATTAAGAGCTATTTTACTCGCAGTTCGTAAACATGCTTAATTATTATCTTTCTCACGCAACTGGAAGATGTTACATAAATTATAAACGTCATTTAAAAAATGCAAATTTAGCTATAGCTCTCTCGCTTACTCTTTCTTATTTGTCGGTGTAAGTTAACGTCGTCATCTTTTTAACACTTTTGACTTGTGACTTTTTAAAGGTATTCCTGATTAAACTGGGCTGATATTCATATATCCATCCGTTACAATTTATATCAAGTCCACTGCTGATCATTGATCTCCCTCATATATTGCCCCATAGTGATATTTATCATAGCTACCATGCTTACGTAGATTACATATATGAAAATGTACGTATACAAAAATGGAAATAGTTCTAGAAAAATAAGTGATATTCATTATGTAAATACTAGGAACAGATACAATTTAGTAGTACTAGTTACTCGACTCCACCGAGTCGGCGATTCATTCTTGGGGCGGTGTATACGCTTTTACAACAAAAACCCCAAAAAATATACAAAATTTGACCTACATAAAGTTCAAAAACTTTATTAAACCAAGTTTGTATAAAAAGGGTTATTATAGTAATAAGGAATTTATGGATGATAATAACTCCTGACAAGGGTGATCGTTACTATCGTTACTAAGTTATTTCTAATTTGTTTTGTGTTGTTGATTGTAACATACATGACTGTAAGTTGTTATTTAAAAAAAATAGTCCCGCTGGGTTTCTTGTAGGTTCTTCCCAGGAGAGAAGGTTTTTCCCGAACCAGTGGTAAGTTGAAAAAAGTGACTTTCAAAGTATTAATCTATATTGAATAAAAAAAGTTTCTGTTTCTGTTTTTGGTAAGCGGATTGGTAATCGCAATTTTATATCATTTTGAGCTGTTACATTCCCCTTTGTCGCCTGCTATCGGATTCTCTTACGACGCTACTACATAGCTAAGAGCTATTGTTACATTCATAATGCATTCGGCATATTTAGATGGATATTTCGGCACTAGAGACCATTTGTCTGTAGCTAATGTTTCATCCGTCTGTCAACTAGTGAACCAGACGCGGTGAAGGTTGCTTTTGGTGAAAATGTTGACGCATTACTAATGGAGGCCACACACGAAACTGTTGATATTTTTTAAAATATTAATTTTCGGTATATCGATTGTTATAAATATATCAATATCAGAGTTTTATATAAAAGTTTATTATCGATGTATCGAAAATCCAATATTTTAAAGAATGTCAATAGACCCAGCTCGCCCGCGGTAATAAACGCCTATACGATAAAGGAAGTTTATATTGTTATGCTATTTTACTTGACTTCACAAGCGGTAAAATTATAAATGTACCACCGACTTCAATATAAATAAAATAAAATAATGTATTGTTCATTTTTTAAAAGCGCCTGTCCGATTTTAATTAAACTTAAATGGGACCACCTGGGAAGAATACCCTTTGAAACAAAATAAGAATTTTCAAATCGGTTGAGGCGTCTTCGAGTAATCGATGAACATACATAAAAGAGGGTTCCAACGAATTGAGAACCTCCTCCTTTTTTGAAGTCAGTTGAAAAAATGAGTCTCTTATCTTTGCCAATTACGACCTAATACCTAATAGATTCTTTTTTTTATTAATTAGGTTATACTTCAGAAAATTTGAACCAAAAATTTTACATTTTTAAAAAAAATTAAAATATTTATTATGTCGGCTCGACCGCGGAAGGACCAAGCTCTCACAGAATACCAGCGTCAAATAGTAGCTTAATGCTGCTGTGTTTCGTATGGTGAGTGTAGACAACTGGAGACCCTTTTTACTGGAAACGAGGCATTCCATCTTAGTACTCACGGATGACAACGACCACAGCAACCACTTACCATCAGGTGGACTGTGTGCTCGTTTGTCACCCCTATCCTATTAAGAAAACCTCTAAGGGTGGCAAAATATTGGACGTTTTTAGTGCAACTATGTATTTAGGCGGCATTGAGATTGATTCCTTAGTAGTTAGTAATAAGTTTCGCCTTTATTGTTAAAAGTTATTTTAATTTTTGTATTTATCTTACGAGTTATCTTTGTCAATTGTGAAGCGATAATTTTTTTTAAATTATGTATAAGTTTGTACTTCATCGGTGGTCGCTTATAAAATTGAAGAAAAAATTCCTTCCCTGAAAGTGAAAAAATAGGGAATAGGTTTTAATGTAACTAATTCAACTTCATTCCAGTTGCTTGCAACGTTCGTTGTTTGTAAATTTGTGATATTCCTTTGGCTACACGAAATGGCCAAAAAGTGAAATTTTTATTAAAAATTAAACACTGACCTCAAAGAATTAAATAAAATGTAATAATTTTCACATAATGGCTCCTAGAGTCAGGCCTTAATTCTTCAATACACTATTTCTCTCCCCCTGCCATTCAAAGGTAAAGGCAGAGACTACGCCCTTTAATTTGGCATCATCCTTTCCACACCTCCCACGCTTTTTTGATGTTATCTCTCTAAAAAAATAAGATAGGGTCCTGCCTATCTCATTTTCATTAGGATTTTCAAAAGGTTTTGCAAGTTGCATTTCAATCTTAACGTATTCTAACAACTCACCCAAGTTAATCTCAGGTAAAATAAAACAGTACATAATATCTTCTTTAGTATAAAATAATAATCTATGAATCGTTATGTCTTAACAACCCACGCGACGCACGCAATTTGATAGTAAGACTTTTATAGTATAATATCTAGATAAAGTCATAAATAATGTAATAGTAAGTATATATAGTAATTAATAATGACATTTCAATAAAAAATAATTAGTAATGTATTAGCAAAAAGCTACACGAAGATTAGTAGATTAAAAAAAGAGGTAGAAATGTATAAAACTATAATAGCAGTAAGCAAAACGTATAAGGATCCTAATTGTATATAATAAAACAAAAAAAACAATTAAAAAAAATAATGAAAAAATGGAAAAAAATGAATAAAAAATATGGAAAGAATAAAATCAGATATAAAAGCTAAAAAAAAGAAAAGTACTGCATTAACAACAGTAGTATAAAAAATAAAAGAATAAAAAAAACAACCCACGCGTTCTCTCTTATACATTCGATTGTAAAATAGGTAAGTAAGGATAACAAGGCTAAAATTCCATAATGAAAAATATAAAAAATATAAAGAATTTATAACCCCATATAAATGTCTAGACCCTATTACGATATAAGTAATTCACTATGCCTGCGAACAGTACCTACTGTACAACGCTTCGGACTGGATAATTGTAAAGATATATTTTAGTGCCGACGTTCTTTTTGCAGAAAGTTCTTTGTATTTCTCTAAATAAAACCAGAAGAAGAAGATAAGCTCTCTTGAATATAATCTCCTTCTTTGATCGATAAACTTCCCTCTAGGGCGTATCTTGCCGTCTCTGTCACGAACTTGTGTGGGTGCAGTGTGGCCTAAACAATTAATAATGTAATCGAACATGGAAAAGGTGAACATTGTTTTCTTTATGAGCTTAAACCAACCATGGAATAATGGAATGTGATTATTCTAGTAAATTAACGTACGTGCATATGAAGCGGACAAAACGGATCGTTAACGGTCCGTTTTCAGTCTAATTACTACCGGCCCGCTAGAGAAAATCGCCAATACCATATACAGATAACTGTGTGGTAACAGTACTGGTGCTGAACGACCTTATTTTAAAAAAAGAAACCATAACTAATAAAGTTATGTAAACAATGTAATGGAGCCGTGGTAGCTCAGATTGGTTAACGCTCGCTGGAAATATAACAGAACGCGAGTAACCCGGGTTCGATCCCCGCCGGCACCAATGAAATTGTTAATTACAATTTTAAGTGCTGATTTACCACGTGCTCGGCGGTGAAGGAAAACATCGTGAGGAAATCTGCATGTCATAAATCATAAATTTTTATTTGCAAGAATCACGGTATAAAAAGATCTTACAATTTGTCTAGTGCAATCGTGTTTCGCTAACAATGGTTAATAGCATGCAAATACAGAATCAACAATATTAATTAATTACAGTCTAAAAAATCTTTTACGTCATAATAACATTCGGTTTTTAACCAATTAAACAAATGTTTCTTAAATAATCTTTTACTTAATAATTTAAATTCATTAGGTAGTTTATTAAATATTTTTATACACATATTTAGGCAACTTTTGTTGTATTTAACGATTCTAGGAATAACATCTAGAACTAGTTTTTCTGGGTCTCGTCGGTTTCGGGGATATATATCACGCGCTTTAATAAACAATGACTTATTTTTAAACACAAACATACTAACTTCATAAATGTATAGTGACGGGAGGGGTAATATACCAAGTCTCCTAAATACTGGTTTACAGGAAACATCTGGCGACATCCCGCACATTGCACGTATACATTTTTTTTGGACAACGAATGCCCTATTTCGGTCAGTACTATTACCCCATATTATGATTCCAAAGCGAAGAATAGACTCTACGTATGCATGGTACGTTGCAATTGCCGTCTTAATATTTGTGATTTTTTTAACGATTTTAAGGGCATATACAAATTTATTAATTCTACGGCATACATTATCTATTTGTTCTTTCCAGTTTATATCTTCATCTAACGTTACTCCCAGAAATTTTGTACATGTAAGTTTTTTTAGTTTTGGTATATTAAGTTTAATATTATGATTTGAATTGATAGATTTATTAAATTGTATGTAATGAGATTTTTCTAAATTAATTTTCAAATTATTTACGTCAAGCCATTCTATTAATTTGTCAATTGTATTATTAATGTCATCTATATGATTCCTAATTGTATTATTATTTTTATTACTAGTCACAATAATTGAAATGTCATCAGCGTATAAAACACATTTATGATTCGTAATGTCAACAATATCATTAATATATAATAAGGAAAGAATCGGTCCTAATATACTTCCTTGCGGAACGCCAAATTTATTATATTTATATCCAGATGAATGAGATGTTAAGTTACTGTTTTTATCTATTTTATCAATGATAACACATTGTTGTCTGTCTTTTAAATATGACGATAACCACTGAAGTATTGGTCCTCTGATCCCAATTGTCTCTAATTTTTGCTATAATATGTCATGTGAAACGCAATCAAAGGCCTTTGAGAGGTCAAAGAATAATCCTGTTGTTAACTGTCTGTTGTTTATGTTACTAAGTATTATTCTTATTAACGAAAACATGGCAAGTGAGGTTGATCTGTGTTTTTGAAACCCGTATTGTTCACTTTTAATTATCTGGTATTTATTACAGTAGTCAACTATTCTTTTATACATACATTTTTCAAAGATTTTAGCCAGAATAGGTATTAACGTGATTGGACGATAATTTTGAACATCATCCTTTCGCCCTTTTTTAAATAAAGGTTTTATAACTGACAAAGCTCGTTGGTGACTTCAGTTTTATAAAAATAATGCAGGTTTTGTCACAATATTTTTCATCACTGCGAAGCACTTGGTATACGTAGTATAGCCACGCTTCGGCTATATTAAGGTTGTAGTACGAATAGGTCGACTCGACCGGGGAAGGACCACGATCTCACAGTATACCAGCGTAATGCTGATGTATTTCGTATGGTGAGTGTAGAGAACCAGAGCCCCGTTTTACTGGAATGTAGGCATTCCATCTCCGTCCTCAGGGGTGACAAAGTACCTGCATTTTGATTCCTAATCGAGGTTAAATATAGATGTCTATGGGCCACAGCATCCACTTACCATCAGGTGGACTATGTGCTCGTCACCCTTATTCTATAAAAAATAGGTAAATCAGAACTTAAAATTGCAATTAACAATTATATCGGTGGCGGCTAGACTCAGATTATTTTCATGACCTGATCGTTGAAGATCCCAGGTTGCTTGCATTGGTACGTTAAATTTACAGAACCGTTTTTGGTAAATTAAACATCTGTGAGGCAAGATGAGAATTACATGGAGTGACGACCTGGTAAGAGATGCAGTAAGGCGATGGATGTCTTCATCATCATCATTATCATTACAGCCCTTTACAAGTCCACTGCTGAACATAGGCCTCCCTCAAGTAATGCCACAAAGCACGGTCCTGAGCCACCTGCATCCATCGACTTCCTGCATGTCTTACCAGGTCGTCACTCCATCTAGTGGGGGGTCGCCCTACACTACGCCTACCGGTACGAGGCTGCCACTCGAGAACCTTGCTTCCCCATCGGTTATCGGTTCTTCGAGCTATATGGCCGGCCCATTGCCACTTCAGCTTACTAATCCGTTGGGTTATGTCGGTCACTCTGGTTTTACTGTGGATATCCTCATTTCTGAGTCTATCACGCAGTGAAACTCCGAGCATAGCCCTCTCCATAGCTCGCTGAGCGACCTTGAGCGTCCTCGTACGGCCAGCAGTGAAGGACCACGTCTCAGATCCGTAAGTCATCACTGGCAACACGCACTGGTTATAACACTTTAGTTTTCAGAGATTGAGGTATACCTGACGAGAAGATGTGTCGTAATTTCCTGAACGCTGCCCAGCCGAGTTGAATCCGTCGATTGACCTCTCGGTCGAAGTTGGACTTACCTAGTCGGACTATTTGTCCCAGGTAAACATACTCGTCAACAACTTCGAGCATAGTGCTCTCAACAACTACGGGCATAGGTGTGACATGGACATTAAACATGATCTGTTTTGTCCATGTTCATCTTAAGACCTATCCGTTGGGAGACACCATTGAGGTCATTGAGCATAGTGCTAAGGTCCTCCAGCGATTCTGCCATAAGGACTATATCGTCTGCAAATCTAAGGTGAGTGATGTACTCGCCATTGAGGTTAATACCGTATCCTTTCCAGTCCAGTAGCTTGAAAACGTCTTCCAACGCAGCGGTGAAGAGTTTCGGGGATATAACGTCACCCTGTCTTACACCTCTCTGCAGTTGGATAGGTTTCGAACTCTGGTTCTGTACTCGGATAGCCATCGTAGCCCTACTGTACAAACACTTCAGCACTTCGATATACCAACAGTCAACTTGGCACCGCTGAAGGGACTGTAGCACCGCCCAAATTTCGACGGAATCAAAGGCTTTCTCATAGTCCACATAGGCCAGGCAAAGTGGCAGATTGTACTCTTCGGTCTTCTGTACAATCTGCCGCAGGGTATGTATGTGGTCTATGGTAGTGAAGCCTTTTCGGAAACCGGCTTGTTCGGGAGGCTGAAAGTCGTCGAGTCTGCGTGCGAGACGATTCGTAATGACTCGAAAACAGCACGTAGACGCGGCTCAGAAGGGAAATCGGTCTGTAGTTCTTCAAGAGAGCGTTGTCCCCTTTCTTAAAGAACAAGACCACCGCACTTCTGCTCCACGCCTCCGGAGTAGTGCCACCATGGAGGATGGAATTGAAGAGCTTCTGAAGGACTTCAAGTACCGGTGTTCCACCCGCTTTCAGAAGCTCCGCTGTAATTCCATCCTCGCCCGGGGCCTTGCCGTTTTTAAGGTGGTGGAGAGCCATTCTAATCTCGCTCAGACTGACGTCCGGGATATCATCAGAATAGTGTCGGATAAGACTTGCTCTTGGATCGTTACTCACACTTGCGTGTGGCTCCAACGATGATGTGTACAGCTGCCCATAGAACCTCTCAATCTCACTCAGAATCTCAGGTGTCCCGGAAACGATGTTGCCACACTCAGTCTTCAGCTTTGACAGTTGGCTCTTTCTGGCAGACAGATATCTGGCAAAGACTTTGGAGCCCTGGTTCCACTCGATCGCTTCTTTAATACGAGCAGTATTAAAGTTGCGTAAGTCTCGCCGCATGCATTTGGAGATCTGTCTGTTCAGTTGCCTGTAGGCTGTCAAATCTGTTAACGATTGCAGCCTCATCTCCCGTCTAACAGCCATGAGATTAAGAGTGTGATCGGAGAGTTTTTGTGTTCTTCTGCGGCGGGTCTTACAGAACTTAGCTCCGACCGCATGGACAGTTTCCACGAGCTTGTCATTCAAATCGTCCACTGCATTGCAATCCTCTAGGCACTGAAAGCGGTTTTGTAACTCGAGCTGAAAGGTTTCGGGATTCTGGATTAGAGCACGAGGGAGACGGAGCGTTGACTTCATCAGACGAGCCCTCTCCAACTTAACGTTTAGGTTCAGTGTGCCTCTAACCATTCGGTGATCGCTGCCAGTTTTCACCCTTGCGATCACTGAGACATCACTGAACAGTTGGCGTCTGGTCGTCATAATGAAGTCAATCTCATTTTTCGTCGAACCGTCGGGGCTCGACCAGGTCCACTTCCTGTGGGGCCGCTTCTGGAAGAAAGAGTTCATCATAAAGAGTCCCTCTTTCTCCATAAAGTCGGCTAGCTGCTGGCCCGTTCAGTTCCGTTGCCCTTCTCCAAATTTCCCTACCTTCAGCTCACTGCTTTCTCTTGTGCCCAGTCTTGCGTTGAAGTCGCCCATCAACACCGTGTAGTGGGTTTTGGAGGAATGCATGGCTCTGGAAATATCCTCATACATTTCCTCCACCTCTTCATCGGGATGTGCCGAGTTTGGTGCGTAAACCTGTATGACCTTCAGCGAATACCGTTTGGTGATTCTGAGTATCAGGTACGCGACCCTCGTCGACACACTCCCAATCTTTACAACGTTGTTGACGAGAGACTTGTGGACGATAAATCCGACACCTCCTTGGGACAGATGGTCGCCCTCCCGGTGATAGAACAAGTTGCCGAATTCGAGAATCACCGTGTCCTCCCCCTCTCTTCGGACCTCGGATAATCCTATAATACTCCAGCTCAACTTGTCTATCTCTTCTTCCAGCTCCAGGATCTTCTCGTCAGTCCTCAGTGTGCGTGCGTTAAATGTTGCCAGGTCGAGTCGTCGTAGGTGGCAACCGAACCTCCACCGGAGATTCTTAGCACCCCCTGCCCCGCCGTTCCATGGTCGCCACCGTAGCCAGGAATAGCGGGGCCGCCGGGGACTGGGGGCCGTTTTTTTGCGTCTTTATTTATGGGGGGATATTTGCCACAGTTGCTACGCTTGGCGAGCGGGTTGGCAACCGCAGTTTTTTATTTTATCACAGTTGTTATCAGGAAGATGCTGCTGCCAATCTCCTGCCTGTCTCCCTCTGTCGCCTCTTACGACGTCTCCGTGTAGTGGCGTTTGAGAATATCCACTACCCCATATCTTCCCGTGGGTGTCGTAAGAGGCGACAGAGGGAGACAAGCAGGAGATGGGCAGCAGGCGATGGATGTAGCTAGCTCAAAACCGTGCTTTGTGGCATTCTTTGGGGGAGGCCTATGTTCAGCAGTGGACTTGTGAAAGGCTGTAACAATAATTTAATTTAACACATAATACCTATTACTGTTACCAAATGGATAATGACGCGGTACTTTTAGCATTATCTATATATATAATAAACGTCACTAAAATAGTTCCACATCGATAATACAGTCGTGATGTGAAATCTAGATGGACCGGTTTAGTGACTGCTCTCTACCGATCTTCGGACGTCATTTCACACTACCCATATCTCACTGTTCTAGGTAAGGGAACTGGCACTGAACAAACGAGCTGCGCTAGGTGATAGAAAAAAATTATCTCAAGGTTGAAACCTATCTGAATAAACTTGGAAAGTAAAATGTGAATTAAATACAAAATTTCATCTAAATTATTAGCGCCATTTATAAGAAACCAAGTACATATACATTTAATACAATAGTTGCGCACATAATTGTATGTCATATTTCAAACGATAGTGATATACCTAAATATTTAATACTAGTTGTTACGAGCTCGCTTCACTGGGCAAAAACTTAAGTAATAATTGTAATAAAGTATTTTATTTCATTCCACTATACAATCGAAATTAGATTTAAGCTGGTTGAAGTACAAACATCCAAACAAACCCAAGTTTTTGCTATTATTGAGGGCAATAGAAAGCCAATTGCTGAAAGCTGAAATATAATTTAATGTGTTTCTTTGTATTTGAATTGTATTCCCTCCTATGTTTTTTACCGTCTTTAAAAAAGAGGTGGTATTAAATTCGACTGTATGTTTTTTTATGTGTGAACCGTTCCTTCGTGAACCGAACCTTTCAAATAAAAAAGAATCAAATTTCGATGATTCTTTTTGTGGTGCTTCTCGTATTGTTCCATATGAATTTGATCGAGATCTGACCAGTAGATTTTGAGTTATATTTAAATAATTAGTATTTTTAATTGACTTCGAATACATTGATTCGGTCCTATCGAAGTAAATACAGTATTTTCAATTTTTCCACTTATTTTATAGCACTGAAATAACATACAAACTTACAATCAACCTAATGGTTGTACTGTAGCCTATGAACACATGCAACCAACTTTTTTTTTATAGACTAAGGAGCACACAGTCCACCTGATGGTAAGTTGTCGCTGTGGCCCATAGACATCCACGTCCATCCTCGATTACGGATCGAAATGCAAATGCGTTGTCAACCCAGAGGACTAAAATGTAATGCCTCGTTTTCAGTAAAAAGAGTCTCCGGTTCTCTACACTCACCATACGAAACTCAGCAGCGTTAAGCTGCTACTACACGTTGGTATTCTGTGAGCGCGGGGTCCTTTCTCGGTCGAGCCAACCCATTCGTGCTACAGCCATACCAGTAATATAGTTGCAGCATGGCTCTACCACGTATAAACTTAAAACAAAGAAGGCCATAGATATTATACCACCTCTGAGGACTAAGATGGAATGGCTCGCAGCCTGCAATTATAGTGGCTCTCAATACATTTTAGAACGAAACTAGTACCTACTATAATTTATCTGTGACGAAACATACAATTTGCCGGAATTCAGCAGTGCGGGCATTGTTATGGTTACAGACGTAAGTAGGGTTGCCAGGTCAGGTTAGCCGGACATTTTGGACACCCTTAATTTTTTAGACTTAGATGACAATTTTTTTAGAGTAAAACATTGCTTTTTATCATTTACCATAAAATCTTATTTAATTCTAATAAAATAACAATAAAATTGAATGAATCGGTCCTCTATGTTATTAATCATTCAATGTTTATTACAATATTAACTTCAATAATTGCAATATTATTCATGTAAGTACATATATGAAAAATGTGAAAAATGTCCAAATTAAAAAACGCCTAACAGAAAAGCACAGGCCGGACACCGTCTAATTTGGCCGGACACGCAACTAAAAAGCCTGACAGTGTCCGGCTTTTTGGTTGTTTATTTTTTGTTGTCTAGTCTTTCCACCTAGAAAGAGTCCTATCACTTAGAAAATTTTATTTAATTATTTGTTTTGGCATGTGCAATAAAGTGTTTTCTATTATAAGATTATAATTATTTATTATTATCTTTTTACACTTTATAATGTTAACCTGTACAAAAAATTTACAAAGAGCGGAATTAATGGCTTAAATTAATGTGATAGGTGTATTGTATTAACTTTTATTTTCACAATTAAAGAAGAAATGTTAAGAGTGCAATAATCACAATAATAATAACTGTAACAGCAACAAGCAACACGGCGGGAGAGGCAAACTTTCTATATTGTCATACTAATACGGACGATAATTTTGTATAGTTATAATAATAATATAGTGTTCGTACAATAGGGCTACGATGGCTTTTCGAGTACGGAACTAGAGCACGAAACCTCTGCAACTGCAGAGAAGTGTGAGACAGGGTGACGTTTTATCCCCGAAACTATTCACCGCTGCATTGGAACACGTTTTCAAGCTACAGGACTGGAAAGGATACGGTATTAACATCAATGGCGAGTACATCAATCACCTTCGATTTGCCGACGATATAGTCCTTATGGCGGAATCGCTGGAGGACCTAAGCACTACGTTCAATGACCTCAATAGTGAGACACTATTGAGGTCATTAAGACGATCTAAGGATAGGTCTTAAGACGAACATGGACAAAACAAAGATCGTGTGTAATCTACATGTCACACCTATGCCGGAAGTTATTGGGAGCACTAAGCTCGAAGTTGTTGACGAGTATGTTCACGTGGGATAAATAGTCCGACTAGATAAGTCCAACTTCGTCCGAGAAGCCAATCGACGGATTCAACTCGGCTGAGCAGCGTTTGGGAAGTTATGACACATCTTCTCGTCAGGTATACCTCAAAACCTGAAACCGAGATTGTACGACCAGTGCGTGTTGCCAGTGACGACGTATGGATCTTAGACGTGGTCCTTCACTGCTGGCCGTATGTGGACGCTCAAGGTGACTCTGCGAACTATGGAGAGGGCTATGCTTGCTTCCCTGCGTGAGAAAATTAGAAATGAGGATATCCGCAGTAGAACCAGAGTGACTGAAATAGCCCAACGTAATAGTAGGCTGAAGTGGCCGGCCATATAGCTAGAAGTGACAACCAATGGGGGAAAAAAATTCTTGAGTGGCGGCCTCGTACCGGTAGGCGAAGTGCAGAATGACCCCCGAATAGATGTAGTGACGACCTGGTAAGCTATATAGGAAGTCGATGGATGCAGGTGACTCAGGACCGTGCTTTGTGGCATTCCTTGTGGGAGGCCTATCTTCAGCAGTGGACTTGGGAAGGTCTGTAATGATGATGAATTGTAATAATATACTGGCCGCATTTCTTTTCCTTTCCCCCAAACCTTCGACTATTTGGTCTCCCTGTCAAGGGCTTTCGTTTAGTTGGGTTTTATCTGACGACGGAATTGCAGTGCTCGAAGTTAGAATTTTTTCCTCGAAGATGGATGACATCTTATCAGATAAACATAAAAAGAAAAATATTTTCCAAATACAAATTAACAAACTGTTAGAGTCGTTTTCAAGAGCCAGCTACGTACATATACATTATACGAGAATTGCTCTCTGTAAGTATAGGATTTAAATATTAAAATATCAGTGCTGGGAGGATGTAGTTTCTGTCGGTACTCGATCAGAAAGTAAATAGAAAATTACGTTAACCATTTCCAGTAACTGAAAACTTTTACAAGAGATTAATAGCTTTATTTGCCAAGACTTAACGGCCTATACTATCTCAGTTCAAATTCTAATTTCGCCCCGCACTTGTAATAAAATTTTCAGTCATATTTTAGTATTGTCATTATGTGAACATAAAATTATATGTCGCAAATTTAATTTCATTGTACATACTAACGGCATATTATCATTGCTAAAAAAACTATATTGTAAGTTTATAAGATTTAATACATATATATATATATATATATATATATATATATATATATATATATATATATATATATATATATAAATATATATATATATATGTATATATATGTATGTATAAAAAATTATAACTAAAACGTAGTATGTAATACAAGGCGAAAACTGTATTGTAAGTTTATAAGATTGTAAAATGTAAAGCCTAAACTTACTACCAAGCTAGGGTTGCCAGGTATTTAAGCCGAAAAGCCGGACAAACCATCCAGCTTACCCGGACATTTTGGTAAAAAGGCCGGACACCCTTAATTATTCAGTCTTATTATAACATGATAATACATTTTTAAAGTAAAATAATGCTTATATAATTTACCGTAAAATCTTAAATTCTAATAAAATGACAATAAAATTGAATGAATCAGTGTTTATTATTATTAATATTCAATATTCATTATAATATTAATTTCAATAATTGCAATAGTATGTATTTAAGTACATGAAAAATGTAAAAATGTAAAAAGAATGGTCAAAAATAAAAAGCCTAACAAAAGCCGGACACCTGTGTGTGTGACTGTGTCCCGCTTCACATCTATTCTTCTTCTTCGTCATCATCTACATCTATTATCGATTAATGTTCACAATGCAGATGTGTTATGATGTAATAGAATAGCATATAATCATTTTTATTCAATACTAGTGATCCGCTCCGGCTTCGTACGAGTGATTTCTAAATCTCCACAACAGCGTCATCTACCGGGTCCAAATATGAATATCAAATCATCTAGGGACCAATTCAAACACGCAAAAAGTCATCTAAATCGGTCGAGCCGTTTTTAAGTTTTAGCAAGAGCAACGGACATCAATTAATTTTATATACAATATGTAAAGTAATTAACGCACACCCTCAGACACCCCAATTAGTATATTATGTTATAATCATAATACATACACTGAATTTTTAGTTAAACATTTTTATGCACTGATTATTTATCAAATTAGTTATACTAATTCCGGAAGAATGTTGTGGTCACAGTACATATCCACGAACGCAAAGACTTTAACGTGCTTGAAACAAAGTTCATTTCTATTTATTTTTATTGAATGACAGAATTAGTAATAATACAAATAAAACTGCACTCTTAAAAGTCTTATTGCCTTAAGTTACGGTCCATTTCAGTTTGTTTTGACTGTACAGATTTAGTGTGACTGTAAACTACGTAAATTAGTTTTAATTATTTTTGGGATAAAAAATTACCTATATTAAAAATGATAGAAATCGATTCGGTAAACGATTCTGAACAACCTACTTTCTCAAAGTGCGTTAATTATGTTACATGTTGTATAGAGATTGATTGCAAAATTACTAATTGAAAATGATTTAAGCTTTACCACTGGTTCGGGAAAAACCTCTGTCCTGGATATTTTTTAAACGTTTTTAAGCCTCGATGCAAAAACAGGGTTGTTATAAGTTCGACTGCTATATCTGTCTGTGGCACTGTAGCTTTTAAAAAGGTGAACCGATTTAGTTGCGGACTCTTATTTAAATGCAGGTTTTCTGGCGATGGTTTTTAGTCGTTTTGTCAAAATCGGTTCTACCGTTTGAAGATCATCGGCTCTTTTTGTTTCGAGGGTTTTTAAAATGTTTAATTTAAGTTATTACATTGCATTAGTCAGCCGGATGAAAACAATACAATCAAAATTTCTTCAATTTTATACAAACGAAATACGAAGAAACTTTACCCGACCTATTATTACAACACAAAAGACAAAAATTAACTTTCGTTTCGTATTAACTTTCGTTACAAAGCTAAAATATTTCTCTACAATAGTCTAGTTCGTAATATTTTGGAATATTATAGTGTGGTATGAGACACCACCATGCTACACATTCCTGAGGTGTTTCAAAAACATTTTCTCTAGTCTAGCTAAGCTATGTTCATAAAACACAAAAACTATGGTCCTATACTAGTGAATTGCATAATTTTAATTTGGAAATCTTAGAGAGTCGCAGAAAGTTTAATGATGCAGTTTTTGTACACAAACTAAATATTTGATACTACATTTAATTGCCCCCCTTTTTTACTTTTTAAGTTTCGTGTACCCACGGGATTACCCCGCATCTCTATTGCACCACTTAGTTCATCGTTAAGAAGAACTGTATTGGAAAGGAAATTGCCATAAGACATGCCAGATTCTTTAAAATTATTAAAGGTACAGCGATCAAATCAACATTCACTTTGACTCACCCATAATATTATCTAAGTCTCTATATATATATATATATATATATATATATAGACAAATAATAATGTTAGTTGAGAGTTATATATATATATATATATATATATATATATATCTATATATAGACAAATAATAATGTTAGTTGAGGATCAATTTATTGTTTGTTTAGCCTATGTATTTTATAGTTATATACATGTGAAGTTTACCTTTTATTTATAGGATAGGGTGACAAACGAGCACACAGTCCACCTGATGGTAAGTGGTTGCTGTGGCCCATAGACATCCACATCTATCTTCGATTACGAATCAAAATGCAGATGCGTTGTCACCCGTGAGGACTAAGATGGAATGCCTCGTTTCCAGTAAAAGGGTCTCCGGTTCTCTACACTCACCATACGAAATACAGCAGCATTAAGCTACTATTTCACGCTGGTATTCTGTGAGAGCGTGGTCCCTCCCCGGTCGAGCCGACCCATTCGTGCTACAACTATACTTCTAATATAACTGCAGCATGGCTCTACCACGTATGAACCTTCCACCTTCAACTAATTGTAGCACTTTAGTTAATACTTTTAAGCAACAATACTAGTTTGATGTGCAAGTGTTAGCAATTGTTTGTTAGTACATCTATCTAATAAAGAAAAAAAGGACCAAGAATTTTGTAAGTCCTAAATTAAAAGCGAAATAAATCTTCGTGAATATATAATTAAATAAAACTATTTAAAAAAACCGACGTTTAAAAGTAAACATAACGTGCTACAGATACAATTAAAATACATATATGTGTAACGCATTATAGCCTATAAAAAGTTCACAGCTGAATGTAAGTTTTACCGTAGTAATATGTGTACCGTACCGAAGAAAAGGTTTACCGTAAACAGAAAAGTATTAAATCGTTCTTACTGTTACCGTTACAGCCTGTCAAAAGTTCATAAAACATAGGCCTTAGATTACCTCATATTAGGAAACGATATAATTAATCTATGATCCTTACATAAAATATACATGCATAAACACGAAGTTTTTCTCGGGTAATTCTTTAAACAATACTCAAAGCCGCGTCTAAATCCCACTAAAAACAAAGATAGATGCATGTATGCAACTTTGTCTTATAATATTTAGTGATGGATTTTCTGAATTTTGCCATCAGTTTGCTAACTTATATCTACAAAAATAAAATGGTAAATAATAAATATAAATAAGTTTTGAATAAGCTACCATATTTGAATTTCGAGAATTATCAAATACTAAAGGAAACATTTAGTTTACTGGCAATAATTGCCTTACTTGTCACGCTAAGCAGGCGAGTTAGCAAACGTAGAAAAAAAAATTTTAGTTGTTGTCAGGAAAATGCTGCTGCCCACCTCCTGGTTTCTTACGACACCCACGGCACGGTGTAAGGAAATGAAGTTCTTACACCGCCTCTACACGGTATTTGAATTGATTTTTTTCGAAAATAATGCAATAATATCAGAAAATAACTTTCTGTTCTGTCATTAGAGACTCGTGGGAGGTGGTAGTAAGCTTAATATTTGAAATCTGAGCAAATCTGTGATTCGAATATAAGTTTCACTATAAAGTAGAAAACTACGCATGCCATTAAACCACTTATTGGATGCTTAAAGAAAAATTAAGTGATCCAAAAAAGTTTGGTGCCTCTTTCCTCTACTCCACATCAGACTGCTCAGCTCCACAAATCTGTGGCTAAGCTTTTAGTCGCGGTACTATAAATAGTCGTTTAGAGTTTGTTATCCTTGTGAAATGTATGTATATAAAAAGTTCCGTATATAAAACGTTCCACGATACCAAAGAAAATCCTATTGTAATAGTTTTTCCGAAGATAAAAAAATAAAAATATATTACGTAGCATTAAAACTGTAATTATCTTAAAACATATTTCTTCAAATAAATAAAAAATATTATATTGCGTTATTTACTACAATCATATTTTTATAAAAATTAAAAAATAATAATAAAATGTGCTTGTAAAAAAAGTGCTAAAACTAACCTTCATTTTCTTGAGGTAACCGGTGAAGTTTCAAGAATTCGAATGTTCCAGTCACAAAAATCACTTGGGAAAAATTATCGAAATGTCATTATTATACACTATTAATATAAATTTAAATTTATCTAAAATAATAAAATAAACACAAATTAAAAAATATATAAATCTTAAAAATCAATTGGAACGAATAGAAACGTAGTTTCTCTCAAGTATGTTTCGTGTTGGCTACATCGATACTATCGGATGGTTGTTGAAACGATGTGAGACAAAATAGGTCACTGTCCGTTTATAACCATCCCCACTAACTTTTCTCTAAGCATATAGAGGGATAACATAATATCAGAAAACTGAAAATCATAAAAAATTTTAAATTAAATAAGTACGTTTTAATATTAATACTTTTATCGTGTGCAGAGAAATGGTAAATAAAAGAAGAGAATTTAACCTTGCATTATTTTTCTTTCTACAGTAAATCAATCGATCTAACGTGATAGAATGAAATTGTAGCTGGTTGCATTACGAACAGTTCGGCTCTACTACCGGAGAAGGACCACGCTCTCATTCTGTGAGGGCGTGGTCCTTCTCCGGTCCAGCGTAAAAAACAGCTTATGTATTTCATAAGGTGAGTGTAGAGAGATAGACACCTTTTTAACTGGTAACGAGATATTCTGTTTTAGTCCTCAGGGGAAAATGCGTCTACATTGTGATTATCAGCGATAGATGTCGGTATTAATGGGCCACAGCACCAGGGAAAAATGTAGGTGTCCATGAGCCAGAGCATCCACTTACCATCAGGTGGACTGTGCTCGTTTGACACCCTTATTAAAAAAAGATCATTGTATACGAAATGATCTTTAAATATAAGAAGAATGAATGAGTAGTGGTCAACGCATCTGTTCATTGAATGGTCGATCAATCCTTGGTTTAAATTTCAGCCAAAATTAAGTGAACATCTCTAAAATAAACATTATTCGTGCATAAAGATAAAGGGGTTGATTATCTGATCTAGATGCATTGTGACTAGGGTTGCCACCTACTTATTATCAAATCTATACATAATTTAATAATTCTGTAAATAAGTCGTGTCTAATAATTTCTAAAATAACAATTCCAGAGGACTGAATAAATATCACTCAAACCAAATTGCTATGTATTATGGTGTTTAGAATTTTTGTTCGTCTTTCTGTGTATCTCTGTGTTTGTCTGTATTCGCGATTCTCGCAAAATCTACTGGACAGATTTCTATGAAAATTTGCATATAGGTAGTTAGATACCCGGAGCAACTTATAGGCCACTTTTTATCCGATTACGGAATTTCATAAAAGGAGAGTTATGAACTTCCTCGAGATGTTAATTTCTATTATAAGATTAATGTGTTTTTAAATAAATAACATATTTATAAATAAAGCCTTAAATTAGTTTTTACCGTTGCGTAATGATTTAAACTACGCTGACAATCTACGTTTCACTTTTTCAAAACAGTGCCATATAAGGTAAAATGCAAAAAGTATAGTAACATTTTTCCTACAGTTACTAATAAATTAAATTATATCAATAACTTACATTTATACCTATGTTTAAATAATTAAATTTATAATTGATTTAAAAATTCCAACTTTCATTTTTCAGTTCTCTTATTTCTTTTTAGTTGGAATAAATAAATATGCCGTTATTGAAGTACCTAATATGTACTTACGTACATAATAGCTCAATGTATGCCGTCGTGTGTACTTAGATATTGCACAGATAATTCAAGAAATGTCAGTAAAAACCAAGGAATTACTTTTCATCGGTTAATCCTATACTATTAAACGAGCAATTCTTGTATATATATATATATATATATATATATATATATATATATATATATATATATATATATATATATATATATATATAATCGGGTTCCCGGAAACGGCTCCAACGATTTTCGTAAAATTTAGTGTCCAGAGAGTTTCGGGGATAATAAATCGATCTAGCTAGGATTTATTTTTAGAAAATGTCTTTTTGTCCGTGTTTTAAGCAATGAAAAACTGCTACAATATCGTTAGAATAAGAAGGTAAATTTTGACGGATTGTTAGTGGTTATAAATAACTTAATTGGTATAATGGTCGGTCACAGAATCGTGAAACCGCGGTTCGAGCCCAGACCGACCGACCGACTTTTTTAACTTTTTTTTCACGTTCCTTTCTTTTTTGAGAAAATCTATTTTTTCGAGCCCTTTTTTAGTATTTAAAAAAAACACGAAAATTTAAATTAAACAAATTGCACTCATGATTTTTTATTCAAATAATCAGTTCAGTTTTTTCTATTATGTCGCTAAGATCAAAAATATCGTATTTCATCAGTATGTAATTTGTATCTAAATGTAATTTTCAAAACACACGAATTAAAAAAAAAACCGAGCGAAAAATACCGAGCAAAGCTCGGTCAACCGGCTACTAAGATACTTAATCAATAAAAAAAGTATTATAGATTAATAATAAAACAAATTATTCCTAAGACGCCATCTCGTGTCACGGAATATATATTATGAAATTAACATGTTCAGATGCGACATTTCAGTGGGTACTTAAGTATAGGACGAATATATTATTATACACATTTTTTTGTTGAAACATATATAAGTTATTATAATTATGCTAAATTTTTCATGTTTAAAACTACTTATTATTCTTTTATTTTATTTTTAGGTTTCCACATCAAAGTCAAAGTGGAAAAAATTCGTCCATTTTTAACCTTACGCGTGCCCAGCATTTATGAACGACTCTTATTCTAATTTAAATAAGTGTATTTGTAATTTGAATGTTATGTTAATAATTCCTGTTAAACATACATTTAGTATGTATTTTTTATATTTGACATAGATACTTTTTAAAATATTCAGCTAAAAATATCATTAAAATGTAATTGTGATATAATATTATGTAATATTATATTAAATAAGCAAATATAATATACAAAATAAATGACAAAGGAGACGAGCGAATTTGAGCCTAACGTTACACAAGTGAAATACGAGTATTTATCAATATTTTTGACAGTTTTTTTAGTTAATAATGAAATATTAAGCTATGGTACTTCAGGGTATGGAACTTTTTATTCCTTCCTCTGTGGTGCCCATTGGAGGCAAATCTCAGCCATGGTTTGGTCGCTCCTGTAAAATAGCATCATGCTATAAGCAGGAGTGCTACCAAGCCTGGGTTGATGCATCAGCGTCCCGGGATGTAAACACCAGCGCTCTAAAAAAGAAGTATAATTCCGCCTCTAGGTCCTTCAAAAGAGTCATTGCCAAGGCAAAGTCAGAGCACATAGGCAGAATTGGCGAGAGACTAGTTCGCCTTCCTTCTGGAACCCGTGCATTCTGGTCTCTCGCCAAGGCTGTCCAGGGGAATTTCTGTCAGCCATCTCTTCCATCTCTGCACAGGGAGGACGACTCACTGGCCCATACTGCAAAGGAGAAAGCCGATCTTCTAGGCTCCTTCTTTGCGTCTAACTCGACTCTCGATGACGGGGGGAGTACGCCGCCGACCATCCCGCGGTGTGAGTGCTCCATGCCGGAAGTGCAGTTCACACAGCGCTCGGTTCGCAAAGCACTCCTCTCCCTGGACATCCACAAGTCGAGTGGGCCTGACGGAATCCCCCCAATTGTGCTGAGGACGTGTGCTCCAGAGTTGGCACCGGTTTTAACGCGTCTTTTCCGGTACTCCTACTCCCTAGGCGTAGTCCCAAAATCATGGAAGACTGCTTTCGTCCACCCGATCCCTAAAAAAGGCGACCGCTCAGACCCGTCCAACTACCGGCCAATCGCCATCACCTCCTTGTTCTCCAAAACAATGGAGTCCATTGTAAACTGCCAGCTCATGAGGTACCTTGAGGATCACCAGCTGATTAGTGACCGCCAATACGGTTTTCGCCGTGGTCGGTCAGCTGGTGATCTTCTGGTCTACCTCACTCACAGATGGGCGGAGGCAGTAGCGTTCAAGGGGGAGGCATTGGCCGTTAGTTTGGACATTGCGAAGGCCTTCGATCGGGTTTGGCACAAAGCGCTTCTTTCGAAGCTCCCTTCCTATGGGCTTCCCGAGAAATTGTGCGATTGGATCACCAGCTTTCTTGCAGATCGGAGCATCAAGGTCGTTGTAGACGGTGCAAGCTCCGATTGCAAGCCTATTAATGCTGGTGTTCCACAGGGCTGCGTGCTATCGCCAACGCTGTTTCTTCTGCATATCAATGATATGTTGCATACCCGTAACATTCATTGCTATGCAGATGACAGCACTGGTGATGCTCTTTACACCGGCCGAGCCAATATTTCTCGGGAAAACGTCTCCGAGTGCCGGGACAAACTTGTGTCTGAAGTCGAGTCTTTGCTGAACAGAGTCTCGGATTGGGGACGACTAAATCTAGTCCAGTTTAACCCCCAGAAGACACAAGTTTGCGCGTTAACCGCTAAAAAGAACCCCTTTGTCGTATCCCCTCAGTTTCAAGGCACTCCCCTTGTTGCCTCAGCCAGTATCGGAATCCTCGGCGTCGACATATCGAGTGACGTGCAGTTTCGTGGTCACTTGGAAGGGAAGGCCAAATTGGCCTCTAAAAAGCTTGGCGTGCTCAGCAGAGCGGGGCAGTATTTCATGCCGGCACACCGCCTGCAACTTTACAAGGCGCAGGTTCGACCGCACATGGAATACTGTTCCCATCTCTGGGCTGGGGCTCCCCAGTACCAGCTCCTTCCACTTGACCGCATCCAGCGCAGAGCGGCTCGAATCGTCGACGACCGAGTGCTTTCCGATCGGCTCGATTCACTGGCGTTGCGAAGAGATGTTGCATCTCTTTGCGTATTTTATCGCATCTATCACGGGGAGTGCTCTGAGGAATTGTTCGGATTAATCCCAGCCGCCAAATTTCGTGAACGCACGACACGGCAAACGTCCCGATACCATCCACACCATCTGGATGCTTGGCGGTCCACCACTGTACGTTTCACAAGGAGCTTTCTTCCACGTACAACCTCTCTGTGGAATAGTTTATCACCGGCGATTTTTCCGGACCGATACGACCTGGGGACCTTCAAGAAAAGAGCTTACTCCTTTCTAAAGGGCCGGCAACGCACCCGCAATTCTCCTGGTGTTGCGGTTGATCATGGGCGGCGGTAGTCACTTAACATCAGGTGAGCCGCATGCTCGTTTGCCCCCTCTTCTATAAAAAAAAAAAAAAAAAAAAAATTAAGCAGTTTTATCATGGCAACAAAATTAAATATTTAATAAATATAATACTGAATTCCGTTATTTTCATTTTTAAACAATGCTGCCAGATGAAATAGGTTAGTTAATCGATTTTAATAAAAAAAAAAACAATAAAAAGCGATTCATTATTTTCTTCTTTATGTAAGTTTAAGAAATTTATTGTTTAAATAATGGTTTCCTCGTGACACTTCAACGTTTCAAAAAATTCGTAAAAAATAAATTGACTGAATGGATTAATAAATCGATTTCGCAATCGATTATCAATGTTTTGTACAGTCCACAAAGTGGAAATGTCAACGTTAGTTCGAAAACTCAAACGTCAATCAAATCATTTGTTACGTTTATTTGGGTCTGAGCTTGCGGTGGTATCGAATATTTTCTGTTCTTTTTGTGTGCTGTAATAATGTTCTAATCTTTAACGACTCTGTCTACGTATAAAGGATTCTGACGATTTCTTTTCTTGAAGAATACATGTGCAAAATGTTGAATTTATATGATTTCCTCCAGCTCACACATGGTGATTTAATAAATATATCTTTAGGTATTTATCAAATTAAGTAGGCTAGGTCCCATTATGGAGAACACATACGACAAGACGGGAGATATGAAATAGAAGTGTGTTGAGAAACGGATAGCAGCCTACTAAGAGAACTTTCAACATCCAATCATTCTAAGAGGTCGTATGAAATTGAACCATTCAAATCAAACAGCTCAAAAACATATTTTATATATATTTTAGTTGACAGGAGGACATCAAACAGTATTATTTTAATTGCTTGGTAGGAAAAAGAACTGTAGGTTGCTGTTGTCATGTAATGTCGTAATATTGTACCTACCTAAGCTGGGCAAGGCATCAAGCCTGCACCGTTTTTAGACGATATTTTGTTTGTTTATGATGAAGTGGACGATTAATAAAACATTAAAAGAGAAAGTGTTTTTAATTCATACACCCTCTGTTTTTTTATAATTATTTCAAACCTCTAGAATTTAGTTTGACGGCGGCGTCTGAATCCTCTATGTGTGAATGTCCTACAATACATAAAATTATGGTAAAGTCTATTTTACAATAAAGTCCAATAATTATTTTCTTAAAGTGTAATGTGAGAGCTTGGTGTAAGAATAACATTGTAAGCATAACGTAAACAATAACATTGTTTTGATACAAACCAAGAACATCCTATTTTTTTCTATCATGAAGCAGTCGTAAAAATTTTAGTTTTTTTAAAATGGTATAGGTATATAAATAAAATAATGCAGTAATCATTACTGTAACATCAGCTTTCTATGAACTTTCGCCCGTCTCCTTTAAATATTGTTCTCGATATAATTTACCTATTTAACAATATAATCTACTATTACCTACGGATCATTCTACCTATGTTTATTCTATGATTAAAAAACCAACCGCGTGAACACAGAGTAGCGCACATTTTTTGTTTGAGATAGCTGTTCTAGTACGTAAGTACATATTACTTCAATGTTCTAATCTATAAAAAGTTTTAGAACGTATTAGGTTATTTATCTATAAATAAAGTGATAAAAACTGAAATTAGAATTTTGGCGGGATCTTGACCGGCGGCGGATTGCTGCCACCGTATTATTGTTAAATAATGGTTTGGAGTGAATTTTGATATGTAAAAGTGGTGCGATTTTGTGTATTAAGTGTACATGTGAACTATTAGTGGAAACGGTGAAACGAGTGCGCCGATGGTGATGTGGTATGATGGTGATGTGGTATGATGGTGATGTGGTGTGATGGTGATTTGGTGTGATGGTGAGGTGTTCATCTGCTTAGGCACCTTGAGATACTATCGCCAACTGTATATTGGCTCAGGTTGCCTTCAAATTTTCCCAAAAACTACGCATTGTATCGCATCAACATATTGTGAAGCAGTGTACTATGAAGGATTAATATCCCTGGATATTGAGATAAATGAATACATATCTTGAAGGACAAGCATCTGAGCCAAAAATCTTAATTGAAAAAACTGAAATAATCGCAAAACTCTCATTATCCTTATAGTGGATCCCATCTGCAGATTTAACGTCCATCACGCCGAATGACTCGGTTTACGTCTAACTCTAACCGATCATGTGGGGAGATCTTTTTACGACTTTTCTTTGACATATAATCTGACACAACTGGTTACTTCGCCTGCGCGGATTCCAGATGTGGGGTTCTTACACCTTCACTGTTGGACCTTCTACTGACCTCTAATCCGGACTCTTGGCTCCTGGGACCATTGTCTGATCCGGAGTGTGGTGACATTCACGCTCCCTTTGCGGTTGCGTTCTGCACGCTGCCACCAATTTTGGCATTACAGATCGGCGAATTGGGACGGAATGTGGTCCTTCTTTGCATTCTACCAATGGGGCGGATTCGCTTCTCGCTGCATGATTCCAGCACTGTTGCCGACTCTGTCACTGATGTAGTGCTATAGGGAATGGAACTATTTATTCCACCATCTGTGGTACCCATTGGAGGCAGATCCCAACCTTAGTTTGATCACTGCTGTAAGATTGCATAACGTAGTAAGCAGGAGTGTTATCAGGCCTGCTCTTACGCTTCAGCGGCTCGGAATGTAAACACTGGCAAGCTAAGCTAAAAAGAAGTATAACTTCGCCTCCAGATCCTTCCAAAGGGCCCAGGTAAAGATAAGCACATAGGCAGAATTGGCGAGAAATCAGTTCGCCTTCCTTCGGGAACCCATGCATTCTGGTCTCTCTCCAAGGCTGTTCAAAGGCATTTCAGTAACATCCATCCATCCATCCATCCATCACTACCATCTCGACACAGGGAGGAACACTCACTGGCCCACGCCGCAAAAGAGAAAGCCGATCTTTTAAGCTCTCTTTTTGCGTCCAACTCAACTCTCGATGACCGCCGACCATTCTGCGGTGTGAGTGCTCTGTACTCGATGTGCGACTCACACAGTGTTCAGTACATGAAGCACTCATCTCCCTGGACATCTAAAAGTCGAGTAGGCCTGACGGAATCACCCCACTTGTGCTGAGTACGTGTGCTTCAGAGTGTTCACTGGTTCTAAGGCGTCTTTTCCGGTACTCCCACTCTCTAGGCGTAGTCTCGAATCCATGGAAGACAGCTTCCATGCACCTGATCCTTAAAAATAGTAACCGCTCCGATCCGTCCAACTATAGGCCTATCACCATCACCTCCTTGTTCTCCAAAATAATGGACACCATTATTAACAGCCAGTTCATGCTGTGCCTTGAGGAGCCAGCTGATTGTTGACGGAAACCGTACTGGCAATCACCAATTATTTATCCAACATATCGATGGGCGCAGGTGATCGAGTCCAAGGGAGAGGCTTTGGTGGTTAGTTTGGACAATGCGCTTCTCTCGAAGCTTCCTTCCTTATGGGCTTCCCAAAACTGGTGCAGTTGAATCACCAGTTTTCAATCTATATCACTTTACGCCTAATTTATGTATTAATTAAATGTTTTTGGCATTGTTGTGCGATTGGGCTACCCCAGTTGTAAGTCAACTTATTGCCACTGAGTTCTACAGGGTACAGTTTTGGTTTTCATAATCTTAACCTAATAATAGCGCCGTCTACTTACTGCTAAATAAGTTAATAAAAACTTGAGAGGTGTCAAGGGAAACTCGGATGGAACGAAGTAATTAGCTTTTAAATTTATTAAAGTTATGACGAGTACACTTGCTAAACACACCATAATGGAGAGATTATAACGCGTATAACTTGGTTAGCACAATAGTAAAGAGAGAGAGAGAGAGAGAGCGATAAGGAACTTGGTTCCAATAGCTAATTGACGAAATTAAGCAGCTTCGTAAATTGTCTCCAGATCGGTGATCACTGTCGGGTTGATTTATCGTAATTGTCACTTATAGCAAAATACTAACAAAATTGTATACAAAACTGTGGTTAAGAGAAGATCTTTGGTGGAATATGGTTTGGTTCGGTACAAGGTTCAATTAGAACTGATAATACTGTGGAGAAATAAGGCGGTGTACTACTGAAGATGCCTTGATAACTTCTGTTGCAGCGATTTCCCTTTTTTTCGTCACACTTTGATTGACGATGTTAGACGTCTTGCACCTTTGACCTGTCTATGTTTTTTTACGCCTGACGTACACAGTTTCATTCATTACAGTCTATCGAAGTCCACTGCTAAACATAAGCTTTCTTCAGAGCTTGCAACGTAGAGAGGATATGTGCCGTAGTTACCGCGCATGACAGACGGATTGGCAACCACAGTTTTTTTGTTATTTGAACTCTTAACAAGAAGATACTGCGGCTCATCTCCTCTTTCAGTTTCTCTCTGTCGCCTCATATGACAACCCCGTTATGATATGTGGTTGTGAATTTTTTTACAGTTTACAGGCATTTTGTTTCAGTATAATATCTTATGAATTAAACTATGGTGGACTTAAATTCACCGTTGATTAAAATACCAGCAATCTACGTGATGAAGTTTTTGCCTCAAGTCTATGATGCTTAAGTACAAGGTTCATAATAATTTGAGATAGAAAGTGAGTTAAATGAACGCCGAGGTATAGGAAGCTGGATAATGAGCCGATCGATCAATAGAGGATTACGTGAGACTGTCTTTTTGCTACAGTTCCTTCCTCTTCCTATTTTTAATGTTTAAAAAACCTGATTAATTCTGTACCTGATTTTAATTCTACTCTGATTTTCAGAAAAATTGATTTTTGCAACTGATTTGTTCTTAATAACAACTTTATATTGTTACGAGCTTGAGGTTCGTGACCTATTTACCACCTATTTATTTAAATTAGCAAAATATCCAGAATGTTCAAGTAAACACGCGCAAGGTACCGAGAGTTCGAGTATAGATTTTCTAGTTCTTCGGGTGGCGCTGTCGGTCGAAAGTCTTGTGATGTCATAAACTGCAACGCTCCCCTCGCTCTCGTTCCTGACACTAGATGGCGCTAGTTGTGTCGTCGACTGGAGCGGGTAACAATATTTATTAGGGGCGCCTTATCATCGCCTATACTTGCAGCACTTAATATGCACTTAATTCCTTGCTATTAATATTTCTCGTATATCTATTATCGTCACCGCGTTGCTAGCGATACGTTTTACTAGCAACGCAAATCTCAACAGTTCGTTGCGGTGAAAATTTTGGAGCACCTCGTTTTTAAACTTGACACCTAATTAGCACTTAAAAAGACCCGCATTTTGCCTTTTTCTATATGCATATTCCTGACTTTGCGTTGCTGGCGAGACACAACTGAACACGACGGCTTTAACCACACCCCATATGTTAAAATCTATCTATCGGCTGTTTAGGCTAATACTATAGGTACTCTCGAAAAATATTAACCTTCTTCTTGGACAGTTCCTGACTTTGCGTTGCTGGCGAGACACAACTGAACACGACGGCTTTAACCACACCCCATATGTTAAAATCTATCTATCGGCTGTTTAGGCTAATACTATAGGTACTCTCGAAAAATATTAACCTTCTTCTTGGACAGTCGGTCGGGTCTCGGGGTCGGGTATATGTATATAATGGCCTCATAATTTAATAGTATATTGAATTAGATATAATCTAGCTGATATTTGGCATCGTTATTCGAATATTTGTACCCCATGAAAGTGTTTAAAATATAGCCAATTTTTTAAACACTTTCGCCTCGATTTACCTCTCCTACTTCAAAGCTCGTAGCTGCCGTGTGCCAGTGGAAGACAGTCTGCCGCCCTATTTCTTTCCCTTAGTGTCGGTATTTAGCTATTGAGTCGGTACCGAACCATTGCAGTATAAATACTTATTTTTAACTTATTTAACTTAAAATGTTATATGTTTTTAACTTAATGTGTTTATTTAGTTTAATATATTGACTACAATCCCATTTGGTGGTAAGTGGATATGTAGCCCCAGGTGGTAAATAAAAATAAGATATATAAACAAAAAGATCGCGGGTTCAAAAATGAAGGAATACATCGTATTATATGATCAACACAACTACTCTCGTTAAAGCAGAGTAGCCAATAGCGGATTTAGGCTTAGGCCGATGAGGATTATGGCGCTATTACACTTGATAGTTTGCCCGTATTCTATTACCTATGGAATTCAGACAAACGACTAAGTGTAAATGAATGAAGTCGAGTAAGCCCGCCTTCGTTTTGGTTACCCAAATAAAGATACTCGACGCGATTTTGGCGGATTACCTCACCGAACGCGGGCGAAGAGTCGTTAGCCCATATTCGAGAAAAATAATGCAATGTAAATAATGCTTCAGGTGCCCGAATTCGAGTAACGTCTTTCGTGCACCCGAAAGCGGGCTAAGTATAATTGCGCCCTTAGGATCGAGACGAGGTATAGAGCGCTAGTATTCAAGGAACAGAAAAATTTGAAAAGGCGACTTTAATCTAAAATGCGATTAAAATACGGTTCTCCTTTTTATTTTTCAAAGATATTCCAGCAGTAGAATTATTTTCAATTGTGTTAATTAGTCTGGTTTTACTGCTTTACTGCGGATATCATCATGAATCTAAATCTAAATCATTTTGTGGATTAAAAAGTATCTCCGGGTTATTTAATGTATTATTATATTATATTTATATTGAATTAAAAGATTTTTTCTATTTTTATATATTCATTTATTAAAAATGTGCGTTGTAAAACAATACAAAAATGGAAACACCTGACGATAAAAATCTGCAATATTTCATTTGTGAGCAACAACAAATGAAAAGGTAATAATTTAAAATTAAATTCTTATTTCAAACAATAATGTATAGGTTCTTAATATATATTTTAGAATTATTATTACTTAGTCACATTTAAAGGTCATTACAATAAAAATTTCGAAAACAATTTATTATTGGAAAGTTTAACTAAAATATTAAATAAGTATAAAAGAAAATAATAAATAGTTATTGTAAACATTGTTGTATAATGACAGCATAAGGGATTCTATCACTTTCTATCGTCCCTGGATGTCATAAGAGAAGACTGGAAATGGTTGTAAGATCTTTTGGCCTCCGATAGATGGCGGTATATTACCATCTCGTTTAAGCTAGTTGTATAACACCCAGACTGGTGACGGAAAAGTAGCATCAGAGTTGCTAAAAGTCTAAAACTGCGATTGACAATCAGTCTGCCAAGTGCGAAGATTACGGCAAATCCTCCCTACAAGGGAAGACGGCCATTTCCGGCTTAAAGAAGGAAAGATCTTTGTAAGATGCGCCTGGCGAGAAAAGTTTGCAATATTCTATTTATGAGCAAATTCACAAATAGCTACATAATATTTTATAAACTTAAAGTGTATCTTTCAAGCAACAATTTTTAACTTCCCACTAAGGAAATTGAAAATTTTCAAAAATAGGGAAGTTATAGATTTTCCCCGATTTTCGAAAATCGAGTATTCATCAGAAATCGAGGTTTTGAGATCCCAGGAAGCTATTCTGACCAATTTCACGTGGGCGTCCGTACGGATGTATGTATGTGTGTGTAAGTATGTAAACCCTTCTTAACTTTTTAACGTCTTGATCGATTGAGATGCGGCGCTTACGGCGTTCTAAAGATCTCAATGTGAAATAGATTTGATGATAATATGAACTGATTCGGACGAGTAGATTTTGAGAAATCTCAAAATCAAAAATTTTAAAAAACTGTTTTTTTTTTGGAATAGCTTTTAAACGAATCGGTAAACCGATCGATTTCAAAAACTAATCAGCTCTTAATCTCAAAAAATGACGTCGAATGCCGTTTGGAAAATAAAAAAGAGATATCGAAGGAGAAAGAATTTCGAAAAACGTTTTTTTAACATAGCTTCGAGATTTCGCAACATAATTTAGTGAAATTTGGAGCGCTTTGCATTTGAAATTAGCGGGAAGTTCCAAGGATTGCCAGCAGGGTAAAGCAATTTTTTTTAGAATGAGGGTGACAAACGAGCACACAGTCCACCTGATGGTAAGTGTATGCTGTGGCCCATACACATCTACATTTATGCTCCATTAAGAATCAAAACGCAGATGCGTTGTCACCCCTGAGGACTAAGATGGAATGCCTCGTTTCCAGTAAAAAAGGGTCTTCGGATCTCTACACTCTAAAAAAATTCTTTGGGGAGGGGTCTATGTTCCGCAGTAGACTTGTGATGGGCAGTACTAATATTGATGATGATTTATGATGGAAATAGTCATTTTAATTTTTAGGTTGCTATATTTGCATTGTCCATTTAAGCAGCTGTAGGACAATTTAATAATTAATCACCATCACAATTGTGTGTGCATCTTAAATTAGGTACATATGATTACATCAGTATCATCATCATCAGCTTGCGACAGATCGTTTTCGGATTATGCCTCTCCAAAAACTCACCACTTACTTGCTTTTAAGCTTCACGCAACCAAAAAATATTTTCTTCGGAAAACTAAAAAGAATAAAACATTTTATGTATAGTAAAGTAAAGTAAAGTCACAGCTTATATACGTCCCACTGCTGGGCACAGGCCTCCCCTCATTTCTGAGAGGGTTTAAGGCAAGGAAGTGTCCGCCGCGCTGCTTCAATGGGTGTTGGTGAACTTCACACGTCTGCGAAATTATTTTTTTCTTATTCCTCAGACACGCAGGTTTCCTCACGATGTTTTCCTTCACCGCCGAGCTCATGGTAAATCAGCACTTAAAATTACAATTAACAATTTCATTGGTGCCGGCGGGGATCAAACCCGGGTTACTCGCGTTCTGTTATATTTACTGTAAGCGTTCACCATCTGAGCTACCACGGCTATATTTATGTATAATTACAATTAATACAAATATTCAATAGCTTTTGGACTTGGAGCTTTAATTCTTCAGTGGACTATGTTTTACTTATTTAATTAGCTTTTTTGTTTAATTAGCATTTTAAAATTTTAAGTGGATCTGAGCAATACCTATCATACCCATATAAACTCAATGTAAAGACTGAAACTTCGCCTATAATATTGTTACGAGCTTGAGGTTCGTGACAATAAAAATTGCCGATAGAATTACCTAAATTAACACTTTAATTTTCTTTAGACCAATTAAAACTTAAAACACCAATAATTAATCACACTGATTCACTTTATCTTGCTCTGAAGCTTCGCTTGTCTCGCCAAATCCAATACTTCTTCGATCGCGTATTGCAGCGCCTTTATATAGGGCTCTTCCACGAAAACATCCAGAATATTCCAGAATATTCGAGTAAATACGCGCGCCAACCGACCAAGCGCAGAAAGATCGAGTGTGCGGCTTCCAGAAAGTTTAGTTCTTCAATTTGATACTAGATGGCGCTAGTGTCGTCAACTTCGGCGCGTAACAATATACTACTCGTACGCTTTGTAATCTTAAAATATTTTTACATTTTATAGGTTGTTGGTTTTTTCTGCCTTAGGGTTAGGCAGACCTGACTAGCCTTTGAAGTTAACTGCTGTTCTTAAGTCTACCTTTTGTATTCTTTTATCTTAGGGATGCAATAAAGAATAAAATAATAAATAATAATACAATGTAGTAGCTAATTACAATTGTCGTCAGGTGGACTGTTGGTTCAGGGCATTTACATCCGGTGGATTAAAAGCTTTTTTGTTGCTTCGGTTTTATAAAAAAAAGAAATACCTAGGTACTTTGTGGTAGAATTTTTCCTCAGATATGAATTGGAAAATCCTTGAATAAATATTAAATATAATACATAACAATTACTGGCAAAGATATTACGCAATATACAAAAGAAAACAGATCACGTAATATGCAAAGAACTAAAAGGATAAAATAATTTCCGCATAATAACTTCAGAAGTCGGTGTTAAGATGTTATAGTACATTAGAAGTAACAAAACACCGGTTTCTGAAGCTAATGTGCTTAAATTATTTTATTCCTCTTAGTTTTTTTAAATTTCTTTGAAGTCGGCCTTTACTTTTTATTATAAGTCTAATACCAGCGTAAAATAGCAGCGTAATGCTGCTGTGTTTCGTATGGTGAGTGTAGAGAACCGTTCACGGCTTTCCAGAACTGATTTAATTATTATTTATGTTCCGAGCTACGCAGAATGAACTTACTGTGTCTTTAAGTCTTACAGTGGTATGCTTGGTTTAGTTTTTATTTTATTTATTTATATAACGCTCTAGAACTACTATGTTTTGAAAATAGTCTATAAAAATATTTGTAATATTTTGATCATTAACCTCGAGTTGCGCGCGTAATCCGTGTCACTACAAAAATTTCAGTGCGATAGGTCGCAAAAGAATCGCAAAGCATTTAATAATTAGCAAATCTATTTAATTTTCCAATGTTTTTGTAAATACCAACGAACTTAATGTGATAGAGCAATGCTGCAGCTATATTATAGTTGTAGCATGAATGGGTCTACTCGACCGGGAAGGATCAAGTGCACATAGAATACCGGCGTAAAATGGGAGCTTAGTGCTGTTGTGTTTGGTGTAGTGAGAGTAGAGAACCGGAGGTCTTTTTTACTGGATATGAGGCATTCCGTCTTGGTCCCCAGTGTTGACACTTATCGAGGATGAATGTAGATGTCACAGATCAGATAAATGTAGATGAGGCAGATGGCCCACAGCATCCACATACCATCAGATGGATTGTGTGCTTGTTTGTCATTCTTTTAATATATAAAAATTAATGTTTGTTGATTCCGTCCATACCGTATATCAGATTGCGGTAAACTTTGTCAACTTATTGCTTGCACCTGCGCGGAGGTTATAGACATAGTACCTTTAACTTCCAGTAGATGGCGCACGTATTCTTTCCGCGGCTGCAACTCTCCGTGTACCAGCTAGTATTCTATTAAAAAACGGTATTTGCAATAAAGTTCGGTAGTTATGATAATCGCTCCGCTATTACTTACACATCATTACAAATTAAAACTTGACAGTTAATTACGAGCTTACTTTAAATAACTAACAGTCCCTATTATTGGTTATATCCGAAATTCAAGTTCAACTATATGTAGACCGCCAGTATAATTAAGAACTTTTTTTTCTTCATCAGCCCGTAAAATTTCTTTATTAACTGGCTTTACGGCTCTGGTTTCTAGATCTTCTGAGCCTATCCTTTCTTTTGGAATCTTCATTTTATGTTCTTTTTCTTCACAATATGCTGATATGCTGATGCGTCACATTGCGAAGCCCTTGGGAGATTTTGACGACAGCTCAGCCTAGCGGACAGTTGATGACGACAGCCACTCAAGTTCATAAGGCGCCCAAGCGATCAAAATAACTTGAGGTTTATATCGACATCAAAGCACTTGTTTCGTCGTTTTCTCTAATAGTTCACACGCGCGGACACTTAATTCACAAAATCGCATCACTTTTACGAATCAAAATCCACTTCAAACCATTATTCAAGCGATAAAACAGGAGCGACAATCCGTCTACGGCCAAGTTCCCGCCAAAACTCCCAGCGCGTAAAAGTGATCTGCTAAACATGGGTCTCATACGTTTTAGAGAATTACGAGGTACATACTTAATTCTTAGTGGTAGAACACATTGCAGCAGTTATATTATGTGTGCAGCACGTTTGGGTCGGCTCGACCGGGTTAGGATCACACTCTCACATAACACCAGCGTGAAACATTAGAATTATTCCGAATTACGTAGGTAAGTGTAGAGAAAGGAAACCTTTTTCACCGGTACCTTATGAGCCACTTATTTTGATTTTTAATCGAGGACAGAAATGTATTTGTCTCTTCACCGCAGCATGCACTTACCAGCAGGTGGACTGTGTGCTCGCTTCTCACCCTTTTTATATTCTATTATACGTGGAAGAGCCACGCTGCAGCTATAATATAGTTGTAGCAAGAATAGGTCAGCTCGATTGGGATCCTCGCTCTCGAAGAATACCAGCGAAATAGCAGTTAAATGTTGCTGTGTTTCGTATTATGAGTGTAGAGAACCGTAGGCCCTTTTTGACAGTGGTGTTTAATTTTTTAACGATTCTTAATCAAGGATAGATGCAGATGTCTATGGGCCACAGCATGCATTTACCAGCAGGTGAACTGTGTGTGTGCTCGATGGCCTTTTTTTTTATAGAAGAGGGGGCAAACGAGCATGCGGCTCACCTGATGTTAAGTGATTACCGCCGCCCATGATCAACCGCAACACCAGGAGAATTGCGGGTGCGTTGCCGGCCCTTTAGAAAGGAGTAAGCTCTTTTCTTGAAGGTCCCCAGGTCGTATCGGTCCGGAAAAATCACCGGTGGTAAACTATTCCACAGAGAGGTTGTACGTGGAAGAAAACTCCTTGTGAAACGTACAGTGGTGGACCGCCAAGCATCCAGATGGTGTGGATGGTATCGGGACGTTTGCCGTGTAGTGCGTTCACAAAATTTGGCGGCTGGGATTAATCCGAACAATTCCTCAGAGCACTCCCCGTGATAGATGCGATAAAATACGCAAAGAGATGCAACATCTCTTCGCAGCGCCAGTGAATCGAGCCGATCGGAAAGCACTCGGTCGTCGACGATTCGAGCCGCTCTGCGCTGGATGCGGTCAAGGCTACCATTATTCTATAAAAAAACGGCAGGTGTAAACAGGATAGCCATTTGATCATCTACTACAAAAGTTTTTCCGTACGAGTGATAACTTTTGATGTAAAGACAACGGGTAAGAGGTGTCTTTTTTGTAGTATCAAAAGTGATAAACGATGTTCGCATTCGTTCACTTAATGGTGAGTAGATGTTGAAGCCCTTTAATACCTACAGCTATTATCGATTAAGAATCGAAATTCAGTTGTCATCCCTGAGAACTAAGATATATATACCCTGAGAAATGCTTCGTTAAAAGTGTAAAAGGATCAGTAAGCGTGGTCCTCTCTAGTTTGATTCCACCTATTGGTACTGCAGGCAATGTATTCAACGTCTTCGTCGTCTTCGTCATCGCTTTACCACGTATAGTGTGAGGTAGTTGTAAAACGAAATAAGGTCGAATAAAAATGTCTAATGAGAAAAATAAAAATGATAAAATATCGATCATAATTTTTTTACACAACCGTAATATTTTTAATTAATTATGCTGCTATTCAACACTGTTATACTGAGCAAGTATAGTTCTGTATCCTGACCCCTGAACGGATTAGTATGCGCGTTGGTGGACTATGGAGGTAGGGGTGTCCTCCTTCCCTTCCCGACGCAGCCGAGGTGGAGTCGCGGTGGAAAAAACGGCGTGGTAAATCGATGCACCACTCACCCTATCGTCCGCGGCTCTGGCGAGGCCAAACTGCGGTGGTGTTGATGCCGCGGGGGAGAGGAGTGTCAGTGTTACGAGGCGCTGCTCTCCCTACCCTTCGTAGAGCCACGAAGCAGATTCCCCCCTGGGGTCAGGAAGGCTGGTGCTTACGCATTGGACACGGGGGCATCCGTTGCGCAGGTGAAGCTGGATGCCTCGGAGGATGGTGTGCCTTGTGTTTCTGGTGTGCCTTGTGTTTCTGGTGCGCCTTACCTTAGATGGAGGGGAGTAAAACCCCTCTGTCGAGGAGGGGCCTCACTATCGCTGGCCGCCCCATAGCGTAATTATGCAAAAGTATTCCTGTGACCCTGCCGACATGTGGCGAAGGTGGAACATGGAATTTTAGTCGGTGCGAGTCCGACATTATCCGTCCTTGCCTCCGCGAGGTGGGTGGTATGCAAGAATTTCGCCATGTAAAAAGGTATACAGGTTCCCAAATACGACTATTTGTGCTGCAAATATAATAAACCCTTCAGCGTCGTTTTACCACGTATTAAAGATGTTCGAGTAAAAATTTGTTTAGAAAGAGAATAAAAAAGAACAAAATATATCCCTCATAATTTATTTACAAAATGGTAATGTTCTTAATTAATTAACAAATATAAATAACTTTTTGAGCATTCTATATACAATGAATTATCGCTTTCTTCATTTTTTTGAAATATCGATTTGTCTTATTTATATCGTACATCGCAAGTTTACATCAATAAAAAGTGTATATTACAAAAGATTTACACATAAAAATATAAATATAATTTTAAAGCATTTAAAATCGTCCTGAAAGAGTGTCTTAAAATGTTAAAAATATATTTTAGTAAAGAAATAGTTATTGAAAAATTACAAATCCAAGTATGTATGTTTAACATATGTATTGGATTTTTAATTTTTAAATAATTTTTTATAATTTTTGGATTGATTTTGCATTGAAAACTGGTGTATTAAAAACTAGTCAAATAGTTCTCAATATACTAAATAGATATGTATATAAAAGTTAAATTACACGCATTGTCTCTTAAAATTATAATTACAACATCTCTCTGTCCCCACTGGGAAATACAACCTTAATTAATTTGTATTTGTAAACTATTTCGATTTAAGCGAAATCTATAAATAAAATTTTATTTTACGCCAAATAATGCTGCAATTGCTCTGCACCTAGTGATGCGCCATAAATTGGTATATCTGAAATATAAAAATATCTTTATTAGTATTTTATATATATTTTTGGCAGATAGTTATTCTATGTACAAAAAGTAACATGCAAAGATATATTACAAATAATATAACATACATATTCAATTGTTAGAAGAAGGTACTCTTGGTTTAGATTTAAATTAGGAAATATTATGTATTAAGCTCAAAATTTAGCCTTAGTGTCTAGTAAATACTTAAACTTTGAAATTTTTATTGACTGATTGACATATGAAATTTAAATTTCTTTTCGAATAATATAAGGATGCCAAATGTAACTGTACAGAATCTTTCGCTATTGTACAAACTAAGAAAAATTACTAAGAAGATGTATATGTTTTATAACGCATAAAACTTATCTCGTTATTACGTAATTTTCTACTGTTCAAGAAACATGCATTGAATATTTACACAATAAAAATAAATCAGAATCAGCATCTAAAAATGTACAAAGTAGTAGAAGGTAAAGAAAGCAAAAGTTGTCTTTTTGATACATTAGTCTGTACAGTAAAAGTCATTCTGTCTGTTAGTTGGTCCATGTATGTTGTAGAAAGATTGCGAATCAGAATATGAGATTTCTTAATCACAATTCCACAAAACTGTTTTCTTGAGATAGAAAATTTATGAAGTGTGACTTTACACTGTTTAAACTTCAATGAAATTGGGTGTTTTTACAAAAGTTGAGATTTAGAATGTTAAGTAGAAAGTACGGTCTTACGGTCAGTAATTACAATCGTTTAAACCGCATGCTTGTATCCATATATGGTAATTTTTAGTAAAGATTCTAAAGAATGAAATTCAAGTTAGATGATTAAGTCGGTGCTATTTTGATATCATTTAATTCAATATTTTTTAAAGTAACTTACTTCTACAAAATACATGGTTTCAGTCACAGTCAACATACCTAGAATAAATAGTCAGTCTTGTTCAAAGTTCAAATTTGAACGATCCTGTTTCCACGTAGGTAGAATCTCACGTCTTTTCTTCTGTTACCGTTGCTTTCAGTCTTGTTCGTTTGTCTAGCGGTGGAAGTCGTTATCGTGCTTGTAGTCGTTGAAGTGGTGGTGTTTGTGTCAAGATCAGGAAGTAGTTCAGCGGGAAGGACTCCTACTTCATTATCTGATGTAGGAGTGGGGAAAAAGGCGCGTCCCGTTTTTAGCATTTCTTGCAACCGCTCGCTGTTGAATTGAGGAGCGTCTTCTAAAGACCTTTGAACATTTTCGTTCATAAAAGCTTCTAGCTTGCTCAGATTATGATTGATCTTTTGGATTTTAGCCGGCGTTAAGCCTTTCTTCATAAATAAAGTTGGGACGACAGAGTGTTTGGACGTTGCGTACTCGAAAGGAGGGTGGGGGTTATGTGGGTCATAATTCGTGTAAGCATCGACAGCTGTAGGTTCGCCGTAAGAGTTGTAGGCGCCCCAAGCCGTCGACTCAGAGAGAGGAGGTGGGGGCAAGGGTATGTCATGAGATACCGTCGTTTCAACCACATGGGAGGGAGCGGCTGATGTGAATACGTCTTTTACAGCTGTGTATATATGATTGAGTATGGATGGGGGTGGTTGTAAAGGTGTGTGTCCAATTGAGGCTGCCTGATGCGACTCGCCATGTGCAGCATCACCGACGGGCCCCAGTACAAACAGGCCAGCGTGCACTCCGCTTAGCTTGCCTCGTCCTGTCTCAAAATAACTGTCGTCTTAGTCAGGGATTACGTCATTAGTAATTGTCATTTCAACAAATTCATGTCTGTAATAATACCAGCTAGTGTTCCTCCTTTCTAATTTACTTTAAGAATATAACTAATTATACATATCATCGCCTATAACTGATTATACCAATCATCGCTAAGGATAGTGTATGCAATATATCGACATGTATGAGAACTTTTAATGGTTGCTGGTGAAAGTACATCATTTATTCGTTATTTTATGGATGCAACGTACAAATGCTAAATGCCAAGTTGGCTTATAATAATATAGCTGTAGCCATAATAACTTTAAATTGCAAAGTAGTCCCTAGTTACACAACGTGTCAATTATTTTTAAGTCTCATTTGCCTAGTAGTTTAACTAACGAAGATTTCCTACAAAATAAACATAGTGATTTATATACTCTTTGCTGTAAACCGAAACATAGTAATTTTTACGCGAACTGTTGCTAGCTACAGGGGGCAGAATAACTTGATTTATGGTGGTTTATAACTAAGTGGACTTTGTATTTTTTTATAGAATGTGATTGACAAACGAGCACGCAGTCCACCTGGTGATAAGTAGATTGTGTGGCCCATAGATCGATTAAGAATCAAAATGCAGATACGTTGTCACCCCTGAGGACTAAGATGGAATATTTCGTTTCCAGTAAAAAGCTTTTCCGATTCTCTACACTCACTGTACAAAACACTAAACTACAAAACACTGTGCATTAGGCTGCTATTTTACACTGGTATTCTGTGAGAGTGTGGTCCTACCTCGATCGAGTCCACCCATTCTTGCTACTGCTGCTATATTATAATATAGCTGCAGCGTGGCTCTACCATGTAATTGTAAAATGGGGTTTGTTCTTCTTCGCCCAAGTTGATAATCACTTATCAATAACTCTCTACGTTACTATCATCATCATAATCAGCAATAAAGGTCCTATGTCTCTATTCTAATTCTAATCATCATATTTTTAGTTGTTGATGCGTCTGTTGGTGATCGCTTAATTTGTGAACCATATTATTTATATTGAGACCATATTCTCACAATTTATTTGTTTTGTCGAGACTATGGTTCGTAGCTTTACTGGAATTCGGTAGGTGGCACTATAATTAAATTAATAACAAATTCCACTACAATTGTGAATATGAGTTTATACACTCGTAGACTCATCTTAACAATTTTGGTTGGTATAATGCCAAAATAGAAAATCACGAATCTGGACACGATAAGTGTCGAGTTATTTCTTTAATTTTATATTTATAATTCGAGAAGTCCAGAGTGAATTCAGAATAACACTCACCGCGCCACCTACCGGAAACGGCAGAACAACTTCTGTTCAGGGATCCTGAATTGTAAAACCTATTGTATATCCAAATAATGAATTTCTCCTCTTCTAAAAGAAAAAAGGCTTGTTTAAATTATATAACACCCTGTGCTATTTGTTAACACACTGCAGGGGGTGATAGATAGATAGATAACGCTTTATAGCACACCAAAAAAACGTAAATATTAACCATAAAAAATGACTTTTAAAACTTAACAATACAATCGCATAAAGTACAGTGTTTACATGAGGACAAGCAGAAATTGTTTTCAATAAAAAAATTCAAAAACACGTTACATAACTGTGCTACTTTAAGTCAACCACCTCATTACACTTCTTTAAACTGACAAGCCCGCCTTTCACGAACGTCTGTAGTTTTGGCTTAAGGTTAAAGTTACTTGTTATAATACAGTACTTTTACACTAATGTCAATTCGCTTAGTTGAATTATATAATATCGATATTGATTCAAATTTCCAGTAGATGGCAGTAAGAACTCTACTACTACTACTATTATATTTACTTATATGTTATGGACCAATTGATTAATCAGGACATTATTTATAATGCCCGGACAATATGAATAATGACAAGTCAACTCTGGATATGTAACTAATAGTGATTTAACCATCATCATTTGTCACATTGTCTGCTCATAACGAATATTGCAACGTAACCGTTGGGGAATTTGATTAATATTAGTATTAATTATTTTTCGTTAAAAATAAGTTGCTAATCATTTGATAATCATAAGTATGACTAAAAATAATTAATCATACGATATTCGTATAAATAAAAAATACTTATTCGTCCGATAATTTTAAATTTAAAGGGTTAAATTCTTTTAATATTATATTCTAGCTTATTTATGGGAAACGACTATAATATCATTGTAATTATACGCGACTTTAGGATGGGTCCGCTCCTTAGCTTACTGTGACTGATATTGCACGATTGGTCTAATAAAGTTTTACTAAACGCAAATAGCATAATCATATGATTAAGTATCAGAGTATATATGTCACAATCAAAACTTATAACCGGCTAAGACCACCTTTGACTGCGAAAATCAGGCAAAAATGGTTTTGACCGAGGCCCTTAGTCAAAAACAGTTTTGACTAATGTTTTAGTCCAAAATGGTTTTGCCTGATTAAAACTTCAGACTATCGGTCAAAACTCGCAATATCAGTGACGATGGTTATGATGAGGCTGAATTCAAAAAGTATAAATAAAAGATAGTTTTGACACTCTTGGTCAAAATCACTACTACCAAATACTTTTGCAGTAAGAAGTGTTATTGGCCGATGTCCTTAGTCTATACTTCTTTTGCTTGATTTTTGCAGTCAAAAGCAATTTTGAGCGGTTATAAGATTTAACTGTAACATATATATATATATATATATATATATATATATATATATATATATATATATATATATATATATATATATATATATATACATACATACATACACCACTGTTGAGTATCGAGCTCTATTTGTGCTGGTGGAATTCTCGAATTAAAATAAATACTTCGATATGTAGACTGTATAAGTGATTTAATTGGCTCTGATACAATGTTCAAATTCAAACAAATGCGTGCGTTCGCGACCGGGTGGTTCCGAGCAAGAGGCCTGCGTAGTATGTATATGTTTATTATATATATATATATATATATATATATATATATATATATATATATATATATATATATATATATATATATATATATATATATGTTGATATTCTGTTACTTACTGATATTTATTATACAATTTTATTTTAATTAAATGTCTTATTATCTTATTTTTTATAACTTATGTCGGACGATTAAAAAAATCATACGATAATTGTATAAGTAAAAAAAAGACACTTTTAAATGCTGTGAGAGCGGCACGCATATGTAGCATCAAGTTGTATTACGGTGGCCGAGCTCTAAGTTCTATATATGGGCTATCTATGGATGTATCTATGGGCTGCGGTAATCTGGGCTGGATAAACCTAAAGGCATACAAAGTTTTTTATATAGGGTAGGGTGACAAACGAGCACACAGTCCACCTGAAGGTAAGTGGTTGCTGTGGCTCATAGACATCTACAAGTATCCTCGATTACAAATCAAAATGCAGAGGCGTTGTCACCCGTGAGAACTAAGATGCCTCGTTTCCAGTAAAAAGGGTCTCCGGTTCTCTACAGTCACCATACGAAACACAGCGGCATTAAGCTACTATTTTACGCTTGTATTCTGTGAGAGCGTGGTCCTTCCCCGGTCGAGCCGACCCATTCGTGCTACAACTATACTACTAATGTAAATGCAGTATGGCTCCACCATTTATAAAAGTAGGCAAGGTAGGACCTTTGTTTTACCTAAGGCTCACATTCGCATCACCTAGCGTCTCTGCATGGCTAAATCGCGTTCTGGCGGTAGCTACTTTCCATTAGGTTGGCTCGTTTGTCACTTAAATATTGTAAAAAAAAATAAAGTAAAAAAGTTATAAAACATAAATACCAACCCTATTATAAACTGTTAGATAATAAATATCGGTCTTGATCCGATTTCTCTATTATCTTTGTAAAATGATACGTTTTTGAACAAACGCCTGAAAGACACCGACCATGTTTAGGAAACAAGTGGACCGTGCTACCGCTGACACGGTTGAGCCTTTGTAAACCAATTCACGTAACACGGGCAGAGCTGATTTCTGTGAGGGTTATTTTGGTTTACTATCACAACTTTGCAGCCTTAAAGCGTACTGACACTTTACAAGCGATTATTTGCAAGAAAACAGCCTCACTCTTGCAAAGCGTACGAAACAGTAGCAATAGCATCCTTAGAGCGATATCTGTAAGATATGACTGCCATACAGAATTACAGAGTGGTCATCGTTTTAAAATGACGTGTAAATACTCACAATACTAACATAGTTTTAAGTCAATATTGTTACTAACAACATGACTAACAATATATGGACTCTTTGGTCTGAAATAAAAATTATTATTATTATAGTCTATTAGTAGTAGTATTATTAGACTATTAGTAGTATTATTATACTCAAAGTTGAAATTTTATATCTACCGTTACCGTTACAGCCTCCTAAAGTTCACTGCTGAAGATAGGCCTCCTCCATAGATTGTCTCACAGGGGGGATATTTGCCATAGTTGCCACGCTTGACAAGTGGGTTGGCAACCGCAGTATTTTTTATTTTTAGCAGCTCTTTCATTTGTTCTCCTCTGTTGCCTCTTAAGACACCAATCCTATTTAAATTATGTTTATTGACTGACTTCAAAAAAGTTGCTTATCCAGTTTCGCTACTAATTAACCTTAGATAAGTACCCTAGTTTATCGAAAAAGTAACTTTCACATGAGTCTTATGTTATAATTTCACTTATCAAATTGGAAAACTAAAAACTCAAAACTCTACAGAAAACGACACGAAATAATTAGATCATTCCTCGAGAAAATCGATGTTTAATATCATAATCGTCTTTTTTATTTTTATAACATTGGGAGACAAACGAGCACACAGTCCACTTGATGATAAGTGGATGCTGTGGCGCATAGACATCCACATTTATCTTCAATCAAGAATCAAAATGCAAATGCAAAAAAAATTGTCACCCCTGAGAACTGAGATGGAATGCCTCGATTCCAGTAAAAAGGGTCTCCGGTTCTCTACACTCAGCATACGAAACACAGCAGCATCACGTTGCTATTTTACTCTGGTATTCAGTGAGAGTGTGGTCTTGCCCCGGTCGAGCCGACCCACTCGTGCTACAACTATTACATAGTTGCATCTTGGCTCTACCGCGTAAAAGCCTTGGAAGTCCACGGCTGAAGATAAGCCTTTGAATAAAGGTGCCTGCTAGCACCTTTATTAGAGATACATGTCCATACACGACATGCTAGACAGGCGATTTTTACTGGTAATTCTGTTTCGTATCACCACTTTCTAGAATTTAGGTTCGGTATTCTTAAACTTAAAGTAATCTAACTAACGCAGGAACAGGGGATGAGCAACAGAGTTTTCCTGAAAATAACTTGAAATAATAAAAAACTGAGATTGCTAACCCGCTACAATGATAAATATTCTCCTATGATGCAATCTCCTGAGAAAAAGATTGCATCATATTCCCCTGGAGAAGTGATTACCCTGGGAAGGCCTATTTTTAACCGACTTCAAAATGGAGGATGTAACTCAATTCGACTGTATGTTTTTTTAATGTGTTACCTCAGAACTTTTTTCTAGGTGAACCGATTTTGACAATTACTTTTTATATTTTTAGTACTTTTTATAGTATTTGAAATCTGATGCTTTTAATATGGTGTACTATAAATTTGATCAATATCTGACTAGTACGAGCTCGTAGTTTTTGAGTTATACTTAATAACTATTATTTAATCGACTTCGGCTACTATTGTTGATGTTTTCATTTTATTTATCAAATAAAATATTATCAAAGTCGATAATATTTTATTTGATATATATATATATATATATATATATATATATATATATATATATATATATATATATATATATATATATATATATATATATATATATATATATATATATATATATATATATAAATAATAAAATAAAATAGCGTCATATTTTTTTATTGCAAAAAATATTAGTAATCTATTTAATTAACATTACTAATATTCCTATTAACCACTCCTGGTAAGCTTGAAAGGCTTGTGTTAGGAGTGGTTCACGACAGTAGTCCAATAGCGGATTCGGACCCACGACCTTTTGAATTCGTGATCCGCGCCATTAGGCTACTGTCGCTTTTATAGAGATTCAATAGAGAAGGATGCTGGGTACTACCACCCGCTTGGGATCCTATAATCAATAAAATTAAAACTAAACCCAAGCATACCACTGCAAGACCTCAAGACAGAGTTAGTTCATTTTGCATAGATCGGACCATAAACAATAATTAAAAAAGCTGAAGGTACTCCGGGTTTAACAATGACATCGGGACGTCTGTCATCTCAGTCCCCCGTGACCATGGGTGCTGGAAAGCGCCCGAAACGTCGGGAATTAAAAATAAAAGTAATTAAAAGTAAAATAAACGCGATAAAATCCGTAAAAGTAGTTTTAATCAGAAAACAATGATGTTTTTTTTTTTCAAACAAAAATTTTCTCATTAGACAACGAATGTAATTATTTAGTTGCGCACAGCGATAATTGTTTATAGTATAATGACCACTGCAAAAACAAAATTCTTCAGAAAGGAAGTTAAAAGTAAAGAAAGTTTAAATTAAGGATATTATCAATTAACTATTCCTTTTATTTTTTAATTTATTATTCCAAACGTTTTGAAAAGTTATATTGATGTTACGCCAATGGTTTGGAAAGAGCACCTGTTCCTTATTTAGAGCCGCGGCATAAAAGATTCAAGTTGCCTTAATGATCGCCGACCTTCGAAAGAGGATGGCACTTTAAAAAGAAGAAGAAGAATTGATGTTATTACCATTACTAAACAAAATATCATCATATAAATTAATCGATATAATAAACATCATTCAAAGTAAAATATAAATGTACAAAAGAGCGTAATTAAGTAACCTTTCTTATGTTTTATGTTTTCTTACTTTATAAGATAAGATAGCAAAACTTGCAAATCAACAATCACATACCACTAGTATCAGTTACAAATGTATCTAACCATGTGCCAAAATATTAAAGAAGAAAATACGAATTCATTTCATATCTTCAACACCATGAGGCATTTAGTCCTTAATAAGGAACCTAGTCGGCTGTGCTACCAATCTACCATAGTTTAAATTGATCGCTTTCGTAATGGTTACTGAAACGTGGAAGCTTAACCGCATCTATTGAGAACGCAAGAACAATAATATATCTTAAAGAACGTCTGGTTACGTGAGAGTCCTTTCCATAATACGTAATCGTCGACTAAGCTAGCCGCACCCTGTAATTTAAAATGGGTACAGGCTTTCATTATTTACATCACAAAGTCACTGCCTTAGTTGTAAGAGCTTAATGTTCATAATCAAAGAAAACTTAAAAAAAAAATTAAGTTTAGATTAGGCTAGGTTTAGGCTGCTTTTAAATTCCTGTTAATGTTGAAATCAGTATCACCAACTGATTCTAAAAGTGAAATCTTTTAAGAGATTCTAGGGTCGTTGTCCATTATCCTATATATTTGTTAGAAAAAAAAATGATACTTCCTTTTTAAATTTATAATTATATGAAATTTTGTTGATGTTTGTTTCACAAACAATTTCATTAAGCGTTGATTTATAAATTTCGTATTTTACGTACCCCCAGAGAAGATAATCTAAGAGGAGTAAGATTCGACGACCTCGTTAAGTTAAGGCACAGGACCATATTGAATTTTGATTGCTATGTTATCGATTTGCAATGTAGCAATATGGCATTTTTCTTATTTCAATTTGATTTTTGTATTTCACAATTTACCAGACGTTTCTTTGGCAATATGTTTGAAATCTGCAGTATTTCTCAATATCTAATCACTGATCGTGTTCTCCTTAAGCAATATGTTTTGCACTGTTTTTAAATATTGGGCTATCTCCAAATGTTGCGATTGCGTATTTAACGAGGTAAACGTGCATTAATATGCAGGTGATCCTTTATATGTATAACACGATTTGTATTGATCTGTATCACCTGTATGTATTTATTCATTAATACATGAATGTACTGGAGTTTCAGTTCAGTTTTCATTTACTTAACTCACCTACAATAATTTCATACTATAACCTAGTATTCTCCTTAAGATTATCACTACTCATGAGTGCAAATGAGTAATGGTATTTCTTCTTTCTTTGGTAATACACTCGTAGTGTTGTAAGTTTTCTAGTGACAATTATCATTACCTTGTTTGTAAATTTCTTATAGTTCTTGCAATTAATGAGTGCGGTCGACTTTTGGATGTGGTTCGACGTGTACACGCACACTATCACACTGTGAATGTATATGTCGAACCACATCCAAAGATCCGACCGCACTCGTGAATTGCAAGAACTGTAATGGACATGTGTTATTGACCCGATCATTCAAGTATTTATTCGTCTTACGAACCGTGTCATTCGGATCGATCATTCAAATGGATCATTTCGAGTTTCCGTACTCTACTCTGTGATCTGTGAGACCCGTTCGATAATGTCGATCAACGGGCGTTACTATACACTTTGGTTGTAGATCCGGCCGTTTTGTTCATTTGATCGTTTTGTTCCGAATTGTTCGAAATCGTGAATCATTTGATCCGAAACTTTAAAAAATGTAATTGCGATCGTCTATAATTTGGATGCGACCCGGGTCAAACGAACGAATCATTCACGATTGTCACATGTCTAAACTACAACAATAAGTTGGCGCGTCACATTATGAAGCTTTGGGGATTTTGACGGCAGCTCGAGCTTGCAGACAGTCGATAATAATCGCATCTCAAGGCGCGAAAGGACACAATAACTTGTGTATAACAGTTACATAAATTCGTACTGTTAAAACCCATTTGAAATTCGAATTCTTTTTTTCCCCGTGTAATTTAACCCGTTAGTTAATATTTTCGGAATTTAGAATTTTTTTTGTTTAAAAATCCCAAATTCAGATACTTTTAACTCATTAAAATATATGAAACATGCATTTATATCACCAGTAGGACAATTTGAAGAGAATCGCATAAAAAATTGAGGTGATATAGATTTCGTACTCATGCGCCGATTCCTCCTGAACTATTAAAGCCTATCAAAGTCCTCATAGATCGCGTCTTAAGGAAGATATTTGCTATAGTTGCCACGCTTGGCAAGCAAGTTGGCAACTGAAGTCTTTTTCTAGTCGTTATTGCTATTTGCTCTCTTACGTCGCTCATGGGACAATATGATTTAGTGAATGTTCTAAAACGACGGTTAATACATGTAATTTAAGTTTAAAAAAAAATTAAAATATTGTGATAGCAAATCAAACGCGGATATTCTTATAAGATATAATCCGTTTACGTAACGCAATATTACATCGACACGTTCGTGGACATATATGGTATAATATGAAGTGAATCGTCGGGGTCAGTGACATATTGCACTTTCACTTTAGGGAGCTCGCACTGCATCTTCGAAAGTGTTTTTATCGTATTGCGAGTAACAACGAAAGTGTACTACAATCAATACACGACGACGATTGATACGGTAAATTCAATTAAACAATAAATAATTAATTTTGTGAGTGTATTGAGGTTCAATATAATTAACAAAACTAAATCACATTAATGATTATAATGATAGGTAACTAAAGTCAATTTTGACTACAGCAACAAAAATAAACACAGAAGTCACACGTGTATTTGCACATACTCAGGGATACTCAGCTCCCGTTAAGGTGGGCTTATACGGGCAACTAAAATTGCTCAATTCCAGTCAATACTCGTCAACTATGACGTCACGACTACTTCAATCAATTTACGGCAACGGCAACAAGCATCAATACGGCGCAATACAATATTGAGCGATATGGCGCAACTTCATCAACTAGGTAATACTGTCCTACACGAGCATTTCAGTATTCGCTCGCTATGGACGACATTGTTCTTGCTGCGGCGGCTTGTAGCGTTTTTTTATTATTAATCAAAAACAAAAAAGAAAGAAAAGGAATAGGCGTATAATCTGGGTGCGATCGTTTTTGGCAAAGAGGCCGCAATTTTCATTGTGTAAAGAATTAGATGATATATTATTCAAAAACTTTACTAGAATGTCACGAACAGACTCGACCTCTCGCTCTCCCCGCGAAAGCAAGACGGCAAGCCGCAAAACAAACAAGTGCGAATGAGATATATACAAAAATTGCTAGGAATTTCCAAGCCCATTGGATATACGTCAATTCGTATCTGCGTTATGAAATATCTGGAGCAATTAGAAGCAATATCGCCGATTTGCTCCATTGCTTTGAAATTTCTCCATTAATTGTTCCAGATCGGTCTACTCGTGTCGTCGAGCAATTATTGCCCTCGTGTAAGCGCACCTTTAGTTAAGAAGTTGGCTGGGATTTCCCCTAACGGCTGAAAGGCCAGTTCGTTTTGGGATTGGGCATACTATTATTTATTGGTTTGGGTAACGCTTTCGAGTGCCACTATTACTAAAAGGGAACTAATTCAGAACTGCACACTGGAGCTATGACATATTAACGCTGTCACTTTATGCAACTTTAGTTTTAAATATGTTTTCTATGCTTAGCTTTTGTCTTGCAAAAGTTTACGTTTTAGAAAGAAAAGCTCAAGTTACATCAGATCTGTTCCTTCACTTTTGTATCGTCTAGATACTGTCACCTTGCTAATTTGCCTTCATAAAAATGATTTGATATAAATTATTGAATTTATCGTTAGTACAAAAGAAAGTTAAGGTAAGTTAAGCTTACTCTATTAACATAGTTGAAGATAACTTAAAGTTAAATAAGTCTTCTATACTTATCCTTTATCCAATAAAAGAAATATGTATGTAAAATATGTAATATAAAAAATATGCAAGAGGATATTTTGTTCTCACACATTTTGCTACACCTTAAAATATAATATCCGCTATGGCTAAAGCTTTGGCATTGTAAATAAATTTACATAGTCTTTTACTTGCCAAATAAGACAATTCGTTTCATCACTACAAATACGTATTTCCGTTTAAAATGGAAAGCGTACGTTTATGTAAGGGTGGTGAAGATCCAAATATATTACTGTCAGATGGCATATACTCGTATTTAGAATTAGAACATGCATTTGGGTAAATTCACAAAATTCTTATTTTCAGGGCAGTAAAATTTGAATAGAATAAATTACAAAAGATTGAAGATATACGTTTGTATGTACAAAGAATCTGCGAAACAATACACGCAGTAAAAAAGAAAGTTCAGAAAGATATTGTAAAATGTAAAGAAGATTCGAGATTAGCGTTTATTACACAGCTGATGTGGTAGATTTCGTTAGAAATTCTTTTTAGGACAGCGTTCTTACCAAATAGAATTTACCAAATCGTAATAACTATATATTAACTCTGGCGATGGCAATGGAATCGGGCTAGGCATATCATCATCAACTACCGACGACATCACGATTAATTCTGAAAATAAATCCATTGAAATGTATAAAATATTTAAAAAAAAAAACAAATTTATGAGGGTGCGATTTGGTCTACCCTCATTATCAACTTCCCATTCGGTGACAACTCGTGATTTTTTTTAATAAATGCATGTACCTAAAATCTTCGAGATATATTAAAATTAGGACTTAGAAATTCCAAATAGGAAGTTAATAAAATTGTTGATGTACATGTAAAATAGGTGATATTTCTAAGAATTCTGGAAAAAAATAAAAGCTTCTTTATGCTTTCTTATATTCCTTCGTTAGAGTATTTTGAATCTACATATATTGTTTTTACTTATTTAATAAGTTAAAAAGTTTTTAGTAATATCCATATCTCACTGTATATTGTGGCATAATATTTATTTTAGAACATAAAATAAATTCAATATTTAACATCCATCCGATGTTTTACTTTACGACAAAGCATACGTAAGCTTACATAAAGCTGAATGGATATTTCTGTTCATTTAAATATTATGATTTTAACTATAGTAGGCTTTTCATTCCTGAGCATTAATGCTCCGGTGAGTTCAGGAACATGTATTTATTATATATTGGAAATGCTCGTTAAAACGAACACGGTCGTTAAAAGCTTGCCTGATATAACAAAACTGCTGTTACATTCACAAAAGTATTTTGCGACATAGTTTAAAATACAAAACAAACTTTATTCAGTTTTCCTGCTGCTTTACCCTAAAACTATCACCATAAAACTTCAGCCTAAACATATATATATATATATATATATATATATATATATATATATATATATATATATATATATATATATATATATATATATATATATATATATTAATTTTAGGTCTGTTTCGAAACGCCAGTAAATCAAAAAACCTTTTACATTTTAAAATATATAAATTTACCTAATATAATTTGAAAATAATAGTGTATAGATATAATATCTGTGATGAATGTATATATATATACTCGTACTATTTATAAACGCCTCCATAAATTTAATACAAAATGTAACGACCTTACATAAAATGATTAGAAATATTCTTCCCCTTCTGTCTAGTTAATTACACTTTTACAGTTACAACAGAAAATATTAGAAATTTAATAAAATAAAAAATCTTTATTTTTCTACCTCAAAAAATAAAATTTCATTTGTAAACTGGATTTTTTAACTTCTATCTTTTAAAACTGACTACCTTTTTATCTGGCGAATATTTCTTACACCCCTAATAATATTATATTAGTATTCATTAACTGCTGATTATATATTGAGCAAAACTAACTTCACTAAACAGTGATTTAAATAATCTAGAGGCACCCCAGTAAAAGTTTTTTGTGATGATACATAATTTTCTCTTATTAAAACCTTCATGATTATCATGTGATTCAATCTTAAAAAGGTTATAAACACTGTCCTGAGAATAAGAGAACGTAATGAGAAGTAAGAGGAAAAATTTTGCAGTTTTTTGATTGTCCGTACCTCTCTCTAGTTTCATAATCGTCGACACTTACGCGGAAGCGTTACAGAACTTTAATCTGTTTATCATGAGTTCCGGTGAACATGTCGGATTGATCATTAATTACATAACATTAAAAATTATATATACAGAAAGATATCATTATTTTTCATCACTGTCTATTTTTACACTCAGAAAACAGGTCTCGTTATAGACTGCCTCATAGGAGAATACATTTGCCACGTTTGAGACGCTTGGCAGGCAGTCGAAGTTTTCATAATTTTGTGCTCTTATCAGGAATATACAGCTGCACATTTTCTGATATATTTCCCTTCGTCGCCTCTCACGCTGCACGGCGAATAACATTAGTTTATTAAACCTAAATTGACTTAACTCGTCTACAACTGGACATATGTATCAGTCACCATTCGTTTTTTACCAATCATGATTGATGGCAATGATTGACACATGCATAAGCGTGTTGTACGCCTATGTCTCTATTGTAGCAAACATTTGCCTCAAGCGCCGTATGTGGCAGGCAGGTTGGAGATAGCAATGCATAATATCTCGCATATTTGATGTTGCCTCTCCTAGCATCTGGGCATATTGCCATTCGTCGGAGGACTCGAGGTCTTTTTAGCTTTTTCCATAGATGCTTCGGAAACCGCAGAATTAAAAAGTGTGATGAATCGGTATACATTGACAAGGATGGGTGGGTTATCAAATCTAATATAATGGCGCGTGGGTAACCAAATCTAATATCTTGATCACGTTCACATAGTGCAGACTGTTTTCACGTAGTTGAGGAAAGCATTATCTTAATATCGTTCGTTATCGTAATTGGTTTCATAGCTCGTACCCCTGCTGGCGTGAAAGGTTCCTGCATAGATGGCAATCTTAGAGAGGCTTGAGTATAAGACCATCTATCCAAAACTTTAAGATTTTTATCAAATTTTCATAGTCGCTTCTTGTTCATACTCACTAGGCGAATTCGGTTGATGTATGTAATTACTCTCTAAGGCTAGATGGGTTCTCCTATAACGCCGTTACAAATTTCAATAATTTTAATTGGATTAAATTGGACAAACTGCGTCTGATTTACCTTTCCATAATTTGTAAATTACACCCTTTATTTCTATTTATCTATTTTAAAACACAAAAAAAAACAAAAACTTAGTTTGTAATTTTATAAATAAATCTCTTTACGAGTTATGTTTTCCTTTGTGAGTTGATTATGATATGCCATTTTGTTAACATGTCTGAAAAGTGTAACTTTAAATCACACTCAACTGTTTAACACTTACTATGAATTTAAAACCATGTTCATGTGATTAATATTCGTCACCCTTTTACTGTTCTCATTAAGCCACGTTGCATTATTATGTTAATTATTACGTAATTTTAGCAGGAACATCTGTTATGCGATAAAAAGTAAAGTTAAATAAATATTTATCACGAGGTTCCGTGTATTAACGGCTCTTTTTATGCACAAGAGCCTGTGTCCAGTGGGCTGTTTATAGCCATGACGAAAAAACATACAATTTGAAGAAAGCTTTTTATAGAAAAATTAAAAATTGTTTAAATTTATTTCATTACGTCATCATTACACTTTTGAGGGAAATTGAAGGTATGCCACAAAGCACGGCCCTGAGCTAACTGCATCTACGACTTCCTGCATTTTTATCAGGTCATCACTTCGTCTAGTATGAGACCGTCCTACGTTTTGTTTACTAGTAAACAACTGCCACTCTTTCTTTCCAAATAAGTTTATTTGTTGTAAATCCACTTTGCAAAAATTGAATTCTCCAAATCATGGGAGAAATTCCCACAACACATAAAATACTTGGTCGGATCCTAAATTTATTGTTTAGTGATTTTCCAAATGGCTAATGGTTAGCTGAAAATATTATTTAATTACCATAAAAAGGAAAAAAAAACCTTACCGTCAATATGAGAGGGGTACTTGTGTGCTGCGAAGCCTGTTGGCGCGGCAGGGGCGGTGTGAGAGTAGTGTGCAGGTGCGGTCGGTGCTCCGTAAGCGCTTGGTGGTGGCCCATACTCTATATGCGTGGTCGGTGGGGGCCCGTATACCGCTGTTACTGTAACCATATTTGCTATTGTTTAACCATCCCGTAGTTTAGTATCCGGAAAAATTGACAATTGAGCCTAAGATATCGGATCGAACCTAGGTTCAAGGTGGTAGGACTCTTATTCTGTCTTGTGTTCTGTCCGGATAGGTACCACGCTCTTATCTACTTCCGTTGCCAAATAGCAGAGCTTCGGTCTGAATGGTAAAGAGCTGTGGTAAAGGACTGCAGTGACCACTTATTTATTAGATGGACTGTATGTTTGTTTTTTGTTTCATACAAAATAGAACTTGCGCCGAGGCTGCTAATATGTGGGTTGAGATGTGATTACACTCGTGTGTTTTTTTATTTAGGTATCTAATCATACAGCGTTTTAATTTTAATTTGCAATACATAATAATACTCGTATATATCTATTATTTGATCAAAAAATCGTTAAGCGTGCGTTTGTGCTTGAGCAAGTGTGTGTCCATGTGCGTATGGGTGAGCGTGCGTGCGTGTGTGTTTGTGTGTGTGTGTGTGTGTGTGTGTGTGTGTGTGTGTGTGTGTGTGTGTGTGTGTGTGTGTACGTGCATGTATGTGTATGTGTATGTGTTGTGATTATGCCCTATTTAGGTTTACAACATTGCGTTTGATGCTGCTCTCGGATAGGTGGATAATATCCAAGTCAGCGTAATACTTTTTATAGTTTTGAACAATACGACATAATATAGAATTTTTCGCGTAATTTGTGTTTGCTCGTGGAACGTGAAATAATGGCGTATGTCTAGTTCGGTGTTTGGGTACTAGTAACTTTATTTCAGATAGAAGATGTAGATCTATATCACCAGACCGTAAACCGTGTAACAAAAACATGTCGTGTTGAAGTCTTCTGAGTTCCAACGTATCTAAATATATGATTTTGTGTATAAAATGCTTGTCAGCCCTAAGTATTAAGATCGAATGTCTCACACGAAACAAAGCAGCATTATGCTGCTTTCTTTTTTTTCTCACTGGTATTCTGTGAGCGCATGATCCTTTCTCGTTCGATCCGAGCCAGTCGTGCTTCATAAAATAGCTGCAGCGTGGCAGTCCACCACGTATTCGAGGTTAATCATCATTGTTTGAATTTTAGATAAGTCAATTAAATTGTAAATGCTTATGGAAAAATACAAGAAATTTCAAAAATTTTTAGAGCCTTTATATGTCCCACTCCCGTGCACAGGTCTCTTTTCATCGATTTGCCGTCGAAATAATTATTTTTAAAAATTCTCAGACATGCAACCTGCATCCTTGCGATGTTTCCCTTCGTTACTGAGCACCTGGTAAATCAGCACATAATGTTGCATGTAAAAGTTTAATTGTTATAACATTGTTTTTAAAATAAGTCTCAGGTTTAAACAGGACTGCGTTTCAATAAAATACTTCCGTGGAAAATATGCGAACTAAAATGATTAATTTCAGCCATAATTGTAGCCGCGGCTAAGGGACTTCTTTCATGAGAAGAACTCTTTTCAAACCATAGTTCAGATGCAGACTATCAATAAACGATGTTCAGTGAGTATGTAATAATTCGGCGAGTTTAGTGCCACCAATGTCAGTAGATTACCAATCGACCGGCTAATCTTGCTACAAATAATTGTTTCTGATCCAGATGATTTCCCAAAGGAAATTTATGCATGTAAAACGTCTCGAATTGTAAATAGAGTAGTGTTTTATTTAAAAAAATATAGAATACTTTATCTGATGGATTTCAAAGGTTTTTACACCATTGTAATAAATTTCAATAGCAATGCCGTTATTAAATATACGTAATTCACGTGTCATATGCAAATGTGAATTCACTAACAAAGCATATCCATTGTATTTGATTTTTATTGCTTCATTATTAACCCTATCGTAAAATATTCCGTAATAGACAATATTATGCAATTTATTTTTATATTTGTGAGATTTGATTTGAACATATCTGTAATTAACAAGTGAGTTAGCGGAACAAGTATAAAACTTGCGTAAGTCTGAAGACACCTCTAATATTTTTATTAGTGCTTTTTGATATTTGAATGATTTTTAGTTCACGAAAAGAAATAAACGAGGTTAATCGTACGAGTACATGTAACGTCATGACGTATGACGATGATCGCGGAACGACTACATGGCCTAGTATATAGCCGAGAACCTCCGAATCCCAGCTGGACTTATCCTTAAAAGTGTCATAAGCGTTAGAACGGGCACAGTTAGTTTACGACGAGTGTGCATCTCTGAATTACCGCATACACCATAGCAATATTATATATTCTCTACTTTAAAAAAAAACATTATATCTTATCCAACGTAAAATACTGACGCACCGGGAAGTCTATAGTTTGTGAATATGTTCAATGTTGCCCCCGTAATGTAAAGATATCATAGATTCACAGACCCATAAATGCTTGCAAAAGAACATCGATTCTTGACAAGGATAATTAGTGAGGCTATTAAAATTCTATCAAAATAAAATGTTATTTAATTAATGTTGCATAAATTTTAAATTTCTTTACGTGGTACAGCCAGAATGCAGCTATATTATTGTTTTTTTTTTTAAATTGTGACAGAAACGAGTCAGCTCGACCACGCTCTCACAGAATACTATCATGAAATAGCAGTTTAATACTGCCATGTTTCTTATGGTGGGTGTAAAGAACCGAAGACTCAATTTACTGGAAACGAGGCATTCTATCTTAGTCCTCAGGGATGACAACGCATCTGCATTTTGATAACTTATCAAGGATAGACGTAGATACGGGCCACATCATTCATTTACCATCAGGTGGGCTGTGTGCTCGATTGACACTCTATTTTTTTAAAAAAATAAGAGGATGTCTACGTTTTAAAAGAAAGCCAACCTGGGTAAGCTGATCTCTCAGTCAAGCGTTAAAATGAGTAAAAGCGACTTACCAGTCGGCTTTTTGTGACTTAAGGCAGCGGAGCTAACGATTTTTTTTCCCAGGTTGCTGACGGCGTCTCCCTTTCCTGATATCACCTTTCCCAAGCTAGCCGCTAACGCGCCACCTCCCTTGATTAGCTGACCCTTCAGGATTGTCACTCCACCGGTTATAGCTTTTACGGCTTGGAATAGCGTGTAAAGGATGGATTTCTTCAAGCCCCAGTAATCAACTTTCTCTTCATGCTGCAGATATTAAATATATGTTATAAAAGTTTAAGGAAGCGTTGAAATATTATGAAAGTTTTAATACAAATATAAAGCGTAGTGTCTAAAAGAAAATGATTCGCAACTATACAATATGTAAAAAGTAGTAAGTAAGTAAGCAGCCCCTATGCAATCCGAAAGGGGCGCGTAAAGGTTAGAGTACCAAAAAAATTTAAACATCTTAATATTATGAATGAATATGAAAATGATATTGTTATATCATACACATGTTTTGTCCGTAGCATTTATTGCCATGTGAGTATCATCATTTAATTAAACTTTACCTTTCTTTTAGTAGGGTAGTATTTTTTTTTTTGAAAAGAGTTACATGAATAAAATTATAACAAGATTCCTAAAACCCTCATGGATTGGATAGGGTTGTTTTTACATATTGAAATCGTATATTCATGTTGTATAATAAATATTACTTTTAACAGTTTTAGCTTAGACTTAGTTTTTAAAATGTCGCCACTAGAAAAAAAAGATACATCTACATTTTTTTTAAATAATGATATACATATTCGAAGCCGTTTAGCCGTTATAATGTATAAGATAATAACAATATATAAGATATGGGTGTTGGAAGAGGCGAAATAAGAATATTAAACAGGAGATTGGCAGCAACGTCTGCCTGATAAAGACTCAAAATAATAGAATCTGCGATTACCAACACAAGTGTAGCACCTATGTATATATACCTGTTACCGTTACCGTACAGTTATAGCCTATTAAAGTCTGCTGAACATAGGCCTCCCCCACAAATTGCCTCATTGGGGAGATATTTGCCATAATTGCCATGCTTGGCAAGCGGGCTCGCAGCCGCAGTTTTTTATTTTCAGTCTTCATCTCCGGATTTGTTCCCCTCTGTCGCCTTTTACTTAATTTATTAGCTTAGCTTCATTTATTGTATACGATAATGATAAGTAGTGATGAATTTGTGATGGTACTTACAGGCTCATAAGAGTAACCATGGTCATCACCATGGCCGGTCTTGCTTGACGCGGACGCTATAAAGGAAGTGGCTCCAGCGGACGCCTGTCCCAGCAGACCCAACTTGCTTTGGATACCCGACGACGCTTTTGAAGCAACCGCAGTCAGTGCGGCTTGTGCTGACGATCGCTTTGTCCTGTTGATAGTATCGGTCTATTAGTTGACATAATGCAATCAAACATTTATTGCAAACGTTTATGATGTGAGTGCCTTGTTAGTCTAGTAATTGTAAGCGTGACTCGGGTTTTTGTCAAGAAATTGTCAGTAGCTCGGAGCCGGAAGTCGGCGGTATTTCACCTATGTGCCTCGTAAAGCACGTAAAGCTATGGTTTTTTAATAGAATTGGGTGACAAACGGGCACACAGTCCACCTGATGGTATGTGGATGCTGTGGCCCATAGAAATTTATGTTTATCCTCAACTGAGAATAAAATGCAGATGCGTTGTCACCAGTGAGGATTAAGATGGAACGCCGATATGAAGATAAATGTATATGTCTTTGGGCCACAGCATCCACTTACAATTATGTGGACTGTGTGTTCGTTTGTCACCCTTATTTTATAAAAAACATTCCTTGTAATCACTCCTGGTAGCTTAAAATTCTTGTGTTAGGAGTGGTTTACAACGGTAGTCGAACGACGGGTTCGAACTCACGACTTTTAGAGTTTGCGGTGCGCACACTAAGGCGGCTACGGTCGCTTCAATTTCTTCAAGGCCTCACCGACAAGTCGGTAAATAATAGTCACAAGGATACAGTTGAACACCAGCGCTGCCTTCGCAGCATTATAATGAGTTGGAAACCTGTTTTGTATCACATTTTTCATTTGACTGTAATGCGGCATGACATACTTTTGGGCTGTCATGCATGCATGGTCGTTTTCTTACATGCTGGCGGTTGATTGATAATTCATTAATTTTTTATCCCGCAAGCTGCATTTTACATTAACGCTTGATTGTCTTTGGATCGGAATGTCATGCACCAGCTCAGTGCCTTCCGAAACGGCGTCAACAATGAACGATGAACATAGACAGTGCACCCAAGACCACCCCGACTACTTAGGTGTTGACACTGGCACAGGCACAAGTAAATATGTATGGTGAACATTTTAGAAACTATAAACAATTCGTATTACTATATAGTCCGTAGTTGAGCACCAAAAATTTACTATTTCCTCAACAAAATGATATTCACTGATGAGTATCAACCGTATCGTACCGAGTAGTGGCGGACTAAGAATATGCACTACCACGTACATCCCGTGGGTGTCGTAAGAGGCGACAGAGGGAAAAAATCAGGAATCGGGCAGCAGGGTCTTTTTAATAACGCCAAAAATAAAAACTGCGGTTACCAACCTGCTTGCCAAGCTTGGGAAATATGGAAAATATCCCCCCTATTAGGCTAAAAAAAGGTGCACTGACAGTGTCAATTAAAATTTTGACAATAATCCTACAAGGTTATTGTTTCTCATAGACCCCACATTGTGATGCAGACTGGTCTGAAATACAGAAGATGATTGATGATATAGCAAGCATGTCATTGCGCATTACCGTTTAAGACGCCTGGAAATGCAGGACGTCTTAGGTCAGACGGTATTCGTTACACTAATTGCAAAACACGACTAGACGAAGTGCTATCTCCAAATGTGTTTATGAAAGATAGATTGGTTGTTTGGGAATCCATTGATTTAACAGATAATTGCTTAGAGGCAATAAAAAAAATACTTTGGTAAATGAAAAAAAAAAGAATTCTACTTTGTTATTTTTTTTTTTATTATTTTAAGATTTTTGGCTTGGATGCTTGTCCTTAAAGCCATGTTTTTATTTTATTCGGAATGAAAAACCCTTCTTTACAATATGACGATGCGTCACATTGAAAATTTCTTGGGACATTTTGAGGCCAAACTCAATAGACGATGATGACGAACAAAACAATTTGATATTAAAATCGGAGCACTTGTTCTGTCGTTTCCAAATAGTTCACATGCGCAGACTTAATACACAAAGTCGGATCACTTTAATGTATTAAAACCCGCTTCAAATCATTAAATAAACGTTAAAATAGGAACAGCAATCCGCCGACATTCCATTTCCCGCCATAACCCGAATTCTACTTTGTAACAATTAATCTACAAAATAAACAGATTTTCAGTAGAAACACATAATACTATAGCAGAACTGATGTTATCAATAATTTAACATTAAAAGCTGCCAATAAAAATGGGGGATACGATTCTTCCGCCAACACTAATCTTTCTATCAGATGTCTTAATCTCCACTCTTTATTGAAAACTTGACCGTGGACCCGAGATGGGCTGTAATGAAGATGACTATGATGATGATATAGCGTGTTGATGGACATTACATGGCCGATTGACTAAGTTCAAAAATAGCTGTGAATTAAGTTAATAATATTAAGTTTGTCGTGTGGTTATGCAAAGAGAAACCATCATTCGACGACTTAGGAAATTACTTAGGACTTTGACTCAGAAAATGATTTTGTGGACTTCAATACCTCTACTGGCTTCTGCTATGGTGATTTACCAAGTTTTGTAATAATCTTCTATATAAAATATCTTCCTGGATTTCTAGACTAGACTTTCGTACCCGGAACCACATGTTCAGTAGTCGCACTTCCGACCACAAGACCAACGAAACAGTGAAGCGTATTTATGCCACATGCACACTCTCCTGTCTGACAACGAGACGCAATGCTGAAGTTTCATGACGTTTGGTATTGTATTTGGGCAAAAGATTTTCACTCGGCGTTAGAAAAAAATATTCACAGGGATGACATGTCACATAATTGGCAGTGGCAGACTCGGGAATCGGGGCGGTTCACCATTAGATCTTGTGACAATCCGGTAAGATTCTGGAAGTCAAAGTGAAGGACTGTGTAATGATGATGATAATTATATAAATATAGTAGTATAAGTTAAAACAGATACAGTAGTTTGGGTACCTGTTTACGAGTATATATGTGCGGTACTTTATGAAACCGTAAACTCATTACTTCTGGTAGCAACCAGAATTTATTTGCAATGATAATTGTACAGGATGACGATAACATCAATAAATTTAGTGATCATTGAACTGAATCAGTTCCGGAAGTAAAGTAACTGGACAAGTGACTGGACACGTGCCTCCCATAATTTCTGAGTGAGTTATAGAGCAACTAGTTCACTGTACTGCTTCAGTGTATATTATTTCTAGTAGTGTTTCACATGTCCTAAAATATTTTAATTCCTTATTTTAAGTCTTCACGACGTTTCTCTTTCATCGCCGAGCACGTGATAAATCAGTACCTACTAAAATATCAATAAAATTGTTAATTGCAATAACGATTTTATTGATGTCGACGGGGATCCAACCCCGGCTGCTCACGGGTAGTGAACTTTTTTAATTGGCGCTTAGCCTTTGATCCCTAAACTACCACTTATCATATACTTAACATAAAATAAAATACCTCATGATTTCCTCAGCTGCTAAACCCTCGGCCAGAGCTTCCAATTGCTGCGGCGTCATTCTGCTAATGGCTGCCATGTCAATGATGTCTAACGTCATAGGCGTCGGACCGCGTGCTGGGGCGGCCATTGACGTCGCCATGCACAGCAAACATATCCAAACCTGAATGAGAAGGAAATACCGTTATAACCTTATAATTTCAATTTTGTGATTACAATAAAGAATAAAGAAAGTAACTGTTCCCGTACAAGCTATTGAAGTTCACTGCTGAACATAGCCCCCCCCCCCCCGCAGATTAGCTCATAGGAAGGATATTTGCCATAGTTGCCACGCCTGGCAAGCGGCTTAGCAACCGCAGTCTGTTTATTTTTAATCGTTATTAGGAATCCGCTGCTGCCAATTTCCCGACTTGTTTCCCACTGTCGGCTCTTACGACACCCACGGGATGATATGTGGTGGTAGTACCTAGGTATTATGACACTGCCACTACACGGCAAATAAATAAAATAAAAAGTAAATAAATAGGATAAATTAATGAAAATAATAAAAAAGTCCCGGCGTAATAGACAACGTAATGAGAATATCCGCAGTAGACCCAGAGTAACCAACATCCAACGGATCGGTCAGCCGAGGTAACGAGCCGACCATAGAAATCAAATCGACAAACGACAGGAAGAAAGCTCCTAGAGCGACAGCCTCGTACGGGCTACAAACTCTAGCGTGGCATTCCACCAAATTGGGTGACAACCTGATAAGAGATGCAGGAACTCATGGATGCAGAATAATTAAAATTGGAGCAAAGTAAGCAAACGATTAGAAGGTTTGATATATCCACTCCTATTTTAGAACTTAAAATTTTGTTTTAAAATTTTTTTAACTTTTAATTATTTATTAAGTTTATTGACGGATAACGGAACGGATTTTGATGTGGTTTTTATCAATGGGCAGAATTATTCAAGAGTAAGTATTATATGTACATGCATATTCTAATAATAGTAAAATTATTAATCACAACTCACATTATCACCACACGGTATCTACATTGCACCCGGGTGAAGCCGGGGCAGGTCACTAGTTAATTACTAAAATTAATTTTTGCGAATTATTTCTCGTTCTTGTGATAAATTTCCAAAACTTGTAATTGTTACGGGAGGGTACCTTGTTACTCTTAGCTTTTTATTAATTTATTTTTGGTCCAATCTACAAAGAAAGGTCTTACCGTTGAAATCTTGCATTTTGTATTTGAATAAAATAGTTTGTATTTGAATAAAATTTTGTAAATAGTCGAATCTCCAGCAGATGGAATTTAAAACCATCGTCGGTATTAAAGTTAGAATGTATCTTTTGAATTTAATAGTCTCGCGTATTATTGATGTTCTTTTGCGAGGAATTATGGTTTATCTAACCTGAAGTAAAGGTGGGGTTGATTTTGAATTTTGAATTGAAAAAGAAGAATTGACTTCCCTGAGGCCTTATAATAAATACAACAATATCTCTAAATATTAGTTTATTAGTTTCAATTAGGAATTTTTTCATAATATAGTGTATACATGGATTAAGTAATATGATATTGAATAAAAATTATAATACGGGTACCGATTATACGGTTTATCCGTTTAATTTTTTAATTCCCAACGTTTCTAATAATTAGTTGAAGGTAACCTTCGTTAACTATGACGTCAGGACGTCAAACATCTCATGCTCATGCCTGTTTGACTATGTGTATTGTAAAGCGTTCAAAGCGGAATAAAAAAATTGAATTAAACGAGATAAATTCGGGTTATTATAAGATATCATTGAGTAGTAAGCTACTAAGTACATGCACACGATATTAAAAATTTGTTATGTAATATCTTCGCGTCGCGTTTCGTTTTTAAAGTTACCACATAACATGCTATCTATATAAAAATACGCTGTTGTCGCGCAAGCCTTGGCAGTGAAAAGCGAAAGTTTTTACGCCAGCTGTCGCGGACGTCATCGCGCCCAGCGCCCGTTATTGGGGCCTCAAAACTGGCGTTTTTATTTTCATTTTTTAAACGATGATTTTTTTTAAATTTTAGAACAATTTATTAAAATCTGTTATTGTTTCTGAAAATATTATTCATAAGAATAAAAAAAAATTGTAAAATGCTTTTGGGGAAAAGACATATAATGATTTTCGAAAATATTCATGTATGCAACCCCTAACTTTCCTTTCCTTATGTAAAAAAACTTAGAAAACAAAACGAAATTATACGTTTTAAGCTTATTTTACTGTGTATTAAAGGTTTGAATTACAAAGTGGTGGGACTTATTTCTGCCTGGAGGTCCCTCTGGGCAGCGTTTTTTTTTTTGCGCCCGAAGCAAATATGGGCAACCCTCCGGAAAGCGGGGGAGGGAGGTTGGGAATGCTCATAGCATACCACGCAGCCGCCTGCGTGGTTATGTGGTGACTTTTACCCACTAAACCCAACCTTTTAGGAACTGGCTTACCGATCTAACTAGAGATCTCTAAGCCGTATACGAACGCGACCCTCCCTGGCAGAAAGGAGGGCGCAGTCTGGGCAGCGAGAACCCTCGGGCTTATTAATTTCTGTCGCAAACATTTTTACATACCATGCCACAAAGCTTAAAAAAAGTTTTCAAAATGGTTCTTCGATTATACAACGACTTGTCCAAGGGCCATTATTAAATATATACATGTGTTTTTTGTATTAATTCTACGCAGACGAAATCGCGAGTAAGATCTTGTACTTAATAAAACTATTTTATACGTGGTAGAGCCATGCTGCAGTTATATTAGTAGTATACTTGTAGCACGGATGGGTCGGCTCGACTGGGGAAGGACCATGCTCTCACAGAATACTGTTGCTGCTGTATTTCGTATGGTGAGTGTATAGAACCGGAGACCCTTTTTACTGGAAATGAGGCATTCCATCTTAGTCCTCACGGGTGACAACGCATCTGCATTTTGTTTTGTAATCGAGGATAGATGTAGGTGTCTATGGGCCGCAGCAACCACTTACCATCAGGTGGACTGTGTGCTCGTTTGTCACCCTATTCTATAAAAAAAATATTTCAATGGTTATCGCGTTAAATTTGAGTGGTTTTAAATCAGTATTGTTACTGCCTATTAAATTCCTCTGTTGAGCATACGCCTCATCCATAGAGATTGCCTCATTGAGGAGATGTTTGCCATAGCTTACTAGAAACATAAGCTAGTGATACCTGTTTCTGGGCTCCACAGATTCAGTAATTTATTCTTGGGCAATGAATACGCCACTACAACAAAATCTGGGAAAATATATAAGGTCTCTCTTTTACCAAGTTTCAATATTTAATTAAACAAAAACTGTATAAAAAGGGTTATTATAATAAAATTTATTGAAAAAATACATGGTTGATAACAACCCCTGGGAATGAGATGGTTTCTTCCATTATGTTTCTTAACTAAATTTTGTAAATAGTTTGTAAACATATTGTCATATATTGTTCAATTTATTCAAAAAAAAAAGTCCCGCTGAGTTTCTTGCCAGGACAGAGGTTTTTTCCGAACCAGTGGTAAAGTGAAAAATGACTTTCACTAAGAATAAAAACATGTTCTATTCTACTTTAGTTGCCACACTTAGTTTTAGTCGTTATTAGGAAGACGCTCCTGCCCATCTCCTGCCTGTCTCCCTCTGTCGCCTCTCACGACACCCACGGGAAGATACGGGGTAGTGGATATTCATACACCGCCACTACAAGGGAGAGTACTTTTGATAGGCTAAAATAAATTGAATGAAAAAATCTAGAGTCTAGACGAATTGAACTATTAAAATTTGATTGTAACATATCGACAGCTCTGGTTCTTGCATATGATTTTAAAACCATTGAAGCAAAAAGATCTTTCAATGATAGACATGTTTTTATTTGCCTCAGAAGTCATATTCAAATGATAATTGGATACAAAATATTATGTAAGTGTTATCGATGAGGTAAGTTTGACCCCGTTGAAGTAATAACCTATCGCCCTAAAACTTGCGAGAGCAAAATTTAAAAGTAATCTTACCGGTCGATATATTGCATAACAACTTGATTTTAAATGCATGAATTTGGGTTATTATCTGTGTGCAATATCGTAATGTGCATCAAATAACTTCCGAGTATCACATATTTAATGGCCTCTTTAAAGCGAGTTTACTTATTTTTTAATTTTATACTACATAAGCTGGTACCCGGCGCATTGTAGTCACAGAAGAAATAACGGTGGAAATATCGTTTTGAATTTGGAAGAGTCATATTGCTTATATAAAAATAATAATATATTCATTGAATTTGAATGGAATTTGTTGATGCGATACGCGCGCCATCTACTGTAAGATAATTGTACTATGCCTATAATCTTTAAAAAGTTCAGACAAAGTTACAGAGCAATCTGATGAACGATTATGATCACTAAAGTTGAACAAGAAACGGTTACTAATACGCCTGTCTAGTGCTGCAGTAATATAGAACTGCTCCCTGTCAAAAGTCTGGATATTTACATCTAGTATATCACCATTAAGAGCCGGAGGTAGTTCAGCAGCTAAGAACTCGGTGTAATGTCACAGTACGCGAGCAACCTGGTATCGTTTCCCGGCGGAACTAATAAAATTGTTATTAGCAAATTTAAGTTCTGCTTTGGACACCTCTTAGAAATAAGTAGAGGCTTATGACCAGCAGTGAGACGTTAGATGTTGTATCTTTACGTTTTTACCGTTATACCACCATCTATGAGGCTATGATGTAATTCTGGCTGGTAACAAAAAATAGATATATGACGAAAGTCAATTTGTTAAATCCTAATACAGAAATAAAAATGTATTGCAGGAAATAGTCAATAAGTGGTTTGACTGGGGCCATTACAAAATTCACGCTGGCATGGCTGTTATGATTGCTGTCTGTGGTTTACTTTTTATGACATGTCTTATTAGTGTTGATATATCGTTACTTAATAGGATATTTAAGACCTGGCACTTGTTATGAAATATTGGTTTAACTGTGACATGCTTGGAGCTGAATACTACAATTTGAGATTGAGGTTTAAGCTAATCAAAGACCATTTATTTTGCTAGATTGCACGCCTCACTCTCGACATGCCGCTATGTGACAATTTTGCAAAATAAAATTGTTATTATGTCTCAATTTATACACTAAATCAATAAAGAAGGGTTTTTTGAAAACTAGATATATTAAATTATAAAGTTAGCGTATTTTGTAAATTTATTTGTTTAGTTACATATATTTACAAAAAATGTAGTTAGAAAATTATCAGTTCGGCTGTCAGTCTGTTCACGTGTTCACGTTTCAGAAAAATAAACGAAATGAAGTGAAACAAATCTTTCTGAGTAAGTATCCATTTATTCTCAGGATGATCCCTATTTCTGGATGTTATCAGACTTATAGACGTTTAAAAGATATTTATTATTTTCATCAAAATTAAATTAAATTATGATGAACAGTATAAAAACGCTCATGAGGGGTGCACTTTTGGATTACCCAAACTACTTTTGCTTTTGTTTCAAAAAACTTTCCTAGTTTTTCGACTAGAGTATAACCTAGGTTGATCCTGGAATTGCTCTTAATCTGTTCGTGAAACTTCAATAGAATTATTTCAGTAGTCCCGAAGATTATCTCGCAAATACAGACAGACAAACTTTTTAAAATGATTATTCATGTCTCAATGGCATTCAAATAACTTACCGGCACTTAACTGGCATACAATTAGCTTAATAGAAGCATAAAGAATTAATATTAAAGGCAAAACCTTTTATATATATCATCATTATCATCATCATTACAGCCCTTCACAAGTCACTGTTGAACATAGGCCTCCCCCAAGGTATGCCACAAAGCACGGTCTGATGAGTGTGGGTGAGCCACGTGCATCCATCGACTTCCTGCATGTCTTACCAGGTCGTCACTACATCTAGTGGGGGGATGAGGGATGGCCCTACACTACGACTGCTGGTACGAGGCTGCCACTCGAGAACCTTTTCACCCCATCGGTTGTCGGTTCTTCGAGCTATATGGCCGGCCCATTGTCACTTCAGCTTACTTATCCATTGGGCTATGTCGGTCACTCTGGTTCTACTGCAAATATCCTCATTTCTAAGTTTATCATGCAGAGAAACCCCGAACACAGCCCTCTCCATAGCTCACTGAGTGACCTTGAGCATACTCATACGGCTAGCAGTGAAGTACTAAGTAGTAAGAAGTCTCAGATCCGTAAGTCATCACTAGCAACACGCACTAGTTACACAATCTATTTTTCAGGTTTTGAGGTATACCTGACGAGAAGATGTGTTGTTATTTCCCGAATGCTGCCCTGTTAATATATATATATATATATATATATATATATATATATATATATATATATATATATATGTATATGTATATATATATATATACATAATATGTCACTGACTGACTCATCATGAGATCTCTAAAACTGTACACCCGATTGACTAGAAAAGAGACCATCGTTTTTGGGCCCACTAGAAATTTTAACTTAAGTTTTAACACATAAAAAAGATATCGATTCACTATCGTAAATTGGCTAAAGATTTTATGAAATTCTAACCGGAATCGTGATAAATAATACAATTAAGAACCAATACATATAAATCACGGCCGCGTTCTTATTCGTGAACTGTTTTCTCCGGAACTATTAAAAATTCTTTTAATAATTCCGGAGAATCCACCAAGCAGTATTTAAGATTTTGAAGAACCTATAACTTTTTTATTATGAACAGTGCACTATTATAATATAGAAAATCGATAAAAACCACTAAACAGTCGCACATATGTGATTTTAGATTATAGTGAGATTGCCGTTGGATTGTTAATTCTCAGTATTCCCGTTAGATATGGTTAAACTAATATTGCAATTGTTATCCAGAGATTATAAGCAATAAATCGGCGTTCATTTCATTAGTTACGCTAGTACCCGGTTGACCGAGCTTTGCTCGGTATTTTTCGCTCGGTTTTTTTAATTCGTGTGTTTTCGAAATTATATTTAGATACAAATTACATACTGATGAAATACGAATAATATTTTTTGGTCGTAGCGACATAATAGAAAAAACTGAACTAGTTATTTGATTAAAAAATCATGAGTGCAATTAGTTTAATTTAAATTTTCGTATTTTTAAAAAATACTAAAAAAGGGCTCGAAAAAATAGATTTTCTCAAAAAAGAAAGGAACTTGAAAAAAAATTTAAAAACGTCGGTCGGTCGGTCTGGGCTCGAACCATGGTATTACGATTTTGTGACTGCCCAATATACCAATTAAGCTATTTGTAATCGTTAATAAACTGTAAAAATTTACTTCCTATTCTAACGATATTATAGTAGTTTTCATTGCCTAAAACACGGACAAAAAGACATTTTCTAAAAATAAATCCTAGCTAGATCGATTTATTGCCCCCGAAACTCCCTGCACACAAAATTTTATGAAAATCGTTGGAGCCGTTTCCGAGATTCCGATTATATATTTATATATATACAAGAATTGCTCGTTTAAAGGTATAGGATAATTTGTGGTGGCCCATTCTCCATTCAAAAATAAATTGTCTCCTTTAGTATAGTTACTCATTTATCAATGTACACGCTCACTAAAAATGGGTTTTACGATAATCCCATCAAAAAAATTCATGATGTTTTACATCCAGGTTCCGCAATAAAATATTATCGTGCGCCCAGCAAAGCTAGCGGGTATCAGCTGGTTATATATAAAAATAAGTATAATAATCGTTTAGTATTTATTTTACAGAAGAAACCAATTAACTTAAAGGTATCAACTTCCCCGTCATTAACGTAAGTGTAGCACCGATCGGACCTCGGACTTCGTTGCTACTTTCAGCTACTAACTTTCTTTCCTCTTCGGATTCATTTTATTTAGTTAATGCGTGATGTGTTCGTGATTTCTTACTCATAACGTGTTAGGTTATAAAGTTTGATTTCGCTTTATGTATTTTAATTACTGTTTTTAGTGTAAAGGAATTGCTATTAATGTTATAATAAAAATAATTTCAAAAGTGTGTACATATTAATCAAATTAAATGCCGTAATAAATCGCAATGTGAATAAGAAATTATTTTATATGAGAAGATATCGTGTAGTATCGGTGTAAGAATATCCCCTACAGCATATCGTAAGAGGCGACATAAGGAAACAAACCTGCTGATGGTAGCAGCATCTTCCTAATATCAACTAAATAATTAAAAGCTGCCAATACTATCCCGCCTGCCACGTGTCGCAACTATGGCAAATATCCTCTTTATGAAGCAGTATTTGGGGCCTATGTTCAGCAATGTACTTTTCATAGGCTATGAACAAGACAAGTACTTAATTTGGAACAGTGATAAAGTTGAATTATCAACTTGTGTTTCGTAAACCAATAAAACAAACATGATTTTATCAATGTAACAATATCATCAACAGAGTTCTGTGTTTCTTTCCCCTGGTCGATTTTGATGCAGGAAACATTTCTCGCTACATAATATGTAGTAGCGAGTAAATACATAAACAACTAGTTTCTTACCGCATTAGACTGTTTAACTGAAAAATTTTGAGTTCAAGCATGATAAAGTTTTGCACGTTTTTGTGTTACATATTGTTTTCTTTATTTTAGGATTCAGTACAGAAATTAATTGAATGGTGGAATAAAAGAAACAAAGCACATGCATTTTTACGTGATAGAGCCATGCTACAGTTTTATTAGTAGTATGACGACAAATGGGTCGACTCGACCGGGGAAGGACCACGCTCTCACACAATACCAGCATCAAATAGTAGCTTAATGCTGCTGTGTTTCGTATGGTGAGTGTAAAGATGCTGATTGATATAAAATATGCTGGTGTTCCACAGGGCTGCGTGCTATCGCCAACGCTGTTTCTTCTGCATATCAATGATATGTTGCATACCCGTAACATTCATTGCTATGCAGATGACAGCACTGGTGATGCTCTTTACACCGGCCGAGCCAATATTTCTCGGGAAAACGTCTCCGAGTGCCGGGACAAACTTGTGTCTGAAGTCGAGTCTTTGCTGAACAGAGTCTCGGATTGGGGACGACTAAATCTAGTCCAGTTTAACCCCCAGAAGACACAAGTTTGCGCGTTAACCGCTAAAAAGAACCCCTTTGTCGTATCCCCTCAGTTTCAAGGCACTCCCCTTGTTGCCTCAGCCAGTATCGGAATCCTCGGCGTCGACATATCGAGTGACGTGCAGTTTCGTGGTCACTTGGAAGGGAAGGCCAAATTGGCCTCTAAAAAGCTTGGCGTGCTCAGCAGAGCGGGACAGTATTTCATGCCGGCACACCGCCTGCAACTTTACAAGGCGCAGGTTCGGCCGCACATGGAATACTGTTCCCATCTCTGGGCTGAGGCTCCCCAGTACCAGCTCCTTCCACTTGACCGCATCCAGCGCAGAGCGGCTCGAATCGTCGACGACCGAGTGCTTTCCGATCGGCTCGATTCACTGGCGTTGCGAAGAGATGTTGCATCTCTTTGCGTATTTTATCGCATCTATCACGGGGAGTGCTCTGAGGAATTGTTCGGATTAATCCCAGCCGCCAAATTTCGTGAACGCACGACACGGCAAACGTCCCGATACCATCCACACCATCTGGATGCTTGGCGGTCCACCACTGTACGTTTCACAAGGAGTTTTCTTCCACGTACAACCTCTCTGTGGAATGGTTTATCACCGGCGATTTCTCCGGACCGATACGACCTGGGGACCTTCAAGAAAAGAGCTTACTCCTTTCTAAAGGGCCGGCAACGCACCCGCAATTCTCCTGGTGTTGCGGTTGATCATGGGCGGCGGTAGTCACTTAACATCAGGTGAGCCGCATGCTCGTTTGCCCCCTCTTCTATAAAAAAAAAAAACAAAAAAAAAAAAAAAAAAAAAGAGAACCGGAGTCCCTTTTTACTGGAAACTAGGCATTCCACCTAAGTCCTCACGGATGACAATGCATCTGCATTTTGATTCGTAATCGAGGATAGATGTAGATGTCTATGAGCCACAGTAACCACTTACAATCAGGTGGACTGTGTGCTCGTTTGTCATCCTATCCTATTAAAAAAAAACATGCAGGTTTTCACACTATATTTTTATATACAGCATAGCAAGTGGTAAACCGGGTTTCAAACCCGGGTTGCTCTAGTACTGAGAAATTTATGACTAAAGAGCTTGTCGTAAATTTGTCATGAGCACCCAGGGGTCTTATAACAGCAAATAATGTATTGCAGAAATTTTGGTATCAGCTGGGAATGAAGCTCGAAACCGCTAACGACCAAATTACGCAGACGAGGATCGTATGTGCGGTAAGAACACAATGCGACACTGGCTTTCACTCTTTAATATGCATATACCCATAGATATTGTAAAGAAAATTTCTTTAACCAATAAACATAGTTACTGTTAATTTATTTCTAGAATTAAATAAAACTACTGTAATGGATCGCGTTTAATTTAATTTATTGTTAATTTTAACTCCCGACGTTTCGAATGCTTTGCAACACCGATGGTCACGGAGGGGACTGAGGTGCTTGACGCCCGAATCCCAATGTCATAATTAACCCGGAAAACCTTAGGTTAGTTAGTTTTTTTTATAGAGCAAGTGTGACAAACGAGCACACATTTCCTCTGGTGGTAAGTGAATGCTGTGGCATATAGACTTATGTGGCATTTACACGCATGCTCGTTTAAAAACCACAATGCAGACGCGTTGTCACCCGTGAGGACTAAGATGGAATGCCTCGTTTCCAGTAAAAAGGGTATCCGATTCTCTACTTTCACCATACGAAACACTATTGAGATCTGTGGTATTCTGAGCTAGTCTACTAGTTCTTTCGCAAAAATAACTACTACTCCCACGACTAATTCGCTTGCTGAGCGTGATAATTATAGCAAATACTACATTTATCACAGCAGTAGACTTCCTTAAATGTTTTTTTTAACTTCCCGCCAAGAAAATGGAAAATTTTCAAAAACCGAAAAAATATTTATTTTACCCCTTTTTCGAAAATCAAGTTTTCATCAAATCATCCTAAAACCGAGAACAATTACTGGCAGGCTATTTGTTTCCTGCGCGATTTGAACCCGAGGTCTCGGATCGGATACGGAATTAACTTCTGTGATTTTGACCGGGACATATTACGGCATGGTTGAATTGTAACTGCTCTATAGTAAAATGTATAGTGCGGTAGGGTGTTTTTTGCTTGCGCAACTACGAGAGAAAAAATGTCCGCTCTCACACTATTTTTTAATAAGCAAATGTATGTATTTCTAATGTTTTTAGAGGGTTATTTTTTAAAGAGTAGCCAAATTTTAAACTCAAGTTCAAATATATAAATAATGATATACCGTTATTGCAGTTTTTGAAAATACGAGTAAATAACGCTTCTACTTTTATTTGAAATTATCCCAAATTAAATGTGATTTATGGGCAACAACGTTTTTGCATACCGATCGACCCTTACGAATGTGTGCGTGCGCAGCAAAATCAGTTCAAATAATGCATAACCACGCATTTTGAATTTAAAAGATAAAAAGGACAGTTTGAAATTCTTTTTTAATAATTGTTTTCACAAATTGCCTAAAATACTTATTCTGAACCTTCTCTGCAAATTTGGCTGGTAATTGCAAAATAACCCTGTATACGTATAATTCTTCTATCCGTGTGTGAAATTTTGTGTGTATGAAGTTTATTCGAGAATAGTTACTCGTAAGATTCTTACGTGGTAGATCCATGCTGCAGCTATATAGTTGTAGCACGAATGGTTCGGCTAGACCGGGGAGGAAAACCACTCTCACAGAATTCCAGCGTAAAATAGCAGCTCAACGCTGCTGTATTTTGTATGGTGAGTTTAGTGAACCGGAAACCTTTTTTACTGGAAACGATGCATTCTATTTTAGTCTTCACGGGTGACAACCCAACTGAACTTCAATTCGTAATCGAGAATACATGTAAATGGCTATGGGCCACAGCAACCACTTACCATCAGGTGGACTATGTGCTCATATGTCACCCTTATCTTATATAAAAAAAAGATTCACGCTGATAGGTGACACTTCTTAACGCTTAATAAGCATAATATATCATTATAATAAATAAAGAAACAATATTATACGTATATATATTTGAATTATAGAATACTATAATTCATACATAATAGAACGGAGGAGTGGATGGAGCTCGTGTCACTAACACGTCAATTTACACGTATAAATGTCAACACAATCAATCGTTTAAAATTTTCGTGCCAAGCGTCTCTACATGCAAATTATTTAAAAAAAATTCAAATTGTGCAATAATTACGTGTCGAAAGCGGGAAATGGAATTTAAAAGGAGACATATTCTACAACCATTCAGTCGAAACTATTTAAATGTGTTTGTAGTAGTGATAACTGATAATACGACGTAATTGCTTGTATGTGTGCTCCCGGCGATGCCAATCCTCCTACAAAGTAAGGTTGACAGCCATTCTATTGTGTATTATAGTATTCTATGACTTAAGTAGTAGAGTCCCTAACGTCGTTTGCGACTGTTCGCGCTCTAGTGTTCTCTACATTTCCTTGTGCTAGTGCTAAGTAATTAGCATGCGCGATGACGTAAGATTCACTCAAATAGAAATCTTTAATACCTGTATGCTCTCTTTGTTCTCGGAGGTTAATTAAATGGCATATATATATATATATATATATATATATATATATATATATATATATATATATATATATATACAACGTGTTTTATGCAATTTTTTTAGCGTAGATTAAAAATCATGATAATTAATAAATAGCACACAAATGGGAAAATTTTCTTTATGTGTATATTTATAATTATTTGTCTTTATTTCTTTTTTACACATATGTTAATTTTCATGCATTTTATTTTTATATTACATGACTCGATTCGGTTTCGACGGCACTACTAAATTTGTACGCTCTAAATTTGAGGAATTAAAAAAATGAAGAACGTGTCACCGATGTTCGTACGCAGGATGCTCGTGCTGATATTTAGTAATTTGATTACCAAATGGTAACTAAATTGAAGACCGGTATCAGAGCTGTAATTCAGCATGAATTCGTCACTAAAATTTTAGGATTTTGGATTTGTCGTTGGACGTAATTGACTTATTAGAAGCTTATTTTGTCATCCAATTTTCCCTCAGTATCCATAGGGATTTATCAAAAAATTGTACAGGATTTTTTGAACAAGTTACTATATATAATATGAATAAAAACTGCGTTACGTATTATTAGTCATCCTTCTTAGCGATGCAATATTTTTTGTGAAGGAAAAAGCCAAGTTCATGCTGTGTCTGAAAAACTAAAAAAATGTAACTTAAAGTTACAAACAGTTTTGAATTTCTGGCGAAATACCACACATTGGCGGTAACGGAAAGAGGTAGGAAGGAGTTACCTAACTAGACGGAGACAGAAAAAGGTAGAAGAAAGAGATAGAAAGAGATACGTGTGGGGGCTTTTGTTCACCTGTGAAAATCGATAGACTGTAATGAAGGAATGAAACTTTGGCTTTTGAATATCTTTTGTTCATGTTAACCACAGTGTATGGTAAAGTTACGTGGTAGAGCCACGCTGAATCTATATTATGGTTGTAACACGAATGGGTTGATTCGACACGGAAAAACCAAGCTATCGCAGAATAAAACAGCATCTTAATGCTGCTTTGTTTTGTATGTTAAGTGTAGCGAACCAGCCTCCTTTATACTGAAAATGAGGCATTCCATCTTAGTCCTCTGGGGTGACAACGCATCTGCATTTTGAATCATAAGAGGATAGATGTAGGTGTCTACAAGCAATAGCATTAACGAACATACTTATTATGAAAAAAATTAAGAAAACGAAAATAATAACATTATATTTTTAAACCTCTTTATAATGTGAATATTTTCAAATATAGAACAGTTTAAAAAATAAAAAAGTGAACCGCGTGACGAAGTGATTGTTGACTATCGAATTCTGTAACAAGTTAACACGATGTTACATCAGTGCGCCTCGCAGATTATATTCTTCAGCTAAACAGTACGAGATACGAATCTTGTTGTGGTTAGACGACTTACAGGAAATGAACGTATTCATTTAAAATTCGTACACCGCAGACAAAAGAAAGATCTCAAAGTTTACCAATTTTGTGGTTTTATTTACATTTTATTTTTGTACCTCGTAAGACTTACAGGCGCATTTTACGATTTGATCCTACCAATCATCACTACAGCTAAAAAGTTTCTCAGATAGCAAATCTTGCTCTGACGCCGCTACCCGTCGGCGGTCTGGGTATTTTACTTGAATTATTCTTTGCAACTCACACGGCATATTTTGTTATGATATCGGGAAGTCTAAGCTAAACACTTACACAAAATTAAAAAATATCTTTAAATTTTGGAAATAAATATCCATCATAGGTGACCAAAATGACGTTATATACGAATATTCTAAACACGGTTCTTCGGCACTGAGGTCAAAGATTACATAAGTTAGACAAAAGTAGGTCGTAGAAATCCGCTTCGTCACATTGTAATATTTAAAAACATTGTATGCTAATCACGTCTTTTAGCAAAATTCTAAATATTTATTATTAATGGATTACCGTGTTACTTTCTCTTGCTAACGGGGTTAAAAAAGTACATAAGATCCGCGTAAAAATAAAGATGATGTGTCTCATCTAGTTTGAAAAGTGTCTCCTACCCTCTCTCAATTGCGTGCATTGTCGCCGTCACCATTTATTTCAACTAACACCACTGCACTATTAATAAGGAAAGACACACTATAGTCTCGCTAAGAGCGGTCAACACTCACAGAGTCCATTTTCTTGATGTTTACAGGCGAAACACGTTTTGCATTATCGACGGTAGTGTTTTTCCTAGTGTAGTGGTGTTAGGGTTAGTGGTGTTGGGAGTAGTGTGACTAACTATTATTTTTTACGCGGATTTAAGCTAACTAATTTTAACATCGTCATTTTAATGGATTTCCATGCCTGATTATATTAATTACCTTCTCTTTTTATAGGTTGCAGCTTAAAATTATCAATGCAGCGATAATTTATCCAAGTACGCGAGTTTTATGATGAATATGAGGATTATTTGGTCCATAATCAATTATCGTATCACCCTAGGAGTGTTTGCGAGTTATCTCACCGCCACCAGAGCGGCAGTGTGCAGACCCCGTCACGTCAGTAAGCAGTCATGCTTAACTTGTATCGGTTGGTGTTCTGAGTGGCAAGAACATACTAAAATATGTAAAGTGTAATTAATCCCATTATCCTGTAACTAGAAAAAGTTTTTAACGTTTTGGGTCCACATTGCAGCTGTCGCCACGCTATCATATTAATGCTGCTAAGTTTCGTATGGTAAGTGTAGATGACCGAATACCCTTTTCACTGCAAACGAAGAATTCAATCGTAGACGTAGTATTCATCGTGTTATGGTTGTTTTCAAATACTTTAAAAACAAATTTTGGCTGGCATGACACTAGTTCGTTTTGCTCTGTATTTATGATTGATAATAACGAATTGCTAGCGAAATCGCGCTGACGAAGTCTTGAAAATAATATTCAAAGTAATGAACTCTTGTTTTGAGCACGGTAATGGGATGCTGTCTGTAGCTTATTACATAACTAACTACGTAAAAGTAACACATTTGAAACGCAAACGTTGATCCACGTTAGAGAAGTGAAGGTTCTAATAAATTTGACTATGAATGTAAAAGTTTTATGATTAATGATTTATGTTACATTTACTCAAAAACAAATGAACTCTATGAACTCAATTTTTTGTAATAAGAAATGAACTAAAAAATAGTAAATAAATGAACGGACATTAATTTATTTCTACATTAAAAAAACAACTGTACACAACTAAAAACCTTGTTTTATTGTATAAGGTGACAAACCAGCACACAGTCCACCTGATGGCAAGTGGATGCTGTGGCCCATAGACTTCTACATTTATCCTCGATTAAGAATCAATATGCAGATGCGTTGTCATCGCTTAGGACCAAGATGGAATGCCTCGTTTCCAGTAAAAAGGGTCTCCGGTTCTCTACACTCACCAAACGAAATACAGCAGAATTAATCTGCTATTTTTTTCCGATATTCTGTGAGAGCGTGGTTCTTCCTCGGTTGAGCCGACCCATTTGTGCTACAACCATAATATAGCTACTAAAATAATGTATTCATAAAAAAACTATAAAAACGTTTTTTTATGAATACATATCATTGAGGTAATTGCAGTTTACTCAGATTTTGAGGACACGGTTCCACAGAACAAATAATAGTACTAACGGTACTACGATCCAATGAAGCGTTGATTTTACAAGCATTTCTTAATTATTTTAAAATTAAAATATAAAAAAATCATAATTATATCAAAAATCTGTTATTTTTATTTTGTAACATTTGATTTATATGAGTAACACATGGTTTATTCTTTTATGTAACGAAGTTTTCATAAGCAGATTAAATAAATACCGATAAAACGCACGACACAAGTATAGGGCGGGCAACTTTCTACCGACAAGCCGACAACTTCCTGTCGCACCTGTATTTGTCAACAAATGATACAAATATCAACAATTTACCCGACCTACACGGTGGTAGTCAGAAAGCAAGACGGATTCACTTTCGTTCAATGCGCGGTGTTACGTTACTGAGTCGATGGCCGCTAAGGCTTGCTACGTCATACGTACAGTTATCCGAAGCACACCATTCAATTAACTTCGGCGTGGAATTTTAAGCTTTACACGAACAGTTATAACGCTTCGTTTTGCATGTAATCATTTGATAAAGGCTTATATGGAGTAAAAATGAAATAAACTATTTATTTTAATTTTTCTATTATGCAATGATGTTTGACAAAAAAGTTTCCCGAATCTGTTAAAACCTAATGCCTTATATAACATGACTTTTACTTTTCTCGTTCTATCAAACAGTTTTCCCGGTTGTGCTGCGAACGGACATCCCGGGACAGCGACCCCTCCTGCGAGTTAATGAAGACTTCGTAGGGCTTTAGACGGTAGGAGTCCGGCATAACCTTTCCGTTGCTCCTTCAGCCGAAGTAAAAAGGTACAATGTAAAATAGTTTTTGGTCAGTTACTCTTTGTTTCATAAAATGCTTTATATACCAGTTTGTTTGTTGTGTTCAATAAAATGTTTCTCTTTTTTAATTTTGTCAATGCTACACACTAGTTCATATCTCATGTATTGTTATGTGATCATTGTGACGCATTGTCACCAAAATTACCACTTCGAAGAAAATAATTCTGTGCCATTAGTGTTGGCAACGTTTTTTGTATACTACCAATTGTAGTATTTTGACGCTATTTTCTGAAAATATACAATGTAAATAAAGATAACATAAATATAAAATAAATATAATAGGAATATATTTCAAATTATTATTTTATTTCTAAAGAAATATAGAGCCTTTTTGAGCCTTTACAGCTTCACACCACAGTCAGCTTTTATTAAAATGTACGAGTTTCGCCTACCTATAAAGTGATAGTATTCAGGCGTCTGATATATAATATCCTCAATATTGTATAATATGGTAGAGTCGCAACCCTATGTGTCATATTTTTGCTGCACTTTCATGTAATGTAATATTTTTTTAGTTTTATATATATATTTTTCATTAAAAAAAACTTTTAACTACTTTTTTATGTCACACCATAAGGAAAAGGGAAGGTAGGGCGGACTTAATGCCATGTATCATTCTCTGTCCGTCGGCCCAACCTCTAATCCACTTCCTGTCAGCAGCATCCTTCAAAAACAACAAACTGTGGTTACGAACCCGCTTGCCAAGCAGGCTAACTAAAGCAGATATGCCCCCCCCCCTCGCTCTTTATGAGGCAATTTATGGGGGCGGCCTATGTTCAGCAGTGGCTGTTATATTAATAAGAGTTAAAAATATTTATAATTTCTTAATGAATACATTCATTTGTAGGGCAACACGCTTTATGATAGAAACGAATTGACTGATTACGAAAGACCTAATGTGAATGTAATATAATAAATAATTTCGAACTCTCTGTGACCAACATTCATATGACATAATTACATAAGATGAAAACAAGGAACAAACAAGATTCTGGTTATAATGAAAACTTTATTACTAATTCAAAAGGTAATAAAATATTTATAAGGAAATCCAGTGTATAAATGACAAAACACAGCAGTAGGAATTATCTTACTTATAAATTACTGGCTTGCCAGGCAGAAGTTGTTCTGCACTTTTTGACGACCCTTTATCATGCCCTATTAAAAATCCTTAAATTCGCAAAAAATTGTGGGCAAAAAACTATCCTATCTCTCAAGTTGGTACGCAAATTTGATTAAAATCGCTTAAGTAGTTTCGGAGTCCATCGCGGACAATCAACGTGACACGTAATATATATATATATAGGATATATATATATATATATATATATATATATATATATATATATATATATATATATATATATATATATATATATATCAAGATTAATCTTAATTAACCATATCGAAAGGAGTAGATTCCTCCAGTATTACAGTTTTTTTGATAGTATAGGGGTGACAAACGAGCACACAGTCCACCTGGTGGTAAGTTGTCGCTGTGGCCCATAGATATATTTATCCTCAATTACGAATCTAAATGCAAATGCGTTGTTGCGTTGTCACCCGAGAGGACTAAAATGGAATGCCTCGTTTCTAATAAAAAGGGTCTTCGGTTCTCTAAACTCACCGTACGAAACACAGCAACGTTAAGCTGGTAATTGATGCTGGTATTCTGCTTGAGCGTGGTCATTCCCCAGTCAAGCCGACCGCGCTACTAAACTATACTACTAATAAATCTGCAGCATGGCTCAATCATGTCAAAATATGGTTCTACTACGTAGTAACAGTAACTTTGTTCTTTTAAGTTATCAACAAATATGGTTCTACTACGTAGTAACAGTAACTTTGTTCTTTTAAGTTATCAACAAATATGGTTCTACTACGTAGTAACAGTAACTTTGTTCTTTGAAGTTATCAACAAATATGGTTCTACTACGTAGTAACAGTAACTTTGTTCTTTTAAGTTATCAACATCGGTTTTAACACGAATTACTATTTTAAATGCTCTGTCCATTGTGAAAACAGAAATATAAAATAAGTAAATTTCAAAAGTCCAAAATTTTTGTAAAGAAAATCTGTTTAAAAAGTGTTATTATACTAATAACGAGTACATGAGTGATAATAACCCTTGGGAATGAGGTAATCGTTACCATGTTGTTTCTAAATATATTCATATTAATTATTGTATAAAATATTTTATTGTAACTTTTTTTTAAGTCCCGCTGGGATTCAATTTTTTATAGAATAAGGGTGGCAAACGAGCACACAGTCCACGAAAGTGAAAGTTGAAGCTGTGGCCCATAGACTCGATTAAGAATCAAAACGCAGATGCGTTGTCTCCCCTGAGGACTAAGATGAAATGTCTCGTTTCCAGTAAAAAAGGGTCTCCGGATCTCTACACTCACCATACGAAATACAGCATTAAGCTACTATTTTACGCTGGTATTCTGTGAGAGCGTTGTCCTTCCCCGGCCGAGTTGACACATTCGTGCTACAACCATAACAGAGCTGTAGCGTGGCTCTACCACGTATATTCTTGCTGGTTCTACTCAGTACAGAGGTTTTTTTCTGAAGCAGTGGTAAAACTTATATGATTTTCAATAAGTATACCTGTAATCTACATTGAATAAAAGGATCATGTTCTACTATTCTATCTTGTGAGTTATTCTTAAGGATTAATAGTTTTAAAACCTAAAAAAACATATATAAAAAAATCTTCTGCGTGTAACGTTGATAAACTAAATTTTCCTTTTACGAGGCTACGCTAAGAATCCTGAAAGATGTTGATGAAACAAAATTTCGGCGGCCAAGAAAAGGTACTATATAATATGTAATGTAATGAACGCTCACCCTCAGACACCCCAATTAGTGTATTATGTTATAATCATAATACATACACCGAATTTTTAGTTAAACATTTTTATGCACTAATTATTTATCAAATTAGTTCTACTACTACTACTACTAATTCCGGAAGAATGTTGTGGTCACAGTACAAATCCACGAACGCAAAGACTTTAAAGTGCTTGAAATAAAGTTTATTTTTCTTTATTTTCATTGAATGACAGAATTGGTAATAATACAAATGAAATTGCACTCTTAAAAGTCTTATTGCCTTAAGTTACGGTCCATTTCAGTTTGTTTTGATTGTACAGATTTAGTATGACTGTAATTTACGTAGTTTTAATTATTTTTGGGATAAAACATTACCTACATTAAAAATGATAGGAATCGATTCAGTAAGCGATTCTGAACAAACTACTTTCTCAAAGTGCGTTAATTATGTTACGTGCTGTATAAGTTATTTGAAAATTACAAGCAGCACTGACTGGTGACAGGAAGCAGAGTGAAGGCGTGCGTATTACAGAGTATTGTGAATATGGTAGCAAATCTTTTATCGTAGCACGTAAGAAAAAGGTGTTGCAGCTTTAAAAGGTGATATATCCAGCAGTGGATTTGAGGAAGAACAATTCTAGATCCTTTTTTACCCAGATTTCCATTTGAGTAGGCATGACGCCAAATAGCCTATGCCTGCAATATTGAGATCTGGTTTAAAGGGTATAAATACTTTACATGCTTGGAAAACGTGGGACGTATAAATGTGTCCCACTGCTGAGTACAGACCTCTCATTTCTAAGAGTTTTCAAGAAAGTGTCGCACTGCTCTAGTGCTTGTAGGTGGAATTAACGTTTTCTCGGAATATTTTATTTCTTAGAGAAGTTTCTTCAGAATATAGAAAGCCAGTACAATTACGGACAGTGAATTCTTAGTTCTCAGAGGTAGCAGTACCTTTTGAAGTTAGTTGCCAAGGTCCATGGGCTGTAGTAACCACTTACCATCAAGTGGCCGGTTCATTTATGTCTTCAATTTTATATATTTAAAAAAAAACTTTTAAGATTTCCTCCATCATCAGCCTATAATAATGTACTTTACTATAGCACACTTTCTCAGTTTCCAAATTCGTTTACTATATAAAATCGACAGTTAATTGTGCGTTCAGAAATGGTATCATTAGGAATTGGTAAAATTTTTTATTTCTCTTTTTAGGTGACTTGATTGATATCTGGGCTAAACTAATTAAAACTTCACTGATATTTTACATGTGAGGTTATCAATGATGAAAAAATTAAATAGAGTGGTGTTTTGAATTGGAATTTAAATATTTTTAAAGAACGTTTTAATTTTTAGGAAGTTTAGGCGAAAACTGATCTATAGATAAATTTCGTATTATTTTAAAGTGGATTTGAATACATATCACTTGCATATATAGCCGTGGTAGCTCAAGGGATTAGCGTTAACTATAAATTTCACAGTACGCGAGCAACTGCAATTTTAAGTGTTGATTTACACAATATAACATAAAAATATCGTGATAAAACAATATGATTTACATAAAACATCGTGAGGATTTGGTTCTGGAAACTGCATGTCTGAGAAATACAAAAAAAACATGCTAAGTTCGCCAACACGCATTGGTGGGGCAGCGCGGCGGACACTACCTTGCCCTAAAACTCTTACAGAAGTGGGTGGAAGCCTGTGTGCCCAATAGTGGGACGTATATAGCCTATATAACTTAACCAACTTTACTTTAAGTACATTAAAAATGACATCTTTTTATTATTATATTTTGTCAATTTTATACTTTTACGTTGCTATCACCTAACTATGCTTGCTTAGCTGATTTAAAAATCTTCTATAGAAACAGCGACGGATGAAAAAGTTTTGTGAACACATTACTTATCTGAATATAAAATTGTAAGTTTTTCTTTGAAAAGTAAAGAGGAATACCTGTGGAGATAACGGCTTAAAATGTGCTGGTTAATCAACCTAGCAGGGTTAGCACATTTGAATAGATTTTATTTAAATTCTTGGTCGCCAGAGGTTCGTCTGTTAATCAGAAGCGTGTACTAAAAAACCATCCTCTCAATAGTTTTCTTGTTTTTGATATAGGCTGTCTCATACCAAAACCCAGTAAAGTGGCATGAAAATGCGTTTATTTAGAATATTAGTTACATTGTAGTTTACTACAGAAAACGAAACTCAAAAGTCAAAGTCAAAGCAAAGAAACTTCGCTATGTGTCGACGCGTCACAATGCGAAGATTTTGTGAAGAATATTGGGAAGAAAGTTTGAAACAGATTATTCTAAAGTATTATTTCTTATCACTTGACAATGGCAAAAGTACAACAGTACAACTCTATTACCAAATAAAGAAAAAACGAACTGTATATGTAATAAGCTGCGAATATATGTTTATAGTAATAGAAAATGAAAGTGTTTAAAAAATATGATAATATGGTGCAGCCATGTTAGCTGAGGGGCTTAGCGCTCACCATAAATTTCACAGTACGCGAGCAACTCGGGCCCGATTCAAGGCTCTAGTAATAAAACTGTTAGTAGATATTTGAAATGTTAATTTAGAAAGAACGAAATAAATAAGTTTTTTTATATAACAAAGGAAAATAAATCAAGTAAAACAAAAAAAATGTTTTACGTCGTAAGAAACTTATTATGCACCACAATGATTTCGACTCAGTTTTATGACACGAATTGAAGTTACGAGTATACACCAATTCGTAGCGCTGCTATTCAGTATAGGCAAGTGTGTGAGTTAGATGATAAACAAGAAGACAAGGTAGAAAAAACACACATTTATTTCTTGCTGTTGAATTTATCACATGTTCGGCAGTGAGGACAGATATCGAGAGGATATCTGCATGTCTGAAGAATAAAATATTTGGAGGACCTCTACATAAATCTCCATCTCTCCATAAAGAGCCGTGGTACCTCAGATGGTTAACGCTCGCTGTAATTATAACAGAACGCGAGTAACCCGGGTTCGATCCCCAACGGCACCAAGGAAATTGTTTAATTGCAATTTTTAGTGCTGATTTACCACGTGCTCGGCGGTGAAGGAAAACATCGTGGGGAAACCTGCATGTCTGAGCAATAAGAAAAAAAATATTACGAAGACATGTGAAGTTCACCAAAATGTATTGGGGCAACGCGGCGGACGCTTCCTTACCCTGAAACCCTCTCATAAATGAGGGGGAGGCCTGTGCCCAGCAGTGGGAAGTTTATAGGCTGTAACTTTACTTTACTACATAAATCTCTGAAATGAGATGAGGCCTGTGTCGTAGACGTATAAATGTTGTAACTTTGTTACTAAACAAGAAGTTATGTGACGATAACGTGATGTTGAGTTATAATGGCCCTGACGAAAACCGTTTCCGTTCCTTTATCCCACCTGAACATAGGCCTCCTGCATAGGTTGCCTCATAGGGACGATTTTGCCATAGTTGCCAAGCTTGGCAATCGCGTTGGCAACTGTATTTTTATATTTTTTGTCGTTATTAGGAAGACGCTCCTGCCCACCTCCTGATTTGTTTCCCACTGCCGCCTCTTATGATACCGACGCAGTGATAAAGGGTAGTGGATATTCTTTTTAGTGGATATTCTTTTACAGTGTAGTGGCGGTGAAAAAAAAACCATTTAATACTATAATAATCAAGATGACAGGGCTCTTTCTCGGCCTAGGAGTCTGTCTGGGTACAACCCACCTAACAATTTCTGTTTCCAGTTAGTAGTACACTCACTGTGTTCCAGTTTAATGAGTATGTACGGTCGATATCAGAGACAATTTCTGTGCTCTTTGTTGAGTTTGAACCTGGTTTGTTCACGTATTGCAAGAGCTTACCCTCTGTGCCACAACTATTCAAAACACGTTCGTGCTCCTTTTATGTCGCACACAGATTTTAAAATCAATACTACTATTATTATAATACTACTCTATACGGTGTTGACCGATTAACTCTAGAATTTCAAACCGTTTCAGAACAGCGTTGAATTTTAAATAAACTAAAATGTATCTGAGATAAAGATCGTTTAACTCCTTTATAAGCGTGTTTTTCTTCTTTTTTAATCGCTTTTTTATTTTTATTTTTTTTATTGATATTGTTTTAAGGTACAGTAATCTGAAATTAATTAATTTATTCGGACAGATTTATTACTATTACCTAGTTTATAGTTCTAGGTAGTATTCAGGGTAGTGGCGGTGTTGCAATTTTCTTTCACTATCTTATATCGTCTCGCGAGTGTTAAAGAAGGCGACTGAGGAAATAAAACAGGATATGCGCAGTAACGTCGCCATAATAAAATCAAGTAAATAAAAACTGTAGTGCCAGCCAAGCCAAAATTTTATAGACTGTTTATAGAATGATTTCATAGCATTGAATTCATAATTCAATCATTTGTGAAGTCTGAGTTTTCGTTCGGGAATATCATGTCACAATATGGAATGCAAATAAATTTCTGCACTCTAATGTGTGTGCTCAGCAGTGATGAAAAGCATCAAGATGAAATCTTCAGGTCTAAGAGATAGAAAATACTGCGTATCCTTGTGAAGTGCGCTAACAAACACTAAGTAATTTCATATCCTCGTAGGTACTACGGGATCTCGGTATCCCGAGATTCGTACAAATCTGGAAACTATCTTGAAGCCAACGAAGGAACTTGCTGTCGAAGTTCTTTGTCGTCAAAATGAAAATTCTGTTACTGCTAAAGCCACACTTAAATTTACGACAAGGAAACTGAAAGACATTAATTAATCGTTAGCTATATCTTTGTGCCGACGTATTTCACAACTACGAACAAATTTCACTGCACTTTTCATTATTTAGAAAAATGCTTCGTAAAAAATATAGGAGTTTATTATGAGGCTGTAGATCCTTGTTTTAAGTTATAGACTAGATGACAAAGATGTCGATGTACCTCTTTCTATTTTGGCTGGAGAAGTAGTTGGAATTGGAACAAACAACAGCAATGAAGAAGTTTCTTCGTCAGATCTTATATTACAGCAGGAGTTATAGTAAACTATATTGTTAGTATATAGTTTAGTTTGCCTATCACCGTCTAAAGCTAATTATCTCGAATCAATTATTTTTTATTATTTATGAATTTGTAGGCTCAATGGAGAAATATCTTATAGTTACATAACTATAATTTTTTAAAAGGGATATACTATATCTAGGAGTGTCATTCGCCAAACTAACGAAAGACACTCCTAGGGATGTTATTTTTTGGATGATGAAACAAAATTTTTGATTAATCTCTTCTACTACAATAATTGTGAATTAAATTAAAAGTAAATTTTCTCATATTTATTTAAACTTTGATAAATATCAATTTCAATACGCGATATCCCGCAAATACCGATATTGAAAATAGGCAGATTAAAAGTTTCAACTGGAGCAGCATGACAGACAATTTAATCTATGTCTCTCACAGACATGACAGGTCTGTGCTCTGCATTGAGATGTATAAGTAAAAATTATTATAAAACATCTATTTTCATATAAGTAAGGGGGATAACTGAGCGCACTGTCTACATGTTATTAAATAGATGCTCTGGCTTTGACTCATCAAAATGAATGAATAAAAAAAAGGGTGGGTATTATCCTCGATTAAGAACCAACATACAGCTGCGTCGTCATCTCTGAAGCCTAAAATGGAATGCCATGATATTATTAATTATAATATCTCTTCTTTTACTTTTGCCAATACTAAGCATTAAATAAAAGTAGGTATTTTCGGCTAGAGCATTTAATTTTGTCTTGTTTTATATTCACGATGTTTCGCGACCTTTGTTATACTCGTATTGATGGACTTACGCAGGCAGATCATGGAAATTCCATAAAATTATTTTTATTCAAAATAAAAACAAAGATTAAAACTTTTATCTTCTAATATTGATCCTTCTTACTAATTTCACTCCTAAGATAACCTATTACAGTTAATTTTTGAAGATGTTAGTGTTGGCGTAAATGGAGTTGTAACGATGTAATTAAGTTTGCACGAAAAACATGTAATTTATAGTAAAAAGAAAGTATTGATAGAAAATAAAATTCTTTACCATCTTAAATTATAAATATACAAGTGCAGTCAATGGGTGTATTAAATCAAAATTTATATCTGATGATAAATGACGAATCTCACCTTTAATTTGCGTGTGTTACTCATACTGTTAAACGGCGAAAGTCACTGACACGGTCTCACACCTATTTCACCAATCACTAACAATTAAATAAATCAATGTCACTCGATTATCTAAATAATTTATTTTATGTTAATTTGTGTGATAAACAAGCACGTGTTTTAGCCCTAAAAATGGTGTCTTTTTAACAGCGTCTTGTTTAGCGCCAAATTTGTACTTCGTAAAACTTTCTCGAGCGTTTCTGAACGTGCGTCGTTCGCGCTGTCGCTGTCACTCTCGCCGCCTGGCGCCGATGCTTTTTCTTTTATTTAAACATTGAATCCCCCTCTTTCTGAACGATTGTGCATTATCACATAACAGCATCAGGTGCTATCACTACTTATTGAGGGCGACCGTCGGACAGATGATCTTAGTTATCAGAGTGCATTACGAAATTGTTAATCTAATGAAAAATCGGACACAGTGCATTAGAGTTAGTGCTGTCTAAAACTTCATAACAAGCATTATGTAAACCAGTGCAAATTATACTTAACACTCTCTATTATTCGGTTACTGTAATTGTCATGTAATATAATGTTCATTCTTTATTTTTTATTTTTTTTTTATAGGATAGGGTGACAAACGAGCACACAGTCCACCTGATGGTAAGTGGTTGCTGTGGCCCATAGACATCTACATCCATCCTCGATTACGAATCAAAATGCAGATGCGTTGTCACCCGTGAGGACTAAGATGGAATGCCTCGTTTCCAGCAAAAAGGGTCTCCGGTTCTCTACACTCACCATACGAGATACAGCAGCATTAATCTACTATTTCACGCTGGTATTCTGTGAGAGCGTGGTCCTTCCCCGGTCGAGCCGACCCATTCGTGCTACAACTATACTACTAATATAACTGCAGCATGGCTCTACCATGTATATTTATCCACGTATATATATATATATATATATATATATATATATATATATATATATATATATATATATATATATATCCTTTATTACAACAAGTAGGGGTTACAAAGGGTGGACTTAACTCGCTTTGGCATTCTCTACCAGTCAAGCTTACGAAAGATGGAGTAAATAGATGTTAACAGATGCAAATTAACGACAATAATAAAGTAAATTAAAAAAAACATTTGAACTATAATAAATAGATTACACAATACAAAAATACCTAAATACAATACACATAAAAGACACACACACACACACAAATATATATATATATATATATATATATATATATATATATATATAAAAAACGGAGAAGTCAATTGTTGTTTACCTCTAAACAACGTTGTCGCACCACTATTTTAAACAAAAGCTTATTCGTAACTTGCTTGACTTCAGCGGGTAATAAGGCGTTCTAGAGGACCGTAGCCTGAACAGTGAAGGAAGAATTAAAATTAGTTCTATGTTCCGGAATACTAACCTTAAGTGCGTTAGAGGGAGGAGGCAAGTTGTTATGTTTATGTAAATTTGTTTTTAATTTTTTCTGCTTTTAAGAAAGAGGTAGGTTTTGTATTAGACGCTTATGATTTTTATAATTTATGTCTGCCTACTTCTGTTAAAAAATTTAATTTTTTTTAATTCTCAAAATCAATTCTATGTCTCAAAAATGGTCCAATTTAAATTTTAAAACTAAATTCTACTTCTAAGACAATAAAGTTTTTATTGCAACTGCGTAGACAACATTCTAGAAGTTAAATATGTAATATTGCTTAGTCTTATGGAGTGAAAATGCTTTTAATAAAAGCGTACTTCAAAAAATTAGCAATAAAAACACCGAATTCAGAAAACCGAATTCAAAAAGGAGGAATTACTCAATTCGATTGTATGTTTTTTATGTGTGTTATCTCGGAACTTTTTTCAAGGTGGACTGATTTTGATGACTCTTTTTTTAATTAGAGAGGTGCTTTTCTCGTGGTCCCATATAAATCATATGATCAAGATCTGACCAGTAGTTTTTGAGTTATTCTTAATAATGCGTATTATAGACTTCGACTACATTGATGATATTCTTATTTTATTTATATTGAAGTCGTTTTTTAATCTTACCACTTGTTATTCATTTTAGTTACTTTATGTTTTTTATTAAAAGTCTATTAATAATGCGGTTTGGTGGTTTGTTACAGTTTTTGGTAGTTTTCTAGTTGGTACTATACGTACAAGACGTGTTGTAATGTTGTCTAATAATCTGAATGGACTCTTTTACATATACTCTTATACTCATTTACAAAAGAAATGTATTACTTTTGCCTATGTAAAGCTTTCTTTTTGGCATCGAGGCAGGCAGGGCTGACAACGTATCTGCAATTTGATTCTTAATCATATAATAAAATTAAATAAGGGTAGGTTGTCTGTGAGCCTCAGATTCTACTGCGCCAAGTGAACTGTGCGCTCGTTTGTCACACTCCTTCATGTATGCTATATCCGTAGAGTTAGTACCATCATTCTCTACATAATTAATTCATTAGCACATTAAAATTATTCTTCAATGATGCTTGTGTTTTTCGGGCTAAGTGTAAGCTGAAGTTGAGATGTGGGAGCGTACACAAATGATTCAGACTTTATAAAACGTAGTGATGAGACTCTCTTCGCACATTATTATTTGACATTTTAAGTTTTCTATTTAATTATCGTGATCATGGTATATCTAAATTAGTAAAATTGGTTAAAAATTAACGTATTAAGTTTGACCTCTCAATACATTTATGAAATTATATGGATATATAATACATATAAACATGTGTATATATATATATATATATATATATATATATATATATATATATAATTCAGTCCCTCCCGTGACCATGGGTGCTGCAAAGCAATGTAAAGATAGAAATAAACATGAATTAAATTAAGTGCGGCAAAATCTTATTAAAATGTTTATTAAATTTGTTCGTAAAAGTAGTTTTATCAAAATAATTTTATTACGTTTGAGATTTATAGACTTCGACACTGTTTAACCGATCACCATGAAAATTGGCTCATAACTGTATTTTGTCATGGAAGTTTTTATGTCAACCACTTTGTTGTAGTTCACCACTAGATGGTGCTGCACCTCACCAACTTCCATACCGTACAACCGATCGCCATGAAAATTGGTATACACGGGCAAGACTACAACTACAATGTCTGGGAATTTTGCTAGTAATATAGGTCTTTACCTATGAAATTGCCGTTCTGAAGTACTGGCCATTTAAAATCAAAATAATTTTTGCTTGGCTAAGAATTCTAATTTCAAATTAATTTTATTTTAAAAACATGGAATTCTTTTTTAAATTAGTCATTTGCTTATTGATTGGTGTTATGTTTTCATTGCATTTCAATCTTTTTGTCATCAGGGATACGTTAAAATATATATAATACGTTTGAGTAATTAGTAATTACTAATTATGGAATATGAGTACCGTCACACAAAACATTTAATACCATCGATCCCTTTATAGGCAGTAAAAGTGATTTTAGAAACAAGGTACGTACATGCATATTGAACACAACTTCTGTTGTTTAATTTACCTTTATTTGTAAACGCGGGATGCCGGTAAGCTACATTATGAAGAAACACTTACTTTAGGTAGCTATGTTTAAATAATAAGTGAGCTATTTATATATTTTAAAATATTTATGCATATTGGTGTGCTATATATCATTACATATATACATACTTGTATGTATATATGTAATGATATATAGAATATATTTTGCCGTGATATAAATAAATGAATTATAAAATTAACTCGAAAAGTAAATTACATATCAATTTGTTAGTAAGAAGATTTATTACTAATATCTTAGTGTTAGTAAACCTAAAACGACTTAATTTTATTACTGTTATTTTATTAGTTGTTGCTTATTAGCTGTTTGTAAGTTGTTTTAAATTTTTTAATTTACATCGTTTTTATTCATTATAATTGTACCTAGCTTACCTTTATATTTAATATGTGGATAACTGTTATTGGCATACTTGAAGTAAATTTGAAATTGTATTTGGTGATATACGCTGTTGTTATCCTTATTGAAATAAAATAAAATAAAAATAAAGTCATGGCAGCTACGCAGTACAAGAGGCATGCAACATCAACGACGTTTACGCAGCCAATAGTGTAAACGAACACACCACCTTGGTTTGCTTATTTCAATTCTGGAAATCTCAGACATGATATTTCCAGTATCTCACACATGATATTCCTATACAAAACGCTCAATAATAGTGTTGATTGTCCAGCGATAGTTCAATTATTTAACTTTATAGTGCCATCATGACTGCCTAGGAAACCGCAAGCCTTTTTCAATGTATCTCTTTATAGATCTAAGTTGGGAAATTATTCCCCTCTAGCCAGACTGGCTCGCACTTATAACGAACTGTCCTCGAAGATTTCTGGCCTCGATATTACTTGCGATAGTTTATCCACCTTCAAATCAAAATTAATCAATTTCTTTAAAAATAATGAATCAATTAATTAAGAAGTATAATATTGGAATTGTTTTTGTTTTCTATAATGTGTGTAATGTAATTTAATATGATAATAAAGTTATCTATAATATTGTTATATAATTATATTTCTTTTTAATAATTTATTTATTTAATGATGTAGTTCAAGTTTTTTTCCTTATAATCCTTTTATTTACTAAATAATCAATGCATGTTGTGATTACCTATAAAAAGAAATACAACTATAATGTACTTCATATTTTATGAAAATGATCTTTGTATTACTGTTGTAATTTCTGTTGGTAATCCTAATAAACAAATAAATAAAATCTTGACCTTGCAAAATCTTAAATCCGTGGTCGACCGAAAATTTTGGTCAACAGTGACAAATTAATAGCAATTGTGGAAGCTGATGATACTCAATCTACAGCTGAATTAGCAGAAGCTTTCAACGTAAGCATCAAAACAATATTGATCCGTTTGCGTTATTTTTATAGAATAAGGTTGACAAAGGAGCACACAGTCCACCTGATGGTAAGTGAATGCTGTGGCTCATAGACCTTTACATCTTTCCTAAATCTGTCATTGATTAATAATCACAATGACCCCTGAGGACTAAGATGGAGTGCCTCGTTTCTAGTAAAACGGGTCTCCGGTTCTCTACACACACCACACGAAATACAGCAGCATGAAGCTGCTATTTTACGTTTGTATTCTGTTAGAGTGAAGTCCTACCCCGGTCTACCCGACCCATTTGTGCTACAATCATAACTGCATCATGGCTCTATCACGAAGTGGCGTCAAATTGAAAAGGTAAAAAAGCTTGACAAATGGATGCCCTACGAACTCAATGACCGCAATGTGCGAAGTACGCGTCGAGACGTGTGCCTTGCACTACTCAACAGGCACACAAACGAAGGAATTTTGAACCGAATTGCTACCGGCGACGAAAAATAAGTTCTGTTTGACAATTGCAAGTGCTCAGCAAGTTATGCTGGATCCTGGTTCACCTGAACAATGCCCTAAACGAAAACTGACCCCTAGAAAAGTGATGGCCACTGTTTGGTGGTCTGGCACCAATCTGGTTCATGCCAGCTTCTTACCAAACGGGATGAGCATTATTGCAGATTTGTACTGTGAAGAACTGAAAACAATGATAGAGAACCTCGCACGTCTCCAACCAGCTTTGTTCAATCGCTCTTCCCCACTGCTCGTGCAGATAACGCGCGATCTTATACGCACAACAGACGGTCTCCAAGTTACAAGAGCTAGAGTTGGAAACTCTCCATGATCCAGTAGACCTTGCCTCCCGTAAATCTCTTTACTTAAGAAGGGCATCGATAAATTGCTACTGCGTTTGCAAAGATTGCCTGCACGGGTAGTTCGATTAATATAAATAAAAAAATAGAAAAAAATAACGTTATTTCATAAAAAATGGCAATTTCATAGGAAAATAACCTAATTATCCAAATTGTGATTTTCTTTTTGCGTATTTCTCAATATTCAAACGATCGTCTTGGTGCTAAAGGGGAAAGAAATGGCATTGTTTTAAGTAATAACAGAATCATTTTCGTATACGATATAACGCTAGATATTACATAACATATTATTAGATATTCTACATAACATATATAGAACCTTAAACCATCAAGTTCTCTTTTGATTTTAGGTTCAAGGTGGGATTCGAACCAAAGACTGAGAATAAGGGGGCCACATACATGCACAAGACACGTTCTAACGCTTACACTTACACACATTCTTTTAAAAATAGTTAAAGATCCCGGTGAAAATACAAAGAAATAATGATATTTGGATTTTCAAGCTCAGGTCTCAATGGGAAGTTAAATATCAAAGTTAATTGCACAGTTATCGTTGTTTCTGTATAGATAATATATAATTCTCTGTATAATTTTAAATGTGGTAGAGCGATACTGCTACCATATTTTTGTTGTAGCATGAAACGACCGAGCCGAAGAGCCGTGGTAGCTCAGATGGTTAGCGCTCGCTGTAAATTTCACAGTACGCGAGCAAACCGGGTTCGATCCCCGCCGGCACCAATGAAACTGTTAATTGCAATTTTAAGTGCTGATTTACCACGTGCTCGGCGGTGAAGGAAAACATCGTGAGGAAACCTGCATGTCTGAGGAATAAGAAAAAAAATATTTCGAAGACATGTGAAGTTCGCCAACACGCATTGGGGCAGCGTGGCGGACTATTCCTTGCCCTAAAACCCTCTCAGAAATGAGAGGAGGCCTGTGCCCAGCAGTGGGACGTATATAAGCTGTAACTTTACTACAACTTTTATGAAACGACCGGGGAAAGACCACGATCTTATAGAATACCAAAAGTAGCAGTTTACAGAGTAGCGTAAAGTAGCAGCTTTATGCCGCTGTGTTTCTTATGTTGAGCGTGTAGAGTACCGGAGACCCTCTTTACTGTAAACTGTTCCATGTTATTCCTCGGGGATGTTCACCTGATGGTGCAAGATTTGGTACTTATATTATATCTTTAAAAAATCTATGTAATTCCAGAGTTTTGAAAATTTTAAGATCTGGTTTAGATTTCGAATAAATAAAAAGTTACTGACAGATGATTCATATTATTACTTGTTTGAAAGCTCTTTGATAAATTATCTAAAAAATGACTAAATGACTTGTACGACTTAATATTTCTGATATGTCTTACATAAAAAAATGGACTACCGGTAAATTTAAATACGAAAGTATATTTCCTGTTCCGAATACATACTTGGTTACGCATCGCTACGGTTTGCAACAACTGATGGTGAGTTCAACATTATAATTTGACATACGTTACGCAATAAGGAATCAAGCCAAAATTTTGTTCAAAATTACGTTCCGTTACCAAAATACAGTTGAACAATATTTTCCTTGAGTAAAAACAATAAAAGTAATAATCATAGCCTGTAGATGCTCGTGTGTGAGGATGTTAAATAATAGAGCGGGTTTGCTGGCGGGATGTTAACTGGAGAGCATACAGTAGCAGTTAGATGAGCAATAAATAACACTTCTTGAGAGTTTCTTCTTATTTTATTTTCTTGATTCCTTATTATTACATTGCCGGATTTGGAATGTTTTACCACGAAAAACGCCCCTTTTTTATAGGCAGCTGTGACCAATCAGAATTGAGAAAATTTGCACGAATTTGCACATGACCCATCGACCAATCAGAGCACAGAACAACCTTTTCTAAGAGAAATTTACAATTTTTACTAATAAGTGTGGTAAAACATACCTTGCAACATTTTTACTTATTTCTGACAATAGATATGACTTATTTCTATTATTTCGAACATAAAACATTCATAAAACCTTTAATTTATACTTATAAAAAATAAAAATAGTTTCGCGGTCGCCTCACGGTTTAGTTCCGGAGTAGCTAAGCGTTTTTTCGCTCAACATACAAGTAGCGCCGCCAGGCGGCAGGAATGCACAACGCTTATCACGATTATGCTTAAAACATTATGCTTAAAACTTTTCGCAGAACATATTTAAATTTTTATTAAATTAAAATCTATTTCTATAATAAGTAATTAGATTACATTAGAGATTGTTTGACATATTATTTATTGTGTTAAATTACTATAAGAGAGAGAGAATTTGACAAATCATTAAATTTACTCTTAAATGTTAATGTCTCTAATGCAACTCTTTAAAATCGTAATAAGAGAAGGTTCTAATCAGTAACTAGTCTCGTATCTTATTTTTAAACACTCTGATTAAACCTAAATAAGCTGTTAGATTTACAAATTCTTTATATAGTTTTTAAAACTAGAATTTTGGGGGTCATCGTAGAAGCGTGCTCGTCGCGACCCCTGCCAGCCCTTTTCGGGGCTGCAATTCTACACAGCTGCGCACCCATGCGAACGAGGGTTAGGGCGTCCCCCCAAGGCGACGCACACCAGCTCGTCCCCGTTGGTGTGGAATGCAGCGCGCAAAGCGGCGATGGGGACCGCCACCCGTCACGCACAGCCCGACACGGCGGAAGGTGGAGGACGGAGTGCAGAGTTGGCACGTGGAATGTTAGAGGAGGCATGAGAGATAAGACGAATGAGTTGATCGAAATAATGAAAGAAAGAGAATTAGATGTCGTGTGTATGTCGGAGACCAAACGGAAAGGCAGTGGTATTGAAGAGCTCCCTGGCGGGACGTTAGCTATATGGTCCGGAGTCCCGGAAAGTGAGAACGCCTGCCAAGGAGTGGGAGTGCTGTTGTCGTCCCGGTTGGTCGATCTTATGACTGAATACAAGGTTGTGAACTCAAGACTTCTCTGGGTTCGCTTCAAAATGGGACTGACGAAGTTATTCCTTTTGGCTGTTTATGCGCCGGTAGCTTCGTCGTCCAGGGCTGAGCTGGAGGAGTTTTGGGAGAATGTAAGAGAAGTTCTAGATTTGGTTAAGGGAAACGAAAGAACTGTTGTATGTGGTGATTTGAATGGATGGGTAGGTATCGCTCGACCAGGATACGAGTCGGTGCTTGGAAAGTTTGGAGATAAAAGGGTTAATGATGCTGGCAAGCTTATACTGGCTGTATGCAAGGAAAAGGGTCTTCTTGCGACAAACACCATGTTTAATCACAGGAAAATCCATATGTACACTAGAGAAAGAAAGAATGAGAGAAGTATGATTGATTTGTTCCTGGTGGATGACCGACTGCGAAAACAGGTGATGGATACACGAGTGTTCAGGGGTGCTGACCTGGGAACGGATCATTATCTAGTAATTACTAGATTTAGGGGTTTGTTCGCGGGTTGGCGCCACCGGACGGCAGTAACAGAACCACAGTCGGTCTGTCGCATCCGAAGCTGGAAGCTTCAGGAAGCGGATACTAGGGACAAATATCACACGTGGGTAGCCGAAAAGCTTGACACCATCGATGGCAGGAAAGAATGTGTGGAGAGAACATGGCAGAACCTTAGGGATGGAATGATAAGTGCAGCGGAAGAAGTATGTGGTACGACAAAAAGAGGTAGTAGTAAAAGAACAGATGCATGGTGGAATGACGAAGTGAAAGAAGCTGTAAAAAAGAAGAAAAAAGCATGGTTAGACTACTTGGCCTCTAGTAACGATGAGCATATGAGAGAGAAGATGAAAGAAAGATATAAGCTGCAGAAAGTTCATGCGAAAACATTGATTGAGGAAGTACGTGAAAGGTGTAGAATAGAAGCGGACGAGAGGTTGTCGCACAACTTTAGGGAAAACTCCAAACTCTTCTAGAGAATTGTATGCGTGTCATGATCTTAGTGAAGGATCCGGGGGTGACGCCGTGACTGGCACGCCAGACACGGACCTCGATGACACTGAGGTCATCAGCATGAAAGAGATTGAACGTGCGATTCGAAGTTTGAAATGTGGTAAGACTGCGGGACTAGACAGAGTTACTGCTGAAATGGTCAAGTACGGTGGGCCTCGCGTCTGGGACAGCTTTCATCTGCTGTGCAATTTGTGCTGGCGGACGGGAGATGTCCCGGATGATTGGCGATCCGCGGTCATTGTGCCTTTATATAAAGGTAAAGGTTCACATTTTGACTGCGGGAGCTATCGGGCGATCAGCTTGACCAGTTTAGCAAGTAAAGTTTATTCGAAGGTTTTGACACGCAGGATGCAAGAGAAATCGGAAAGATTCTTATGGGAGGCACAATGCGGATTTAGACCTGGAAGAGGATGCACGGATCAAATGTTTTCTCTCCACATGATCACGGAGAAGCTTCTGAGTGTTAACCAGAGGATTTTCTGTGCTTTTGTGGATCTGGAGAAAGCATTTGATAAGGTTATAAGGAAGAAAATGTGGGAACTGTTGCCGGGATATGGTGTGGATGGTCGATTGTTAAGGGCTGTGCAGTCATTTTACTATGACTGTAAAGCCTGTGTGCGGGTAGGGCATGACCTGTCACCCATGTTTAGCGTCCAAGCGGGCGTAAAACAGGGTTGTGTCATGTCTTCCTGGCTGTTCATACTGTATCTCGACAGCTGTTTACAGAAGCTGAAAGATAGCTGTTTGGGTGTGAAATTGGGTGATATAAAAGTTAATTGTCTGCTGTATGCTGATGACGCAGTGCTTATTGCACCATCAGAAGCAGAACTGCAGGCATTAGTCACGTGTATGAAAGAGGAATGTGAAATTAAAGGTCTCCGTTTGAATGCTAATAAAACTAAGGTTCTAGTATTTGAAAAGGACGAAGAGAGAACGAAATGTGAAATATGGGTAAATCAGGAATGTCTAGAACAGGTAAATGAAATTGTATACTTGGGGAGTGCTTTCAGCCGGGATGGAAGATGTGATTTAGATGTGGATAGGCGTGTCGCTGCCGGAAACAAAGTCAATGGTGCCCTGAATGCATTAGTCAAAAGGCAAGGCGTGGTGAAGAGTGCACGCCTTGCAATACATAACGCAGTGTTGGTACCGACTTTGTTATATGGCAGCGAAACCTGGGTATGCCAGAAGAAGCATAAAAGCAAGTTGAATGCAGTGGAGATGCGATCTCTTCGTAAAATGTGTGGCGTTACCATAGCCGACCGAAAGCGAAACGAAGAGATTCGCAATATGGCAGGATTGAAAGATGACCTTATCACAAAAATTGATAGGGGCGTACTCCAATGGTTTGGGCACGTTGAACGAATGAGTGAAGACCGAATGGTGAAGAAAATATACAGAGCGAAAGTAAATACTAAAAGGTGTCGAGGTAGACCGAGACTAACTTTCGAAGACCATGTGAGCAAATTGCTCGTGTGCATGTATGAAGAAGTTAATGAACCTGAAAGAAGCGAAAGAGGTATGTAAGGATCGTGACACTTGGCGATCTGTTCTCTCTGGCTACCCCGTTAGGGATTGTGCGTGACGATAAGTAAAAGTAAAGTAAGTAAGTAAAAACTAGAATTTACTACTACTACTACTACTAACCACCAAAACCACTCAAAGAGAGTGGTTCTCCAGTTTGCTTTTCCGATGAGCTCCGTATCACTGAACTCTCCCGGTGCCATCGCTCCGCATGATCTTCCTAGTAGAAAGTGATTCGGTGTTAGGCTCTCCTCGTCTTCTGGGTCCATGCTGATCGGGGTGAGAGGTCTCGAATTGACGATATGTTCAACCTCGGTCATTAGCGTATGGAGTACTTCCTCGGGCGGGCTCTTTTCGTTGAGGACCACTGCTAGCGCCGTCTTGACTGTTCGTACGAGTCTCTCCCAGGCGCCTCTCATGTTCGGCGCACCCGGGGGGTGAACTTCCACTTGATGCCTTTTTCTTGCGCGGCTTCTTCTAATTCCCTTTTTGCCCCGACGAAGTTAGTACCGTTGTCGCTGAATATAGTTTTCGGGGTTCCTCTTCTGGCTGCCATTCGTCGAAGTGCCATGATCATTGAGCTAGTGTTGAGAGAAGGTACTAGCTCTAGATGTACTGCTCCGGTAGTGAGGCAAGTGAATAAGGCTCCCCAGCGCTTCTCAGTTCTTCTTCCGACGGTGACTTGCATCGGCCCGAAGTAGTCTACTGCTGTGCAGGAGAACGGGAACTGATGATGCTGTAGTCTCTCGCTCGGTAGATCTCCCGTCGGGGGTATCTCTGGTGAACTCTTCTTTGTCTTGCACCATTGACAGCTGTGTGCGACCGCTTTTAAAGTTGCCCTTAAACCCAAGATCCAGAATTTTTGACGAATTTCGTTCATTACTGTAGCAGTGTTTCCGTGAAGGAATTTCTTGTGATAATATTGTATTATTAAACGGGTTATTTTTTGTCTTCCGTCTAATACGATAGGATTCATTCTTCTTTCGTTATGGTCGTGGAATTTCATTGTCCTACTCCTTAATTTGATGATTCCATCATCGCCAATGTAAACGTCGATTTTCTTAAGTCGACTTGAATTCTATAGAGGTTTTTCTGTCTTCAATCTTCTTATGTCTGACGCAAAACTGTCGCTCTGGCTTATTTTCATTTATAATTCTTCGGCCTTCTTTAAGTGCTCTTCTTCTTCTGATATTACCTCTAAATTGTTACTGGCCCAACCCTTCAGATGAAAGTTTGCTCTCAAGTGGATGTCTTTCACTTCTTTGGATATCTTTTTTGCTTCGGTTATAGACGCGAAGCTCTGCAAATAGTCGTCCATGTAATGGTTTCTCTTAATTGCTTTCACTGCTTCGGGATGAGCGTTCTTAAATTCTTCTGCGTTCTTATTCATTACGTATATCGCTGTTGCTGGTGATGACGCTGCTCCGAAGATGATTGAAGATATTCTGTACTCTTCAGGCTTGCCGGTTCTTCGGTTTCCGCGCCACAGGAACCTGAGACTGTCTCGGTCGTCTTCTCTAACTTTGACTCGGAGGAACATGTCTTGTATGTCGGCCATGACGGCTACCGGTCCCTCTCTGAAGCGTAACAGTACCCCACATAGCGATTTTAACAGGTCTGGGCCCGAGAGCAAGGCGTCGTTGAGGCTCTTTCCTTCATACTTGGCGGCTGCGTCGAACACTATTCTCAGCTTCTTCTTTACTGGGTGCACAACGGCGAAGTGGGGTAAGTAGAACGATCTTCCTTTGTTGGAGGTTTCTGGAGCTATTTCCGCGTATCCTTTTTCGATCAAACTTAGGATCTGTTCCTCGTAGTGCTTTCTTGCTTCTTGGTCTTGATCTAGTTTCTTTTCGATGCTAACTAGGCGTCGGACTGCCTGATTGTAATTGTTGGGTAGGGTTTCGTCTTCTTTTTTCCACAGGAGTCCCGTTTCATATTGACCGCTTGGTAGTTTCTTCGTAGTTTTCTCGAGGGTTTCTAATGCTCTTCTGTCGCTGTCGTTGGATGGCGATCGATTCTGGATCCCTAGAGACTCTAGTTGAAAGTGTTCTCGGACGATTTCTTCTATGTCTTCTTCACCGGTGGTCGCTCTGCCATAATGAGTGAAGTGTACTGTGGCAGTTGCTCCTGTTTCACATCCGTGTAACACCCACCCTAAGTTCGTGAGGGAGGCTACAGGATCTGATGGTTTGCCCTTCTTCAGTTTTCTTGTCACTATCAGTCCCCAATTGTCCTGGCCTATCAGTAGCTTGGGTCTCTCGGTGACGTAGAGGAGTTGATTTTCAATTGCCTTCGGGTGCTCGCAGTTTCTCACGGTGTCCTTGTTTATGCATTGTTCAGACAGCTTCAGGTCGTCGATGGTTCTCGCTACGATAGTCCTCTTTTCTTTTCTATGAGCCCCTTTTATTTTGAACTCGATCTTCTGTGAACTATCTTTTCTTAACACTTTCCCGCCGACGGTTTCGATCGTGAGTTTTTCTTTCTTTCCTTCGACTCCGATTTTTTCAGCAATTGATGCGTCTAAGAGCGTGACCGTTGACCTTTCGTCTAATAGTGCTAATACGCGAACTTGTCCTTTTGGGCCATAGAGGTTCACGGGGATCATCTTTAGGTAGGCTTTTTCTTCTCCTTTGGCGTTATGAATTGAGGCGACCTTTTCTTCCGAGGTGCTACTGATGTCTTGTGCTTCTTTTTCTATCGGTGCCGGTGGTTTGTCAGAATGTAAGATGGTATGATGCCATCTTTTACACAGCTTGCAGACTGGTGCTTTACAGTTGATCCTTGAGTGCCTGAATCGAAGGCACTTGAAGCATATCTTTGCCTTCTTGGTCATATCCCATTTTCCATTCAGGTTGGCTTCTTTGAACTTTTTACATTCTAGTGCGAAGTGTTCTCCCTCACAGAACGGACATGACTTCTTATATTTTTCCATTGATGCTTCTTGTACCAGGTGAACGGGTTTTCTTATTCCTCTTCTTTGTTCTGACGACGCTTCAGGCGGAGCGAAGTCTCCGCACATGTCGGCTTCTGTTTCTAGGAATGCTTCGACAAGTAATAGCTCCTGAATTTCCTCATCTCTTCTGCTTCTGTGGTAGGCGAACCAACGGAACTTCATTGACGTCGGCATCTTGTCTACTATAACTCTCAGCGTTTCAGGTGAACTGAGATACTGCGGTTTCTTCAGGGCTTTGATTGTCTCAACTGCGTTCTTTACTTTGCTCGCAAATATGCATATGTCGCTTGGGTTCTCGCCGACTCTTGGGAGGTTCTTCATTTTTTCTAGTTCTGCTAATGCTAGTGCTCCAGGTCTTCCGAATCTCGCTTCCAGTCCCTTGATCACTTCGTGTGGGTCTTCGGCGGTGAACAGTAGGCTTTGGACGGCTTCTCTAGCTTTTCCTAGGATTGCTATTCTAAGGCGCGCTAGGTTCTGATTGTTACTGAAAGAAGCGGCCGTATCCTCGTATGATCTTTTGAAGGCTAACCATTCCTCACAGGCCCCGTTGAAGTGAGGGAGTTCGAGGTGCTTCGGTGAAACGGTGTCACGTGATTCTTCCGATAGCTTTAGTATGACTGAAGCTAGTTCCTGGATGTCACTTTTCTTTTCTTCTGCCTCTATTGGTTTGTGGTTCTTATTAGGCATATCTCCGGTTTGGATGAAACAGCGTTCGACTTCTCGAGTTCGTTCGAACAGTTCTTCTCCGGCACCATCTTCTTCTTCTGACTCCGCGGTGAGAAGTTCTAATTCCGCTTGAGCAACTTTCGACCGAGCTTCTGCACATTCTAGTTCCCTTAATGCCATTGTCATTTTTACTTGCGCTTCTGCTCTCTTCCTATGCGACGAGCGAACGGAGCGTGTCTGGATCGCGGGTCGTCTTTTTAGGGTGAGGCTGCTGCAGAGTCTTCATTGCGACACTTCTTTCTTAAATCTGCGGCGTTGGATGACTCTCTTCTTGGTGAGGAACTGACGCTTCGATGGTGCGGGTCGAGGGGGTGGTATGGGTTACGTCCCCCGATGTTGATTCTTTTCCGGCAATGTTCTTATTAAGAAGTACGGGTTGTCTGTGTACGCTGCTGCGTGATGTTCTTGTAAGCGTCGATCGATCTGAAGTCGACGCGTTAGTAGCCGTCGTGTTTGTAGAATCACTCGGCGTGTTCATGGTCCAATCCGTCGTACTGGTACCCGTAGTAGCGTTACTTTCACTCGTAGTCTTCGACTGCACTGATTTTGATCTAGTATTTGAAGGCATCTTCCTAGTTTTCCTTAAACCCGATCCGGCTTCTCGAAGGACCAATGTAGATGCTCGTGTGTGAGGATGTTAAATAATAGAGCGGGTTTGCTGGCGGGATGTTAACTGGAGAGCATACAGTAGCAGTTAGATGAGCAATAAATAACAATTCTTGAGAGTTTCTTCTTATTTTATTTTCTTGATTCCTTATTGTTACATTGCCGGATTTGGAATGTTTTACCACGAAAAACGCCCCTTTTTTATAGGTAGCTGTGACCAATCAGAATTGAGAAAATTCGCACGAATTTGCACATGACCCATCGACCAATCAGAGCACAGAACAACCTTTTCTAAGAGAAATTTACAATTTTTATTAATAAGTGTGGTAAAACATACCTTACAACATTTTTACTTATTTCTGACAACAGATATGACTTATTTCTATTATTTCGAACATAAAACATTCATAAAACCTTTAATTTATACTTATAAAAAATAAAAATAGTTTCGCGGTCGCCTCACGGTTTAGTTCCGGAGTAGCTAAGCGTTTTTTCGCTCAACATACAAGTAGCGCCGCCAGGCGGCAGGAATGCACAAAACTTATCACGATTATGCTTAAAACATTATGCTTAAAACTTTTCGCAGAACATATTTAAATTTTAATTAAATTAAAATCTATTTCTATAATAAGTAATTAGATTACATTAGAGATTGTTTGACATATTGGGTGCGTTTGGCGGAAAAAAGCGCTTACTAGCGCTAAAATAGTTTTCGGCCAGGACACGATTGCTACTTCAGTAGCGCTGACACAATCCGCCATTTTGCTCATTTAATTTGTTTGTTTTGAAGTAGAGTTTATAAGTTGTTTTTTTGCAATATTAGTTTTAAGTAATATAGTGAAATGAATAGACATTATACATGTTATTAAAAATTCATGATTGGTAAGTTTTTAATATGAATACTTTCCAAAAATATATTTAAATTAGGTTTCCTGGTTAAAACTAACATCGTGTCCTAGAGGAAAATAGCTACTTACGATTTGACAGCGCTTACCGCTTACGATCGCCATTTTGCTTACAAGCGCTTGCTAGCGCTTTTTTCTGCCAAACGCACCCATTATTGTGTTAAATTACTATAAGAGAGAGAGAATTTGACAAATCATTAAATTTATTCTTAAATGTTAATGTCTCTAAAGCAACTCTTTAAAATCGTAATAAGAGAAGGTTCTAATCAGTAACTAGCCTCGTATCTTATTTTTAAACACTCTGATTAAACCTAAATAAGCTGTTAGATTTACATTTTCTTTATATAGTTTTTAAAACTAGAATTTGAAACTAATATAGGTTATTATTTCACTTTCTTGGTATTAATGCTATTAGTTTTCATTCTTAGTTCAAATCACAGATAAGGAACAATTAAGATTAAATGTTTAAATTCACTTTTTACCTCCAACACTTAGTTTTATATCACAAATAAGAAACAATTAAGATTTAATGTTTTTAGATTCACTTGTTGTCGCCAACATAGCCCGTAAACTACAAAATTACAAACTTCTAAAAGTAAGCCATTACCTCTGAATGAATAAGCTCTCTACGCATTGGATCACTTTTGCATAACAACGTTCAAAACTGCGGCGGTGTCATGTGAGAGGTGGGCTACATATTTTTGAAGTCCTATTTTTAAGAACTTGCTTCTATTACCGATGGATGTCCTATTCTTTTCCATTCTGTATATACTGCTATTGTGATAATGAACATAAACTTAAAAAAATACTAAAATGAGGATACTTGCGGAGTTTCTTTCGCCGTTTCTTCTCCGGTCAGAGAAAGCTCATTTCGATACAGTGGTAAATTTGAAAAACAATGACACAAATCAAATTTTATTTTCTTACTTCGTAGAAGATTTAATTTCATTTAATATTATTAGCAAACTTAAAATTTTAACCTTTTGTAGGAATTTTCCGTCTACAACGATAGATGTTAAAGTGGACTTTGAAGTTAAACTCGAAATTTTAAGAACATCTGCTGATGATGTTCAAAATTTAAAGTACCTAGCTCATAGGGAAGTTGGTTTATAATCACTAAATGCGACCTGAACACACATACACAAAAGCGAATTAATAAAAACGTGGTAAAAATAATATAAAGAGAACTAATGTGTACATACATACATTGTAAACTCTGCACCTGCTGCTCCCATTTCTGCGAGAGTTACGGAGCAGGAAAAGATTTGCCGCGATGCTCTAGATTTGTCAATCTTCGGACTTGACTTTTTATTGATAAAGCACTTTATCGGTATTACAGACCAGATTTTATTTCTATTAAACAATTTGATTTTTACCTAAAGTAATAGTAATATAGTATTATAACAAATATTATAACCACATACAAGTATCGATATTTGTATCGATATTTGAAATAACAAAATTATGTTTCTCTATTTTGTTATTTTATTATACAAAATTACCCTACACAATAAAGATACATTTAAAAACCCACACACACACACACACCCACATATATATATATATATAGATATATATATATATATATATATATATATATATATATATATATATATATATATATATATATATATATATATATATATATATATATATATATATATATATATATATATTTCTAATTATAAAGATTTGTTCTTCAAATTAAGAAAATATCCAAATAATTAACATAATATAAATTTTTTACGGCCCTTAGTAAGATAAAGATATACATACGAGTACATTATAAATTTAAGCATTTATGATTATAAGATTGATACTACTTTGAGCTTCTAACTACCATTTATTTTTACAGCAAAATACTAATAGGCTAGCATAACATCACTCGTTCATCATGTCCAGTAAGCTTAACGATACTTGGGCTGAATTACTGACGATATATTGAAGCTTTTTTACGTTGTAGATCCATGTTGCAGCTATATTATGGTCGTAGCACAAAAGGGTCGGCTCGACTCAGTCCGCATGGTTAAGTTACCAACTTCTTACCTACTACGAGCGTAAAATAGCAGTGATTGCATTGCTGTGATCAGATTTGAAGGGTAAATAGAGTCAGTATAACCTTTTGCTAGAATCATAAATGGAGCGGAGTAAAAGTCTAAATGGGGCATAAAGCGCGCGCTTTTGCTTTGCATGTATTTTCCCATAGACAATTTAGTTTTTGGTTATTTTTTTATTATCTTTTAGACAAATTCAGTTTTTTATTGTTTACAAACCTTGTCTGCGTTGAGCTACATATGTTGCAGAAAAAATTATGTACATTGGCCTACGGGTTACGGAGGAGATAGATTTCAAATAATCGTTTTCTTGATTTCAAAGAATCGTTTTCTTGCACCATGGGAGCTCCGCTCCAATTAATTACAGGCTGTGAGGTATTCCATCTTAGTCCTCAGAGGTGAAAACATATATGTAGCCTTCTTTGTTCAAAGGTTGTTATAGGAATGCAGAAGCTACTTGGTGGACCTTAAGTTCGCTTATCATTTCAGTTAAAAAAAATGCTTAATGAAATGCTTTAGTGTTACCTACACCAGATCCAAGGCAATATTCCATAGGGTATTATATAATAAATGAGTAATAAACTGTGTGTCTGTTCCAACAAGATATTATGGAAAGGTTAAATACTATAGTACTAGATATTATATATATATATATATATATATATATATATATATATATATATATATATATATATATATATATATATATATATATATATATATATATATATATATATATATATAATTATATTAATAGATATATATTTAGTAGATTTTATATAGATATTTTTCGAAGTTTTTCTGGTTATTGCCAGAGATTGTTTGCTATTTTTTTCTTAATATGTTAGTTACAGTATACGACTTTGTGTTATTGTCTCTGTCCTCTTCCTAGTTTTGGTTTTGTAGGGCGGCAAAGCTTAAGGTGACCATATTACCCTCACGTACCTTATTGGTATTCCGCCTGCCAAGCGTGGCAACTGTGGCAAATATCCCTCTTGTGACGGAATCTACGGGGGTAGTGGGGCTATCTCCAGCTGTGGACTTCAAAAATGCTGTAATGTTATAATTAATTATTATTTTTACAAAAGTGAAGTGATAAACGGACTTACAGTCCTCCTGATGGTAAGGGACAACTGCAGCCACATTCAAATAAAAAAGGCTACTGATATGTTGTCACTGTAATCATTCTTGTTCCCTATAACCTTTATACGCGGCGGCTTTTTTTTTTTGACAAAAAAAAAGAAAAGTTTATAGTACCTATCCAGACAAATTCGTAAGAAAGAACGGACTCCCACCACGTATATTGGTGGTATAGCAATGATTAAACTACACTGTACTTGGTGTCTTTTTGAGGGGTCTATAAAAAAGGGGAAGACACTTTTTTATAGAACAGGGGCAAATGAGCATGCGGCTCACCTGATGTTAAGTGACTATCGCCGCCCATGATCAACCGCAACGCCAGAGGAATTGCAGGTGCATTGCCGGCCTTTTAGAAAGGAGTAAGCTCTTTTCTTGAAAGTCCCTAAGTCATTTCGGTCCGGAAAAGTCGCCTGTGGTAAACGTTTCCACAGAGAAGATGTACGAGTAAAACGCACAGTAGTGCATCGCCAAGCATCCAGATGGTGAGGATGGTATCGGGAATTTTGACGCGATGTGCGTTTGTGAAATTTGGCAGCTGGAACTAATCCGAACTTGTTCTTGTGTTCATACAAATTACACTATGATGATAGCTCTATAACAATAACTCAAACTTAAAAAGTTTTGTCTTCTTCACTCTATCAATGACGTCGAGGAGTTGAATAGTCACAAAGTTCACATGATATGTCGTAATCGATATGCCTTCTAAATATTTTTATATACTCATGCGGGTTTGTAGGTTTCCTTTCACAATTTAGTAATTAGAAAAGTAGAAAAAATTGATTGTACAAGTTTCAGTGTTGCAAGCGGGGATCGAACCTAATTGCTTGCTTACTATAAAATTTCATAACGACTTCTCACATATTAACATGGCTATAAAATTTAACTACAATCATTCAGTCTGCTATAATGAATTTTTTTAAGGTGATTTCAATAACAGTGGGTTTTGGTTTTGAAATCAGATGTTTTTTGGACTGGTTGTCGACTATTAGTTGAAATACGACGGTCACTTGTTTAGTTTGGTATGTTAAGCAAGCTGTACGTCATTTTCACAACAGCAAATGAATATATAATACACAATAACAAACATATAACTTTTTCAATCTGCCAGTAAATACTGTTGGCAAAATTTCAAAATAATATGACTACAATTTCTACTCTGTACAACTGTTTGACCACAGACTATTAACTGTTTAACATTGACCGTAGAAAGTAACGTACTGTTATGCTCGAGCTTTATACCATAGAGCAACACGGGCTACAGGCGGACCGGAGCGCGGAGGGGTGTAGCCATAGCGTTTTCTCCGATACAGAATTGTTTATAATTTTATGCGAGGGAAAATCAGCGCACACAAAAACAATCGTCTGTCATTACGAAATTCACACATAACAATTAAAACAATAATTTCACACACACACACACACACACACGCACGCACGCACGCACGCACGCACGCACGCACGCACGCACGCACGCACGCACGCACGCACGCACGCACGCACGCACGCACGCACGCACGCACGCACGCACGCACGCACGCACGCACGCACGCACGCACGCACGCACGCACGCACGCACGCACGCACGCACGCACGCACGCACGCACGCACGCACGCACGCACGCACGCACGCACGCACGCACGCACGCACGCACGCACGCACGCACGCACGCACGCACGCACGCACGCACGCACGCACGCACGCACGCACGCACGCACGCACGCACGCACGCACGCACGCACGCACGCACGCACGCACGCACGCACGCACGCACGCACCCACGCACGCACGCACGCACGCACGCACGCACGCACGCACCCACGCACGCACGCACGCACGCACGCACGCACGCACGCACGCACGCACGCACGCACGCACGCACGCACGCACGCACGCACGCACGCACGCACGCACGCACGCACGCACGCACGCACACACACACACACACACACACATAAATACATTAATAACAGTATTGCTCGGTGACAGTGACAACTCGGATACCCATAATATGAATATTGTTGGAGTTGCCTGTGTTGATAAGCAAATACAAAACACGACCAGAACGAGTACGAATTATTATAACTTGTAAATTTCAAAGGAAGTAAATAGGAATAATATGATAAAAATTACTTAGGTATATATGAAAAGTAAAGCCATCTTATGTATATTTGACGTGGCAGAAGGTTAAAAAGCTTGTTTTGGTAGACTATTGATGAATGAATGAATTAATGAACTGAGTAAAAATTATTGCGTCTTTACGGTTTTTAAATTATTGGATAGTTTTAAAAATTTGTTTTCCATTTTTTTTTGAAAAAAAAAATAAAGCACAAAGAATATGTGTAACTTTTTAAAAGTTTAAACAAATTTTGAGTGAGTTTTTCACTAATTTTCTATTAATAAATTTGATCTGTTTTTTAAACTAACTATTTAGTCACTAAATATTAATACATATTTCATAGCGAAAGACGTATAGGCATTCTGGAGTTATTATATAATTTTCAAACCAGAATATTTACAAAGTCATAATTACGAATAACTTCGGTTCGGTTGAAGCAATATATTTCAATCTCGGTAAATAAAAGGTACCAATTGGTCATTAAATCTTAAAATAGAAATCCATTTCAAAAGCAAACAATAATGGTGTTTTCGAAGGGAGGCTGCTAGCTTAAATTCAGGCTATATAATCCTTCCAAAAAAAGGGGCTTTATCTCCTAAAGTATTAAGTGGCTAAATTTTTTTCCTTTGTCACTAATTGTGACCAATTCCTCACTAAATCTTGATTTAATAAGAATTATGATATCAATGATAAAATCCTATATTTAAAACTGTCGCAAAATTTCAGCCTACCCTAATGCGTATGGTCTAAACTTTATAACCTAAGACAAAATTTCAACCTGAAAATTGGGCGAGGTCGAGATAAATGCCTATTAATGTGGTAATCTTTTGGCAATCTTAATTTTGAAAAGATGTCTCTTTTATTTGGGACGTATCTATTTGGTTTATTTAACATTTTGTCAAAATGAAAATAGGAATACGCGAAAGTAAGTAATTTTTGCCAACTGTTTTCACTGTTATAATAATAATAAGTACCTGGTTGACCGAGCTTTGCTCGGTATTTTTCGCTCGATTTTTTTTAATTCCTGTGTTTTGGAAATTATATTTAGATACAAATTACATACTGATGAAACATAAATAATATTTTTTGATCTTAGCGACATAACAGAAAAAACGGAACTGGTTATTTGAATAAAAAATCATGAGTGCAATTATTTTAATTAAAATTTTCGTGTTTTTAAAAAATACTAAAAAAAGGGCTCGAAAAAATTGATTTTCTCAAAAAAGAAAGGAACATAAAAAAAAGTTAAAAAAAAGTCGGTCGGTCGGCTGGGCTCGAACCGGGGTTTTACGATTCTTTGACCGACTATTATACCAATTAAGCTATTTATAATCACTAACAGTCTGTCAAAATTTACCTTCTTATTCTAACGATATTTTAGCAGTTTTTCATTGCCTAAAATCACGGACAAAAAGACATTTTCTAAAAATAAATCCTAGCTAGATCGATTTATTATCCCCGAAACTCCCTGGACACTAAATTTTATGAAAATCGTTGGAGCCGTTTCCGAGATCCCGATTATATAGATATATATATATATATATATATACAAGAATTGCTCGTTTAATAGTATAGGATAATAATAATTCATTGAGAAATAAAGCCTTAAACATAACACAATGTTATTGTTATTGTAGATAAATTGTAACAAGTTGTTTAGCATAACGGACCTAGAGATAAGTTGATCGCCTGACTTTCATGCTAGGATAACCTGTGTTATAGAAGTCAATGGTTCGGCTCCTTAAAATGTATTCTACATAACAGCATAGCGAGTTGATTGAATTGGTGATTGAATTACATTGCGAGCAGTAGATGAGCAGGCAGTTAAGACAAAATAAAATTTAAAAATAAAAGTAAAACAGTTCAGTGATGATAATGTAGTGGGCGTAGACAGTTCTCTGTCTACGGTAGTGGGCTTGACTGTGTGTCTCTGTCTCTCTCTCTCTCTCTCTCTCTCTCTCGCTCTCTCTCTCTCTCTGTGTGTGTGTGTGTGTGTGTACAATCTGAAATTTTGTCTTATGATTAGAGATTATGTGCCTGTAAGCTAATTTAGACGTGAGGCGTCAAAATGTGGAACCCACGACAATGAGACCGATATCTTTTTTTAAGACTCATAATGTTGGCCCATATAATTAGGAAATGAAATTGGGATTAAAACTACCAGAAAGCATTGAGTTATATAACTTTGTTATGTCATTAAGAAGTACTCTGTGACCGGCAGAAGCGCTTAAAAGATCTGTAAGATGTAGAGGCGTAATTCCGTCAAGGCCACAAGCAAAGCCATTCGAGAATGATATAATTGCTGCTAAAGTGTATTTTTTAGAAATTTGTAAAATTTTGTAAAATACTTCTATATTGGGAGGCAGTGGTAAATTTTAAAAAGGATTCACCGAGAGATGTTTCTGACGAAGGTTTTCAAAAGTCACGACATTACGAGGAGCCAGCGTGTAGTCTGGCAATAAGATACGGTATGCCTTTTTTTAGGTTGCCGTCCTTTGCTTGAGGAGGCCTGTATTCAGCAGTGCACTTGTGAAGGGCTGTAATGATGATAATGATAATGTTCCATTGCTTTCGACTCAACTACATATTTAAATCAAGTTTGGGACAAGGTCGAGGTAAATGCGTATGAACTGGGTAATCTAAATTTTCTAACGATGTCTCTTTAAGTTGAGACGTATTTAATTAATGTTTTATCAAAACGAACATATAGGAATACGCGAGAGTAAATAATTTTGGCCAACTGTTTTCACTATTAGTGAAATAATTTGAATAGTACAACTTTAGAAATTCTTTTAACCACTGGTGAATTTCGTTGATATATGTTACTAGGTAAATTAATTATAGAATTGCGAATTTCTTCGGTAGGCTGTTAAGTAGATATTGTTAGGAATTAATCTCAAAATTGCTTAAAATAGAAGAGTATTACTCGATAACAAACTTTCTTTACTACAAGAAATTATTCTGGAGTTTAATTGTTAAAAATGATAAATGAGATGAGATGAAGAATGAGAGCGGATGTCCAACTTGCTCCCCTGCTTACGCAATTCCAATTATATACTCATTCCTAATAATATGGTTTTGCTGTGGCATCGCTTAATATGTAGAGGTATTTAATCCCCTTTTAGCTATAAACAGCCTACCTTTGGTACAATTTTGATACTGTAGGAAATCCGGCTGTTAATGTACGGAGTTACGACATTCATTAAAGCTATAAACAGTTCTCTACGTCGGTCAAAAGTCTTCATATGGCATAACTTCATTTTGACGTGGATGTTGCATCTTTCCCTGAAACAAATATTTACGGTCTTAATAATATTTTGAATATATTAACTTATATTATATTATATTAACATCAGTCAGTTTATTATAGTAACATATTAATATTTTTATTTTGTTATGACACCGGACACCGTGCAGTGGCGGTGTAAGAATATCCACTACTTCATATCATCCCGCGGGTGTCGAAGAGGCGACAGAGAGAATCGACGACTCCGTGGCGCAGTGGCTTAGCAATGAGTGGCTGCGCTGGAGGTCGAGGGTTTGAATCCCGCACGGTACAAGTATTTGTATGGCCTACAACTAATGGTTCCGGGTCTGGATGTTTGTCCTTGTGCTATTTATGTTTGTTAACTGCCCCCACGATACTGGAGAAAATCCTAGTGTAGGGGTAAGGTTTTTTAAACTAAAGGAGAAAAAAATCATGAGATCGTCTTCCTAATAACAATTAAAAATAAAAACTGTGGTTAATACCCGCTTGCCAAGCGTGGCAACTGTGGCAAATATCATATGAGGCAATCTATGGGGGAGGCTTGTGTTCAGCGGTAGACTTTAATAGCCTGTAGTGGTAACGGTATTAACGTATACATATTTCAAGAGTAAACAGAAACGTACATGCAACGCATACTTCTAAACTCGTTTGGAGTAATTTTACACTAATGAAACATAATAACAGCTTTTAAACTTAATGATTTCCTACAACTAAAGCATTGCTCAAGTCCGCCCCACTTTGGAGTATCGATAAGTTATCTAATCGCTGTAAGATCCTCGTATGCATCCGACATGCGCAATCCTGTTCGATGGAAAATCCATCTTAAATAATTATGTAGTGGTTGATCAATAAGTTTTTCGAAACGCAACGAATCTCTAGGAAAAGTATATGTAAATTGTTTTTATTTTTCAACGTAATCGCCTTTCAAGGTAAAAAAGGTATCTTGAATAGCGTTTTGCAAGTTGGTTAATTCCCTTGGAAGTAATGGTTTGATCCTGGGACTCCAAAAAGGCCTCTACAGCACACGTCAGCTCATTGTCGCCATCGAATTTTATATCACGCAAGTGCTTTTTTCCGCCAAATATAAAGTTTGAAAATAAAAAAGAGTACTAAAGGCACCTGGTGCCAAGGTGTCCTAAAATTGGCACCATATTCCGAGGTATTTAGAAAAATTGCGTTCACAAGCGATTAAAAAGCTCCTTTTTACTGCAAGATCTCTTATTCAATTGATGCTTTATACATTTTGGACTTGTACACGTGAGTACTATGTTTTTAAATAGTAATTTGTTTTAGTTGTTTTTTAAAAAAATATGTGTGACAAACGAGTACACAGTCCACTCGTTGGTAAATGGATATTGTGACCCATAGACATGTACATTTATCCTAGATAAAGAATCAAAACGCAGATGCGTTGTCATCCCTGAGGATTAAGATTGAATGCCTCGTTTACAGTACAAAAGGTCTCTGGATCTCTACACTCACCATACGAAACACAGCAATATAAAGCTGCTATTTAACGCTGGTCTTCTGTGAGAGCATGGTCCTTCTCCGGTCGAGCTGACCCATTCGTGCTACAGCCATAATATAGTTGCAACGTGGCTCGAACCACGTATCGACCTTTGTACCATGTGTATAATTCTTTGAGGTAAATTTTTATTGGAAAAGACTTAACTTTTGTATGTTTTTCTCAATAAATCAAAGTAAAAATACGCCCTGAAAATACTGCAGCATTAGGTGCCAAATATTTCAGCGAATTCCTTATTACGATGAATACCGCTTAATAGCGATTTCAGATACTTGATTCCTTTTTAATTTTCAGGATTATTTTTATGATTAGGCCCTTCGCGCTTAGGCTGCGAGAACTTTAAAAGACAATGAATATTAAAATCTACTTCCAAGGTATAAGAATTTGAGGACACGAAAAACCACTTTCGAAAAAACCAAAAAAATTGAGTTCTATTTTTTTTCTGGCGGGAACTTGACCACCAACGGAAGTGTTGATTCTGTATTATCTATACAAATAAATAAAATTGAAGTGTATGTTTGTAATGTCAAAATAACAGATTTTTAGTTAATACATTTTTAAGTATATAATACAGTAAGTACCTTAAACAGCAATCCGACTAGGATCAAAGTCTTGCAGTAGCTGTCGTATTTAAATCCTCTTTTTACAGTCATGTGATCTAGGCTAGCAATATCGAACCGTACCTATTGCTTAAATTATAATGTGTACAATCGTTAAACTTTAGATATTTTTCTCGATAGTCATATATTATATTTATTTATTATATTATTTAGTAGCTAGTGTGGTGTAAAACGGTCACAGATTAGTACCCTTGAGATGACAAGAGAAGTAAGGGTCTCCAACAGACAAGATGGGATGACGACCTAAAACTCACTGCGGGACATCACTGGAGAAGGGTAGCACGGGACAGGTCCCAGTGGAAAATGTTGGAAGAGGCCTATGCCAAGAGGCAAACTGAACTTCGGGACATTTTATAAAAAACAAAAACGTCATACTTGTGAACAGGTGCGGTTTGTGGGGGTTGCTCCAGTCGTGTTCAAATTACATTTAATAAGGTTACGCTTAGGCTATTTATGATTGTTATGACACAAAAATGTTTTAATTATCTTTGGGACTACTCCTCCTCATTATTTATATAGAAAAATTTATTGACTTGTAGGACTTAAAAAAAGGGGGTTCTCTGAGGTGAGAAGTGAATTCTGCCGTTTTTTCTCAGGGCACAGGGATGTTATTTTGATACGGCAGAAGATTTAAAAATACATTGACGTTACATATAAGGAATTTTAATTTCTTACTTGAAAAAGAGTTTATATTTTAATTAATTTTTATTTAATTTCATTGGACGTATAATAGCGGTGTTAGAATATCCACTACCCCATATTGTCTCGTGGGTGCCGCAAGAGGCGGTAGAGGAAAATATACTAAGAGATGCGTAGCAGCGTCTTTCTTATAACAACTACAAAATAAAATACTGTGGCTGCCACCCGCCAAGCATGGCAAATTTTTGTTTATAAATATAAAAGTTCTCTCTGATGGCTAATATGGCAATGAATAAAGGTACGTACAACAAGTAGTAAAATTAAAATAATAATAATAATAATTTATTTTATTTTTGATAAACTGTACAAATTATTCGAATAAGTCTTAATTTAAAAATAGTCTACAATAACAGGCACTTGAACTAGGATAAACCTGTATCTCAGGTGTAAGTGCTAAAAGATACATTAAAAAATATTTTCTGTTTCTTATATAAAATGAATGACGTACTAACCAATAAGGGTTATTTGGGTAAAATATATTGTCATTAATTTACTTATGATATTAATTAACTTAAAACAATCAGCAACTTCTCCCTATCATCGTATGACAAATTTTGTAACCATGTTCGAATTACCTTTTTACAGTCTGCCATTTTTAATGGATATATGTACAAAATTGCATTGACTTGATTATGCAAAAAAGGGCCGAGGAATTTAAAAAATCTATGCATGAAATAATGCCTTATTCTAATGTTAATTTCAATTGCTTTATCTTTGCGTCTTTTATCAGTGACCTCTCTTCTGTAGGGCAATTTTTAGTAACGTACTCATAACGAATAACTGGCGCACTGAGAGGACATTATAGGATTTGTATAAGAGATGGGATGGAAATAAAATACGGCGGAATGTTTCAACTTTTAATAAAAAAAGGTTGTGCAATCAACCGCAATATAAATAAAATCCGAAAATCATCAATATATTCAAAGACAATTAAATACGCATTACGAGTATTAAGGATATCTCAAAAACTACTTGTGAGATCTTGATTAATTTATATGGGACTACATAAGAAGAAATAGCTTTCAAATAAAAATCAATTTCAAAGAATCATCAAAATCGGTTCATCTAGAAAAAAAATCTGAGGTAACACATAAAAAACATACAGTCAAATAGAGTACCTCCTCCTTTTAAAGTTGGTTAAAAAGTGATCCCCGCCCCGCGATTTCCGGCTTCCGTGGCAAATATTCCCCGTACGAATCAGTCTATAGGGAGGTCTTTGTACAGCAGTGGACTTCGATAGGCTTTAATCAGATAAGTATAATCGTGTAACGGATTAGTAGGCTAAAGTGGCAATGCGCCGGCCATATAGCTCGAAGAACCGATAACCGATGGGGAAGAAAGGTTCTCGAATGGCAGCCTCGTACCGGTAGGCGTAGTGTAGGGCGACCCCCCACTAGATGGAGTGACGACCTGGTAAGATATGCAGGAAGTCGATGGATGCAGGTGGCTCAGGGACGTGCTTTGTGGCATTACTTGGGAGAGACCTATGTTCAGCAGTGGACTTGTGAAGGGCTGTAATGATGATGATGATGATGATGTGTAACGGGTAAATATTATAATATTTATAGAAATTTCTCAAGAAAACCAATTCCAAGATCATTCATCAAATCATCGAAGACATTTCTGGGACACGTCGCATGCCAAAGGTAAAGCCACGGAAGCCATGAATACTTTATATAAATAAGTTAACCATTTGATCTAATTTAGCCTTTAGAAGTTTTATCCGGGTCAATTAATTCATAACTAGAAAGTGCCTGGGTTTTACGCGTTACAGCACTTGTTAGGAATAAACCAATGGAACCGTATATCCGTGTAACGTTTATTGAAATTCTGGCTTATGTAAGCTCTTGTATTGAGCTTTACGTTTATGATACAGGGACGGATTTAAATTTAATCTATACATAAAAATAAAGTGTCCATCTATAACATCGGAATAACTGGCTGACGAAGTTATTTGTATGCCATAAAGGCATGAATAATTATTTTCTATTTCCTCTCTCTCCGAGCTCTATGGAATAGCTAGCTATTTAGACGAGATTTTGCGAACTGGCTACATATGTTCCAAACATCGTTATATAGTACGTTTTTTTTTTAATAGAAGAGGAGGCAAACGAGCATACGGCTCACCTGATGTTAAGTGATTACCTCCGCCCTTGAACAGCTGCAATATCAGGAGGATTACAGATGCGTTGTCGGTCTTTTAAAAAGGAGTAGGCTCTTTTCTTGAAGGTCCCTAAGTCGTATCGGTCCGGTAAAATCTCTGGTGTTAGTTGAAGTGTAGGTCGTGAAGGTAATATGGTCATCTGGTTAATATGTTCACTTTCTTATAACTCAAAAACTATATGTCTTGTTTGCATAGATGATTCTGTGATACGATAGCTCTTGATCGGTCATTCAAACATTAAAGTCGAACATCGACGCCATTTTGACAGTCGACATTATAGTGAATATTTTAGTCGAGTTTAGTATTGTGTAGCTGTAGTATCGTTAGTTTTTTTTTGGGTTGATATTTCGAAGTGTTCCTAATACCAGAGCTTGTTTTTTTTTTCATAAATTATTAACTATAGTATAGGACATTGTGTTTTTGTCTTTGTCCATCTCCTAGTTTTGGTTTTACAGGGCGGCAAAGCTTAATGTGGCCATATTATCCACACATACCTTAGTAATAATTATTCAAAACAATGTAATTAACATTTTATATAATACAGGTATATATATGTATATATATATATATATATATATATATATATATATATATATATATATATATATGTATATATATATATATATATATATATATATATATATATATGTATGCACGTTCATGTGTATTTTAGTATGAGTACTATAAATATGTGTGCGTATATGTTTAAGTACATATTTATGTTTAATAACTATAAATGAAATAAGAAGGAGAAAAGTTTGTAAAGACAGCCAAACTCTAATTTTACTTTCGTTAATCCTAAAGGATTACTGTGATGCAGACCATGATACACTTCTGCATCACACAGCATTCAAATTGACCTTATTACAAATCTCGACAGATCGATCTTTTCTCAGTGTTGCGGCAAGAAAGCATTCCTTGGAATGTAATTATTATTTCCTAATTTAATGACAGCTCGACACTCAATTTATTCCATTTTCATAAAAACACTCACTCAAATGACTGTCATAAAACAACTACGCGTCCAAAGTCAAAAATATTAAAAACACACACAAACACACGCACGCACGCACACGCACACACTCTCTTATTCACTCATTCACATACTCACTAACTCGCTTACTCACTCACACTTACTCATACACATGAAAATCGATAGGCATCACTGACCATTAGCTAATAATTAGCTCGTTATGATACGATGGCTTTGTGGTTAGAGCACATTGCAACTTACAATGTAGATCCTGGGTTTAAACCTCAGTCAAAACCAACATTTGTGCCAACTTGTAAATTGTTGGTTTTCGAGTCTATTTATTTTAGGTTTGTCGTCGCGTCCCTGACTCTACGTAATTATCAGAGTCAATCTATCTATTATTAAAAGAAGCGTTGCATCAGGTACAGGTAGGTTAAGGCTTTGGCACGGCACGTGTGAGATGCATGGTCACAAAAACATGAAATCTCTTTTAATGCCTTTTTATCTGCTAAGAGCAAGATTTAAAAAAAAACATTTGAGTTTACATAAAAAGAACGTCAGCTATTGCGTTTTTTTTCGAGGATACTTTTAAACTATGCAGTAATTATTATTATCGGATAAATAATTAAAATAAAGAGATTATCTTGTTATTTCAGTAATTATTATAATAGAACAAGATGCGTTGTGTTGTTTCTACACGTTACAATTAATTAAAGATTGGCCGCAATAATTAATATTAAACATATTATAAAACACTGCTTTCCAACGGTGTTACATGTAATCATCATTATCATCATTATAGCCCTTCACAAGTCCACTGCTCAACATAGGCCTCCCCCAAGAAACACCACAAAGCACGGTCCTGAGCCACCTGCATCCATTGACTTCCTGCATGTCTTACCAGGTCATCACTACTTCTGATGAGGGGAAGCCCTACACTTCACCTGCCGGTACGAGGCTGTCACTCGAGTACCTTTATTTCCCGTCGGTTGTTAGTTTTTCGAGCTATATGGCTGGCCCATTGCCACTTCAGCTTACTAATCCGTTAGGCTATGTCGGTGAGTCTGGTTCTATTGTGTATATCCTCATTTCTAAGTCTATCACGCAGAGAAACCCCAAGCATAGCACTCTCCATAGTTCGTTGTTGAATCCTTCGATTGACTTCTCGGTCGAAGTTGGACTTACCTAGTATGACATTCGTCCCAGCCAAACATACCCGCCAACAACTGCGAGCGTAGTGCTCCCAACTTCTATCAGAATAGGTGTGACATGGACGTTACACATGATATTTATTTTGTCCATGTGTATCCCAAAACATATCCATTGGGAGAGACACTATTGAGGTCATTAAGCATAGTGCTTCTACGCCATGCTGCCATAAGGACTATATCGTCGGCAAATCGAAGCTGGGTGGTATACTCGTCATTGACGTTAATACCGTCCTTTCCTGTCTAACAGTTTGAAAATGTCTTCTAATGCTCTCATCAAATATCGTTTCGGTGATATTACGTCACCCTGTCTTACACCTCTCTGCAGTATGATAGTGTTCGCGACGGCCTAACAACGCTAAGAAACGAAGTTATAAAGAATATTGTTTTTTGTATTAATAATGAAATTACCAACAAAACTGGATGAAAACATGTATTAATATAGTTGTGTAGCATGTTTATAACTCTTAGTATATTTGCATAGAGTGTCGTTTTGATAACAAGTGATATAAACTACTTTTATTATATACCAAAAAATCGACCAATCACAGCGCGTCTTATCGTGGAAAGTTTTTAATTAACTGCGTAATAATTCATACTAAAATAAGGAAAATAATTTTATGTTCTAAAAGAGTTATAAATATGACATTCAATTAGCATATGGCTTATAGATTAAAGAAGTATAGGGATATTTTTGTATAATTAAACGCATTTCGTAGTTATAGAAAAAACAAAGAATTAATGTACCCAAATATTATGAAAATTTTGGATGTTTCGTTTAATAACTTTTTACATTGTTAATATTTTGAGTAACCTTTATGATCTACTAATAAAGTACCAGACTACCGATTTAATGATGTATAGCATGTTAGTGTAGCAATTAGTTTTGTATAGAAAATATTGCAATTTATGCCATTTGTATAGTGAAAAGTTTATGCAATAAAGAGGCAAACGGAAAATGGCAAGCGGCTCACTGCAAAGTATTGCCCAAGTCTACCTTAGGGCTCGGGACCCAGTACCAGTAGTAGTGTGAAGAACTACCAGTGACAGTGAAGTGAAGTGAGTGGTATCCGGTGGTAGCTGAAGTGACTAGTAGCAGTATATAGTGAATAGTGAAAGTGTTAGCTAGCCGAAAAAGGTCGTAACTGACATTCGCAGTTACACATAGTGAAAGTGTTAGCTAGCCGAAAAAGGTCGTAACTGATATTCGCAGTTACATATAGTGATAGTGTTAGCTAGCCTAAAAAGGTCGTAACTGATATTCGCAGTTACATATAGTGATAGTGTTAGCTAGCCTAAAAAGGTCGTAACTGATATCCGCAGTTACATATTATAGTGAAAGTGGTAACTGATATCCGCAGTTACACAAGTGATAAAATCAGCTAGTTTAGTTGATAATAGCTGCTAGTCAGTAGTGTTAGAAAACCAGCTACCACCAATAGATCTTTGATACCACCGTACAATTTAAAGAAATCTTTCGAAATATACAGTGACCAATCAATAGTGAACAACCGTAGTTTAACAACCGTGATCGATAGTTATAGTTATAAAATTTCGCGACTAATCAATCAGTCGAACCGCTGGCCACTACCTTGCTATTTGTATTTGTTAATCGTGCATTTTGATTTAAACCACAGTCCACAATATTTCAGCGGCACCCACAAAGACGGCGGTAAAAGTACCCACCGGAACCTATAGGTGTAGGACGTGAGCGACTCGCGAAGTATCTTCGACAACATTTACTCCGGAGAGTTTCGCCCGTCCGGCACATTCGTTGGTCCTTCGAGCCGGATATATCCGTTTGTATTTCGGAACCGGGTAAATAGTCACCACCGTATTAAAACCGCAGAATTTTTCAGATTCAAGATGCCGATCACCCGTTCGCAAGGAAAGGAAGCCAAGGCGTGGACCGTCGGTCTGGAGGGAGGTTCGTCGGCCAGTAACGCCGCCGTCCACCACCAGATGCCACCACGCTCACCGTCAACGATAGAGGGCGCTGAGGCGCCATGCTGCCCCCCCGAGGGGGGGATACCCCTGCCCGCGCCGACCACTACGGCCCGCACAACGAAGCAGAGGGAACATATAGAAGGCAACGATGACTTTAGCCGTGCATCATCGCCAACAGCCCGGGAAGACACCCAGAACGAAGAGCCACCGAGGGGCCACACCGATTGCAGTACGAAGTCAAAGAAGACTGTTCGGCCCAATAGAAGAATTTTGAAGGCTCGTGAAGAAGTATTGAAGATCAAACTAGAACTTGCGCAGATCTCTTTACAGATGGCTGAAGAAGCAGACGAATCAGACGACTATGATGAAGATGGTCACTCCAAAAGTGAGTACGTTCGATCTTGGCTCGAAAACTCTGTAGCCAAACAAAAGTCAAATCAAGGCGCAACCACCGGAGGGAAGGCCCCATTTAATAAAACTGTCACAAAGCCAACCCCGGACGTTGTCGACCTCAGTGAGCCCCAAAAGGAGCTCACGAACCAGGATTCCTATCCAGAAGACGTACAAAGGGATCCCATGCCACAGAAGCTCAGCCAGGAACCCATCGTTAATGAAGACAGGGGGCTCCTACCGATTGTATCAGAGCTCACATACCAGGATTCCTATCCAGAAGATGTACAAAAGGATCCCAAGCCAAATAAAGCTAGCCAGGAACCTGTCATAAGTGAAGACAGGGGGCTCCGTCCATTTATATCGGAGCTCACATCCGCTATAGCCGCACTCGCTGACAAATCAAAATTAGAGAGTGCGCCACTATCGTCGCATACTTTCGCAGCGTCGAAAGCTATAATGACACTGCCAAGCTTTAGCGGAGCACATACCGAGTGGCTTTCATTCCGTGCCATTTACGAAACAACCCGAGGCTACTTCAATGACATTGAAAACACAGCTAGACTAAGACGAAGTCTACAAGGAAGAGCCTTGGAAACAGTTAGTTCTGAACTTATTGGGCATGCTAAGCCAGATGAGATTATGCGAGAACTGGAGCTACAATTTGGGCGTCCAGATTCAATCGCGCAAGCAGAAACCGAGAAGTTGCGAGGATTAGCACGCTGTACAGAAGCGCCCAGAGACATTTGCACATTCGCGAGTAAAGTGAGGGGAAGCGTCGTCACTCTTCGAGCCCTAAAGCGAGATCATTACCTCGTCAACGCAGAGCTGCTACGACACCTCACCGACAAACTGCCAAACTCTATACGTGCCCAGTGGTATAGAATCTACACTGAAAAATATGACTCTAGACCAGACCTCGGCTGCTTCAGCGATTTTATTACCGAGCAAGCTCGCTTCTGCAGTGCATTTGCGCCTCCAGAAATTATAAACGAAGCACAAAGCAATCGTTCAGTACATAGAGCACACGCGGCTACTACTAAGCCATCTCCGAAATGCAGAGTGTGCGGAAAGGAGGGTCACTACGGATCCGAATGTAAAAAATTTAAGGAAGCAGATATCAACAAAAGATGGGAACTCGCAAAGCAAAATAACTTATGTTTCCGCTGTTTGCGTTATAGAAATCAGACACACAAATGCAAAACCAATAAGTGTGGAATAGAAGGATGCACCGCGACACACAATCGACTTCTCCATAATAATACAAAGGAGAAGACTGAGGTCAAACAAAAAGAACCTCAAGAAACTGTTGCTAACTCATTCGCTGTGTCAAAGCATCAAGCATATTTAAAAATAATTCCAGTGCGAGTAATTGGACCGGCGGGAGCTGTAAACACACACGCCCTGCTGGATGATGGGTCAACAGTTTCACTAATGGATGAAGAGATCGCCAAACAAATTGGAGCTAAAGGGCGGTTAGACCCGTTTAAGATCACCGCTATCGGAAACACTACCCTCGATTCACCGGAATCTCGAAGAATCAAAGTATCGCTGAAGAGTCTCCACAGCAAAAGGGTGCCATTCAGAGCACGCACGGTCGCAAGCCTAAACTTGGGGCCACAGACTGTGCGTGCGGTAGACATAGCCAAGTGCAAACACTTGAAAGACCTAAAGGAGCAGCTAATATATGACTCCGGCAACCCAAGGATCCTAATAGGACAGGACAATTGGAGACTTTTGATAGCCACTCAAATCCGTAGAGGTCCACCGCACCAGCCAATCGCCTCGCTCACAGAATTAGGATGGGTGCTACACGGGGCACACACTAAAGCCCCGTATCAGCGCGTCCACGCGGCCAATGAGCTGCACAAGAGCGAGGGAACTATAGATGACCAACTCCGCGAATATTTCGCGCTGGAATCTCTCATTATTAATCCGAGAAGACCAGACTCCGACCCAGAGAAGAAAGCTGAAGATATACTAAATAGCAGCACCCGTCAGTTACAAGACGGGCACATAGAAACAGCGCTTCTCTGGAAGGAAAAGGATATCGAGATGCCTGGTAATTATGAAACAGCAATAAAACGGCTCGTTTCCATCGAAAGAAAATTAGATCGAGACGAAGATCTAAAAAGGAAGTATGATGAACAAATGAATTCCCTTGTACAAAAAGGATACGCCGAGATAGCACCGAAAACTAGCACACCGGGAAGAACATGGTACCTACCCCATTTCGACGTCCATAACCCAATGAAGCCAGAGAAGTTTCGAATAGTACACGATGCCGCAGCTAAAACAAAGGGGGTGTCGTTGAACGACTTCCTGCTCACGGGTCCAGACCTACTGCAATCACTACCAGGGGTCATGATGCGTTTTCGCCGCCATAAAATCGCTGTCTCCGCGGACATAGCCGAAATGTTCATGCAGGTCAAAGTTAGACCCGAAGACAGAGATGCCTTAAGATATCTCTGGAGAGGGGATCGACGTAATGAAGCTCCACAGGAATATAGAATGACGTCGATCATTTTCGGTGCAGCCAGTTCACCCTGCACAGCCATATTCGCGAAGAACTGGAACGCTAAAAAATACAAAGACAAGTATCCAGAAGCCGTAGAAGCTATCATTCAAAACCACTATATGGATGACTATCTCGACAGTTTCCAGTCTCTGGAAGAGGCAATGCGAATATCGAAGGAAGTACGCGACATACACAAAAACGCGCACTTCAACTTAAGAAAATGGGTTTCCAACGCACCAGAAGTTGTAAAAGCATTAGAACCTGACCATGAAGCATCTGAGTCAGTCGATTTGGGAAACAAAGGAACCGAGGAAAAGATACTCGGATTAATCTGGAAACCGGGTACCGATCAGCTGAGCTTCAACCTAAAGCTCGCTCGACTTCCAATCAATTTGCTGCATAAAGCACCAACCAAGAGGGAACGTCTCATACGATGCGTGAAGACGGCACTATACACCGTCCTTCATGAGAGACATCCGCATGAGGAAGTATTAGCCACGCTGTTCTGCGAGGTGGAGTACACAGTAAATAGCAGACCATTGACTCACATCTCTGTAGACAGCAACGATAACGAATTCATCACTCCAAATCACTTCCTTTTAGGAGGATCTGCGAGACTTCCGACACCTGGAGTACTTGATGAAAAGAATATGAATAGCAAAAGACACTGGCGACGCTCCCAGATACTCGCTGACATGTTCTGGCAGCGTTGGGTCCGAGAGTATTTACCGGAACTTCAAAACCGGCGGGAGGCCCATGGGCGAGGTCCCAATCTCCAGGTGGGCGATCCAGTCCTCATAGCTGACGGCCAGTTATCACGTAACACCTGGCCACGAGGGAGGGTGGAAGCTGTCTACCCCGGTGCGGACGGACAGATCCGCACTGTGGAGGTACGCACAGCAAACGGCCTAATCAAGAGACCAACCAGGAAACTCGTGCCGCTGCCGAAGTAGAAGCAACGTCGCTCACCGAAATGGATGCAGCGCCGCTGTGAGAAAATCGTCGCGACGCTGCACGGCGGGAGAGATGTTCGCGACGGCCTAACAACGCTAAGAAACGAAGTTATAAAGAATATTGTTTTTTGTATTAATAATGAAATTACCAACAAAACTGGATGAAAACATGTATTAATATAGTTGTGTAGCATGTTTATAACTCTTAGTATATTTGCATAGAGTGTCGTTTTGATAACAAGTGATATAAACTACTTTTATTATATACCAAAAAATCGACCAATCACAGCGCGTCTTATCGTGGAAAGTTTTTAATTAACTGCGTAATAATTCATACTAAAATAAGGAAAATAATTTTATGTTCTAAAAGAGTTATAAATATGACATTCAATTAGCATATGGCTTATAGATTAAAGAAGTATAGGGATATTTTTGTATAATTAAACGCATTTCGTAGTTATAGAAAAAACAAAGAATTAATGTACCCAAATATTATGAAAATTTTGGATGTTTCGTTTAATAACTTTTTACATTGTTAATATTTTGAGTAACCTTTATGATCTACTAATAAAGTACCAGACTACCGATTTAATGATGTATAGCATGTTAGTGTAGCAATTAGTTTTGTATAGAAAATATTGCAATTTATGCCATTTGTATAGTGAAAAGTTTATGCAATAAAGAGGCAAACGGAAAATGGCAAGCGGCTCACTGCAAAGTATTGCCCAAGTCTACCTTAGGGGCTCGGGACCCAGTACCAGTAGTAGTGTGAAGAACTACCAGTGACAGTGAAGTGAAGTGAGTGGTATCCGGTGGTAGCTGAAGTGACTAGTAGCAGTATATAGTGAATAGTGAAAGTGTTAGCTAGCCGAAAAAGGTCGTAACTGACATTCGCAGTTACACATAGTGAAAGTGTTAGCTAGCCGAAAAAGGTCGTAACTGATATTCGCAGTTACATATAGTGATAGTGTTAGCTAGCCTAAAAAGGTCGTAACTGATATTCGCAGTTACATATAGTGATAGTGTTAGCTAGCCTAAAAAGGTCGTAACTGATATCCGCAGTTACATATTATAGTGAAAGTGGTAACTGATATCCGCAGTTACACAAGTGATAAAATCAGCTAGTTTAGTTGATAATAGCTGCTAGTCAGTAGTGTTAGAAAACCAGCTACCACCAATAGATCTTTGATACCACCGTACAATTTAAAGAAATCTTTCGAAATATACAGTGACCAATCAATAGTGAACAACCGTAGTTTAACAACCGTGATCGATAGTTATAGTTATAAAATTTCGCGACTAATCAATCAGTCGAACCGCTGGCCACTACCTTGCTATTTGTATTTGTTAATCGTGCATTTTGATTTAAACCACAGTCCACAATATTTCAGCGGCACCCACAAAGACGGCGGTAAAAGTACCCACCGGAACCTATAGGTGTAGGACGTGAGCGACTCGCGAAGTATCTTCGACAACATTTACTCCGGAGAGTTTCGCCCGTCCGGCACAGATAGGTTTCGTTCCATGGTTCTGTATGCGGATAGCTATCCTAGCCCTACTTTTTAAACACTTGAGCACTTCGATATACCGACAGTCAATTTTTACGACTGAACGGACTGTAGCGATGGCATCAAAGGCTTTCTCATAGTCCACGTACGTATGGTAAAGTGACAAATTGTACTCTTTGGTATTTTGTCCGATTTGCCGAAGGGTATGTAAGTGATCTATGGAACTAAAGCCTTTTCGGAAACCGGCTTGTTCGGAAAGTCGTCGAGTCTGTGTGCAAGACGATTCGTACAGACTCTTACAAAACAGCACGTAGATGCGGCTCCGAAGGGTAATCGGTCAATATTTCTTCAAGAGAGCGTTGTCGCCTGTCTCGAAGCACAAGACAACCGCACTTCTACAATGCATGCAATAACTAAAAGTAATTATATGTTTGTCAAAAAAAAACAATAGTACTTATCTCATGGGCCTAAATTTTCATACCGTTGCGATGTAAGAAGTCTCGTATGCCAAAGTTCCGATTGAAAACTAATATTGTGGTAAACTAACCACTGGTCTGGATCCTTTTTGATATCACACAACTGTTTATTAGTTTTATAAGTAAGTTTTTTTGTTTCTTGTTGTGTTTATATGTATATCTAGATTGGCGAATGGAAGTAGGCCGAGCGAAACATCTGTTATTTCTGATGATCAGTTGATTGAAGTAGTAGAACAAAGCTGCAGTTATATTATGGTTGTAGCAATTATGGGTCGGCTTGACCGGGGTAGGACCCCACCTCACATAACATCAGCGCAGTATAAAATAGCAGCTTAACGCTGTTCTAGTTCTTATGGTGAGAGTCCTTAGGAGTGACAACGCGTCTGCATTTTGATTCTTAATCGAAGATGAATGTCAGATGTCTATAGGCCACGGCGTCCACTCATCATCATGTGGCTTGTTTGCTCGTTTTTCCCACTTATTCTATAGAAAAAAATCACTGAATTTGCTCAATACAAAACTATACATTTTAATTTGCTCGAAATTTCAATTAGTGATCACTTTGGAGTAACGCAATAGAAATTGGTACAACGTTAATCTGTCCGTCAAGCATGGCTGTCGCCGCAATCCTTTCCTACAAGAGACAGTCTCTCAATGTAGGAAAAAAATAAGCCTAAGCCATCATAATAATTATGATTTTAACGCGTGACTAATTATAGAATGTAAAACTTTTCGACTTTACAAAAACTACAGAAAATAAAGTATTCGTTTATGCGAAATAGAGGGAAACAATGGCGTTTTTACAGTTTCGCAATAGAACAGTCACACTTCATACACATGGTGAAATATGCAACAAATTAGCCATTAAGTTTTCAAAGGATTGCTATGAACAAATAATCTTGTGCAACTTAAAATTGCTTGGATCGTTATTCGTAATTATTTATTCAAGAATTTCTTAAAAAATTGAAATGGTTTGGCTAACTGTGCTAATGGTAGCATAATGACGTGCTAATTACGTATATGTTTTTAACTATTATAAACCAAACTACTATCTCATCGGATGGTAGCTGCTGATCAAAAGTATTTACTCTTGTCTAGAAGATACCCATATTGTAATCGCATGAATAGAAAGTTGCTGGCTAATTATTATATTAAGTAACTACTTATAAAATCGCCATTTTTTAATAAAATAAGTTAACGTAATTTTCTTTTCTATGTTTTTTATTTCTATTATTCAAAGTACCTAATCATCCATGCAATCGATGCATCTTTGCCAACGCAGAGGCGGTCTATTGATGGCCTTCTTGAAGAAATCAGGTTGACTGGAGGCGAAAAATTGTTATTTTAAATTTATTTATGTATATGTAGGAAGTTAATTATAATGCAGGGTTATTATGGAAAGCTTTAATCCCACCTCTGAAGTAGGATATGTGAATATATAGTCACAAGAAAAGGCTTTTAATATAAAATAGAAACATTTTTATCCAATAACAACCATAAATTGTACTGAGTCGTTTTGTACTGCCTCTCGGGTATTGATTTTGTTCCCGCTAAAAGTGATCCAAATTCTGAACAATGTAGAAGCCTGTCGGCGCATGGTCTGGTGTGTACGACAGATAAAGAAGAGCTTCCAACCCTATCTCTTGTAACTAACTAAGGTCGCACGTTGTCATACAGGAGCAGACGGCACGAGCGGTTGCCTAAAGCTGGCTGGATACGTGCGAGGTTCTCCATCATTATGTTCAGATTCTCATAGTACGCACCTGCAGTAATGCTCATCCCGTTTGGTAAGAATCTGTATTGAATCACACCGGCGCTAGACCACCAAACAGTGACCACCACTTTTCTAGGGTAAGCTTTCGTTTAGGTGCTGAACCAGGATCCAGCCTACTTGCTGAGTGTTTGCTATTATCGAACAGAATCCATTTATCGTCGCAGGTGGCAATGCTGATCAAAATTCCTTTGTTTGTGTACCTGTTTAGTGTAAGGCACACGTCTCGACACGTAATTTGCGCTGACGGTTATTGAGTTCGTGGGGCACCCCTTTGTCTTGCTGTTTCGCCTTGCCAATTTGACGTAAATGGACCGATATTGTTTTGATGCTAACGTCGAAAGATGCTGCTAATTCAGCCGAAGATTGGCTATCATCAGCTTCCACATTCGCCTTTAATTCGTCATCGTCGAGCAAAGTTTCATTTTATTTTTCAGGTTGAAATTTCCAGAACGGAAGCGGGCAAACCAACAAGTCGGTCAGTTAAAAGACAGGCGGTCGTTTGTAGTATTCGTTCCGTAAAAGTCGTTGTGCCGCGTTACTGCCGCGTTGCTGCCGCGTTGTTGCCGCGACGATACAGATATTTCATAATTACTCGAATTTTTAACGTAGGTATCCATAATGACGACAAAGATTCAAATGCGATGAAAACATGACTAATTTTGAAAAAAGAGTGCCATGTTTTAAAAATAAAACTAATTTGAATTTAGAATTATTAGCCAAACAAAAGTTATTTTAATTTGAAATGGCCTACTGGCCAGACGACAGACTGCAGAACGACAATTTCATAGGTAACAAAATGTTTGAGACAACGTGGCCTAATAATATTGCTAAGGTATAATTTACACTATTTGTAAGGGAGACCGCCTGGTTTAATATATAAGTTGGTAATTGAACATTTGAATAGTAAATAACACAGAATTTTATCCTAATATGTCAATTTTTTAATACGTTTTGACATGTTTTTAACGAAGGAAATATTTGTGTAATGACCCAATAATAATCAATTTTAATTAAATAATATGTGAGAATGGTTCGGTTTCAGTCACATTGGTAATATAGCGTGGTAGTTCTGAGTCTAAATGCTCACAGTAAATTTCATAATATGCGAGAAACACACCTGTGATCTCCTCCGGCACCAATGAAATTGTTAATTGCAATGAAAGTGCTGATCGCCTAACATGCGTACAAAAGTTTCGTGGTATTGTATAGTTGCTCATTTCGCAATGTATTGTCGTCTATTATCGTGCGTCGGGTATCAATTAGTGTAATATAAAATAAATCGAATATTATGTTGCATTATGACGTTGCAGCTACTATGGGAACTTATTGTCCCCTACTAATGAATCTTTTTTTGTGTCAGCAGCTATGCAGGTCTATAAAGACCAGTAAGCTCTATGTCTTCAATCAATTGAGCATTCAAGGTGAACAGTTTCATTTCTTCTGGGCGTAAAGTACATAGTTTCCCAGATGAGTGTTACGTTTGCGCATTAAGGGTCTACAATCAGTTAGAATGTACAATCAGTTAGAAATGGCACATTCTTGAGTTGCTTAGTCCCAAGATGAACATGTGTTTTTAAGACAACAGTGTCCAGTCAGGGCTCTTGTCAGAATACGCAGTTTGTTCTTTACTTGATCCTAGGGCTTTTGAAGTGAATTTACGATCATAAGCACACTAATGGACATTATTCACCCGCTCTTTTTTTGGAGTTGACTAAAAAGTGATATAGTTCTGTGTTTTAAACGACTGCGCGTGTGAACTATTAGTGTAAATGAGAACAAAAATGCTCCAATCCCATGTCATTCTGTCTGCTCAGATACATTGAGATTAAAGTGACGCATGGGGAGATCTTCAATAAATAACTCACTAATCAATTTCTATAAAAGTTATTGTAAGCAGAGCAGTTCACACAATTAAATAGTCCATATATAGGTACAATAGTCTTTACAATCTAGCACAAGGCGTAGCACAGAAAGTTATTAATTGATTCACAACATAGAAGATTGAAGGGAGAAGAAGACAAAAGTTGATAGGGGCGTACTCCGATGGTTTGGGCACGTTGAGCGAATGTGTGAAGACCGAATGGTGAAGAAAATATACAGCGCGAAAGTAAATAAAAGGTGTCGAGGTAGACCGAGACTAACTTTCGAAGACCATGTGAGCAAATTACTCGAAGAGGGGTAGGTCAAGAGTACTCGGATACCTAGACGTGCATGTATGAAGAAGTTAATGAACATGAAAGAAGCGAAAGAGGTATGTAAGGATCGTGACACTTGGCGATCTGTTCTCTCTGGCTACCCCGTTAGGGATTGTGCGTGAAGATAAGTAAGTAAGTAAGTACAACATAAAAGATTACATATTTTTATAAAGACAGAATTGACGAACAAAAACTCAATGATTTCTAAAGGAAGGATAGGTTCATCTAAATATTTTACTCATAACTTTTTCATACAAGAATAAGTAGCGCATCTGTCATAATACAAACGTCATATCAAAACGAGACGTAACCAGGGTCGGATTTAAAAAATACCATAATTTTACCTAAAGGTCGCCTTGTATTATTATTGGGTCCTTTAACATTTTAATATTAACCCTACGATATAAAAATTTCTAAATTGTTCGGAAGTACCGCGTTTAAAAAAAATAGAATTAGCTCCCTTTCTGGTTAATCGATGCTCGATCGATGCATTTATTGCATTTATGTTGCTTCCTTGATACAACTATAACGAGGGGCTACCACGATAAAAACTCTATGCCCCAGAAGCAATCGGTTTGAAAACTCTTTTCGTTTTACCCTTATTGAAAGGAAAAAATATTCTTAGACATAAAATAAACAGAAATAAAAACAAACCGTCAAAAAACGAAACGTATAGATAAACTAGACGGGTTACGCCCAAATCTCGGCACATCGGAAAAAAGAAACATGAAACGTCAAACGTAATATAATTTTTTTAAATAGTATAATTTTATTTTCCATGTACATAATTTTAGAGGGTCTGAATCCTACCCTGGCCTAATCTTGGTAACGTAACTAAACTAATTGTAAAATAAAACTTTAAAAGCGCATTTATATAATAATTTAAATTTTTGTTACAATTAAATTATTATTAATATAAGGTTATTTACCGATGATACGATATCCCATGTTTTTTTTATCTTTGTATCGTAATTTTTGCATTCTTTTACCACGCAACTAGACACATTTTTGACAGGCAAATCTGTCCTGCGCGCGCACCACTGTCGACCGATTTGCGTTGGCCCTAAACTGTAATTAGTCTATATTTAGGATGACAGGTATCTACGTTTTATTTTTCATTTCCAGATACATGACACCACAAAATAATATTCGCGAACGACTGTTAGGTTTAGCAAAAACTTAGTCGTATTATCAAAATTTGTTACTTATACAAATTAATATTAAGATTTCAAATGTGAAAATAACACCTTTTAACTAAATGCATATGAAAGCGTACACGATCTACTTATAACAAAAAAATATCTACAAAATTCTTCTCTATATGTCTGTCTGTCTGTTTGTTCCGCTAATTTATGAAACGGCTGGACTGATTTTTACGGCACCTTTACTGACAGATAGCAGATGTTATAAAAAGTAACTTAGGCTACTTTTATTTTAGAAAAGGAAATAAGGTTCCGCGCCAAAAAATTAAAAACCATAGAAATGTAAACAAAATTGATTCAAATGGAAAATATAATAATAAATTACTAAAAACGATTCAATAAGAACAAACAGCACAACTAGTAACCAAATAAAAATGGACCACTGCATTCCTATTATTTATTCCATGGTATTAACAAGTGTGACGTAACTTAAAAAAAAGTTGGTGACTAATCTACTGAAGTTATACAAGCGAATTGAATAACTGCTAAGTATGTCATCAATCCAATAGATCATGTTAGACGGATCTAATTGCTAGGAAGCGAATCAAAACATTACTACCGTCATTTTAAAATTGTAAACCTCATATTTAAAGACAAAAGTTTGACTTTCAGTTGAAAATAATTGTAGCAATAATCCCTTTTTCATCTACGAGTTTCGCAGCGTGTCCACGTTACTTTTATTAAAACTGACATAGTTTTGTGGATTGTGACTTCCCGATTGGGAATAATGACGTCATTTCAACATTTCCTCGTAATTAGCCAAGTAGTGTCAGTGTGGTGACGGCGGCGCGGGTTCCATTATCCCTTTTCGTCCCGTAGTTGTCGTAGGAAGCGACTGTGATTGCATAAAACTATTTTTACGAATTTTATTGCGTTTAACTAACTTATTTTTAATTCACGACATGTCGGGTGCTTTACAGCACCTATGCTATAGTCGCGGAATTGACGTCCCGATATCATAGTTAGCCCGTCACGGTTTGCAAACGCTCTGACAAATCTGCAGTCTGTGACACACACTGCAGATTTCTCAAAGCGTTTAGTGAGCGTTTAGCGTAGGGTGAACATTTTTTCAATATACTGTAAGCGTCCCAATGTCATTGTTAGCCCGACTACCTTCAGTTTGTGTCTATATAGTAATCTTGTAGGAAAGTAAGTACCTAGTTATTTTTTTATTTCGTATTTATATTATTTTTTGCGACAGGCTCATTTATCACACCAATATTTTTTTAGGGTTCCGTAGTCAACTAGGAACCCTTATAGTTTCGCCATGTCTGTCTGTCCGTCTGTCCGTCCTCGCTTAATCTCTGTGACCGTTAGTACTAGAAAGCTGAAATTTAGGTACCAATATGTGTATCAATCACGCCGACAAAGTGGTAAAATAAAAATTAGAAAAAATGTTTTATTAGGGTAGCCCCCCTATATGTAAAGTGGGAAGTGATTTTTTTTTAATTTCAACCCTAACGTGTGATGTATTGTTGTAAAGGTATTTAAAAATAAATAGGGGTTTACTAAAATCATTTTTTGATAATGTCAATAATTTCGGAAACAATCGCTCCAAAAGTAAAAAACAATGTGTCCCCCCCCCCCTCTAACTTTTGAACCATAAGTTTAGAAAATGTGAAAAAAATCTGAAAAGTAGAACTTTATAAGGACTTTCTAGGAAAATCATTTTGAACTTGGATGGAAACAACAGTACCCACTACCGGGAGCAGTTGCAGGAGCGCGGAGCGCTGCTGGAGCGCGAACATAATGGATACCCACCTTTAAACTCATAAGTGGGAACACTTATTGTGACGGACGGAAAACTACGGAACCCTACACTGAGCGTTGGCCCGACACGCTCTTGGATGGTTTTATTTTTGAATTTAAACGACACAATGGTATCTTAATGGGATATTGCAATGAATTTGAAGGTAAAAGCAATCGTTATGCTATAACTCTTTAAGCGATTGTTGAGGTCAATCATCTTTTCACAAAATAAACTACTGGTGAACGCTTCTCACACGTCCGTGCTGACCGGGTTTCAAAATACACAGCATTACACAGTTGATCCTAACTGTCTTAGATCTTGATGAAAGATGTGAAGCAATCATTGCCGATATTAAAATATCTAATCTAGAATCGAAATAACTAGCTTCTATCCATTTTTATTAAACTGCAAACGTTGCAAGATCTTTTTATAAAAGTTGTTAAAATAAATGTTTTTGATGATTATCTCATAAACTTTAGGACATATAAAAAGTTTGAAACAATACTTATTTAGTTTTCAATTTTACACAAAAAGGCACTTCTACAACCTGCAGCACAACCTCCACGCTCTCACAGATACCAGCGTAAAATAATAGCTTACACTTAATTAACTTACACTACTGTGTTTCGTAGAGTGTAGAGAACCAGAGACCCTTTTTACTAGAACCGAGGCATTCGCAGGTGAGCGTCACCCCCTCATGCCCCAGAAAATGTCCCGAGGAGTGGTATTTTCAACTTTTAAAGAAAACTATACCCGATAGATAGGAGCAACAAATTATAACTGTTTTAAAGAGCATATTCAATTCTTTTCTTAAGTCATACATATCTTGGCGCATGATTTTCTATAAAAGTTGAAAAAAAAAACACGCCGCGGGATATTTTCTAGGGCGTGAGAGGGTGACGCTCACCCGGGCGGAGGAGGAAGAGTGGATAATTTTAGTGGTTAAGTTTATTGTATAGCTGGCGTACAAAATAAAAAATATGTAATTTTTTACATAAACGCCTGCTATCGTATGGCGGCCTTTGGTACAGGCCCGTACATTTAGCGCGTAAAATATAAAAATGGCCAGGCGCTTAACGGGTTAACAAAAATTAATATTTAAGGCTAGCTGAATGGTGAAGCCTAATGCTACAATATTCCTCATGAATCTAGCTATAATCTACAAAAAGAATTTTTCAAATCGAACTCGTAGTTCCAGAGACTAGCGTGTTTAAACAAACAAAAACGCAAAAAACTCTTTCGCTTTATTATTTAAAAAAAAAAGTATAGATAACTAGCAATCCGCCCCGGCTTCGCACGGGTGATATCTGGATCTTGCCAACAGCGCCATCTACCGAGTCCAACTGTGATTTTAAATCTTTCTCGACTAAACTTAATCACCCGCACAAAGTTTCATCAAAATCGGTCCTGCTGTTTAGGAGTTCACACACGGACAGAAGAACTTTATATATAAAGATATCCGAACTAAAATGTGAAGTAAGGAACTAGACGGAAATATTATATAGTAGGTCTTTATTCTAAGTCTATGGTCTTTACCTATGAAATTACCGTTCTGCAGCACTGGCCATTTCGAATAAAAATAATTTTTGTTGAAATTCATGGAATTCTTTTTTCAAAATCAGGTATTTGTTTATTGATAATAGCTATGTTTTTATCACATTTGAATTTTTCGTTATCATCGATACGCTAAAATTCGAGTAATTATGGAATATGAGTGGCAGCAATGCTAATGAGCTAATGGCTTTATTTTATAGATGTCTTATTTTTATGGGGTGTATAGGGTAACAAATAAGCACTCAGTCTACAGTAAATGACTTTCACCCAAATTCACCTGCTTCTATGCATTGAGATACAAAATGCAGATGCATCGTAACCTGAGGTCTAACATATTCCATCATCTTAGTTTTCAGGAAGGGGGAGGGGTCGTAACCAGTAAGAAAAAGCTGAATCGGCTCGTAGTGTAGACACTTATATTATGAAACGCCATATTATGCAGTATTTTATTATGGTATACTATGAGAATGTGCTCCATCAAACGTGTCGAGCCATTCGTACTACAGCGTGGTTCTGCCAAGACAAGATCTCTGAAAGGTCTATTCACACTCCAATACCAGGTAATTATTGCAACAATAACAGAAAAGTCAACTACGAAAAAGTTTGGATGAACGTGGTAAAATTTTTGCAGCGCAGCGGTTAGATACAAAAATGTTTATGTAAGTGTGAATATAATTCGTTTTTATCACATTGTAACAGAAGTTAACAGGGTTATTGTAACAAAAACAAGTAATATGACCGAGTTTGTGTAGTGATTTGTACATTATTATTCTTTTTAGTATGCTTTTAAAAATCGAGTCATGATGAAGCGTGTGATAATTTATTTTGTCTTCTCGTCGTTTATAGCAGTGGTAGTTTTAGCTGGACTTGAAGAACGCTTTCGTCTTCTTTACTCGGACGCAGTTAAATGTAAGTTTAAACAATAACTCCTTTGTACGTTACATTATAGTTATTTACACAGGGCTGCTGTTATTTTCTGAGAAGGTTATGGAGTAATTAGTCCATCGCGCTTTTTTATTTCACACGATGTTTTCCTTCACCGCCGAGAGCGTGGTATATCAGCACTTGTAATTGCAATAGCTAATTTCATTAAATATCCACTACCCGGGAGGAATCTACTGCAAGTGCTCAGGTCGTCCTTTCAGTTTAAAATTATAATTTTTTGGTTACGGTTATAGCTTACATCCTATCAAAAGTCTATTGCGGAAAATAAGCCTCATAGATAGATTTCCTCATTGGAGGATATTTGTCAAAGTTGCCCCGCTTGGTATAACGGTTTTCCACTGCGGTTTTTTTATGTTTTAGTTCTTATTGGAAAGATGCTGCTGCCCATCTCCTGGTCAGGTTCCCTCTGTCGCCTCTTACGACACCCACGGGATGATCTGGGGCTGTGGATATTTATTTATTATATTTATACGTATGTGTCATTCCCAGACATTTTTATATGTTTCATAAGCGTAAATGATTTCACAGAGCCTTGGTAACTCGGGGTCATAGCTTGTTATAAATTCACACGCGTAAGTGTATAATGTGTCACAGTACGCAAGCAACCCTGGATCGATCGCCGCCGGTACCAATGAAATTGTTAATTGTACTTTTGAGTGCTGATTTATCACGTGCTCGTCAGTAAAGGAAGGCATCGTGGGGAAACCACCTCCTTTACTGACGAGCACTTAAAAAATCAATGATATGTGAAGTTCGCTAACACGCATTGGGGCAGCGCGGCGGATACTTCCTTGTCCTAAAACCCTCTCGGAAATGACAGGAGGCCTGTGCCCAGCAGTGAGACGTATATAAGCTGTAACCACAAAATAAATAATAGTGTAATAACTGTAACTTTACTTTTAAATGATTTTAAAGTATCGAAGTGGCTCGCCCCGTAATTTTTTTTATAGGATAGGGTGACAAACGAGCACACAGTCCAACTGATGGTAAGTGGTTGCTGTGGCCCATAGACATCTACATCTATCCTCGATTACGAATCAAAATTCAGATGTGTTGTCACCCGATAGGACTAAGATGGAATGCCTCGTTTCCCGTAAAAAGTGTCTCCGGTTCTCTACACTCACCATACGAAACACAGCAACATTAACCTACTATTTTACGCTGTGAGAGCGTGGTCCCTCCCCGGTCGAGCCAACCCATTCGTGCTACAACTATACTACTAATATAAATGCATCATGGCTCTACCACGTAAGTAAATATACCCTTAATGTCATAACATTTATAAAAATGCCATTGGTGATGATATTTTTTATGATAATGTGATTTTTCAAATATTTTGGCCTTATATATATATATATATATATATATATATATATATATATATATATATATACCTTTCTTTCCTACAGGTAATTTCGACAAATCGCTTGACCTGGACGTCAATGATACAAAAGTGTACTTTTATGATTTTGCAAATAACATTTACATCCTCTGTGAAATAAGGACTGCGGTCGATTGCATAACTAAGGCTCTAACTCTGGACTTGTCTAAACGTTTCGTGGTCTTCGTCCCCGGGTATAAATGTTATATAAAACACGACATAGAGGAATGGATGAGGCAAGCATACAAAGATGATCCAAATATATATCTCATCATTATCGATCACTCCGCGTATACATACGAAACAGAGGAAAAACTTAGAAGCTACGAAAGATCTGTTCTCTATTCGTACTATATTGGCAAAGCATTGGGTCACCTTCTCGCAGAATTCAATAGAAAAGGATATTCATCTGGAAGGTTCCATTGCATTGGTCATAGTTTGGGTGCTCATATTGTCGGTTACGCCGGTGAAAGTTACTTCGTTCAAACTTCAGAAAAGATTTGGAAAATAACCGGATTAGATCCGGCTGGCCCTTGTTTTGCTAAGGCCGCGCTTGAAGAGCAGCTGAGGTCTGGTAACGCAGAGTATGTTGAAGTATATCACTGTAATGCGGGACATTTAGGTACTAACAATGTAATAGGAGATATAGATTTCTTTTTTAACGAAGAAGAAAAGATTCAGCCCGACTGCCGAAGTAAGTATATAAGAATTGTTACTTTATTTATAATATATAATTAATATAATGATTTATATTTTATTATAAATAAATATAAGAAGAAGTATTTTTATGTGATAAAGCCACGCTGCAGCCGAATACAGCACGAATGGGTCAGCTCGAACGGGAAATTACCACACACTCGTAGAACACTTTTATAAAACAAGGATAATACTAGTGAGTTTCGTATGGTGAGCATAACTAAACAGAATTTATACGTGTTAGAGTCACGCTGCAGCTATACTATGGTTGTAGCAACCGCGGTTGGACCACGCTCTCACAGAATACGTCTTACAGTATGGTGAGTGTAGAGATCCGGAGACTTTTTTCTTAACTGGAAACGAGGCATTCTATCTTAGTCCTCAGGGGTGACAACGTATCTGCGTTTTATTTTTTAATCGAGGACGAATGTAGATGTCTATGGGTCACAGCATCCACTTACCATCAGGTGGACTGTGTGCTCGTTTGTCACCCTTATTCTATAAAAAAAGCCAGGAACCCTTTTTTAGATAACGAGACGTCCATCTTAGTCTTCAGGGTGATAATGAAAATCTGCATTTTGATACTTCAAGGGTAGATATGAGTAACCATGGACGATAGCATCCAATTTTAATCCGGTAGAATGTGTGCTCACTTGTTAAATGTTTGATTGTAAGTTATTTGCTGTAGCTGTAGCCAAAATTAAACAAAAATAAACACAAAAACTGTATCCTCATCCAAGGCCAGAAGAATACCATATAGCCCGTTAGCACATATCAATAGATGCATTGGGAGCAGAAATCGGCAAGAGTAGAATTTGGGAGGTGATGGGGGAATAAGCTCAATTGCATAGTAAAATTGTCACATGGACTCCATTTATTTTCGAGCATAAAATTATATATTCTAAAACGTGTAAACAGTAATCTATCCATATAATTTTTTCTATAGGTTTGAGCGACGAAGACTTGGACAAATGTTATCACAAAGTTTGCGTAAAGTATTGGACGAAAACGGTTCATCAACCAAATTTGTTTTCGGCCCTGGCTTGTCCGACATATAAAGCGTTTTCGGAAGGCCGATGTAATAACAATAAAACGACAATGGCTGGACATTCGAACCCGGGGAACACTACAGGAATATTCTACGTATCAACTGAATTTGATCAAGGAAAGTGATCAACATCAATTAAAGTTAATATATTTTTAACAATTTTGTCTAAGTTTCAAAAGCATGATTTTGGATGAGTTTCTCTATATTTTGTGAAGCTAGGCAGAGACTTTATCCTAAGGCCTCAAGGGGGACTAGCTGGCGTCATGGCAAACACAAGATATCGTATTTTAATTGTAATTTTGAATTTCAAATAATTATAGTTATGGAAATATGTAGTTTAAAGCAAAAAGATAAATCTCTTTATTCTCGACTCTGTGGGAATTTCGAAAAATCCTTCCTGATTACTTGCTTACATTATAAGGAAAATCTCTGCAAAATATCTTCTTTCTGGGTCCAAAGAGTTTGGGCTAGGCGTAGATGTGTTAATAATTTATTACAGCAAAGAGGAATGAGAGAGTGAGTGAATCGGGACTTGTTTTTATATATATCAATATACAGAGATATTTCACGTATATAATATACAGTATAGATAGAGCTGTTTGTCCTCATAATTCTTGATCTTATTACTTAACTCATAAATTAAAAATATCAACACCGAAATTACTAGTAGTAGTGCTATACAACAATTGTCAAATAAAAAATATAACGCCTGGTGGTATGTATGTAGCAAATACGCATTTATGTTTTCATTTTTGATTGTTTCTTCTGTTTTTTCCACGTTGTAACTATATTGTTTACACAATAGGAATAGGTGGGCTCCACTGCGGAAAGGCAATAAATAGTAACACAATACCAGCGTAAAATAGGAGCTTAATGTAAAATAGGAGCTTAGTGTAAAGTCTTTCATATGGTGTTTCATATGTTGAAAACTGGGGACTCCTTTTGTTGATAACGAGACATCTTATCTAAGTATTCAGAGGTGACAACGCATCTACATTTATAATCTTAATCGAGGATAGATATAGGTATCTATTGGTCACAGTACCCACTTACAATCGTTGGTCGCGCTTATTTAATTAAAAAAAAATAATGTTCTCCCTTTCCTTCACATATACATCTACTCTCCCTACATCTATCCTCGATTAAAAATCAAAATGCAGATCTTTGTTAAAATTGTCTCCGACTTTCGTCGCGAACTAAACTAGTAACATCAGCATTCCTTTGCTTCTTCACGCTGGTAATCTATGCAAGTTTGATCCTTACCGGGGCGAGCAGACCTTTTTATACATTGAGAAATGCCTACGTATATCAACTCGCGGGGAAAAGAACAAGTAACTTGACCTTTTCCCCGGTAAGTCATTACTTAAGCCCGTGGTGTTCCACCTTCGCCGCATATTGGCAGGGTCATTTTTCTAACATGGGGAAATGCCTACGCATACTCGAACCAGCGGGGGCAAGAACAGGTTATATCCTACTCGCACGGACTAAAACCCCGCCTTCGTCCCATATTGGCAGGGCCACGGGGACGCTTTCGCACACATCCGCGGCCCCACCAGAGCAGACAGTCCCATGGCGGCCCCTCCTCGAGAGAGAACCACTACTCCCCCATCTCCTTCTCAGGTAAGGCACACCAGAACACATGGCCCGCCCTCCTTCGTGGCCTCCAACCTCACATGCGCAATAGACGCCTCCGTGTCTAATGCACGAAAGCCTTCCTAACCCTCTGGTCTATGGCTCCACCGCCAACCAAGATTCGGCTGCAGAGGGTACCACCATATCAACTAACGGTGCGGCCCCGTCAGAGTCGCGGAGGATAGGGCAAGTAGCGCATCGCCATATCAACACTCGTCTTTACCTTGGCTGCACCAGTAAGGAGAGAGGGCACCCCTCTTGCCGCAGCCCACCAATACACATCCGAAGTGGGCTCGGCAAGCCCACTCGGAGTGGCCTCCTCGGGTCGGCCCTACACCTTGGGCCAGCGATGTGGGTTCCTCTTAGTTCACCGGGGGTGACCAAGCCACGCCTACTAAACCCCCCCTCCCGCTATTATAAGGCGGGAAACCATTGGGGGGGATATTGGCAGGACCAAAGAAATGCTTTCGCACATTTCCTCAGCTCGAACAGCGCCTGCCACCCCATGGCATCTACTTCTCAGGAAAGGACAACTCTTTCCTCTTCTCTTTCACAGGTTCTATAAAAAAAGTAAGGCGCACAAAAACAAACAAATATCCCGCCCCCGTCCTACTTCCCACAAGCGTAACATTGCTAACTCAGAAAGTTTATACAGTACTTACAGCTTTTTGGGGTAAACGGTAATAACATTAGAGGAAGATAATAATAATAAAATCATTATTATCCACTGCTAAACATATTAATTTTATATGCATAATAATATTAAGAAATAAAAGTAAGTACTTTAAATAAAACACGAAGTATAAGGTACCCACAGAAATCTAAATAATAAGGCAATATTATTCAGATTTCTCTGAAGGTACCTAAACATTCAATTCCCTTTTTCATTAGTAAGCGTTAAACATTGTACTTACTTACTTACTTACTTACTTATCGCCACGCATAATCCCTAACGGGGTAGCCAGAGAGAACAGATCGCCAAGTGTCACGATCCTTACATAAACATTGTCTTTTAGAATTTGAACTTTTATCAGAAATTTAGATTTAAATAAATAATGAAAAACTACTTTTATAAACCTCACTTTTGTCATAATATATTTCTCCTCAAAATGCATTGCAAATGGTTCCCTTTGACGGTTTCCAAAACTCTTGCAGCCTTGCTCTTTGTATTATTTTTATTTCCTCTGTTTTCCTTTTTCTATGTAATTAATTGCAAAAGTAAACTATGTATTCTTTCGTAATCCAAAAAAGTTTTTAGCGATAGAAATGTAAAAATATAATAAGTAATCATAGTAATTACTATCTACACATTTGATTCGACAACAATAATTTAATTTACTTTAATTTAATTATAATTATATACTTTATATGAAAGCTCCGTTCGATACTATAACTACTAACGCTATTAGTAATTAAATTTAGGGAAAAAAATATTTACGTCAATATAAGAAAGCCGTTAAATAAATCTGCTGCAATAAATCTTTCTTTCTTTCTTTCTTCTTTCAAATAATTTTTAATAAAGTAAATTAATGCCATTTAATATCACAACTAACATAACTCTTAGTAATTCAAAGTAGGGAAAAACAAAACTGTTATATTGGCAGCACTAACAAAATGGACCCATCATTTTCTAATACAAAATTCAATTCATAAACAAAACGACATCTGAAAGTGCCACTAGCATATTAAATGTGACCCCATCCTATTCTTTTTGGAGCCTAATAGCTTTTTTACACGCAGGAATGGCAAAAGACGGCATAATTTAATTATATTTGGCACTTGCAAAACCAGTTTAATTATGCGCAGTGAAAAAACTATTTTTTTTTTAGATTATACTATACTTTATGGTCTAAATTGAGTCTAATATGATATTGAATTGACTTAAACACACTGACGTAACTGCATGTAACATTTGTAATTTTATTTCTGAATAGAATTGAAATATCGGTGTTAACAATATTATGCTAGCGAAACATCTGCCCAGTAGTCTCACCAGTCAGTGCAGTTATCCTGGGATAAAGTTATAGGAATTTAAGAAAAACCCTTTCGAGGGTTTTTTTAATCAGAAGTTGATGTACTTTTATTAATAATTTTACATAATTAAATAATTGGGATTCTTATACATAAATACACTACCGAAGCGTATAATAACTATAATTTTCAGTTTTGGTTTGGTTTTGGCACCGGGAATCAAACGTAGAATATTTGTTGATTCATCGGCATGACGATGAATGACTATAGTTAGTTCTTGTCAAAACTTTGTGTTTTTGTTTTGTCACAAATAATACACAAATATAATAAAAATATCTTTGTTATTTATAAAAATAGTGAACCTCGTTTGATTCTATAATATTCCACCTTGATTCGATGTTAAACCTAACGATGATCTAACTATAGATTAGTTAGATCATCGTTAGGTTTAACATCGAATCAAAAGCTTTGACTTTTTAATAAAGCGTATTCAATTGAAGTTTTAGGAAATCTCAAACCCTCACAACTGAAGTATTATTTAAATCTATGTAAAGTTTACGTAGACCTCTTCGAGGCTTGTACGGAGGGTACATAGTTCGCGTTTAGAAAACTTACATAATCTTCACTCTATGCAATAATCGTAGGTACTCATTGGGAACATAAGAAAACATCGGATCCCGCGTAATAAATGCTGTTTAATAATTTGCCGTGTAATAATTGCATATTTTATGAAAATAAAATATTTTACTTGAATTAATTGAGTCTTTTTTCGTTAACATTTTCCTCGTTATCTGCCACTACTTAACTACCATCCAATCTGGCGGTAATCAGCAATGAATTCCTTGATGATAAATAGCACTGTCTTAGTATTACAGTCAAATTTGAAGCCTATGTACGTCGTAACGTGAAGCCTATGTACGTTTAACCACTCGTAACACAAGCAATTTAAACTTACTACGAGTGGTTAAGGAGAATATTAGTAATAGTTGTTAATATTCTTCAAAAAAAACTTAAGTTTAAAATTTGGCAACTCTTTAAAAATAACCCTATATACTTAACTTAAGAATATTTTTAATTTTCAAACAAAACTTAAGGTTCTCAACTTAAATTCTTAAACCATTACAACTAAGTAGTAATTATGTAGATTTTTATCAGTTTAACGTCGTACTATGAATGATTGTTTGTGGATTATTATTATACGAAGGCTATACGTACCTTAAAATATAATGTTACTTAAAATTACCGTACGCATAGCTTGAGTACTGTTTGATGGCGGTGTAGGAATTTTCACTAGAAACAAGCCAGGAGATGGGCAGCAGCGTGTACCTGATAACAGCTAGAAAGTTTGAAAATCCAAAGAAAGAATGCTGGGGCTGCCAACCTGCCTACCAAGCTTCACAACTATGGCAAGCATACCCCTGGTGTCTTTTATACAAGACACTTTTCAAATAATAATTTTGTTATCTTAGTCACATTATAATATCATTGTTGACCATACTTTGACATTTATACAGAATGGGTCCCACATATATGCAATAAATAAAACCACAAGTAATATTAATCCGTAGAAGTGTAGAAAAATTAAATATTAAATTAAAACCCGTAAAATAAAAAAGTTAAATTTTCAAACAAAATAAATATTAAAATAAATTCAGTAAAAGTGAACACTCTGTTTAGACAACGTACCTTGACCCCTTGGAAGAGTGACAACGTTGCACGCGGGTGGCACGCCGACAAAAGACACCGCTGTCGATATGTCGCAATACCAATAGTTTGCACTGCGTGGCAACGTCGCTTTTTAATGTTCAAGGATTCATTCAAGTTCATTGAATCATTGACTTAGTGACCCAATTCTATAGAGTACTCAAATTTGCTTAAAATTAAAACTCTACTTTTTGACCTAATTACTGGACCGATTACGTTCATTTTTTGTATATCGTCAGCAAAGGCGATAACAAGTATATGGTTTCATTTATTGCATATATGTGGGACCCATTCTGTATAATACCATCTGTACAACTAGTGTAGTACAGCAGGTCTCCTAGCGTCTGAATTATCTATCCCAAGAGGTAATCTGTGAACAGCACTGTGGGCTACATTATTGCGTATATTAAGTTACTGTGCTATCTATATGTAATATATATAATGTAGTTGTTAGCTGTTCCACTTTGAATAAAATAAATATAAAAATAAAAATAAAATACCCCCTGTGAGGCAATCTTCCTCCTCTATGGAGTGGGCCTATGTTCAGCCGTGGGCTTTTGATAGGCTGTAAACTGTAAAGAAGGAATTATAAATGACTGTGTTTTGTGGTTTCATTCCTGAGCGAGGCCTATGTTCAGCATTGTACTTGAAAAGAGATCTAATGATTAATACGAAGCAGTTTAAAAAGCCTTTGAGGAACATGAATAAATTTTGTGCGAGGGTGCCCATTACAGGTCAAGTCGTTTTAGGTGGCAACCGAACCTCCACCGGAGATTCTTAGCACCCCCTGTACCACCGTTACCACGTTCACCACCGTAGCCAGGAATAGCGGGCCGGGGACTGGGGGTCGTTTCTTCGTAACTCTCATCATGGGGGGTATATTGCCATAGTTGCCATGCTTAGCGAGCGGGTTGGCAATCGCAGTTTTTTTGTAGAGTTGCTGTTATCAGGATGATGCTGCCGTCCATCTCCTGCTTGTTTCCCTCTGTTGCCTTTTACGACCCCCCGGGAAGATACGGGGTAGTGGATATTCTTAACCACCACTACACGGCACCACACAAACAACCCTGAGGACTGACGAGAAGATCCTGTAGCTGGAAGAGGCGATAAACAATTTGCACGGGAATATTATAGGATTATCCGAGGTCCGAAGAGTCTCGAATCCGGTAACTTGTTCCATCACCGGGAGGGCGATCATATGTCCCAAGGAGGTGTTGGATTTATCGTCCACAAGTCTCTCGTTAACAACATTATAAAGATTGGGAGTGTGTCATCTGTCCCAAGGAGGTGTTGGATTTATCGTCCACAAGTCTCTCGTTAACAACATTGTAAAGACTGGGAGTGTGTCAACGAGGGTTGCGTACCTTATACTCAGAATCAACAAACCGTATTCGCTGAAGGTCATACAGGTTTACGCACCAACGTCGAACATCCCGCAGAGGAGGTGGGGGAAATGTATGAGGATATTTCTAGAGCCATACTTTGCAACGAACCAACAAACGACAGCGAGTACTCAGTTACTCAATCAAACAAAACAATCACTGCAGAAAATAGGCCCAAGGAATGCCACAAATCACGGTTCCAAGCCACCTGCATCCATCGACTTCCTGCATGTCTTACCAGGTCGTCATTCCAACTAGTGGGGAGAAGCCCTACGCTTCGCCTGCCGCTCCGAGGCTACCTTTCGAGAACCTTTTATCCCCATCGGTTGTCGGTGCTTCGAGCTATATGGCCGGCCCATTGCCACTTCAGCTTACTAATCGGATGAACTATGTCGGTTGCTCCGGTTCTACTGCGATTATCATCATTTTTAAGGCTATCATGCAAATAAACTCTGAGCATAGTCCTCTCCATAGCTCGCTGAGCGACCTTAAGTTTCATACGACCAGTAGTGAAGGACCATCTCTCAGATCCATAGGAGTTTTTCATGTATGCCTGACGAGAAGATGTATCGGAATTTCCCAAATGCTGCCCAGACGCGTTGAATCCGTTGATAGACCTCTCGGTTAAAGTTGGACTTACCTAGTCGAACTATTTGCACCCGGTAAATATACTCGTCATACTTCGAGCTTAGTGCTACCAACAACAATTGGCATAGGTGTGACGTGGACGTTACACATAACCTTTGTTTTATCCATATTCATCTTAAGAGCATCGGCAAATCGAAGATGAGTGATGTGCTCGCCATTGACATAGATACCGTATCCTTTTCAGTCCAGCTGCTTGAAAACGTCTTTCAATCCAGCGGTGAAGAGTTTCGGGGATATTCTCTGTCTTAAACCTCTCTGTAGTTGGATAGGTTTCGTACTCTGGCTCTGTACTCGGATAACCATCGTAGCCCTACTGTACAAACACTTCAGCACTGCGATATACCGACAGTCAACTTGGCACCGCTGAAGGAATTGCAGCACTGTTCAAATTTCGACAGGAGTAAAGGCTTTCTCATAGTCCTTATACTCATGAACAAGTGGCAGATTGTACTCTTCGGTCTTCTGTACAATTTTCCGAAGGATATGTATATGGTCTATGGTGCTAAAGCTTCTTCAAAAACCGGCTTGTTTGGCGAAACGAATCTTCTTGCACGCGGACTCAACAAATTTCAGCCTCAAACTTTGAGTCTGAAATTTGTTGAGTCCGCGTGCAAGAAGATTCGTTATGACTCTCGAAAACAGCACGTAGACCCGGCTCTGGAAGGAAATCAGTCTGCAGTTCTTCAAGAGAGTATTTTCGCCTTTCTTGAAGAACAAGGCCAAAGCATTTCTGCTCTACGACTCCGGAATAGTGCCACCATAAAGAACAAAATTAAAGAGCTTCTGAAGTACTTTATTTACTGGTTTTTTATCCGGTTTTAGAAGCTCCGCTGTAATTTCATCTTCTTATAATAGTATTAGGAGAGAAACGAGAGGCATTTGTGAACGACTCTCTATGGTATGCTAAAAATTTATGTGAAGAGTTTGAAATTTCTTTTGAACCCCCAAGACTAACCTGGAGGAGGCATGATTTGGCGACGAAAATGTAGATGTTGGGTTATCGTACGAGAACGAATTAAGGCGAAAGAATGTTTGCTTCAGTAGACAGAAGTAACTGGTGAAATTCGTGATTGATTCCAACAGCTGCAAAATGCAGCGCGAAAATGGGACTTTTTAATGCCAGCAGTAATATTGCCGGAAGAATTTAACTTAGATCAAGCTCGTTGGGACATAAATACAGAAGAGTTCCAACAGAAGCGCACAGTTAAGCAGCAAGCTTAAGTCCGGCTATCTGGGTTCATTAAACACGTAATTGAGTCCAAACTTGATGATTGCTTACCAAACATTGTCATAACAAAAATAATAAAAATTAAAATAAAATAAAAATAGTGCTGAGGATTTTTTTACATTTTTCTTTTTATAGAAGAGGGGACAAACGAGCATGCGGCTCACCTGATGTTAAGTGACGACCGCCACCCATTATCAACTGTAACACCAGGGGAATTGCAGATAAGCTGGCGGCCCTTTAGAAAGGAGTAAGCTCTTTTCTTGGAGGTCCCTAGGTCGTATCGGTCCGAAAAAATCGCCTTGTGAAACTCCTTGTGAAACGTACAGTTGGTTGTTGGTTGTGTGTTCAGATCACGTCGGGTTACCACTGTAGCCGTAAAAGATATGTCTGAGGCGGACTAGAAAAAGTATTTCGAAAATTGGTTGGAATTGGAAATAGTTTGAATCCGTTTTGGAAATACTTTATAAAGATGCTAAAAGAAATTTCGTTAAAAATATTAAATAAAATAACAATTTTACTGTATTTTTTATTTAATATTGTCGACTGTATAAATGTTTTTATTCATTCGATTTTCAGACGATTAGCAATAACCCTTAACAAAATTAATATACCTATTAAATACATTTATAACTGCTGCCAGCTGCATATTAATTTTTGCGCGCCATCTACAGAAAATAAGTAGTAATCAGTAAACCATTCGATACACTATAGATTTAAACGAGTCAATAGATGGCGATAGCCTCTAATTTTTAATATGAAAACTATTTACAGATATTTTTATCACTTTAAAAATATTACAACGTGGCTTTTGGACTACTTTCCTATGAAAATACATGTACTATTGCATTCATCTATGTGTTCATCATATTAAGTAAATATAATTAACTGATTTAGACAGGGGTTGCTACAATACCATATTACTACTTACCGTAGGCTCAGTGCTCGGAGGCGGGATGTGGCGGCGCTGTCGGCGCCACGGGTTGCTAAGTGTTAAACATTATGTATAATTTAAAGTACACAGGCCTATGTTCAGCAGTGAACTTGTGAATGGCCGTAATAATGATGATGATGATGACGTGCCCATTCCCGGAACCGATCTATTCATGTTACAACCACACTATAGATACAGCGTGGCTCCACCGCGTAGGAAATACAAGTGAACATATTTATTTATTTAACTTCATATACACAGATGTATATAGGCGCACTTAATGCCTGAGGCATTATCTACCAGTCTACCTTAGAGTAATGCAGAGGTAAAAGAGGTAGGTGTAATAAGAAGTATGTACAATATATATAAGCGTCTAAATATATACATATATAAACATAATGTAAGTATATATACACAAAATTAAATATATATATATATATATATATATATATATATATATATATATATATATATATATATATATATATATATATATTATTGATTTCGCCATTTTATTGAGGAGCAGTTCTCGCACTTTAAATTTGAACGAAATCCGGTTTTCGGCACTTCTGATTTCGGAAGGAAGAGCGTTCCAAAGCAGAACAGATTGAACAAAGAACGATGATTGTACAAAGTTAGTACTAAAAGGGGGGCACTGAAACAAAAGGAACTCTATCATGGTTGGAGCTAAGATATTGAAAATGAGGAGTTAAATAAGATGGAGGATTAGGAGACATCAAGATAGAGTAAAGAGTAGTGAGTGCACGTAGACTACAGTGCTGACGAATGGGTAACCAGTTGAGTTGAGAGCGATAAGTAGACACATGATGATACTTTCGAAGAATAAAAATGAATCGAATGCAGTTATTAAAAAGACGGTCATATTTGTTCAATAGTCCTGCATCCAGGTCAAAATAACACACATCACTTTCTGACAAACATTTGCCACTTCAGTTTGCCAGCCCAAGGTGGAGTCAATGTGCAATTCAAGGTCTTTCACGGTATTACTCAGTTCTAAAATAAAACCGTTAAAAATGATCGGCGGTAAAGCTGTGGGATCCAGTTTCTTTATCATCCGTTGGCTACCTATTATTATAGCCTGACATTTGGATGGGTTAACTTTAAGACCAAACTTGTCAGACCAGTTCTTTATATACTCTAGGTCCCTATTAAGAGACTCAATTGCTGTAGATATACAGTCAACCTTCGCGTGTGAGTACAACCGCAAGTCATCAGCATACAAATGATACGCACACTGAAGATTTGGGGTAATGAGATTTATAAATATTGAAAATAACAACGGAGATAGAATACCGCCTTGAGGAACACCAGCATGCAAGTCACACCAACTTGATGAGGACTCGTCAATGCGAACTGACTGCTGGCGGCCTCGAATATAAGATGAGAACCACTCCAAAGCATCAGATAAGATCATAGAAAGTGAAAGGATTGATAATAGGATGTGGTGACTGATGGCATTAAAGGCGTTAGAGAAGTTAACCAAAACCAGTACTGTGACTTTAGTTTCCTCCATGCCTGCCATAATTTCACCAGTGACTTTGAGGAACGCGGAAACAGTGCTATGACCTGGCCTGAAACCAGACTTTAATGAGCTTAACAGGTTATTCGAGAAGATAAAATGTGATAGATGTTTGTGTACACAAGCCTCTAGCACCTTTGATATAAAGGGAAGAATTGATATAGATTGGAAGTGATTAGGTAAAGAAGGATTAGAATTTTTTGGCAGAGGTATAATGTAAGCCTTACGCCACAGTGACGGAAAAACTCCATAATTCAGAGAAAAGTTAATTATATGGGAAATAGCAGGGAGGAGATGGTCTATAATATTAATAATCATACGGCGACTGATATCGTCACAACCAATAGCATTAGACTTAATGGAGAGTATAACCTTCCTGATCTCATTCGTCGCTATTGGAGAGAAGCGGAAATGAGCGATATTAGGACGAGGTAAACCCATTAACTGATTAACAGTTTGACACTTGGTTTGGTGATCCAGAGGTGTGTGTGAAGAGAAGTGTTGATTGATATCATCCAAACCAATTGTCCTCTGAAACACAGAATGGGACTTCTTGCAAATACCCACATACATATTATGTACTCTATAACTTTGTATATTATTATAGATCGTTTTAGAATATTGGAAAATGATTTCATATTTCAGTTTTTTTATGTCGGCATAAGTATTAAATAAAAATAAAAAAACTTATGTGAACTATTAATATGTTGCTATAATGCTTAGTTACGTGGTTGAGCCACGTTGCAGCTGCATGCTAATGGTTGTAGCACGAATGAGTCGGCTCGATCGGGAAGGAGCACGCTCTCACAGAATACCGGTGTAAAATTATATTAATATACCTAATGCTGCTGTGTTTCGTCTAGTAAGTGTAGAGAACCGGAGAGCCGTTTTACTGGAATCGAGGCATTTAATCTCAGTCCTCAGGGATGTCAACGCACCTGCATTTTGATTCTTAATCGAGGTTAAATGTCTAGGGGCCACAGCATCCACTTACCGTCGGGTGACTGTATGGTCGTTTATCACCCTTATTCTATAAAAAAAATGTTTTATTGCTTCTTTTAAACTTTAAATTTTTAAAGTGACCTTGTAATGGCGGTGTAAAAACATCCACAACCCCATATCGTCCCATGGGTGTCGTAAGAGGCGGCAGAGGGATACTGAACCAGGAAATGGGCATAAGCATCTTCCTGACAACAACTAAAATAAAAAAAAACTGCGGAGGCCAACCCACCTACCTGATTACTGTGGAATATCCTCCCTTTAAAGCATTCTGGGGAGACCATTGCTGAACATATCAGCAATGGTCGTTCGTAGACTGTAATGGATGTATTATTATTTTAAACTTTCGCTCTCTTCTTCTTACCTCCGTTATCGCAAGTTATTTAGGGTCGGCATAGTATGTTTCTCTCTTTCATTCCTGTCAGGTCCTTACAACTTACGCGTACTATCCCAATTTTCACATCATCCCAATTACCAGGGGGCAAAGTCCATTTATCTTTTACTTTTATAACTAGTGGGTATTCCTTACTATAGCTTACCGCTCCTAGGGTATTTTTTTATTTTATTTTTTATAGGAGAGGGGGCAAACGAGCATATGGCTCACCCGATGGTAAGTGATTACAGCCGCCCATGAACAACTGCAACACCAGGGGAATTTCAGATGCGTTACCGGCCTTTTGAAAAGTAGTAGGCTTTTTTCTTGAAGGTCCCTAAGTCATATCGGTCTGGAAAAATCTCTGGTGGTAGTCGATTCCACAAGGAAGTTGTGCGAGGAAGAAAATAAAGGTAACGGAAGTTGTTAAATGTTTATAGTACAATATTTTCACATTGAGCTTTAAATTTCCTTTTTACACACCTAATATTCGAGTCAATCTATAAAAGTTATAGATATTAATAATTAATATAATATTAATAAATAATGTCCTCCCAGACCGTATTCTGGTCACGGCGGCCAGCCTCAACGGAGACTAGTCATCGGCGAAGGACAGAATTATAGTGCCCAAGTGTATGCGCAAGCACACGTGCACTCTCATAGTTCGATGGGACGGTAAACCGACACGACCGGAGAGAGATCAGGCGCAGAACCAACGGCTTCATTTACTACCAAACCACCAACTACCTAACTCAGTGCAGCTACTGAGAATTTGATGGAAAAACTCAATAATAGATAATTTTATTGGCCCGACCCGGGATTCGAACCCGGGACCTCATGGTCAAATATTATTATAATTGTTAGGTTGTAGGAATTTCTTTCCGTCTAGGAGTCCGTCTGGATGGGTTCCACTCTCTTACATATTTCTGCCACCAAATAGCAGTTTTAGCGCTGCCGTGTTATGCTCTAAGGGTATGGAGAGCCATTATCCTTAATTATACATTATGAGGTGTTTCATCTTACCTCTCAGGAGTGACAACCCATCTGTAGCATTTTTCGTTTTTTTATTGCTTATGCTTGTGATATTCCTTAATTCACTCAAAAGAAAAATTAGATTTTTGAGACAAGAATTTCCGACGTTAAAAGGTTTTAGCGCCTTCTCCGCTGCAATGCTTGTCGAGCACGTAGTGGACATTCGACATTCGGTTCCAAAAAGTAACTTGACTTGAAACGTATTTCTTTATTATCAGGAAACAAAGATCTACATAAAATACCGAGAATTAAGAATCTAATTCTATAGCTTTAAAAAACGGGAACTTAAATGTCAATTATTTTCCTGGCAATTCAATTATGACTTTTTGTCTCGCTTAATATAAAGCATTTTAAAAAGCCACTCGATTAAGTATTTAATTAGGTATTTTATGAATGTGCATATTTTTTATAATCATGTACTATTTATTTCAAGAAATATCAATTCTCACTCGTCCAAATCATGTCTAAAATACGATATTTTGTCTAATCCGGTCTTTATAAAGAGCAAAAGCAACTTTATAGAATATTAGTTCTTGAAATAAATGGTATATGATTATAAAAAATATGCACATTCCTAAAATACCTAATTAAATACTTAATCGAATGGCTTTTTAAAATGCTTTATATTAAGCGAGACATAAAGTTGTAATTGAATCGCCAGGAAAATAATTGACATTTAAGTTCCCGTTTATTAAAGCTATAGAATTAGATTCTTAGAATAAAGAAATTTCACAATATAACTTCAGAAGTTGGTGCTAATATATAGTGTGTAGAGTTAAAGCTCTGATTTCCTGACCCATTGTAAAAATGTGTAAGCGATTCCCTGAGGACTAAGATGGAATGCATACGAAACACAACATAAGCTGCTATTTTACGCTGGCATTCTGTGAGAGCATGGTCCTTCCAATGTCGAGCCGACTCATTCATGCTACAGCCATAATACAATGTGTCCGGTTACCGGTGTCGGAGCTTTTAATGCTATAAAATATAATCAATTTCATCGACAAATCATGTCTCAAATCTCATTTAGACCTAGCTGTATTTAAATGGCAGCCATTTAAATTTTTCAGTGTCACCACCTCGACCCCGCGCATTAAAATTACAATATTCACCGATGTAGAAGTCCTACATTCTTAAAAGACATCTCATTGGATAGATAAAGATACGCGTAATAAAATAAAAGCAAATTTTTTACTGCAAAATCGTATTTAGATACTAAAAAGACTTAGAAAAGAAAAAAAATGTAAAAATATCGGTTATTTTTTCACATTTTCGACTTTACTGAAAAAAGTAAGTCATTTATCTAATGATTTTTTACATTAATCTGATAGATCAGAACATATCCTAACAAAAAACATAAAAATCTTAATTGTAAATTAAATAGTTTAAGAATTGTACTTTATCAAACACGACCTCTTAAAAGCGCAAGCTGCACGTGCAGGATCATTTATGATAGTTCAAGAGCAGGTAGAAAAACCCAAAGCCCATTGTTTGATGTTCTAAACAAGTGTACTTGGGACACAAAAACAGTCTTCCCTCGCCACGCGTTGTGATTACACTACTTTTGCCCCTCTAAGATCGCTTGTTGTTGTTATTGTTAAAAAAAATCCGTTTTGTGGAACTTTTTAAGTTTGTGATGAAGTTATTTTGATATTTTCAAAAATGGCAGATGGTGAATACTCAAACCAGCATGTCGCTGATATCCACTTTGTGTATGGATTGTGCAACGGCAACGCAAACAGAGCTGTCACAGAGTACGCCAGAATGTTTCCCAACAGGCCTACTCCAAATGCTCGCATTTTTGTAAGGATACATTTGCGGATAGCTGAACTTGGGATCAGAAGACCCGCTAATGAAAGATTTCGGCTTGTGGCACCTGAGGAGGAAGAAGAGATATTACGTTTAATTACACAAGTTCCCAGACTCGGTGTAAGACGAATAAGCAATATGCTTAATTTAACAAAATGGTCAGTGTGGAGAGTTTTAAAGAGGGAAGGTTTGCATCCTTACCATTTTCGGCGGGTACTAGACATTCGCGAACCTGATTATGCTATAAGGGCAGTTTTTTTTGTTCCTGGATCAATAGAAGAACAAGACAAGATGCAGACTTTTTAAAAAGAATTTTGTGGACTGACGAAGCCACTTTCACGAGATCGGGTTATACAAATCATCGTAACGAGTATCTGTGGCTTCAAAACAACCCTCATGCTGTTAAAGAAAGTACTTTCCAACATGAAATTCGAGTGAACGTTTGGGCTGGAATAAAAGACGATATTTTAATTGGCCGATAAGTTTACCATAAACTATGAATGGCCCAAGATTTTTAGAGTTTTTGCAAACACAGTTTTTGGAAGAATTAATGGAGCTTCTCCAACTCACAGATCAGGGATGCTTCTCCAACTTGACGGTGCACCTGCACATTTTGCAGTAAATGTGCGAAATTATTTAAATGAGCGCTATTCGCCGTGGATTGGTCGCGGTGGAAGGATCGCTTAGCCTCCGCGTTCACCGGATTTAACTCCCTTAGACTTTTTTCTATGGGGCACTATGAAGCAAAGAGTTTATGCGAACGTGCCAAACTCACGAGAAAAGTTGATTAATAAAATAATCGAAGTTGGAAATGAATTGCGACAAGATCGGGAAATGATTAGACGTGCAACTCAACATGTGGCAATAAGGGCTACAACATCAACCACACAACAACTCCAACATCGCGGAGGTCATTTCGAACAGTTTTTATAAATAACTTTTTAGTTACGTGCATTTTGAAATATTGTGTTTCGCTCTTCTCATCAATTCACTTTGTCTGTCTGCAACCGGGGCGACAAATTTTTCAAAGGTCATATTCAAACAGTTATAATACTGTTTTTTTTTTTTGGTTACAATTAAGATTTTTATGTTTTTGGTTAGGATATGTTCTGATCTATCTGATTAATGTAAAAAATCATTAGGTAAATTACTTACTTTTTTCATTAAAGTCGAAAATGTGAAAAAACATCCGATTTTTTTTTTACATTTTTTTTTCTTTTCTAAGTCTTTTTAGGATCTAAATACAATTTTGCAGTTAAAAATTTGCTTTTATTTCATTACGCGTACCTTTATCTATCCAATGAGATATCTTTTAAGAATGTAGGACTTCTACATCGGTGAATATTGTAATTTTAATGCGCGGGGTCGAGGTGGTGACACTAAAAATTTAAATGGCTACCATTTAATTACAGCTAGGTCTAAATGAGATTTGAGACATGATTTGTCGATGAAATTGATTATATTTTATAGCATTAAAAGCTCCGACACCGGTAGCCGGACACACTGTATAGCTGCAGCATGGCTCTACCACGTACAATAAGTGCACTATGCAAACGTGTGGATAATATCTTTCACTATCCTAAGCCGATCTGAGGTTAAACTTCTATAGAATTGCCGCATCGCCAGACGTAAAATGAATCTAATTAGCTAAGAAACGAATAGCCTTTTTTTTTCTTTTTATAAACTTTTTATACTTACAAACCTTTTTATATTTACATTTTTATGTTTACATTAACATGAATCATGCTCATGTACACCTGTATCTATCCTCGACAGAAAATCAAAATGCAGATGAGCTGTCACCTCTGAGGACTAAGATTGAGTTTTTTTCCAACAGAATAAGGGAAACAAACGAACACACAGAGAGCACTTAGTGGTAAGTGGATGCTGTGGATAGACCTATAGACCCAGACCTTGATTAAGAATCAAAATGCAGATGCGTTGGTAACTAAGATGGAACGCCTCGATTACAGTAAAAAGAGTCTCCGGTTATCTAAACTCACCATACGAAACACAACAGTATTTTACCTTGGTGTTCTGTGTTTACCAGGCTGCTTTAACTTCGTCTAAGAGCAGTGGTAATCAAACATACTGTGCCTGTAGACCATTAGAAAGTCTAAATATTAATCCCAAGTGCAGAAAAAATATAAATTTAACTTTGGCGTTTTGAAAGGTGACGTAAAAATAAAATATAATGAAACAATTTGATATTTAAAGACTAATCAACACCAATCGATGGGGTGGGGATACTCGAAGATCTAATAAATTGTGTGGGTGAAACAAGTTCTCCTTTGAGTGGCAGCCTCGTACCATCTATAACTTCTCATCTACATGTATCCTCGATTACGAATCAAAATGCATATGTGTTGTCACCCCTGAGGACTAAGACGGAATGCCTCGTTTCCAGTAAAAAGGGTCTCCGGTTCTCTACACTTACCATATGAAACACAGTACTGTTAAGCGGCTATTCCACGCTGGTATTCTGTGAGAGCGTGGTCCTTCCCCGGTCGAGCCGAAAATAAGAAAGAAATCTCTATCTGCGTAATAGCGGCATAAAAGAATCCACTATCCCATATCAGCCGTGGGTGTCGTACGAGGAGAGAGGCAAATGATAATAACTCAATATAACAAAAACACTGCGGCGTATGCAAATCCCTACGAGGCAATAACTGTATGTAACAACATTGTTTACTTCTTCGGTAAATGTTTAAAGTATGTAACACACTTTTTAGTCGGCTGTAACGGTATTGTAAAAATATTTTAGGTAAGATCACACAAATCACACCTTCATATTTTCATCGTCATCATCACAGCCCTTCAAAATCACCTAGTAATACAACAAAACACGGTCTCTAATCACCGGCATCCATTGATTTCCTGCATGTCTCAGGTCTTCTCGAGAACTTGAGAAACTTTCTTCCTCATTGGTGGCCGGTCTTTTGTGCTATATGGCCGGCCCATTGCCACTTGGTTGGTATCGGTCGCTGTAGTTTAACTGCGGTAACATATTACATAGACCTCTCCATAACTAGCGGCACTTCTCATTATAACTTATTATTTTATCTAAAAAGATACACTTAAACGTGATAGAACCACACGGCAGCTATATTACAGTTGTAGCACGAATGGGTCGGCTCGACCGGGGTCGGACTTCTCTCTCACAGAATACCAGTGTAAAATAGCAGCTTAATACTGCTGTGTTTCGTATGGTGAGTGTAGAGATCCGGAGACCCTTTTTTACTGGAAATGAGGCATTCCATCTTGGTCCTCAGGGGTGACAACGCATCTGCGTTGTTACCCCTGTTATTCTTAATCGAAGATAAATGTAGATGTCTATGGGCCACAGCATCCACTTACCATCAGGTGGACTGTGTGCTCGTTTGTCACCTATATTCTATTAAAAAAAGGTACATAAGTTTTATTTTTGTAAAGGAAAGAAGAACAAGTATCGTTGTATTTGTAACACCACAGGAATTCCAACGTATTACGCAAGTTGAACGTGGACATTTATCCTGCTACAGGAGGACGTAATGCTTGTGATAAATTATTGTTACGTCAACTAATGGCGACTGAGTCGAATAGTCAAATTTTGCGTATTTTCCTACGTAGGTTTATCTACACGCGGCTGAACGATAATAAAGTTCAACGCACATTGAATCATGGTTGACCTCTTGTAACAGGAATTTATATTACGCTACAGAAAGCGGAGCTATCTTCTTTTTAAAATGGTAATAATCTTTATCATTGTCTATATAAGTCTCCGTAGTTAGCCGAAATGACTGATTAGAGAATGACTAACTTCAACTACATTTACAACTTCTTCCGCAAATGTCAAACATTCATACAATGCGGTTCTCGCTACTATAAACAAAGGACCTGAACTGACAAGCGATAAACGCCATTTGAAGACGTGCAAAAAATAGCAGTGCTTGCATTGCTGTTCCGGTTTGAAGAGCCGGTATAATGACAAGCTGTGAGGTATTCCATCTTAGAACATAGGGCTGACAACGTATCTGTTGCTTTATTTTTATGAAGTAAAGTGTTCATGGACTGCAGCTACTTACTATCAAGTAGAGTGCAAGTTAGTTTGTTAGTTTTTTTTTAATTAAACAAAGGTCAGTGCTAACTTTGTAACGTCTGAGTTGGTGCCAAGCTCTCCGCGTAGCAGCAGGCAAATGGCTACTGCATTGTTCTGGATGAAAGAGCACAGACGCCTGAATAATTACATATTGATAGCTAGTTCATTTTAGTTTTTAAGTGTGTTTTATTTAACGTCGATCGGAGGTGTATGGACACTTCCGATCTACACGCAATGGCAGCTCAAAACGTAAATATACTTAACATCCTTATATAAAATATTTTTTCATCCGTGTGTATGTATCTGAAGACCTCCTAAACGGCTCCTTTCGAATCCAGGACGATTTGTTAGTAGATATAAGTAACACATGATATACGTGCACATACACTTACTATGGGTATATCTCTTTTTTTACTCTCTTATAATAAAGAAAGAAAAACATAAAATATCTTTACAGTCGTTGCAAGGATAGTTCTGTGCTTGTTAAAGGCAGCGTTTTTCACGTTAACTGTACATACAGCCTTACGATTTATGCAGTCTGCTTGTACAAAAGCCTCAGGACGTTCATGTTTAATCACAAACAGTACTCAGCTAGATCGTGGAGCAGACGCTAGTGTCAGTGTTATTAAGGGGTATATGAAAGTGAAAATGTGTCAACACAAAATGCTGGCGCTGGCAATTTTCATTATTGTAAGTTCTTTTTTTTAAATAAGTGAATAAAAAGTGTGGTATTTTTTTCAACTTACATTTTCTTACCAGCCAGTGCGTTCATCAACAATAATAAGACGCAAAAATATTACATCTTTTATATAGAAGTTTGTATTGATTTAATTGTTTACGTTATTGACCTTCACTTACAAGAGTAATTTTTTTTTTCAAAGTTTACGTTTAATACAAAAATTTAGATATACCCTTATATCTTACTTAGTGATAAAATAGGTTTTAAAGCATTATTATCATTACATCCGTTCAAAAGTTCACTGTTAAATATAGGCCAGCCATATGTTGCCTCAGAGAGGGGATGTTTTCCATAGTTGCTAAGGCAGGAGGGTTAGCAGCCGCAGTTTTTGTTTTTAATTTTAATTATTATTACGAAGATGCTGTTGTCCATCTCCTCGTTTGTGTCTCCCAGTCACCTCTTACGAAATTAACGGGAAGATATGGGGTAATGGATTCCTTTAGGCTGCCACTACACGGTGATTAAGGGTTTCAGATACACTAGATCTTAAATAGGTAAACAGATATTATAAAACATGCAACTTATAATAATAAAAAATGGTTATTATTAACATTTCGTTTTTACTTTATAAATTGTAACCAAATATTCTGTGGGGTTTCGTATTAACAGAATCCATCACTTATGTTCAACACACAAGTTTCACAAGAGATAACTATGGGAAATTGCAGAAAGATTACTTTTTACGTGGTAGAGCCACGCTGCTGCTATATTATGGTTGTAGCATGCATGGGTCGGCACGACCACGGAAGGACCACGCTCACACAGAATACCAGCGTGACATAGTAACATAATGCTGCTGTGTTTCGCTTGGTGAGTGTAGAGAACCGGAGACCCTTTTTACTTGAAACAAGGAATTCCATATTAGTACCCACGGGTGACAACGCATCTGCATTTTGATTCGTTATCGAGGATAGATGTAGATGTCTACTGGCCACAGCAACCACTTACCATCAGGTGGACTGTGTGCTCTGTTTGCCGCTCTTATACTTTGAAAAAAATATTATGGCTTTCGACGAAAGCCATCAAAAGCATTTCATTTATCATTATCATTACAGCCCTTCACAACTCCACTGCTGAACATACGCCTCCCCCAAGGAATCCTACAAAGCACGGTCCTGAGCTACCTGCATACATCCACTACCTGCATGTCTCACCATGTCTTCACTCCATCTAGAGAAAAACTCAACCAAACTCCATTCTGCTTATGCCAGACGTAAAATACCCAGACCGTTGACAGGAAACAGTACCAAAGGCGCAATACCATTATGACAAATTCTGCCATTCTTTATGGCAGAATTTCAAAGCACCATGTTGTATGACATTAGTGTTTTAAATCTGACAAAAAATGAACAATACACATAATTATCCTAAATTCTCCCACCACTCCACCAGTGGACAACCAGTCGGTTAGTGGGCCTTCATGCCCTTTGTTGTTGATATGGCACACATTCGAACCAAACTGTTTACATCATCTTTTTCATTATTGATATAAAAGAGTGAAGCAATAATTTCACTGCGTCTGTATTTTTGTCGCATTAAACCTCGTTGGTTTTAAGGTAAGAGTTAATAGGTTTTATTACGCTAAGACAGCGTGATCTACCATCTATGGCTTCACCACCACTCACCATTACGTGGAATTGTAGTTAACCACTTATTTATATTAGGTAAATTATTACAAGTAGCTTCAACATGTCTTTACTCTCAAAGTACTCAGATGTTTTCTCCCCAATTATTTGATATCTGTTACTCGTCTGAAATACATAGGCAACTCAGAAAGTTGTGAGAAACGAATGAAACGTTATATGGTTAAAGTTTACATTACTAAATTATTTCAAATAACTCCAGTAATAACCACCAGTATCTAGAAAAAGTATCATATGTCGGAACTAATTTTCGAAACACTTTTTCCAATTCGCCTCAGACACCTCTTCTAGGGCCTGTTTGAACGCTTCTAAGGCTAAATAATCTAGCGATAAAAACTGCATCCCTTTCAGCTACTTATTTATTTTAATGATAAATGTGCCTTAAAAGCTTACCCAATGTGCTAGCTGGGAAGCCCCTCGTTTGAAAAGCTGAGTATCGTCGCTTATTACTCACAGCAGTGAACACTTCTGGCAAGCATTTCGTGGTATACCATTGATTTTAATTCTATTTCGTAAAGAATTTGACAAAGATGTCCTGCTAAAGTAAACAAACTAGTGATCAAAATCTTCACTTCATTTCTCGATCACTTTCGCAGTATTTAAGTAGTATTTTGTATCCAAACCGTCAACTGGCGCTTTGTTTTTAGACCGTATTGATAAATTCAAGATTCAGCATAAGTAAATGTCATGAACACGCCGAGACCAGTTTGCTTCAAATAATAATCATGTCATATCATGGCACAATTTGACGCGGGTTTGCTTCCGAGCTGCTTTTCTGCATGTGCTCAAAGATGTTCGTGTTAAAGTGGTTCGAGCATCTGCATAAGTGCTGAGTACATTTCCTTCCGCAACGGCCGTAAAAGGCTACCACTTTTTTATCTCTCAACGCTAGTCGATCATGCAAAAATATGCTATCAACGGTTATTTAATTTATTCATTATACGCCATTCGGAATTTATCTAACAATTTTTCCGGTTATAGACGATTATGTTCCGGAGGCAGATCCATTTTGCAAAGAAACACCATTATTTAATTTAGCTCGTACAAATGCGGAGGAAAATTTTCAAAATAAGAACATTCGTATCAACGTGTAAACGAATTTTTAAAATAAAGAATGGCGACCGATATCTTATACAATAACTTTTTTCACAAAACTTTTTGCGTCAGACCGTACAATGTAATTTGGTTTAGTGACTTCCAATCTATTGTTACGTACAGATTATTTTATGTGAAAGAAGAAAAAACGAGAATAATAACGCAGTTTAAAAAAATGTACTAACATATAATCATCACGATTTTAACGAATTGTAGGTATACTTTAACTATTTTTAAGATTGACTTGAAAATGATTAAATTGAATTAACTGCAGTAACTAATTACTATCAAGTGGACCGTGAGTTCATTGATCAGTTCAGTTATTAAAAAAACTCCCGAAAATAAGAGGAGACTTGTGTCCGATTGTGGGACGTACAAAGTGTCAATTTAACTTTTGTATATTACAATTGTAATACTTTGATATAATTCTAAGATTTGTCAATATCACAACTAATCTGGAAGCGACAGTAGCCCAAGGCCCGGTTTGCATTTTGAGAAGTGACAAGTGCGAGTGGCAAGTGCAACTGACAAACGTGCTTAGTGCGTATTTTATTCCCACTTATCATTTGTCACTGCCTGTTCACACGCACTAAGCACTAACCATTTGTCAATTGCACTTGCCACTCGCACTTGTCATTTCTCAAAATATAAACCGGGCCTAATGGCGATGTGCGGACCGCGAACACAAAAGGTTGTTCGAATCCACAATTCGATTACTCGTGAACGTGAATCACTCCTAACGCAAGCAGTTTTAGCTTACCAGGAGTGTTTAAAGGGGATATTAGTAACGCAGCATTGCAAGTATTTTTTTTAAATTTAAAAAATTATACATTCACGAGTGGTCGTAAAATGTCACTAAGCGAAAAAACATCTGAATCATTGTAACCTTGAAGGACCCTGCATTATTCGCAAAAAGCACCGAAGCGTGACCCTTTGTACGAGTTTGTTTCAATTCTAGTGAAATGTTATGTACGAGTGACAGACTCACGCACAGTCGTTAATTAAATAATTTATTCTTTCATGCATTACAATTACATCCTATCCAAAACCCATAGCTCAATCTAGGTGTAGAGAACCTTATTATCCTCTTCTTCCTCTTCTTAACAAGATTATTTTATAGGATAGGGTGACAGACATAACACACAGTCCACCTCATGGTAAGTGGTTGCTTTGGCCCATAGACAGATGTCTGTGGGCCACAACAACCTGTAGATACATCTATCCTCGATTACGAATCAAAATGCAGATGCGTTTTCACCCGTGAGGACTGAGATGGAATGCATCTTTTCCAGTAAAAATGGTCTCCGGTTCTCTATACTCACCGTGCGAAATACAGCAGCATTACGCTACTATTTTACGCTGGTATTCTATGAGAGCGTGGCCCTTCCCCGGTCGAGCCGACCCATTCGTGCTACAACTATAGTACTAATGTAACTACAGCATGTCTCTACCACGTATAAGATGTTCCATCCTAGTCCGAAGACAAAACATTTTGTATTTTGATTCTTAATTATTTGATACATGTAGATGAATATAGGCTATATCCACTTACTATCAGTTAGACAGTGTGCTTTTGTCCCTAAATAATAACGATTTATTATTCTAGTGATTTGGGTACATAATACAAAGTATTTATCGTACCGTTACTGTAACGTAAAGTTACCAGTCGTCGTTTGTCGGGCGCCGTATTTTAATCGGATGTCGACTTCTCTGTTTACGTAACGGACGGTTTCGGACCCGACTGAAGCTGGCTGGAGCCAGTTTTTGGCAGTCCCATCTATACCAGGTGACTATAGACGATGGACGTTAACGAAGGTTTTGGTGTGATGTATTATTTTAGAAGAAAACAAATAATAAAGCCAAGAAAAGAAAATTGTTTCGTCCCAAAGAACAGCTCTTTCCTGAACTAGTGTGATCCATCCTCATTATTACGAAACACCCAAACATACGTACAATCTGTTGGGTACAATAAAAACGCAACAACTGCGATATAGAGGGTTGACAGATCCAACATCCGACGTAACGTGAACTGCGCCATACTTAATCATAGGCGAAAGAGATTTAACGTGATTTTTTTACGGACGTAGAGGGCTGTCAAAATAGTTGACATTTCTTGTCGGCGCCGACAAAAATATGGTGTCAGATAAGTGTGAACAGCATCATATATAACGTTCTGCTATTAAAGCAACAGATTTTCTGTCAGGCCCGACACCCAACAAGTGGGAACTTACAGTTCGAAAGTCAGTTTTAAATTCAGTTTCAGATGGTTTACTTCATACGGGAATATTTGCCATTGCCCACGCTTAGCAGGTGGATAAGCAAACGCGGTTTCTTATTTTTTTGGTTTTAATTAGCAAGACGCTGCTGCCCTTTTGCTAGTTTGTTTCCCTCTGTCGATTCTCACGAGACCTACGGACGTTATGAGGGAGTGGATATCTTTACACCGCCACAATACGGCGCTTGCATTTTTTTTTATAGAAGAGGGCGCAACCGAGCATACGGTTCACCTGGTGACTACCGCGACCCATGAACAACCGCAACACCAGGGGAACTGCAGGTGCGTTACCGGCCCTTTAGAAAGGAGTAAGCTCTTTTCTTGAAGGTTCCTAGGTCGTATCGATCCAGAAAAATCGCCGGTGGTAAACTATTCCACAGAGAGGTCGTACGCGGAAGAAAACTCCTAGTGAAACGTACAGTCGTGGACCGTCAAACATGCAGATGGTATGAATGGTATCGAGAGGTTTGCCGCGTAGTGGGTTCATGAAATCCAATTCCTCAGAGCACTCCCCGTGGTATATGCGAAAGAAAATGCAAAGAGATGCAACACCTCTTCGCAGTGCCGAACCTGCGCCCTGCGCATAATGGTTAGGTATTCGTATTTCTTAATAAAGCTCAGATAAACTAAAAAGTAAACGTGGAAGAAACTATAAATAAAGCTTTTCTCAGAGCAGATGTGTCACTGATTGGAAATGCCTTAAAAGACTTCTAGAGACTAAGGAAATGTTCGTAAAATACGTAGTGATGTAAAAAAATTATTATTGTACACAATAAAATATTGGAAAGTACTTCACCATTTTTAACATTTATAAGTCAGTGCTTTACTGCTTTACCATCTGATGGTAAGTGGTATTGCAGCCGAAGATGGTAAAGCGCGTTGACTTAGCTTAACAAAAGCTTATTCATTATTGACTTGAAGGCAGCTACATTGTAGTCTGATGGAGAGACGGATGCCAGCAAATTATTCAGCTCCTTTGCTATACGCGTTGTGAACAACGAACCATCGAAGACAAGAAAGTGGTGGAGCAGCCAAGCGCCTTGTAGTCCGATGATAGAACGGATGTTGATGAAATGAATTTTCTTAAATGGTTTTAAATCTACCTGATCTGTTTGCGTATAATATTCCTCAGTGATCGAGAAAAGAATTAAGGCAAAATATGTGAGGAAAGAAATGGAATATTATACGTGGTAAAGCCGTGCTTCAGATATATTATGATTATAGTACAAATAGATCGGCTCGACCGGGGAAGAATCACGCTTTCATAAAATAATAGCAAAAATATCTATATCTATATATTCGGTATAGTGAGTGCAGAGAACACCTTTTATCCTTTTAACTAGAAACGAGGCATTCCATCTCCTCAGGGGTGAAAATGTCAATCGAGGAACAAAAAAAAGATATCTATGGACCACAGCATCCACTTATCATCTGGACTCTGTGTCTGTTTGTTTAGAAAACTAAAAATTTAAACTTCAAATATTCAAAGCGGCATTTTAGGTCATTAGTTCTATAGTAAATTTTAGTTTGAATATAATAGAAAACGTAAATGTATTTTTAAATAAGACTTGCTAGCTGGTAGAACCGATTTACAGTTCGACATGTACAGTAGCGAGTATAGTTACAGGGCAGTTGTCAGTAAACGGTTAAGTGGGTAGTAGCGTTCAAATGTCTTCGTGGTGAGTTTAGATTAAAAAGTATAATTTTATATTTTAAGTATCGTACACTGAACTAAACTCGTTCGTTCGCACAAAAGGCGAGGTTTGTTGCAGGTGGCGGGAAAAGCGCGGGTCGGCAACACTTTGAATTTAACTCGTCGAAAAATAGACCGGCCAGTTATCCCAATCTACTTAATTGTTAACTTGCTACTTAACTAATTACCGTTTAAACGAGATTTCTATATTATGTAACTCGCAAGATTCGCAAGTTAAATCGCTACTGTACACTTGTCGAACTGTAAATTGGTATGTAATATGAGTAGCTCTAATACGGCCGACGTATCTTGGCGAGTCTGAATATAGGCTCTGCGAAGTTTAGCGCATGAACACTCGTGAAGAAAACTGTTATTGTCATTTTTTTATATATACCAATGTACAAATAAAATTTCCCTAATACAGTGACCAAAAATATCAAAACACTTTGGAGACATTATAAATTAAAGATTCAATTTTGATACCTCACCTTTCGATAGGGGCAGATTTTATCACAAACACATACAATATTATTTACATTTAATACTTTTTATTTATTTACACTTATTATTATTTAATCACTGTCGCTGAGGGGGGAAATTCCTAACATAAAGTCGTCGGCCCCTTGTGTACCATGTGAGGTACTTGGCATAGGTTCATCTTCGTAATCGTCGCTCTCACTTTCAGACTCACTTTCTGAATCTGAAGCTGTATTAATGATGAATAATTGATCCGTCATTTCGTCAATAATATGGTCGCTCTTCCTATAGTCATGTTCGACCTCTTGCACTTTTCTGCATAAAGCACTCCATTCATTCTGACCCATTAAATTTACTTTTTCTTGTATGAGCTCCATTGTCCGGGTTACGTTCCAGTCGACGTTTTTAGCGGCTACGTGCCCTTTAATGGCAGCCCACACCATCTCGATGGGGTTTAAATCGGGATGATATGGGGGTAAACGAAGGACATCGTGGTTGTTTTGTTTAAACATTTCATCTATTACGTATTTTTTATTCACGTCTTTGTTTTTTTTTATTAGATCGTAAAGTTGTGGTTTACGCACGTCCTTTTCATATGGTATACCCTTTTCTAATAACCACGATTCCATTTTTGCCTTCTTGTCATTAGATGTAGGGGCAGGATCCATTAATTTGTTGTGGTACGGAGCATTATCGATAACCACCACCGAGTTAGGGCTCAAATTTGGAATCAGTTGGGTCCGTAACCATTTCTCATAATTTTTGAAATTCATGTCATCATGATAGTCTCCGGTTTTGCTACCAGATTTGAACATTAGTAGCGCGTTCGGAACAAACCCTGCTTCTGACCCAGCGTGTACCATCACTATCCGCTGACCTTTTGATATCGGGCGCTTTAGTCCTTGAGCGGAACCATCTGACCACGCCTTACCTTTTGTATGTGATGAGTGGGCATACGACTCGTCAGTGAATACAATTGGTCGCCCTTCGTCCCTGTATTTTTTCATTGCCTTCAAGTACAAGATCCTTTTCAGGCGAATGTCGGTCTTCTCTATAAGAACCATTCTATTGGTTTCGGTCTTTCGCCACTTGAAACCCAAGTTTTTGATAATTGTCTTTAAGCTCGTTTTACCACCTTGAAAATTTATATCCCGTTTGAGTTTCGCTAGTAATTTGTTTATCGTCGGCATTTCTTTTTCAGTTTTGTGGAAGTTGTGTATGCATCTTTTTACTACTCCCTGGTCAAAATTATCCATATCAGTAATAGGTTTTGATCTAGACCTTTTTTTACCAGGCGTGCGGAATACTGAAAGTAAGCCCGAAATATTGCCTTCAGTTGCGATCCGCTGTACTGTGCGTTGGGACACACCAGTTGCGTTAGCAACTCTTAAATAAACTTTATCGACATCTTTTACGCCTTCTTCTTTTTCTTTTTTCATATATTGCGTTAAATCGTAAATAATTTTTCTCGCCTGGCGATTTAACACACTGTTATGTTTTGGTGGCATGTTTGGCGAATAATATAAGTGCTAACTGACACTTGCAAATAAAACAAATAAAACAAACAAAACAAACTTAACACTATTAATAAAAACAAACAACAATAACAACGAAAACTTTTGTAACCGACTGTGCTCAAGACAGAGATAGCGACACGAACACGACACCAATGCTAACGTGTGACTGAGAAATATTACCGTGTACCGAGCATTGCCGAATAAGCACGAAGCTTTACGAAGTAACCAGAAAGGGATGTCCAACACGCGTGCCTGAGGGTGTTGTTTAATCGATTTTTATTCAAATCGATTAAAATTAAGACATAAAAATATATTTATTTGCAATTTATAAGGAGGTTCTAAATTTTCTCAAATAGTCGTTACTCAAGAAGACGTTAATAGATAATTGATATTTAAGTACATTATGTCTTTCAGCTGAGAAAATAATATGTTTTTAGTTTTTTTTTTTATTTAAGTCGAAATCTTGTTTATTATCAACAAAATTCACTATATTTGTAAATCTATTTCGTTTAATATCTTATATAAACAAAAATCAATAACTTCTAAATAAAACTAATCGATTGCGATATTTTATGACTAAAGGGTCGATTGTGTTTACTTATGGTCAATCTCTAGCCTAGACCACCGCCCCCCGTACGTCGCCTCATGCCACCATTTTGTTCCTTAAAAAAGCTATTGCGCAACCTTCTGCGCGAAGGTCGGACTCGCCAAGATACGTCGGCCGTATCGTACGTACGCTAGTACAGGTGAAATTATTTATGAGAGAAACGTTGAAGTGCAAGTGGAATTCGTGTTAAGCCTCCGATCTCGGATTCGCGTTTTCTCTGACAATTTGCAATATTAGAAGGTTATACGTTTTGATACAGGTCTTTATCAATTCCGTATTCTTGGACCATTTCTGAAGAATTTTCATTACTATTAAAAGAATTTTTAATTTGTAATTGGTACTATCAATCCGACTATTTTTAATTACATGTAAATTATCTAAGATATCCGTTATCCGTTAAATTTAATCTTGTTTCTTTTTAATAAAAACATTGTTTAAATAAAACACAATGTTTTATTTGAAAAATGTCTTTATTAAAAAAAGTATCATTTGTTAATGGTAATGATCTCTCGAAAAAGTCCGGAAAATGCAATGAAACCGCTTACTAACGGTATAGAACTTTAACCAAGAATAACAGATGCACTGTTCTGCTGATTAGCACGCTATTCGTTCCGATAAGCTGCAAGTGTTTCAAAAGGCCGTGCTCGTTTTTTTAAAGTAGGTACATATTTTGCAATTTTATGCTATTTACCATGAGATTGCTAAATTAACTACAATTGCAATATATGTAGTTATTTAGTACGGGATCCGTGCTGAATAAAGACATTTAAGAATAACTAAAACATCTGAAAAATAATAAAACTTTTGAATAATAACACGTTCTTACGCCATAATCTTTAAAAAGTGCTCAAAATTATTGTGTAGGCTGTATTTTTTATCCTCTTTTCCTTTTAAGTCTAATATTAATAAGGTTTTCAAATTGTTTTTTATATGAATCTTCATAGAATATCTCTAATTACTGAGAACTTTTTATCATATCTACCTTATTCCAGAATTTACTAAAAAAATATAATAATTAATAACACCGTCGTTAGATAAACATAACATGTTATGGAGGCGTAAAGAGTACAATAAAATACTCATATAAAGACGCTTGGTGGCGATTATGGTAGATTATTTATGCACCTGGAGGGACCCGTTCCCAGCAGTAAACTTTTACGTGCTATATAAACAAATATGTTTAAAAGTGTGAATGTGTTAAGTATATTATATAAAAATAAAAAAAATTGGGTTGAATGGTCTAAGACCCGGGCCACATGAGTAGATAAGCGGAACACAGACAAAGCTTCTTATGAACGTGGAAAATTGTAACCTATTTTGGTAGGGTTGTCACAATAGGTGAAGACAAATTAAACAAAACATTTGTCAAATAGTTTTATTATTCGCTTTGTTAGAATACTTTACAAATTATTTACTCTTATAATTATCTTTTTATAATTTTTGTTTTTAAATATCATTTATTGTTTCTTTTAATGGTTTGGTAAATTCTGAATCCAACATAAGGTTTTTTCAAGAAAACTAAAGGAAATCAAGTTTATCTTCATCGTAACCCATATATCTAAGTTATATTAGAATTAAATTTGATTGTATACGAAGAATTCTAGTATTATATCTCGTTGGTAGCTATTCATCGCCCACATGCGTTAACCGTATCAATTTAAATAGTAAATAACCAGCTTACGGATTCAAAATAATGACAATTATTTCTACCTCCTTGCAGTAAGATTCCTTTTAGTTTTATTAATGTATTTATTCTTTATTGCATTCCTTAAAATGAAAGAATACAAAGGGCGGACTTAAAGCCTTGACGCATTCTTTACCAGTCAACCCATGGAGTGGTGAGAATTGGACGTAGGTGTAGCAATATAGATTAAAAGAACACAAAACTAAAATGATAACATGATAACATGGCATATCAAATTTACAATCTTTAATACGTTTAAGTATTTCGTTGTTAACATTAACAATATTTGTTTCAAGATCGAAATATTCGCGAAACATTTGCTCGAGCAATTCAACAAATGCGTTAAAATTATCAGGAGGCATAATTAAACCCAAATGTACGTTAAAATCAGGTTATATGTATCGTAATATTGCGTTGTTACTAAAGTTACGGTATACAAAATTTCAACTCAATCAGATATCGGGAAGTGGTTCAAATCCTACTCGAAATATGTGAACTTAACACATAAACCTACTACATACCAACCCACCCGCATACCTACAAAGGCTTAATAAAAGCTTATAATAACAATAAAAAGGTAAATATCCTTTTATACTCACACAGTTTAATACCCTTTTCTTATAAAAAAAAAGATCATACAATAAAATAAAGTTAAGGTAATCAAATGCATTTTGGTTCGTTATCTTATTAAATAACAAAATTCCCAAAGCGTTAGAACCGTTTTCGAGAAACCAATTTCATATATAAATTTTAATAGGCATTTATTATGACGTAGAGCCACGCTGCAGCTCCATTATTTTTTTTAAAAACGTTTCCCCCCACACTAGGATTTTCTCCTGCATCGTGAAGGCAGTTTACATACATAAATTGCACAAGGACAAACATCCAGACCCGGAACAATATTGTAGGCCATACAAATTCTTGTTCCGTGCAGGATTCGAACCCACGGCCCTTAGCGCTTTAAGTCATTGCTAAGCTAATGCGCCACGGAGCCGTCAAATTATGTATGTAGCACGAATAGGTTAGCTTAACCAAGAAAGGACCACGATCTAACAGAATACCAGTATAAAATAGCAGCTTAATGCATCGTCATCAATCAACGTATGGTGAGTGTGGAGAACCGGAGACCATTTTTTCTGGAAAGGAGGCATTCTATGTTAGTATAAAGGGGTAACGACGCATTTTTTGATTCTTAATCAAGGATATATGTCTATATGACTGCCTCGTTGGTTTAGTGGTTATAGTACTGCGACTACTGATAATGAGGTCCTGGGTTCGAATCCCGGGTCGGGCCGAAAAATTAATTATTGAGTTTTTCTGTCAAGAAATTCTCTATAGCTGCCCGGAGTCAGGAAGTTGGCGGTGTCTCACCCACGTGCCTCGGAAAGCACGTAAAACCGTTGGTATTGCGCCTGACTCCGGTCGTGTCGGTTTACCGTCCCATCGGATTATGAGAGTGAGGGAATAGAGAGTGCACTTGTGTATGCGCATACACTTGGGCACTATAATCCTGTCCTCCGCTGATGGCTATCCTCCGTTGAGGCTGGCCGCCGTAGCCGAAATTCGGTCTGGAGGACATTATTATGTCTATATGCACAGAAGCCATTTACCATCAGGTGATATGTGTGCTCATTTTTAATTCTTATTCTATTAAGAATGTAAGTATAAGAATTGCTTATTTAAATAGGATATTTACAAGATATCTAATGTATTAGAATTATTTTCTTTTTCAAAATTAAAAAAATTGTAAGAAAATTAAAATCCTTTTTGTCACAAATCGAAGTTGTCGATATATTCACGCGACATTTTTAGTATGTTTACGTCCAAATATGTATTTAGATAGTATTAACCGCATAAAATATGACCTCATTCTTTGTTAAAAGTAATGCAACGCATTCTCAGAAAATGCTTGGGGAAATCTATAACATGTACAAAGATACAATTTTATATTTTTAATTATAAGTAAAAAACGACCTTCTCAAACGAAAACAATGAAATCATTTCCACATAATAGCCCTACACTTTGCCTACCGGTATAATGCTGCTACTCGAGAACCATGCTTCCCCATTGGTTGTCAGTTCTTCGAGTTACATGGCTGTCAATATAATGCTAATATAATGCTGCCGTATTATGCTTGGAGTTTAGAGAACCAGAGATTATTGACAATGATAACCAGACATTCGATCTTAGTCCTTAGGAGCGACAACTCATGTGCTTATTAATTTTTAATCCGGGATAGATAGACCCATCTATTCAAACTTAGGTATGAGTTTGAATAGCTACGGACTGTGTTTAGTTTGTCACCTTTATTTTGTACCAAAATGCAGATTAAACATACACCTTACTTATAAATCGTTTTCTACTTTTATAGAGATAAAATGATCTTTATTTATATTATTTATGCTTCTTACTGCAGAAATGTATTATAAAACACATTTCAAACTTTTACTTAAAATTAGGTGAAATAATCCACAAATTACTATACCAGTAGCTAGTTAGCCTTATCGCTAAACAGTGGTCTCTTTCAGGCAAATCTTGTTAAAAGGAGATCATCTTTATTTAAACATACCTATATTAAAGAAGTGTGCATAAATAGAATATAAATAAATACATATTATTACATATAAGCTATACGAGTATATAGAATATAAGAACAAGATAATGCGATAATCATATACATTTAAAAAGAACGTATTTATCATACACATATATCTAAGAGCGTAGCATCAAAATGGGAAAAATTTGTTTTTATTTTAAATAATCTTTGTTGGAGATGGTGTAATAGTTATAATAAAACGTTTTTATTTTAACATATATTGTATATTATATAAGCACCTTCATCATTTTATCAATGCTGTCACAAGAAATAAAACTAATTATTACAAATATCACATTTATTTAACAAATATATAAACAGAGTCAAGATTTTGTCGACATTAATAAAATATCAACAATCGTATTATAATAATAAATAGGTAGTTAGATATTATATTTACTTCCTTAGTAATGTAGGGTAACAAAGACAGCACGTGTGTGAAGATTACATACGTGATCCAGATAAAAATGGCGGCGTAGGGCTCCCTGGTTTATATTTTGGAACCGCTGGTATTCCCTTGGTATGAAGGCAATCTAATTTATATACTTTAACGTCCACTTTAATTTATGTTAACTATTGGATCCATCACGTCAAATTATGTGAAAGCCGACTTTAAACCGTGATTAATTCGCCAGATATGCCAGATATGATATGATATTAAAAAAATTCACATATCTGATATTAGTTTCCGAAATCTGAAGCTTTTCTACGTTTTTTTTAGTTTCGCTTTACCAATACCCGTTAATATCTTTAGTGTACAGTAATATGAATACAGTTTGTTACTTTGTATAAAACAATAAGGAAAAAATAAATAGGTTTGTATTATACATTACGTCATTTTCACAATAAACTCGAAACTATCGACTACTCTTATGCCATAGTCAATCAATCCGTTTAGGCTACAGACCATGCCAAAGAAATATACATACATACGTACATACAAATGTACATAGACTCGAAAAACATTACTGTCTTCCTGGGTCAGTCGTTTAAAAAGGCATGTGCATCCTACTACAGAGTAAAAGGCTCCTCACGCTTCTAGAGTAAGAGAGAGACGCTGCATGTTTTGTTTGATTTTTAATAAGTACATATAGTATTCCTCACCATATTTTATATTAAATTAAAAAAGTAAGTACATATTTTGTGCAGTAATATTTCCTCTTTACTGTTACTAGAGCCTTTTTAAACAGTCTAAGCCAGGAGTTGACTACTGTCTGAAGATTAACCTATACGTACCTTATACTTCTTGATAGATAAATATGCTTTCATCTTGGTAGTGAGCAGGCTTGCTGAATATTTAGTCCCCGTAACGAATCAAGGGTTGCCAAAACTATTTATTGAGTTTATCTCCCAAAAAATTCTCAGTAGCAGGTTGGAACCAGTACGTTAGCGGTGTTGAATCATCGTGCTACGAAAACACGTAAAGCCGTTGGTCCTGCGCCTGATCTCCTTGTGGTCGTCTCGCATTATAGTCCCATCAGACTATTCGACTGAGGGAATGGAGAGTGCACCTGTTGGACACACACTATAATCCCATCCTAGTCTAGTCTAGACATTATTAATTTATATATATATATATATATATATATATATATATATATATATATATATACATATATATATATATATATATATATATATATATATATATATATATATATATTAATTATTAGTTTATTAATTTCAAAGTGTATAGTATATTAATAGTAATTCCTCTTCTCAGGTTACCACACATAATTTCCACAATACTGATGCTGCTACTGCTCAACTTGGTAAGTACCATATACTGCCAGCATTATTTTATACATGATAAAGCAACGCTGCTGCCACATTATGGCTGCAGCTCGAATGGGTCAGTTCGAGCCGGGAAAGACCACGTGCTCACAGAATACCAGCTATTTGATAGCAGCGGAGATCCCTTTAACCGGTATTGACGCATTTCGTCTTAGGATTCAGGGGTGACAACGATTGATTCTTAATCGATGATAGATGTGGGTGTCTTTTTGCTATAACATATTAAGCTCATTATAAAATGGCCAGTATGTTGGTTTGCCACCTTTCTATAAAAATGGCGACCGCCTTAAAAAGTACGGGCTATGAAGAGTTAGTGATTATTTGACACGTTCTATAATACCTGCACTAGAGCAGCGCGTCGGACTAACTGCTCGATAATCCTTTTAGAAATAAAGAGAGACAGCCTAGCAGTATACAGGGTTATTTTGCAATAAACGCTTAAATTTGTAGAGAAGATTCAGAATAAGTAATATAGGTGAATGGTTAAGAAAAATTAATTCAAAAAACCTTAAACATTTTGTGCTTTTTATCTTTTAAATTCAGAATTCGTGGTAAAGCATTATTCTAACCGATTGTCATTTATAAGGGTATGTTCCGAAACGTTTTCAGTATACTGCAGAATACAAATGACGTCATCAATTGACACTATATTGCACTGGCGTACCGCCGCCATATTGTGTCGGATATCCGGCCATAATAAAACAATTTTTAATTGTGTGTGCGCTGAATGAAGCATGCCAGAATTTGTTTTTATTTATTCAAATACAAAAAATTATAGAATAATTGCTGGTATCTCCATTAGGAGGATATAATAATTTTTGGAGCACAAAATGACAAAATAATGCAAATGTATGACAAAGTGTATGCGCAAATGTATGACGTCTTATACTGTCCTATGTTTTGGAACGAATCACCAGTATAGCGTCGATTCATTACGTCATTTGCATTGGACAGTACACTGGGTTCTATTTTGGAACATACCCTAAATATCAAACGCCTTTTATTTTGTTACACACGCACACACTCGTAAGGGTTGCCGGTTGGCAAAAAAATTGTAAATTGAATCCCACACAGAGAAGCGCGCGGACGCGTAGTTGCTTATAAATCACATTCAATTTGGAATACTTTCAAAAAGAAGTAGAAACCTTTTTTAATCTAATTTTCAAAAACTGCAATATCGGTGTATCATTACCTTTACTTTGAAAAATACCTTACTACTTTTTTACCTACCATTACTTTGAAAAATAACCCTGTATATTACCTACTCAAAAATTGTTGTCAAGGTCGAAAGCTTCCTGGCCGGTGTAATAACTTTTATTACTCGCCCGTGGTAACGTTATTCAAGATTTACCTGTGTCATAGTATATTTAATTTAATTTTAATCTACGTGGTAAAGCCACGCTGCAGCTGTGTTATGGTTGTAGCACGAATGGTTCGACCCGGAGGGACCACGCTCTTACAGAATTCCAGGATAAATTAGCAGCTTAATGCTGCTGTGTTTTGTATGGTGAGTTTAGGGAACCAGAGATTCTTTTAACTAGAAACAAGACATTCCATCTTAGTTCTCAGGGGTGTCAACGCGTATATATTTTAATACTTAATCGATGATAGATGTAGATGTCTATGGGCCACAGTAGTAAATTAAACAAAAGAGTGTCTTTTAGTTAATATTATTTATAATTTATGTTTTTATAGAACAAAAAGTTTCTGTTCTGTTCTGTTCATTATCCAATAACTATCAGGTCCACCTGTGTGGACTGTGTGCTCCACCTGTTTGTAAAAAGGTATCTATTTTGTGTTATGATTTTTATTTTTTAAAGCATTATAAGAGAAGGACGCTTGAAATAGAGGAAAAAAATAACAAAAAAGAAAAAATATCTAATTTATTCATTTTTATTCCAGGCGAAAAAGATATGCAACCTGTAATTTTTCCGGGTCCTATTGAAGGTGATGATTTAAAATATGGAACAGATGATGTTCCAGATGAATGCAAAGATAAAACTTACTGCACTGTTAAACCTCCTGACTATCCAGAAGAAATATTCAACAAAATGTTCAAAGGCCTGGTGAGTATTTTTCTTTTAGATACTTACGTACTAGTAGTGCATAATGTAAGTAAAATGTAATGTAAGTAAGTAGGTGGTAGAAATAGAAAATTATAAATATCAAAAAATTATGATGATAAAGAACGAATAAACTTAACTTTGTATCGATATAGGCAAACTCTAAATATCTTAAAGATTTCTTAAAAAAAAAGACTGTACATTGAATGTGAATATTGTACCCATTATGATGTGATTTGTATTTAATACATTCTAGAAAGCAGTTTCCCCACCATCCCTAGTTCTGGACTCGACACTTTCAAATCGTCAAGGAGATCCGGACGAAAGAGACGACTGCGAAAGTGAAGTTACGGTAATTAGTTTTTTTTTTCTTTTTTATGTTTGAGGATTCTTTTAACGAAACTTTTAATTTAAGTTTTTTTTGATTCTATAACTACAACTATAGTCATAGTAACTCAGTACTGATGACAATAAACTTATACGAGGATTCAAAGAATAACCTGTTTCCGACTCCTGAAACCTTAACTAGATATTTCCACGATTTTATTTTTAATACGAACTAATTTTCCTACGTAATACTTACTTATTAGTGATGGGCCGAATATGGATTTCACCGAATTCGAATATTCGACCGAATGTTCGGTAAAATTTTTACCGAACCGAATATTCGGCCGAACATTATTCGGCCGGATAAAATCAGGACCCAACCAATTTATGTCGAAACTTGTTACCGTAAACCGCTCGGGACTAGCGCCGGACCCTGCCTCTCGCTCCCCGCCACACATGACAGTTGTTGCATCATCTAGTACTGATAAAATTACCGGCACATGCTTATGTTTTGACTATTCTCGTGATAAAAAAGTATTTTGTTGTTTTATTTTTGTGAAAATTGGTAATTATATTTTCAGGAGATTAGATTAGAGGCAGGAGATTTACTATTTGGACTTATTTTAGAGAAACTGACGACCAAAGTAAAGAAAATGCACTAATGTAATGTAATGTTTCTTTGTTTGATTCCAAAAATATTTTATCAAGTTTCTATTTTCCATAATCGGAAATAAATCTACAGTGCCTCAAAAACATAAATGTATAAATTTATGCATTTGAGGCACTCCAGAGTAAGTAGATTTAGCCTATAAATAAAATATACTTTCAACAGTAAAAGACATCGCATTACTCAATTCGTACATTTCAATACATTGGACACTATGAAAACGAATATTCGGTGATTTAGCCGAATATTCGGCCGAACACGAATATTCGGTAAAGCTGCCGATTATGCCGAATACCGAAAATAAAACGAATATGCGGCCCATCTCTATTACTTATTTGAAAGCCGAATGTTGTGAGCCATTTTTGTAGGCATACGCGAAATTTCATGCATACATTAGTGTATAAAATTAACTTTTAGCCATTTTTAACATTGTTACGTGTCTGTCGGTTTGTTACCTTATCAAGAGAACATGACTATTAGGACTTAAACGATCTGTCGTTTCTTCCCCATCGTTTGTCGGTTCTTCGTTTTATGTTGCTAGCCCATTGCCATTTCAGCTTACTAATTTGTTGGGATATGTGGATTTATCTGGTTTGACTGCGGCTGTTTGCGTTACGGATTTTATTATATAAAGAAACTCCGAACTAAGCCCTCCAAAGCTCAATGAGCAACTTATGGCATCTTTATATGGCTACCAGTAAAGGATGACGTCTCGGTTCCATAGGTAACGGCAACAGGCACTGGTTACACACTATCATTTAAAGTTTTTGAGGAAGGCCTGCCGCAACGAGATGTGTCATAGTATAACGTTCATAGTCCAACTGATTTGGATCCTTCGTGGATTACTTGTCCTTAATGTAAATCTCTCGCCAGCAACTTCGAGTATAGTGCTCCCAGCAACTAATGGCATATGTGTGACATAGACCTTGCCCATGACTTTTTTCTTGTATATGTTCATCTTAAGACCAAATCTCTACGATTTTGAGCATAGTGCTGAGGTACTTAACGATTCTGTCACAATGACATATTATAGATAATATCTTCGGCAAATCGTAGGTGAATGATGTACTCGCCACTGATATTAAAAATGTTTTCCACCGCAGCGGTAAAAAGTTTAGGGAATATTACCTCACCATGTCTCACACCTCTCTGCAGTTGGACAGGTGTAGTACTCTGTTTCTTTACTCGAATAGCCATCGTAGCCCTACAGCATAATCACTTTAGCACTTCGGTATACCGCCAGTCAACATGGAGCCGCTGAAAAGCCTGTAGTACCGCTAAAATTTATACGGAATCAAAGGCTTTATAATATTAATAGTTAGGTCCTGTACATTTTACGACAATTACATATTTGCATTAACAATATTCAAGGAGTATTCAATAAAACTGTTCTTTGTTAAGAAAATTATAAAATTATTGTCAAAAATACTCATCTCGCACGGAGCAAGTATTTGTATGACCTACAAATAATTGTTCCGGGTCTGGATGTTTTTCCTTGTGCAATTTATGTTTGTAAACTACAATACCACGATACAGAAGAAAGTCCTAGTGCGGTAGTAACGGTTTTTAAAGAAAGACCAAAAAAGCAAACAACAAAGTTGTAACAGATATGTATAATAAATAAATCTTTTGGAAGTAGTCAACTTTTATTCTTATCTTATTGTTATTATACGAATAAAGGAATAAGTCGTGCCATCCATCAAAAATGATAAGTTTAAAGGCCGGAAGATTATATGACCTCCCGCAGATGATAAAACGTTCATATTACATTTAAAATTAGTAAAATGATCATCTTAGACTCTTGCAAGTGAAAGCGAAAGGTTATAGACTGCTTGTAGTAATTATAGTTAAGAAACAGATAAAATAACAAATATTATTTAATTTCAGTATGAACCTTTGTATAAAGTGCGCCCAAAGGAGGACGAGCCGTGGCGAATTGTTGTTCAAGTACCAGAAGAAAACTATGTCCAAAGAGTTCGATTGGAGAGATGCACGTGAGTTGATTAAAATAATTACCACAACCATCCATAAATCATAACAACCTAACAAATTCCAATGCTGAACATAGTCTCCCCATTGAGTTACAATACCTATAGAGTCACAAACAGACAAATAAAATGTCCGCGCCAAAACTCGGCGCACGCTGCGAAGTGCGCAGAGTTTTTGTTTAGTTGTAAGGCGACCACAATCCTCGCACAACGTCCGCGATGCCAAAGTGTTCGGTGATTTCCTGCCCAAATAACAGCAGACACGTGCGAAAAAAGGATGGTGTTTCATATTTTAGGTAAGTATCATACCAAATTTACGTATTTATGTATCCACAGTGCATGTTTTCATTTAAATTTCAATAATTTTCATTTTATTAGCAAACTAAATCACTCACCGCCGACCGCGCGGCGCCGCGATAACGTGCCCTTGAGTGAATGATGATGACATTGCATACGAGCGACTTTGAACATTGTACAAGCAGGTTAACGTCTAAATTCGAGCAAATGTCATTTTGAACTATATAATATCAAAATATATAGGTATATGGAACGGCGCTCGGACATTTTTTGAGTATTGTCAGTTAGAGATTGTGACTCTATAGGTATTGTAACTCAATGAGTCTCCCCTATAAATTACCTTCATCATCATCATTATCATTACAGCCCTCACAAGTCCACTGCTGAACATAGGCCTCCCCCAAGTAACGCCACAAAGCACGGTCCTGAGCCACCTGCATCCATCGACTTCCTGCATGTCTTACCAGGTCGTCACTCCATTTAGTGGGGGGTCGCCCTACACTACGCCTACCGGTACGAGGCTGCCACTCGAGAACCTCGAGAACCATATGGCCGGCCCATTGCCACTTCAGCTTACTAATCCGTTGGGCTATGTCGGTCACTCTGGTTCTACTGCGGATATCCTCATTTCTGAGTCTATCACGCAGAGAAACTCCGAGCATAGCCCTCTCCATAGCTTGCTGAGCGACCTATAGCGTCCTCATACGGCCAGCAGTGAAGGACCACGTCTTTGATCCGTAAGTCATCACTGGCAGCACACACTGGTTGTACACTTTAGTTTTCAGAGATTGAGGTGTACCTGACGAGAAGATGTGTCGTAATTTCCCGAACGCTGCCCAGCCGAGTTGAATCCGTCGATTGACCTCTCGGTCGAAGTTGGACTTACCTAGTCGGACTATTTGTCCCAGGTAAACGTACTCGTCAACAACTTCGAGCATAGTGCTCCCAATAACTACCGGCATAGATGTGACATGGACATTGAACATGATCTTTGTTTTGTCCATGTTCATCTTCGACCTATCCGTTGGGAGACACCATTGAGGTCATTGAGCATAATGCTAAGGTCCTCCAGCAATTCTGCCATTAGGATTATATCGTCGGCAAATGCGGTGAGTGATGTACTCGCCATTGATGTTAATACCGTATCCTTTCCAGTCCAGTAGCTTGAAAATGTCTTCCAACGCAGCGGTGAAGAGGTTCGGGGATATAACGTCACCCTGTCTTACACCTCTCTGCAGTTGGATAGGTTTCGAACTCTGGTTCTGTACTCGGATAGCCATCGTAGCCCTACTGTACAAACACTTCAGCATTTCGATATACCGACAGTCAACTTGGCACCGCTGAAGGGACTGTAGCACCGTCCAAATTTCGACGGAATGAAAGGCTTTCTCACAGCCTACATACGCCAGGCAAAGTGGCAGATTGTGCTCTTCGGTCTTCTGTACAATCTGCCGCAGGGTATGTATGAGGCTGGAAGTCGTCGAATCTGCGTGCGAGACGATTCGTAATGTTCGCTCGCTCGCTTGTGTTACGAGTGGTTCACGCCAGTAGTCGAATGGCGGATTCGAAACCACGACCTTTAGGAGTTCGCGGTCCGCGCCCTGCCACTACTGTCGCTTTGTTAACATAGTTACCACGCTGATCAAGCGAATTGGCCATTTTTTATTATAATTAAGTTGTTATCAGGAAGATACAGCTGTTTATGTTTCCAATTCCTTCGCTATATCACCCTAAACGTCTTATCATCATCATCATCGTCATCCTTATCATCATCATCATTAGCACCTTCACAAACCTAAGGTAAATTTTCTAGTCCTTTACACATGTCTTTCTCAATAATTTAGGCATATACAAGTAGACAGTAATCATCAGAGTTAGTATCTACCTAATAGTAAGTAGATGCTGTGACCCATAGACATCTATATTTATCCTCAAATAAAAATATGCAGATACGTTGTCACCCTTGAAGACTGAGATAGAATGCCTCGTTTTCAGTAAAATTGGTCTCCGGTTTTCTACTCTCAATTTGAAACACAGCAGCACTAAGTTGCTATTTTACGCTGGTATTCTATTATAGCGTGATTTTGAAAATCGTAATTACAGTTGAGCATAGCTTTACCACTGCTTCAATCAAAATCAAAGTCACTTTTTTTAATTTACCACTTGTTCGGAAATAGACTCTATCCTTGAAAGAACCAGCAAGAAACCCAGCGGGACTTACAATTATGTATTTTGCAATTGACAACACATTAACAAATTATAAATAGCTTGGTAGCGATCACCTTTCCCAGGGGTTATTATCATCCATAATTTGATTTATTTTTTGCATAGTTAGCACGTGCTCAGTGACTTCACTGTACTTACCATCAGGTAGACTGTTAGCTCTGTATCACTTTGATATTTAAACAATCTACTTAGCTTCAGTTTTAGCTTTACACGTACAGTTACAGTAATACTAACAGCTTTGTTATTACTCCTTCTAACTGTGACGAGCCTAATATGTACTACGTTTGCCAACATGCAGTCAGTTTCTTCTTTTCATCGATTGAGTTTGCCAACTTCATGGAACACAGCTTACTAGTTGTGACAAGTAGACCGATTTGAAATGACAGAGCTGCATTGAAAAACCAAAATAGCTGATGGGAGAAGCTGGACCGGTATGCCTGAACTGAATACTTAAAATCGGCCTACGATAAACTAATGCACTATGTTTTTTTATAAAACCCATGCAAAGAATTTAGTATGAGCAGTAATTTAAATATGGCTAAGACATAGGTTTCCTTCGATTGTTTAACATAGGGCGGGATATAATTTATTGTGATCAGCCTTTTCACTTGTACTCGTATATGCTTACCGTTCCTCTCCAAAAGCCAGTCTCATCTGAACGCAGGGAACCGTGAAAAGTGATTGATCTACGAAGATCTATAGACCTACTTATATCATAAAATTCCATCCATGCAAAACTCCAAATTTTGCAGACCGTAAAAAGGCCGATACGACGCACTTGCAAGTATTGCCGGTGTGAAGGTATCGACTCGCGCTCACTTATTCTTCTATCCAGCTTTCCATTCTATTCTGGAGTATTACTGGTATAGCTTTTGTCCAAAAGTGGACTTAAAGGGTTTTATTTAAGCGTAGCTTTAAAATGAAAGCAATTATTTCGCCCCATCATATTCTCTTTCTTTTAAATTTTTCTTCTGAATTGTGAACACAGTAATTTCTTCAACAAAATTTCCATCGATATTATTGTCAATGCATTTTTATTTATCTTATTTATCTTTTTTGGGCAGGAACCCAGACGCACCATGCTTCAATATTTTTCCACCAACCTCAGACATCACAACGTTCTGCAAACAGAAATACAACAAATGGGAAGTGCTGGTAGCGAAAGGCGAAAATGAGGCTGAGAAGATTAAGGTTGAACTACCAATCTGCTGCTCTTGTCATTACAAGTCAGCACCCATAGAGACCAGGTTTGGCGTTATGAGTAACATGACCCCCATAAAGAAACCATAAAAGAGCAAAACATTTTCACCAGTAACTTAGTGTCATTTCCTAATGTTCAAAAAGTGCCTATACAAAATATCATTGCATTTACGGACTAAAACAAAGAATTTTTATGAAATTGTATTACTAAATTAATTTAATGGCGCATGATTGTATTTTGTTTTAAGTGATAGGATAAGTTGAAATTGTTATTAGATACTTATATTTTTCTTTATTTACAAAATTAATTTCAAATCTGACATTTGAACGTGTTCACTCATATTTTAGATATTATATATATCAAAGGTTTATATATATGTATATATAACATACATAACTACGCCTTTGATAATATCTAAAATAGTTTATCATGTTATGTTTTTTAATTATTATCAAAACATTTACAATTTTATTTAATAATGTACGTGTTTACATTTTTCCCATATATTCTGATTTTGTAAAGATAGCATAAAATCAGTAACCACTGTTCAAAGTTACAAATACTTCTGATTTAAAATTGCATTAATTTATCCAAGTTTTTTACATATTATTATTAATAGATAGTTATGGACCATGCTACTTATTAATAATATTAGATTTAATAGGAGTTTTAATAATGATTTTATGATATTTTTGAGTCAATATAATTATGCTAGTCAACTGTGAATTTATCGGAAATTAAAAAAAACTTCTAACTGGTATTGTTTTTATTTTTAGATTATATTTCAATATTATTCGGATACTGTTACAGTTATCATTTGATATTTTATTTTATTCATGAGGAGGCAAAGGGGCACGCGGCTCGCCCGATGGTAAGTGACTACCGCCGCCCATGTACTGCAGCACAAGGGGAATTGTAGTTACCGGTCTTTTAAAAAAGAGTAGGGTCTTTTCTTGAATGTCCCTAAGTTATTTTAGTTCTGAAAAAATCACTGGTTATTGTAGATTTTACGGATAAGGAAATTTTGCTAAGAAGAAAAGTTCTGGAAAAACGATATGCGATGGTGAAATTAAGAAGCTGGAATTAGATCTAACCTCTGAGCACTCCCCGTAGAAACTGTGATAGAATATGCAAAGGGATGCGACATTTCTTCGCAGCGTCAGTGAGTCACAAACTCGGTCATCGACGATTCGAGCCGTTGTACGATGAGTGCGGTCAAGTAGAAGGAGCTGGTTCTGGGTTTCCACGGCTCAGAGATGAGAACAGTTTTCGACGTCAGGCCGAACTTGCGCCTTATAAAGCCGAGCTTTTCAGAGGCCAATTAGGCCTTCTCATCCAAAGTGACTGCAGAACTGAACTTTATTATATTAGTTCGTTGGTAAATTTGGACACCGAGGATTTCGATGCTGGCTAAGGCTGCGAGTGCCTTGAAATTGAGAAGATACAACAAATGGGTTCTTTTTAGCGATAAAAGTTCAAACTTTTGTCTTCTGGGAATTGAACTGGACTAGATTTAGTCGCTTTGAATCCGGGACCTTGAAAAGAGAAAGACTTTAGGTAAAAGTTTTTTCGGGACTCAACGACGTGTTTCCGAAAAATATTAGCACGACCGGTGTATGAAGCATCGTCAGTCATCGTCATGTATATGACAATGTATGATTTTTTAAAAAAATGAGCACATAGTCCATCTGATGTTAAGTGGTTGCTGTGGCCCGTAGACATCTAAATCTTTCCTTGATTACGAATCAAAATGCAGATGGGTTGTCACCTGTAAGGACTAAGATGGAATGACTCGTTTCTAACAAAAACGGTTTCCGGCTCTCCACACTCACCATACGAAACACAGCAACTTTAAGCTGCTATTTTACGCTAGCATTCTGAGACCCATTCGTGCTACAACTATACTACTAATATAGTTGCAATATGGCTTTACCACGTAAAAAGTTCCTAATATGCAACATATCGTTGATATACAGAAGGAACTGGGTAAGCAATAGCTCGAAGCCATATGGAACATTAGCATTTACTGACTTGGGTTCGGAGCATGAGTCATAGACCCCCTTAATGCTCTAATCTGAAAGAAAACTGTTGATGTTCTTATATAATTTCTCGGGATGCCCATAATAAGGAAGCTTCGAACGAGGCGATTTGTGCCAAACCCTTTCGAATGCCTTCGCTATGTCGAAACAATCGCCTTCTTTGACACGAGTGATAGGTGTGTTGGGTAAACAAAAAGATCGTGAGCTGAGTGACCCCGACAGAAACTGTACTGGGAGTCACTAATGTGCTAGTGCTCCTCAAAGTACCTCATGAGCTGGCAGTTAATAATGGTTTGCATTATTTTGGAGAAGAAGAAGATGATGGCGATAGGCCATTAGTTGTACGGTCAGATCAATTACGTTTTTAGGGATGGAGTGCGTGATATACTCGTAATAATATTAGAAAGGCTTGTCAATAATATAGTAGTGTCCATCCATCCACTGCAGCCTATAAAGGTCCATAGCTGAATATAGTTCGCCCCCATAGATTACCTCATAGACGGGTTATTTTCCATAACTTGCACGATTGGCAAGCGCGTTGGCAATAACAGTTTATTTTTATTTTTAGTCGTCATTAGAAAGATGCTGCTGTCCACCTCCCGATTTGTTTCCCTCTGCAGCCTCTTACGACACCCACGGGATGATATGGGGCAGTGGATATTATTAAACCGCCACTACACGGTATATATAAGTTTAACTAAAAAGAAACTCTTGGTGAAATAAATCATGGCTTTATTTTAATGTTTGTGTTTTGGTTAAGAGCCCTCTTTCGTTTCGGCGTTATGCAAATTTAGGTATTTTACGCACCGAGCGGGTGGCTAACTACGTGAGCGATACTTTCTTTCATATCTATTCACTCGCCCGCACTATGATAATGTGAGTATAGCGACTAAACGATCTTGATCTTCCATAATACAATTTTTCTTAGGATGTAGTTCAGTGGATTGAAAATTTTTGGTGTGTAATTTTTATGTTATCTAATTAATATATTATAGTCTATTTTAATATATTTTTCATTATTTATGAATCTCAGTGTTGAAATAAGTACACATAATACATAATATATTTTAATTTTACAGAGTAATCGATTGTTAACCGATGTTGGTTAGTAATCGGTTAAATCTACTTACGGTAGCATGGTGGTATAAATAAATTAACAGTCGGTTGCAACCTGCTTCAATAAATAAAACAATCAAATGTAACATTTGTTTTTAATCAGTACTTACAGTCAATTTTTATACCATTTATTATTTGTCGCAACGGTATTGACCGAGCTTATCTCGTGTTGATGTTTTCAGGCGGAGATATTAGGGCTTGTATCGAAGCTTTTTCGGTCGTTAATTGAATTATGTCGAGTTTTTTCCCCTACTTTTTTCTTTTTTGATGGTCGATATCCAATAGAATCTACAAATTAGAGCTCTCAAATTATGCCTCTGAGAGTTTTGACCTAAACATGCATCGGGAGAATAATTATTACTAAATAATTAAGTAAGTTATCTAAAATTTGCTCTGAGCTTCTTGTAGTAGAGAAATTCAACTATTTTTCCAAGTAATTGTTATTTCAAGTAACGAACGAAAAACATACAATTTTAACGAGGAAACCTTGTAATTTCGCGTTTTTTGTAATAGTCCCTTAACACGAATTTTTTAATAAAATTTTTTCTTATCGACCCGTAAAAATCGCTACTGAACATAAATTCTTATTAAATCAAATCTTCACAACAACGGGAACAATCGCAGTACCAGATGCCTCGCATCTTGGATGTTGCTGGCTACCGCCGGTCTGGATAATTTACTTCTGACGTAAAGCAGGTATAACTATACCGCCATCTAACGAAAGACATAATCATTTTCTTGCTTTACTCATTAGCTGCCTCTTAGGACACCCACCAAAGAATACATAACCACTACGTTTCAATACCCTTGACGAATAAGGGTGATGGATTGTTTTACACTGCCAGTAAGCGCAGTGTGATTGCGTAGTCATGATATCACTTTTTTTTTAAACGTTACCTCTACTGTAAGATTTTCTACTGTATCGTGGAGGCTGCTTACATATTTACATAAATTGCACAAGGACAAACATCGAGATCCGGCACAATTATTTTTAGATCATACAAATATTTATTCGTGCGGGTTTCGAACCCGCGGCCCTAGATGTCGGAACTTAATGCTAAGCCACAGCGCACGAAACCTTATTTATATATAATAAATCTGTAGAAAGTACGTGTCTGTAATTCTAATATTTTCTAGAAAAAACAAGTCCAGGGGACTAAACAAAGGGTACAGAAGCCATATTAGTGGTTTTAAGAATTTTTATCTGTCTCTCTGTCTATCCGTCTGTCTGTCTGTCTGTCTGTCTGTGTATTAAAGATTCACGCAAAAACTACTGAACAGACTTCCATGAAATTTTGTGTGTAGGTAGTTAGGCACCTGGGACTACTTATAGGCTACTTTTTATCGGATTACAGAACTTCAAAAAAGGAGGGTTAAGTATTTTCCTTCCTTTAGATGTTAATTTCTATTTTATACGATTGACGTGTTTTATTAAAATAAATAAAATATTTATAAATAAAGCCCAACATTAGTTTTAACCGTTGTATAATAAATTGAACTACGCTGACAAACTACAATATTATTGTTGCATTTACTTTTTCAAAACACTGCCATCTAACGTAAAATACAAAAAGTAATGACATTTGGCTTCCATTAAGAAATTAAATAATATAGCATTTATAAAGTTATTTATATTTGAAAATTCTAATGTACATTTTTTAGTTTTTGTTATTTCATTTTAGTAGATAGTAATAAATTTTATACTAACAAATTTCTTTTAAAAAAGATAATAGTGACATCTATCGAAAATCATAACATTAACGATGTTTCTAAGTAAAATTTTTAATCAATAAAAAGTTTTATTGTTTAGTTTTTTATCTATAAATAAACGGATAAAAATTTTAAGTAGTTCAAGACTCTTATTATCCTTACAGTTTCAATAAAAAGATTTTTATATATGTATTGATAATATCTTATAATTTATAATATCATAAATTAGTCGATTATTGAAAGTGAAATAGCGGTATATCGTAAAATTAAGCAGTATTCGTTGACTATATGATGATAAAGCTTGACCAAGTCAATGCAAAGAGATTGTTTGGCGATATTAACAACTAAACACGACTATTGTTGCAAGTACAAATACAGTCTTTATCTATATAATATTAATACCTTTAAACGAACAAATCGATCTAGCTAGGATTCGTTTTTAGAAACTGTCGTTTTATCCGTGTTTTCAGGCAATAAAAAACTGCTACAATATCATTTGCATAGGAAGGTAAATTTTGCCAGTACATTACAGGTTATAACAGCTCAAATGGGATATCGATCGACCCCGAAATCGTGGTATCCTCAGTTCGAGTCAAGATTTCATCAGTATGACTTTTTTCCTTTTTTTTTTTCAAGTTTCCTTTCTCTTTTTAGTTCGAGCACTTTTTAGTATTATTTTAAAATACAAATAATTAAATTAAATTAATTGCTCTCATTTTTTATTTAAATAACCAGTTCAGTTATATATATATATATATATATATATATATATATATATATATATATATATATATATATATATATATATATATATATATATATATATATATATATATATATATATATATATATATATATATATATATATATATATATATATATATTATATCGTTAAGATCGAAAAAAATTATTCATTTTTCATCAGTATGTAATTTGTATCTAAATATAATAAAGAACTACAATTAAGAAAATTTGAAGTTTTATCAAAATGGTATCAACTTTAAATATGATTATTATGTAAATAACGCATTTCCGATTCCAGGACAATTTTCTCTTCATAATGAGACATCGGAATACGTACCCGATTTAAAAAAGGTGTAGCTTTATGTATGATATTTATGTGATTATTATAAACTAACTTATGTGTTTCTGTAGCCTCTAATATTCACACGCACGCGAGCGAAGCCGCGGGTAAAAAGCTAGTTTCCGAATTAAAAGTTGAGAGCATTGGGGGGGAGGGGGGGTAGAACGTGCGGCCTTCATGATTCACACGTTCTTGTTGTGCCTATATATACTTCTAGTCTCTAAGTAATTTGTCAATGTGGGTATAATCTTTTTGATATAAACACTAAACAAAATTGGTTTTGCGTCACCCCGGGTAACCAATTAGTGCAATTAGGATTTTACCAGTATTCAGCGTTTCTTGACGTCACTGACGAATTATCTGAAAATAATGTGATGAAATTCCGAGTAACGTAATAACGATTGAATATAGTTTTTGATCGAATTATTACTACACATAATATTTTACTACCACAGCTCTTTCACATCCTGCCCTACACTACATGTACTACATTTACAAAACAAAACACTACTAGATGTACATATATGCACTGTATTTTTGTAAAATGCGTACTGCCGTAATCTTTGAAAAATAACCCTTTATATTACTTCCACACAGTTGTAGCAATATGTTAAAAGACTTTATTTATAAGGTAAGAACCTGTAATTGGCAGTAGAAAATGTAAATATTTATTAACTTTATAATGTAACAAAATACTATTGATTCTGGCGACAACAAATTTAAAAAATTAAATTAAAAAGAAGTATATTAATCCCTCCACCAAGTAATCCCACAAACCATAGACTGCAGCTTGACCTTATAACAGTTCAAGAATAATAAGAAACTGCGATTGTCGACAAGCCTGCGAATCTATGGAGCAGGCCTTGTTTATCGACTTTTGATAAATTAGAATGAATTAGGTAATGAGTAAATACTATTTCGATAGAGATTTATTTTACTCAACTATGGCTGAGCCAAAAGAAGGGTTATTATTTTAACAAACTATGTATGCATGAGCGTATGTATGTATGTATGTTCATCTGTTCCCTCCTTTACAGCCCATCAAAAGGCAACCTCGTACCGGTTAACGACGAAGAGTGACGACCTGTTAATATACGCAGGAAGTCGATGGATGCAGGTGGCTCAGGACCTTGTTATGTGGCATTCCTTGAGGGAGGCCTATGTTCAGCTCAGCTGTGGATTTATGAAGAGCTGTAATAATGATGATGGTAGTATTATAACTGTAACCGAAGTTTTTATTTTCTAGTTGTTATAAGGAAGACACTGCTGCGTATTTTCTGGTGCTCTGTTTCCTCCTATAACAGGCGGGACGATATGGGGTAGGGATATTTTTACACCGTCAGTACACGGTCAACAAGACGATATATATTGCATGGAAAATCGGTCTGATTAAACTGTCAATGTAACCTAATCCATCAAACATCTGCATGCAGTGCGCACTGGTATAGTGAACGTTTGTATGAAAAATATATTAATATGTACCTGCCAAAAGGTCATCTAAATACAATAATAACAGAGCATAATATTATATTAGTAGCCGGGTGGTGACGGAGAAAGAGAATCCAACACTCTATGTCGTCTTGTCGCTGTCGTAAAGGTAGAATACCAGAGAAATGTTACGTTTATAGATGGCGTTATAACTATCACGATTACATCAGATGTAAAATATCCAGACTTGCAATGGGCAGCAGCGAGAGTCCAAGAGGTCAGGCACTGTTCACACTGTGCACTGTCTTCTGAAAAGTGGATATAACACCCAGATCAGCGACAGGCAGCAGTGATAAATCAAGTCTAAGATGCGAGACGTCAGGCACTGTAATAGTCAATTTTCCTGCCAAGCATGACGAGTAAGGATAACTGGAAATATCTCATCCAATAGAAAGATTTTAATGGGCAAGTAAAGAAAAAATTTCATATTACTATTTTTATTTCATTACATTCTCTATAGTACCTAACTAAATAAATCAATATTTTTTTTACATTTAAATTTAATACTTCATACAACCTTTCTTTAATACATGCGGAAGTTATTGAAACAAGAGACCAATAGCACTCACACCTCATGTAATCAAAATAATTTTCAATGTACAATTGGTTTCCTGGAAACTTGAATTCTCATTAATTTACAGTAATCGATATAACGGGAAACAACAATTTTGAGAAATTCACACTATAAATAAGTATGATTTCGATATCGTAAAGCCATCCCTTCAAATTTATAGAATGATGCATGATTTACCTGATTAATCTAATAATAACTAGTCTCGTCTCAAGAATAAACGAAATAAGTATTTATAAACAGTACAAACAAAATTGTTACTGTTGAAGATATCATTAATATTAATAAAAATCTCAAATATAATCATTATTATATTAATGATATTTATTTTATTAATATTGTTACGAGCTTAGGTTAGAACTTAAAAAAATACTAATTAGTATTTTTTTAAGTTCTAATTGGTGTTCGGTAATTAAAGTGTTATTTTGGTAATTCAATCGGCAGTTTTTTATTGTCACGAACCCTAAGCTCGTAACAATATAAAGTAAAGTTACAGCCTTTATACGTCCCACTACTAAGCACAGGCCTCACCTCATTTCTGAGAGGGTTTTGGGGCAAGAAAGTGTCCGCCGCGCTGCCCCGATGTGTGTTGGCGAACTTCGCATGTCTTCGAAATATATTTTTTTCTTATTCCTCAGACATGCGGTTTTCCTCACGATATTTTCCTTCACCGCCGAGCACGTGGTAAATCTCATTCATAAATATCATTAATTAATAGATATCATTAATATAATTTACTATATCTCCTTTGCAACCCAGGAGTCCGTCTATTACTACAGTTGGTAGCCTTACCTCTTTCTTATAACAAACAACAGGGGAGCCACTTTCGGAAGACTGTAATCTGTGACCATATTAAATATTATATTATATAATAAATTTGATACATCACAAATTCTTACCAAAGGAAACCGGTTTCTAACAAGAATAATATGCGGGTATATTGATATTTAAAATAAATCTTTATTTAACTACCACCTGCTTGAGATCCCGTAATTAATCAAATTAAAACCCAAACCCAAGTATACCACAAAAATACTTTCAGATTTGGTGAGCTAATTCTGCGTAGATCTCAAAAAATCAGCAAATAACCCAAAAAACCTTAATTTAGATAAGGTATCTGCATTTCAAGCTATACGGCCGGCACATTGCCAGTTCAGCTTACTAATCCGTTGGGCTTATGTCGGTAACTTTGGTTCTACTACTAACTACTAACTTTGGTTCTATCCTCATTAATAAGTTTATCACGCAGAGAAACCCGGAGCATAGCCCTCATCATTGCTTGCTGAGCGACCTTGAGCGTCCTCATATGGCCAGCAGTGAAGGAGCACGTCTCAGATCCATATGTCATCACTGGCAACGCGCACTGGTTGTACAATCTAGATTTCAGATTTTGAGGTATACCTGACAAGAAGATGTGTCATAATTTCCCAAACGCTGCCCAGCCGAGTTTAATCCGTCGATTGACCTCTCGGTCGAAGTTGGACTTATCTAGTAGGACTATTTGTCCCAGTTTAACGTACTCGTCAATAACTTCGAGCTGAGTGCTCCCAACAACTACCGGCATAGGTGTGACTTTAACATTAGGCATGGTCTTTGTTTTGAATGAATGAATGAATGAATGAATGAATGAATGATTGAAAATACTTTATTGCACACCACAAACAAATTTACAAAGAATATAACAGAGAGAAGATTACATGTACAATTTGGCGGCCTTATCGCTACATATCGATCTCTTCCAGGCAACCAAATTTGTTTTGGCCATGTTCATGTGTTCATGCCACCATGGAGGACAGAATTGTAGAGCTTCTGAAGGACTTTAAGTACCGGTGTTACACCCGCTTTCAGAAGCCGTGTAATTCCATCCTCGCCTGGGACCTTGTCGTTGTAAGGTGATGGAGAGCCATTCTAATCTCGCTGAGACTAAAGTCTGGGAAATCATCGGAATAGTGTCGGATAAGACCTACTCTTGGATCGTTACTCACACTTGCATGTGGCTTCAACGATGATGTGTACAGCTGCCCATAGAACCTCTCAATCTCACTCAAAATCTCAGGTGTTCCGGAAACGATGTTGCCACACTCAGTCTTCAGCTTTAACAGTTGACTCTTTCTGGCAGTCAGATCTCTGGCAAAGACTTGGGAGCCCTGGTTCCATTTAATCGCTCCTTCAATACGAGCTGTATTAAAATTCGATAAGTCCCACCGCATGCATTTGGAGATCTGTCTGTTCAGTTGCCTGTAGGCTGTCAAATCTGACGACTGCAACTTCATCTCCCGTCTAACATCCATGAGATTAGGAGTGTGATCGGAGAGTTTTTGTGTTCTTCTGCGGTGGATTTTACAGAACTCAGCTCCCACTGCATGAAACATTTCCACGAGCTTGTCATTCATATCGTCTACTGTATTGCAATCTTCTAGGCACTGAAAACGGTTTTGTAACTCGAGCTAGAAGGTTTCGGGTCTTTGGATTAGAGCATGATTAGATTAGGGGATTAGACGAGACCTCCCCAACTTAACATTTAGGTACAGTGTGCCTCTAACCATTCGATGATCGCTGCCAGTTTTCACCCTTGCGATCACTGAGACATCACTGAACAGTTGGCGTCTGGTCGTCATAATGAAGTCAATCTCATTTTTTGTCGAACCGTCGGGGCTCAACCAGGTCCACTTCCTGTGGGGCCGCTTCTGGAAGAAAGAGTTCATTATAAAGAGTCCCTCTTCCTCCATAAAGTCGGCCAGCTGCTGGCCCCTTCGATTCCGTTGCCCTACTCTAAATTTCCCTAACTTCAGCTCACCGTTTTCTCTTGTGCCTAGTTTTGCGTTGAAATCTCCCATGAACACCGTGTAGTGGGTTTTGGAGGAATGCATGGCTTTGGAAATATCCTCATACATTTCCTACACCTCCTCATCGGGATGTGCCGAGGTTGGTGCGCAATCGAAACTTCACCGGAGATTCTTAGCACCCCCTCCCCCGCCGTTACCATGATCGTAACCGTAGCCAGAAATATCGGGGCCGCTGGGGACTGGGAACCATCTGTTTGCGTCGTTGCTCATGGGGAGTATATTGCCATATAGCTCGAAGAACCGACAACCGATGGAGAAAAAGTTTCTCGAGTGGCAACCTCGTACCGGTAGGCAAAGTGTAGAGCGACCCTCCACTAGATGGATTGACGACCTGGTAAGACATGCAGGAAGCCGATGGATACAGGTGGCTCAGGACTGTGCTTTGTGGCATTCCTTGGGGGAGGCCCATGTTCAGCAGTGGACTTGTGAAGGGCTGTAATGATAATGATGATGATCTGCATTTTGATTCTTAATCCAGAATATATTTAAATATCTGGCCACAGCAACCTATCGTCAAGTGGACAGTTCATTTTTCACCCTTATTCATTATAAAAAATAAAAAAAGTTAGACAGCAAAAGTTTCACATGGACAGAGCGTAAAACATCTCATACGTTACGCTACCATACAACCAAAGCACCTGAAAAGTTGTGAATTTCAAATAGGTTGAAATGAACGCGATAATATCCATATTTCGTTTAATAAATCAATATTGAAAATTTTAAATTAGTTTTCTAATAAAGCTATTACATTTCTTTTGATAATATTCAGGCTTGAAGAAAAATTCACACGCGCCTGTACTCCAATATATTTACCAAGTTAATATTCTCTTAAAGTTTTTACGTATGTTAAGGGTCTTTTCACGGCGGAGTCTAAAAGGTAGAGGCTATTATTCCAGTATCGTGTGAGCAGTTTATACGCATTAATTACTCGAAGACAAACATCAAATAAAAACTAGAATTATGTGTTTGGTCTAGACTTTTTACCTACGTACTTAAAAGTCTAATATTGTAACCTTGTTATCTTCTCCATTCTTGTATATATTGGTTGGGCTGAAAAGTTCGTATCGTCTCTATGAGATGGCGCCACTAGAATAAAATCCATATCATTTTAGGTAGTACCAACCTTCAAAAGAAACGTGTACAAATTTGACAGCTGTCTGATTATTAGTTTGTGAGATACAGCATTTTGAGTGAAGCAACTTTTGTTATTTTGAAAAAAATGAATAAAAAGGAATTTCGTGTTTTAATGAAACACTATTTTTTGATGAAAAAAAGTGCTGCTGATACCAAAAAGTGGCTTGATGAGTGTTATCCGGACTCTGCGCCGGGCGAAGCAACCATTCGTAAGTGGTTTGCCAAATTCCGTACAGGCCATATGAGCACCGAAGACGATGAACGCAGTGGACGTCCAAAAGAGGCTGTTACGGTCGAAAACATAAAATAATCCACAAAATGATTTTGAAAGATCGTAAATTGAGGTTGATTTGTATAGCTGGCACTCTAAAGATATCAAAGGAACGTGTTGGACATATCGTTCATGAATATTTGGGTATGCGAAAGCTATGTGCAAAGTGGGTGCCGCGCGAGCTCACAATCGACCAAAAACAAGAACGTGTCGATGCTTCAGAGCAATGTTTGGAGCTGTTCAACCGCAATAGAAGTGAATTTTTGCGTCGATATGTGACAATTGATGAAACATGGATCCACCACTACACTCCGGAGTCCAGTCGGTAGTCATCTGAATGGACTGCACGCGATGAACCGAATCCAAAGCGTGGAAAAACTCAACAGTCGGCCGGTAAGGTTATGGCGTCCGTATTTTGGGATGCACATGGAATAATTTTCATCGACTATCTTGGAAAGGGAAAAACTATCAACAGCGACTATTATATAGCGTTATTGGAGCGTTTGAAGGACGAAATCGCGAAAAAACGGCCCCATTTGAAGAAGAAGAAAGTGTTGTTTCATCAAGACAATGCGCCGTGTCACAAATCGATGAAAACAATGGCAAAATTGCATGAATTGGGCTTCGAATTGCTTCCGCATCCACCGTATTTTCCAGATTTGGCCCCCAGCGACTTTTTCCTGTTCTCAGATCTCAAGAGAATGCTCGCTGGAAAGAAATTTAAAGCCGATGAGGAAGTAATCGCCGAAACAGAGGCCTATTTTGGGGCTAAACACAAATCGTACTACAAAAATGGTATTGAAAAGTTGGAAGATCGCTATAATCAGTGTATCGTCCTCGATGGCAACTATGTTGAATAATAAAATCGAATTTTGCCAAAAAAATGTGTTTTTCTATAAAACGATACGAACTTTTCAGCCCAACATATATGTATATAGTCGGAATCTCGGAAACGGTTCCGACGATTTTCATAAAATTTAGTGTCCAAGAGGTTTCGGGGGCAATAAATCAATCTAGCTAGGATGAATTTTTCGAAAATGTCGTTTTATCCGTGTTTTTAGGTAATAAAAAACTCCTACAATATCGTTAGAATAAGAAGGTAAATTTTGGTAATACATTTATGATTATAATAGCTCAAATGGAATATCGGGCAGTTGTGAGATCGTAGTACCCTGGTTTCAGTCCCGTCTTCGGTCCGACTTTTTTTCCATTTTTTTAAATTCCCTTCTTTTGTGAGAAAATATATTATTTCGAGCCCTTTTTTAGTATTTTTTTAAAACACGAAAATTTAAATTAAACTAATTGCACTCATGATTTTTTAATCAAATAACCAGTTCAGTTTTTCTATTACGTCGGTAAGACCAAAAATATTATTCATATTTAATCAGTATGTAATTCGTATCTACATATAATTTCCAAAACACACGATTTCAAAAAAATCAAGCAAATATATATATATATATATATATATATATATATATATATATATATATATATATATATATATATATATATATATACTTTTTGTTAATACCTTAACCGATTGTGATGAAACGTCACAAAAACATAGAGATTATTGCTCCGAGTGATCTAGACTTTATTTAATGCGGAAAAATATGCAAGTTATTTTTTGTGAAATCGAAAAATTTATAATATAAATGGTTTTTGATGGCTACCTTATAAACTATATGATACGTAGTAGTTTTATTAAGTTCAGAACAAAATTTTTATAGATTGCAATTTTATACAAAACAGTTCATTACATCTGTCTCGTTTTGATGCGTTCGATTTAAAAAACTTTTATAACTTTTACACTAAAATCACTTAAATATGGTGATAAGATCTTTTTCAGTAAAATTAATTTATCTTCATTGTTCTCGATATAATAGCTAAATACTGAGTTTGAAGTGGTTGAACAATTTGCCAAAAGACCACAGTTACAGATCTGCGGGCATATTTTGTTTAATTTCTACGCGTACAAAGTTGCGGACAGAAGCTAGTTAAATATAATATTAGATTAAATTAAAAAAACGTAAACACGCACGATCATGACATTAGCGAGATTAAAGTAATTTTATGAAGGTCAGGTTATGAAATTGCAGTATTGTCATCGATTCTTAATAAATCTGAAAAAGTTCACAAATTAAATAGGTGAAAACAACACAAGAAATAAAAAATTTAACAACATGATAATTATAAAATCCCATTAAATTCGTACACACAAATCAAGCTAATATAAAGCGTTTAATAAGCTCCAGAACAATGATCTCACAACTTTATCGTATTCACTCACTGTAAGAGCAAAGGTTGACCTAAAAGTGAATGTCCAACACTTCCCTTCCGTTCACAACACAAGGCTGCTATTATTAAAGATCGAAGTATCTCAGTTTTAATTCACGTATTTCAGAGTCATTAAACCTCTCCATAAACTGTTAATAATGTAAACAACACAGACCAACCTTTTTGCTTTTGTGTAATTAAAGGTTTGTTATGACTACTACAAACATGTATGAAACGTAACGAATGAACGTAAACGTGTTTAAGGTGTGTGACCTGTTAAATTATGTGAATCTAAAATTAAAACTACAATGATAAATACCAAAAGCTATGTTAGTATCAAGCTTGTTATCAGATCTTCTTTCACTTTGAACTTATTGAAACTTTGCAATTTTATAATATAATATTCAATTCCATCATATCTAATTATAAGGATATGAAAAATAAATTGAACCTGAGCTCCTCCTTAAAATGACCTTCGTTTTTCATGTAAAACCAACTTACTAGACCAGTGGTAAATTGCTGCTCAGAGGAGAGTGTAATGGAGCAAAGAGAGTGTTAGGAGCGATTTATTCGCTACTATCTGTGAGGAGGCTCATGCGCCAGAATGAGACGTAACTTGAATTTACTCTACACTCTACTCTCTTGAATCTAGTTTCAAGTAGCATATATCATCTTCATCAGTAAGTAAGCGGTCCAGTGGTGGTGATAAGCTCGTTCCACGGTAAAGAGAATTCGTAGTAATTACTATGCCTATGGTAAGCAGAATGCAAATCTCAATACAATACAATACATCTCAGTACAAGATGCCCTTGCTTTCCGGTTCGGGGAATTTAAGAATATATAAAATACGTGTCACGTTGTTTGTCCGCGATGGACTCCTAAACTAACTTAATCGATTTTATTTGAACGATTTTAACGATTTGAATTTGCACACCGTGCAGTTTGGTCCAACTTGAGTGATAGGATAGTTATTTTGTCCATGAGTGACCAACAATATTTTTTGCGAATTTAAGGATTTTTAATAGGACCTGACAAAGGGTCGTTGAAAAAGGCAGAACAACGTCTGCCTGGCAAGCTAGTTTTGTATAAAATGTTCAGTCTACACACGTGTTACTGCGGAGCATAGACCTTCTCTCATTTCTGAGAGCGTAAGGGACCAATTTGTCCGCCACAATGCTGTAGCTACGTTTACATGAACTTCATATGTCCCCAAAATATGTTATTCTTCAGACATGCAGGTTTAACGCATCGCGTGGTAAATTAGCACAAAAAATTATAATTAAAAATTCATTTGGCCAGTGCGGATCGAAACTTTGTTGGGTGGTGGTGGGTGGTGTGTGGTGGTGTTGGTTGGGTGGCTTAAGCCCTGAACTACCAAGGCTGAGGAATATATAGGAAATTTTATATATATATATATATATAGATATATATATATATATATATATATATATATATATATAGATATATATATATATATATATATATATATATATCTATATATATATATATATATATATATATCTATCTATATATATATATATATAAAAATTCATTTGGCCAGTGCGGATCGAAACTTTGTTGGGTGGTGGTGGGTGGTGTGTGGTGGTGTTGGTTGGGTGGCTTAAGCCCTGAACTACCAAGGCTGAGGAATATATAGGAAATTTTATATATATATATATATATATCTATATATATATATATATATATATATATATATATATATATATATATAGATATATATAGATATATATATATATATATATATATATATATATATATATATCTATATATATATCTATATATATATATATATATATATATATATATATATATATATATATATATATATATATATATAGATATATATATAGATATATATATATATATATATATATATATATATATATTCGCTTAATCTTCTAGGTATTCCCTTAGCGCATTTTCACAACGTGAAAGCACATGAAAGACTTCCTGAAAACCAATATTATGCGGTATGAAATTTAACAATGTTTAGTATTTTCGATCGCGGTTAAGGCCTTACACTTTAACAATATTCCGCTGAGACTGCCGATGATTTACCAGCGGTTTTCATGACTATCGGAAGGTATACCTAAATAGTGATATCCCTAATAATTCGTAATCCCTCTATACAATCTACCTGGAGTCTTATGTTTGTTAGGAAGGTAGAATAGATAAAAGTAATATAATAAGGGTGCCTAACGAGTACATAGTTAACCTGATGATAAGTGGATGCTATGGCCCATATACATGTACATTACATCTATCATCGATTAAGAATCAAAATATAGATGCGTTACCACATGCCTAAATTGAATGCAGCGTTTCCAATATAAAGGGTCTCCAGTTCTATACAATCACAATACGAAGCACATAATAGCATTTAGCTGCTATTTGATGATGGTGTTCTGTGAGAGGTGCCCCGGTCGAGTTGACCCATTTGTGATTTGAAGCAGAATAAATTAATTTATTTATTATTAATTGTTTATGGTCTCCCTATAGACTTCCTTTCAAGATTGTAACGGTCCGCAAAATACCCTCTTTACTCGGATATGGAATCTAAATTTTAAGGTCTTACAAGAAATTTTTATCAAGAATAATACGCCCAGATTTAGATGACAACCTAACTTAATATATAAAATTAATACATGATTCAATATTGGTTTTCAACAAGTTGTTTTAAAACTACTATTTTAATACAATATTCGAATACCATTCTTTTCTCTGAGATACCACCTGATGGCAGGTGGTGAGGCAGCCGACATTGAAGCACATTGACTTAGATTATTCACTCTTTGAAGAAACAAATACACATATTGTTATCAGATATAGAGACGGATATTGGCAAATTGATCCACTCCTTTGCTATACACATTATGAACGACGAAGCAAACATAAAAATAAATTCTTAAACTAAAAAGTCAGATTCGATAAAAATTAGTTGTAAAATTATAAATAATTTATGAATAAAACTCTTAGCAGTTGCTATAATTGTATTTGCTCGTTAAGAACAGTGAACTAACTGGTCTGGATTTGTGAGAGCGAAACTAGTTTGCAAATAATAATTAATATCCGATTAGCGAACTTTCACTACGACGGCGTCATCGTGATAAGAAATGTTGCCTATACTAACACGAATATATTTTCAATTTTATAAGATCCTAGCAATATGGTCCGGCTTCGTAGTGATATCTCGTTTCTACAACAGCGCCACCTACGGGTCCAACTACGCTTATAACCTTCACGGAAGTGCAAGCAATATGTTGACCAAGATTTACCGCAATCTGATGAACAATAGGCAGCGCATAAAATACGAACAAACGAATATTAATTTTTATACATTAGATTCATTGGAGTAAAACTTTGAGTATTAAACAAACTTGTTTAATACCAATTGGTTTATTACTCAAAGGAGTAAAACTTATTACTTGAGTCAAACTTTTCTGAAATGTTTTTATTCATTGATGCCTTAAATTTTATAACTACTAAAATTGTTATTTGCAATTTTACCTCAATTTGTTGTTGTACATGATATAATACTGCATGTGGATATTGTTGCCTTACATTCTTTCACCATTACCTAAAGAAATTTGTGCCTATTGGAAGAAGTTTAAGGCGAGGATTTCCGACATTGAAATGCTTTTAGCGCTCACTTCTCTGCTGCATGAATATTTGCCCAGCACGAAGGCAACATTTGATGGACAAATAGTTACTTAAAATGAAATGTTTTTGTTTATTATCAGGAAACAAAGGATCTATATAATTATGTAGCCGATTAAGAATATAATTCAATAATATGCCTTTCATATTATCGAAAATTATTGTAAGGTTATATAGGTAGCTTAAAAAAGAACATGAACTACAATATTTTTCCCGATGATTAAATTTTTAAGATGTATTTTAATTAAGATGTAATTTTTTTTTAAATGTATTCATTAAAATCTCAATCGAATAGATAATTAAAAACATTTTAAAAATCTATTCGATTAAGAATTACATTGAAAATATCGTGTATGCGCTTTTTTTGAGCATATACTGTTTCAAAAAGTATAAATTCTTGAGCGCCAAAATCGAGTCCAAAATGCGAAAATTTTGTCCAGTCTGGTCTAAGGCTCATCAACGTCCATTGAAGTTTTCAGGAGTCTGTGTAAGACGCACCATGCGGTCGATGAAGAAGTACATTTGCGCTACTTAGAATCAAATATAGCTTTTCTCACTCATTCATTGGGGTAGAGTTGAGGTTTAATCGAAATACTATCGAGGATATGTTGATTAGAAACAGTGTCTCTATGCTATCATGCGTGTCTTATGGCACCTTAAAACATCCTGTGCATTTTAAAATATTTGACACTATTCGAAAGCTTTAGCTCTCTAAATCAGCCAAGAGTCAAAAACACTATATGTAATTATATTTTTAATCCCTAAATAAATACATATTTATTTTGCTGTTTGTTAGTAACATGTTAATTTGAATCTTTACAAGTAAACAACTATAAATTTAAATTATGACAGTCATATAATTACTAACGAGAATCGTGTAATTAATGCTAGATTTATTTATCTACGCATTAGCTTTATGCAATTATATGCATACGTACACCTTGTACATAACGTCGTAGTCAAAATTAAAAATATATTTTTTTAAATTAAAAATTGATTTCTCGAAGTATATGCACAATTATGTCACGCTACACACTCTGAATGTAGGTATGCATTTAGTTATTTAGTTTGTTAAACCAAAATGCAATTATGGAAGAGACGTTTACGTAATAGAGCCACGTTGCAGCTATATTAAAGTTGTAGCACGAAGGGGTCTGCTCGACCAGGGTACGGCCACACTCTGACGGAATACCAGCTTGAAATAGTAGCTTAATGCTGCTTGTTTCTTATGATGAGTGTAAAGAACCGGAGACCTTTTTTCTGGAAACGAGGCCATCTATCTTAGTCCTCAGGGGTGACAACGCATTTTGATTCTTAATCGAGGATTGATGTAGATGTCTATGAGCCACAGCATCCACTTACCATCGGTGGACTGTGTGTTGTTTGTGCTCGTTGATCACCCTTATTATATAATAAAAGAAGGTAAACAATACGTTCTACTAATTTAATTTAAGGTTTCTAAAACCTAATACTCCTGATTTTTATTGGAGAGTCTTAATTAAACTTTCGTTATTTTATTTATTTTTGTCATTATTGAGCATTTTAAATGCAGGACTTAAGCTTTTGGCTGCAGCGTAGTTACCGTGCCAATTATTATTCAAGATCTTTTTTCGATCTTTTATTTAATAAAACGGACTCCTAGGCCTAATTTGAGAAAGATATTAAAATATGACTTTCAGGTAGGATGAAGTTTACATCTTAGAAGTGCACAAGCAAATACTTGAATATGCGGGATTGATGAAACAATTTGCACTAGGCGTATAAAAAGTATTAACAATAAATTATTTCGTCACAGCCTATCTTCCTTTTTCTGGACACATTATCAACAAAAAGGAAAAAATCAATTTTGTTATGAAGCGAAACATTGGGTAAAGATTTTTAGCCATTAAGAACAGCAAAGTGCTCTTTTTTTACGAACAAATTAACTTATTAATTAGTTACTTATTAATTAATACTATTATTAACTTATTAATTAATTACAAACACAACAACATTTCTCGAAATGCTTGCTTAGTTTAGTTCGCCAGTACCTGGATGACCTCATCATTAACATAGTGTCAAAATTTTCCTTCTTATATTGTAGCAGTTTTTCATTGCCTGAAAACACGGACAAAAAGACATTTTCTAAAAATAAATCCTAGCTAGATCGATTTATTGCCCCCGAAACTCCCTGGACACTAAATTTTATGAACGATTTTCATGGAGCGGAGCGGTTTCCGAGATTCCGATTATATACATATATATATATATATATATATATATATATATATATATATATATATATATATATATATATATATATATATATATACAAGAATTGCTCGTTTAAAGGTATAGGATAATGAAACCAAGGAACGTCATGTGACACCAGCTTTAGCTTTGAATAGTAAGTACTGTACCAGACAGATTTTTTAAAACTTTTTGAAATCTACAAAATGCAGGGTATAAGGTTATTTTAATTATTGAGTCAGGCGTTACTTTGCGGATATACATTATATTATTAGAGATATTATAAATAATTTTTCTAAGATCCACATAATAAAATTTTGAAGAGCAATTGATGGAATATAATATGACGATATGTAGGTACATAGATATGAAGGTGGGTTTAGATAAATAGAATCTGCATTTCAAGTTATCTATAATTACATACGAATAAAATTTAAGTGTTTGTCTCTTTTATAACTTCCCGCTACGAAAATTGAAAATTTACAAAATTAGGGATGTTATTGGTTTCATCCCGATTTTCTAAAATCGAGCTTTTGTCAGATCTCGACGTTTTGAGATCCCAGGAAGCTATTCTGACTCATTTCATGTGGAATTCCGTACGGATGTACGTATACGTGAGTGTGTGTGCGTGTGTGCACGCGCGCGCATGTGTGTGTGTGTGTGTGTGTGCGTGCGTGTGTATGTGCGTGTGTGCGCGTGCGTGTGTGTGTGTGTGCGCGTGTACGTGTGATGCGCGTACGCCTGCGCGTGCGTGTGAGTGTGCGTGCGTGTGAGTGTGCGTGCGTGTGCGTGCGTGTGCGTGCATGTGCGTGCGTGTGCGCGCGAGTGCGCGCGTGAGCGCGCGTATGTGCGCGTGCGGCGTGTATGTACTACTTTGTGCATGAAAGCATAAATAAGTAAATAAATAAAAATAAAAACATAATTTACTCACGTTCTAAATTTTTGCAATCTATATGAATTACCCTTAGGCGGATTATAATTAACTGGCTGACGACTCCGTGGCGCAGTGGCTTAGCAATGAGCTACATTGCTGAGGGCCGCGGGTTCGAATCCCGTACGGAACAAGTGTTTGTATGGACTATAAGTAATTGTTCCGGGTCTGGATGTTTGTTCTTGTTCATTATATGTATGTAAAACTACCTACACTATACAAGAGAAAATCCTAGAGTAAACAGTATGCTGTAATTTTAAATGTTTTTTTTAAAATTATGTGTTCGTCTGGGTTTGTACCAATTTTTCACTTTTTTCTACCAAGTAACAGTGGTTGCACTACTGTTTTCCTGTCTCAAGGATATAAAGAGTCAGTATAATGACAAGCCGTGAGGCATTCCACCAGAGTCCTCGGAGATGATAACGCATAAGTAGCGTTTTTTGTTTGAAGTTAGTCACAGGTGTCCAGGGATTGTAGTGGCCACTTACCGTCGGGTGGTCTGTTAAAGTTCATAAAAAAGTCAGAAAAAATATCGAAAATGAATTTTTTAGAGTATTGCTATTTTTTTTCAAAACTGTTAATACTAAGAAAACTGAAGATTTTCAGGTGTCCGTATACTGCACACTAAGTACAACTTGCATAATATGATTACAGGTACTTATTTATAATAAGCATATTGTTACGAGCTTGAGGTTCATGACAATAAAAATTGCCGATAAAATTACCTAAATTAACACTTTAATTTACTTTATACAAATTAAAGTTAAAAACAATAATAATTAAACACACTAATTCACTTAATTCCGCTCCGAAGCTTCGCTTGTGTCGCCGAGTTCAACTCTGCCCGATCGCATCTTGCAGCACCTATTTATTTAAATTAGCAAAGAAACATCCCGAATATTCAGGTAAATGCGCGCAAAGGGACGAGTGTGCGAGTATAGACTTTCCAGAAACTTAGTTGTTCGGATGGCGCTGTCGGTTGAGAGATTTGTGATGTCATTCTCTGCAAAGCTCCCATTGCTCTCGTTCCTGACACTAGATGGCGCTAGTTGACTTATTCACACAACACTGCCCCCTCCTAAGACATGCTCGTCCCGAGCATTATCGGTCCCATAATAACGTGCCAAGCGATCCACATGGACGATCTTAGGAGTTCCTCTTGCGCCTTTCTGTATCCGGTAGGTCACATCGTTGATCCTGGTTACAATCCGGTACGGGCCGTCCCATTTAGCTTGAAGCTTAGGAGATTTCCCTTTGCTGCGGACTGGATTGTGCAACCACACTAATGAACCTTCGTTGAACCCTTTATTGTTCATTTTGCGGTCGTACCGGGTTTTCATTTTTTCAGACATTTGCTGGCCCGATTGTCTGACGTGCTCATAAATGTCATTCATTTTGTTCCGCAAGTCGTTTGCATAATCGGTTATACTGCGTGGGGCATCAGATGGTATCCCGGTGATCAGGTCTGCAGGCAGCCGTAATTCTCTTCCAAAGTTTGCGAAAGCTGGTGTCACTGCTGTACTTTCGTGAACAGAACTTCGATATGACAACAAAAACGGTTGTATGTGCTTGTCCCAATCTCGTTGCCGATTGTCTACAACTTTTGCTAGGTACCTCTCCAATGTCTGATTAAATCGTTCCACCATTCCATCAGATTGCGGGTGATAAGAAGTCGTTCTTGTTTTATGAGTACCCATAACTCGGCAAGTTTCCTGGAATATTTGAGACTCAAAATTCCTTCCTTGATCGCTGTGAATCTCTAAAGGTACACCAAAACGACAGAAGACTTCATGAACTAGCTTATCAGCAACTGTTGAAGCTTCTTGATTTGGAATGGCGAAGACTTCTGGCCACTTAGTGAAGTAATCCATCACAACCATGAAATACTTGTTACCGCTTTCACTCTCCAGAAACGGCCCCGCCACGTCAATGGCTATTCTCTCCCATGGTGCACCAACATTGTACAACTTCAATGCACCTCTACTACGAGTCTGAGGTCCCTTTACAGCCGCACAACTTGTACATTTGCGACACCAGTCCTCGACATCGTTTCGACAGTGGACCCAGTAAAACCTTTCTCGGATCTTCAGTAGAGTTCGTTTAACTCCCAGATGGCCTCCTGAACAATCATTATGGTACAGCTGTAGCACATCCGGTACTTTAGCTTTAGGGACAACCATTTGCAATTGACAGCTGTCTCCCCTAACATTTTCCCATTTACGGCACAGAACTCCATCCTGAAGCAGTAAGCTGTCCCACTGGGCCCAATAGCTTTTAGTGGTCGAACTCATTGCTGAGACGTCGCTCCACTTAGGCTTGGGAGCACTGGCCTTTATCCATTCCAGAATCGGCTTGATGTCCGGATCTTCCTGCTGTGCATGTTGTAAGCTGTCCTTCCATTCGTTGCCGAGGTGGTCCGTCCTGAGCATCCTTACGGATACCTCTTCCTTACTCTCTTGCCTAGTACAATGGTTGCAATCTTCAGGACAAGGTCTTCTTGACAATGCATCTGCGTTGCCGTGAGATTTTCCGCTGCGATGTTCGATCTCAAAGTTGTATTCCTGCAGTAGTTCAATCCACCTCGCAACTTGTCCTTCTGGATTTTTAAACTGCAATAGCTATTTTAGTGCAGCATGGTCAGTTCTTAAGTGAAATTTTCGCCCCAGAATATATTTGCTAAAATGCTGCAACGACTTTACCACAGCGAGCAATTCGCGTCTTGTGACACAATAGTTCCTTTCCGGTTTTGACAACGACTTGCTGAAGTACGCTATCACGACCTCTTGGTCACCATTCCGTTGAGACAACACACCGCCAAGTCCTATATCACTTGCGTCTGTGTCAACTATAAATTCTTTGCTTGCATCAGGGTATCCCAAAATAGGTGTTTTGCAGAGACGGTCCTTGAGCTCCTGGAATGCGATATTGCAATTTTCATCCCAGCAGAAATGTCGCTTCTCCTCGGTTAGCTTGTGCAAAGGTTTGGCTATATCTGCAAAGTTCTTCACAAATCGCCGATAATAGGAGCACAAACCCAAAAATGCTCTAACCTGCGTCTTGTCTTTTGGAACCGGTCAACCCTTGACAGCGGCGATTTTCTCCGGATCCGTACGGATACCTTCTTCCGACACTACATACCCTAAAAAGTTAACTTGTCGTTTGAATAGTGAACATTTCTTCGGACTCAACTTGAGGTTGGCACTCCGAATCTTCATGAGCACGCGTTGCAGGTTCTGAAGGTGATCCTCAAACGTACGGCCCACGATGATAATGTCATCCAAGTAGACCAGACAGGCATCGCCAATTAGCCCAGTAAGTACAAGCTCCATCAGCCTTTCAAACATTGCTGGAGCATTGCACAACCCAAACGGCATTACTTTAAATTGCCATAGACCCTTTCCCGTCGAGAACGCAGTTTTCTCCTTGTCCTTAGGTCAATTTCAACTTGCCAGTAGCCGCTTTTTAGATCTAGCGTGCTAAACCACTTTACTCCTGTAAACATGTCCAGCGTGTCATCAATTCTTGGCAAGGGATAGCTGTCCTTCTTCGTAACGTCGTTCAGACGGCGGTAGTCAACACAAAACCGCATGCTGCCATCCTTCTTCTTCACCAGCACCACTGGTGAACACCATGGACTAGAGGAAGGTTCAATAACACCATCCTTCACCATTCCTTCAATCATGGTTTCCACTTCCTTTTCACGTGCTACCGGCAATCTTCTTGGCCGCTGACGGATAGGCAATTCTTCTCCTGTGTTTATTTTGTGTTGAACTAAGCCAGTCTTTCCTATGTCAGCATCGTTTGATGAGAATACATCGGCGTACTTGAGTAACAACTTCTTCGCCTTGACCAATTCGTTCGGGGAGAGAACACTGCGACAGTCTTCCAAAAGTGTGGTCACTCTCGTTTCTGCATCCTTGCTGGGGGTCCCAGTCGATAGATATTGGCACCGACGTAACCAATCCACTTCCTCACAAGTACCAATCAGTGTGCCTTTTTCTATAATCTGTTCCCGGTCGCAAAGGTTCAGCACACGTACTCCTGAGATGTCAGTGGTCCTGACCAAGGTTCGAGCTACTTTCCATGGAAGGTCATTGTTTACCCTTTCCACAAATACACAACGGTGAGCTTGCCCAGTGTTTCGAGGAAGACTAACCGGAACAATCGTTTCCGATCTAGGCGGAAGAACAATCTTCCTAATGCTGTACACGTTCCCTGGTAACGCACCTTCCATAAAAAGTTCCTCCTGTCCACATTTCAAAACACCTTGCTTAACGTCGATCTCACAACAATTATTCCTCATAAAGTCTAGGCCTAGGATGCAGTCGTCCATTATATCAGCGACGATGACATTATGCAGGTAGATCACGTTGCCAAGCTTCAACTCCATCTCCTTCTCTCCACGGACGGGTATACGCTGACCGGTGGCTGTTACCAAATTAATGCGTTCTCGGTTGTATGCGGAGTCCCCAAGGAACTGACTTATAAGTTGGGAACTAACAACCGTACGAGAGGCTCCAGTGTCTATGGTCAGTTTACACGGCATTCCGTTGACCTCGCCCTTGATGATTAGACTGTTCCCATCATGGGTTTGTGAGATCGAGATCCTTGGGGCTCTTTTAACATCAGCCAGCACCCGCCCCGCAGTTCTGGCTTTTACTCGTCTCCCTGCTGTTGCTGGGCGGTGCTGTTGGCCGCACTACACTCCTGGGATCGTTCACCTTCCCTTTCTAGGGTTCGCTTAGGGCAGCTGGATCGAAGATGGCCCTTTTCCCCATAGCCATAGCACCTAGGGCTGTATCCTTTGTTGCGGTCGCGAACTGTAGCTGCTGCAACCTCCCTTACGCGATGATCCTGCCGCACGGCTTCTACCTCCAGTGCATGGGCCAAGGCATCCTTAAGCGTCTCGTGGTGCCCGAGCCTTACAGCAGTTCTGACTTCCAGGTCGCGGATGCCGTCGATGAATGTCTGCACCAGGTTCCCTTCAATGAGCGCAGGTACAGACTGGTATACTTTTCGAACCATCTTCTCCACCTCAAGGGCCCACTGCTGCAGGTTTTCGTTGCTGCGTTGCACGCGATCTTTAAGCTGCGCGCGAAAGACGTGTTCCAGGTGAGCGTCACCATATCTCGCCTCCAATGCCTCAAGGAGCTGCTAGTAGGTCAATTTCTTACCGAGAGCTTCCAACACGGTTAAGGCTTGGTCGCGCAGGCCTAAGGTGAGTGCAGTCATGGCCTGGCTTTTATTCCAGCCGTTTGCCTCCATGACGGCCTCGTACTGGATTTTGTAGGCCGACCAGGAAGAAGTCCCGTCGAACGGCGGCACTTTGAATCCACGTAGCGAAGGTGTTGTAGCTACTACGGGAGCTGTTGTTCCATCCCCAAGTTTGAGGTCGTCCAGCGTTTTCTTCACGTCAGCCATTACGTTGTCAACCCGATTGTTTACTTGGTCGATTCGGGTTTCGGCCTCCGACAGGCGGTTGTCATGTTGAGCAACCTTATCCTTCACCTCCCGTATCTCTTTTCCGAAGATAGCGTGAGGGTCCTTCATGAGGAGCATCTGCTCTTCCTTATCACGTTGGAGTTGCTCTTCTAAACGACGGGCCTGTTCCTCCTGTCCGCCCCGCAGCTGCTCTTCCAATCGGCGGGCCTGTTCCTCCTGTCCGCTCTGCAGCTGCTCTTTCAACTGACGGACCTGTTCCTCCTGTCGGCGAGCCTGCTCCTGCAGCATCACCATCGGATCACCTTTGTCAGGTGCCACAGACGTAGAAGCTGCTGACGGACCGGCTTCCGTGGCCGGCAGCTGGCCCTCAGACATCTGCGGCGTTGCACCACCAAATCTCCTCTGGTCCGTCTCCTGCTGGCGTTGACTTCGGGTACGGACACCCTCCGTTTCCTCCTTAGGTAAAATCGGCATTATTTTATCCCACTTCTGACACCGATTGTTACGAGCTTGAGGTTCGTGACAATAAAAATTGCCGATAAAATTACCTAAATTAACACTTTAATTTACTTTATACAAATTAAAGTTAAAAACAATAATAATTAAACACACTAATTCACTTAATTCCGCTCCGAAGCTTCGCTTGTGTCGCCGAGTTCAACTCTGCCCGATCGCATCTTGCAGCGCCTATTTATTTAAATTAGCAAAGAAACATCCCGAATATTCAGGTAAATGCGCGCAAAGGGACGAGTGTGCGAGTATAGACTTTCCAGAAACTTAGTTGTTCGGATGGCGCTGTCGGTTGAGAGATTTGTGATGTCATTCTCTGCAAAGCTCCCATTGCTCTCGTTCCTGACACTAGATGGCGCTAGTTGACTTATTCACACAAAAATATTTTAACTTATAGTTACATGATGTATTTACATAACTTTGTATTGAATTGGAGTGACATAATTCCATGCTCCTTTTTCATCAAAATATTTACTTAGTCTATTGTAAGATTTGTAAGCTTTTAAGTATGAAGACTAATGTAATTTTGAATGTTCTTTTGAAAAGGCTTAATATATATATATATATATATATATATATATATATATATATATATATATATATATATATATATATATATATATATATACATAGGTCTGAGGACAGATTGTTACAGTTAACAAATTGATGAACGGCATGATGCATAACATTTTTAAGTTAAATAAACACTAGGTTTATCAATACACATTTCAACACATAATACACATACATATAAAAAAATTGTATGGTCTTGTCTGTCATATAGTAATAACTGGCTTCTTTTAAGTTAAAAGGGTTATTTTATTTTTATATTTTATTTTATGCTATAAAAACATAAATCATCATTTTTGAAATCTTCATCTGCCTGTTTGTTCAGATTAATCTAGGAATGGCTAAAACGATTGCGAGAAATTTCGTAAACGGAAGGATAACAATGCTAAGAGTTGTCAAGGCTAAATTTTATTAAAAAAAAAACATGCATAATTTTTGGTGAAATCGAAAAACTGATAAAATAAATAGTTTTTGATGGTTGTCTCAACTATAAGATATATAAAAAGGCTTTGCACAAGACTATGTTAATTTTCAATTTCAAACGAATATCAAATAAAATTTAGATTCTATCTCTAAAAGTTTTGCTGTAAATTCGGTCTTTAACTTTTTTTTTTATTTCACCACTATTTCACAACAAAATTACACTCGTAAGTGTAAAGGATACGGGGAAAAAGCATTTACTACGTCAAATTGATAGATATTCTATTTTTATTTCAGACATATTCTATTAAAACATCAGGTTGGCCGATCGTTTAAAGACTATAAGCATTGCAGTATGATGCAAATGATTATTTATTTTCAGGGTTGTTATTGGGTAGAAAAACTAACATAAAAAATATTCAGTACGTCAATGTAATTTACATGCTTGTTTATTTTGTACTTAATAGCTATATATATTTTCTGACGCTTTGATAAAAGTATTTAACCAAAATTGAAGTTCGATCCATAATTTTGAAGGATTATAATAACTACCACTTATTGAAGTTTGTTTATATTTATTCATTCCAAACGAATGTTATTGCTTTTAGGGATAATTACTTACAAAGGCGAGGCCTGTGATTAAATCTGTTCCATGTCTGGACCATCGATATTAAGATAGTTATCACATAAAACAACGTTTTAGACGCAACATATACCTACTTCTCAGAAAGCGTAACAACAATAAGGAAAATTCGATAAAAAATCGTAATCAAAAAGTGAAAGGTCGTTGTCCTCTGATAGTAGAACTGGTAGTTGTTTAAGGTTATTCGGATTATTGTGGACCTAGCATATAAACGTCATTATTTTAAGTCAGCATGTTGTTATTTTGTTTAGAAGCATGGCTTTATAGAATCTTTAGAAGGTGGTAATTATGAAAGAAATGCTTGCATCAAAACATAATTTTTATCACCGTGATGAGCTTATAAAACAACTTATTACAAATGTAGAGAAAATGTGACCGCTTATGAAAATTCCATATCATCTTGTATATACTAGTAAACGATTTTATTATTTTGTGCAGAGACATTTAATGGGTAGCAGTATCTTATATATATATATATATATATATATATATATATATATATATATATATATATATATATATATATATATATAGTGAAGTAATATATACATGTATATACATATACATATATTACTTTTCTACAAATATTTAAATTTATTAAACAAATTCGTAAAACATGAACTTTAAAATGAATTTACAACTTTATTCACTTTAAACGTAGAATATTTAAATTATTCAACAATATATTAATTCCTACAATTGTTTGAAACGAAATAAAATAACGAAACATAACTGACTATGGGATAAATAAAATGTGCGCGCGCACTGCTCTCTCTCTCTAGCTTATATCCCCTACTAAACTCCCGTTCGCCTCGCCCGATCACACTTTTTGTAACACTTTCGTCACGCGTACGCCAGTTAACTCCCCAAGTCAAGCGTGCATAAAGAAGTTTTACTTCAAAAACGTAGCAACTACAATATGTAATTTATTTCTCCCTCCCCTTTTACTATCGCAGAGTCCGGTCAGCGGGCCTGCAACTCTTTTTTATCGATATTCCACACATTTGAACCAACCGATTTTCTCCGTCTTTAGTAGCGTAAAAGGAAAGGAATAATTTGCCGGCGTCTGTTTTCCCATATAATTACAATCTGGGGGTGAAAAGGCTTTTGTAACGGTTTTATTATCTAGAGGTTTACCACAATTAACAACCACTTGGATCACAATATAGTGAAAAATTCATGGAAAAAACCTGTATTTAACAGTGAACTGTCGATATGCTGGTGAATAAATAAATAAAAAGTAATTTTTAATAGTTTAGATTTATGTCTTTTAAACTTTATCATAGATAAAATATCACCCTGTATTGTTTTTGTTTCTGTCATTCCGGCATATGAGATTTTTTAAATACTTACTTTTAAATTTTGATGTCTACGGTTTATTTTCTTAGTTTTTCCATAATTACGTTATGTCATTATACACACAGCCAGTGGCCTATAGACATCAAAACGTTAAATTTTAAAGGTCCGCTAATATGCTAAAAAAATCACTGTACCTTTTCCGACTCGAGTTCGGCACTCGCCTTATATAAAGACTAGCGACCAACCCCATGAGCCATTACGTTGTTTAGATTTAAGATCGTTAATCATAAAGGACCTTTTTTTTCAATTTTGTGTCCAAAAAATAGTCAACAATTTTGGATTTCGGATTGGTTTTTATATATTACTAGTTTTTGCCAGCAGATACGCCCGCGTGGAGCTTAGAAATAATATTTATTGTTGCTATCTAATGTAGAGGTCATAAAATTACGCTCCAGATCTATCTTAGAGGAACCATTCATTTTCCGGGATAAAAGGTAGCCGATGTCAATCATCAGCGCATAAACTTTCCCTTTCTTCGCTACTGCATGAAAGAGGAACAAACCAACAAAAGTACGGCCTAAATCACTTCTGGCATTGCTCTTAAATGTTCGTTAAGTTTTATTATAATTGGTACATCCACTTCAAAGATTAACTCTGACAGACAGACAGACGACAATTTTAATCATATCATAAAAGACGTCGTCACGTCTTGATGGCCAGGTCAATAAAAGGCATATAATATTTTCATACGTGGTAGAGCCACACTGCAGCTATATTATGGTTGTAGCACGAATGGGTCGGCTCCACCAGGAAAGGACCACGCTCTGACAGAATACCAGCACAAAATAGCAGCTTAATACTGCTGTGTTTCATGTGGTGAGATCCAGAGATGCTTTTTTACTGGAAATGAGGCATTCCATCTTAGTCCTCACAGGTGACAACGCATCTCCATTTTGATTCTTAATCGAGAATAAATGTAGATGTCACCAGGGCCTGGCAGGGCCACAGCATCCACTTAACATCAGGTGGACACTTTAATTTTATTTATTTGTATAATGTATATATAATATAAAACTTTTAGTAACAAGAAGAGAATGTTCCCCTCTTTAAAAAATTGGACAAATGATTTTGTTATATTGTTCCACTAATGGCATTATAATATACTCTGCGCAATTGATAACTTCTGCTCTGCAGTAGTCTTCATCAGCCGGAATAATATTGTCTAGGGTGGAAAAAAAGAACGGGACATGGCGGTAAAGTAAATTAAATATTGAAGATATGAAATTTTAATGAAGGGAAACCTTTGTTTATCAAAATAAGAATAAACACATTCAATTTTTTTAAAAGGGTACTGGAAAGGGGAATTCATAAAGCCCATACGCATAAAATCTCTCTAATAAACATAATATCTTACTGGTTTCGCGGGGAAAAACGGGTACTCTCACATTTCTGTTTAGTTGATTAATAATCTAGCTAGTGCCTTCTTCCATCCTACCCACATTACATTCCACACGCACTGAAAGCACCACTTACAATTAAAGAAGACCATGAATCAATATTCTTACATGTCTACTCAAACTAACATCCCAACCAAGACTATTTATTTTTTAAAGTCATCAAGTCTGAAAAAAAAGATTTAGCATTATTTATATTAAAAAACAAATAATGATCTCGTATAAATAAGATGGAGTGACGACCTGGTAAGACATGCAGGAAGTCGATGGATGCAGGTGGCTCAGGATCGAGTTTTGTGGCATTCCTTGGTGGAGGCCTATGTTCAGCAGTGGACTTGTGGAGGGCTGTAATGATGATGATGATGATGATAAAGAAGATATTTGTAAAAAAGACGCTTCGTTCATTGATAATAATGATGTCAACTAATTATCGCATAGCATTAATTAATTCCGTAAGAGCCGTGGTAGCTCAGCGGTTAACGCACGCTGTAAATATAACAGAACGCGAGTAACCCGGGTTTGATCCCCGCCGGCACCAATGAAATTGTTAATTGCAATTTTAAGTGCTGATTTACCACGTGCTCGGCGGTGAAGGAAAACATCGTGAGGAAACCTGCATGTCTGAGGAATAAAAAAAATATTTCGAAGGCATGTGAAGTTCGTCAACACGCATTTGGGCAGCGCGGCGAACACTTCCTTGCCCTAAACCCTCTCAGAAATGAGGGGAGGCCTGAGCCCAGCAGTGGGACGTATATAGGCTGTAACTTTACTTTACTTTACTTTACTAAGTAATTCAGCTTATGCATGATTCACTTATTGCTTTTGATATGCACTCGTAAACAAAGCAATATTACGTGTGATAAATGCATTTACGTATTTTTATAGATATTAATATCATATATAGCATAGTAACAACCTGTGCATGCCACATACACATCCTTGTTAATGCCAATTACCAATAGTGGACTTAAAAAGGCTGAAATTCTCTACGGGTGCTACTGCCGAATTAAAAATTAACGAAGTGCGTATCCTCGATTGTATTGTGAGGCACTACGCACGTCAGTCGGTATCCGTTTACGCTCATCGTCACCGGCCATTTAAACCCGAGTTGGAAATTCCGCGTCTGTCGCAAAGCACTAGATACTTCAGGGATTTCCGTTAATTACCTTTTATTCATAGGAAGGATAAAGTGACAATTCCTTTACGCTTTCACTGCTCTATATGAAACTCATATAGGACAATTAATAAATAATGGAACAATAGAATTTTTTTATTTTATTTTTTATTAACATACCACGTTTTTCTTCTTCATAATGTTACATTGTCATCTAATTGCAGGGCGCGGACCGCGAACTCAAAAAGGTCGTGGGTTCGAATGCGCCATTCGACTACTGCCGTGAACAACTCGTAACACGAGCAATTTAAGCTTACCACGAATGGTTAAGAGGTATATTAGTAATATTTATAGCATTGTTAATATTCTTTAAAAAAAAATAAAAAAAATCTAGGATATGTTCAAATATCACATTTCTAACTCATCATACACGAAAGCAAATTAATAAAAATTAATAATCGTTTTCACAGAATTCAGCGTCCCGTCACTTTGCGTGGCTTTCATCATAAGCAACTTAGCGAAATGCTGGTACAGTCCCATCGTTTTAAGAACATGTTTTATAAAATATAATCACAAATATTGTTCACGTGGTAGAGCCACACTGCAGTCATACTATAGTTGTAGCATGAATGGGTCGGCTCGAACGGGGCAGAACCACTTCTCACAGAATACCAGCGTAAAATATCAGCTGCTATATTTCGTATGGTGAGTGTAGAGAACAGGAGATCCCTTTTACTGGAATCGAGGAATTCCATCTTAGTCGTCAAGTTTGACAACATAATATTTGCATTTTAATTCTTAATTGAGGATAAATGTGGATGTCTATGGGCCTTAGCATCCATTTACCATCAGGTAGACCGTGTGCTCGTTTGTAACCCAATGCTATGAAAAATGACATCCCCTTTTTATAATCTACGATTTAACTTTTCAAACATGTTACGATTTAACTTTCAACACGTTGCAGCTTGGTTATGGTTGTAGTATGAATAGGTCAGCTCGACCGATGAAAGAATAAGCTATCATCGAATAGCAGCACGAAATTGCAATTTAAAACTTAATGCTGTGTTTCGTATGGTGAGTTAGAGAATCGCGTTTTTAAATTAACCATAACCATATTCAATAAATAAATATGCAGGTTGGAGCGATCACGATAAGGTATAGTTCCAGTCATTCGCTTACAAATGGGCAAATTAGCACACTGGTATCCCAACACAGCCTGGCACAAAACACATGTGTCAGAAATGCGTTTGTGTTGCCGGTCTAGAGACCAGTTATTGCTATATTAATTTTACTAATGGTACTTAAGATAAATGTGGCAATATAAACTCGATATGTAAGTAATGTACCACTAATGCAATTTATAATAACGCGTGATCGCCGATAAACGAACGAATCATCATTTGAGCCTAAAACTCATTAAAAAACCAGTACTTGTTACCAAATCGTTGGTATAAAACTGTATAGTTTTATAGAGATCGTATAAATATAGTATATCTTCATAATTTTCCTACAATTTAGGCACATAAATTATGGATGTTTTATGGATAAAGGTAAACAAAAACGCATTTTCATAGTAGGTATTATCAAAAATATCGCTAAAGAAATCCTATTAACATTAAACTGACTGTCACCATTTTTAAGTTATTTACCAGATAAGAAAAAAAGATTCTATCGAAATGAGAATTTACACATTCCTATAGAGTAACACAAACCTACGTTCAACCTATTAATATATATATATATATATATATATATATATATATATATATATATATATATATATATATATATATATATATATATATTTCTGTGTATTGCAAAAATTCGGAATTTAAAACAACGATGTTAATGCCCAACTTTATCAGCTTTAAGTATATTTTTATATTTATTTTAGTGCAAACAGATATGTGAATTTATAAATAAATGTAGGTGTCGTTAACCGATAACCTATAATAATTACAACTGGCAGTAAATAAATAATATATTCATTTTTCATATCATTAACAGCAACTTAGCGTATCCGATTCATTAATTCTTCCCTGTCCCAACAGCACAGAATTACACCATCTCCTAACCTGTAATTTAAATGTTATAAATGGCTGGCTTAAAGATCACAACCTCGAGATCAATTTAAAGAAGACCAAACTCTTGCAATTTAGAACGTACCAAAAACGCCTCTTACATATCAACTACGAATACCTAAATATTCCCTTAGAATCTGTTAACCCTCACTGTCTATAGATGTACATTTAAATTGGAAGGAACACATCAATAAAGTTGTAAAAAAGTTATCCAGTTTTACATGCGCTCTTATAGAACTTAAAAAAAAACAGACTTAAAAACAGCAACCTGTGACTACTACGCATACAGACGCTTGGCTACGCTACGGTGTGGTACCTTGGGGTAACAGCACAAACGCTGATAAAGTATTTCTCATTCAGAAAAAATGTATTCGCATACTTGCAAATATTAATTCAATGACAAGCTGTAGAAATTACTTTATTAAATATAATATCCTAACATTAACATCTCTATATATATTTGAAATATGCTCACTAGTTAGCAATAATATCGAATGGTTCCCTCAATATTTTTGCCATAAAAATTTAAAACTATACAAAGCTACATTAAAATTACATATTGCAAACAATGGCCTCTTTGCAATGTCAATAAAAATATATAATAAAATACCAGAATGTATGAGAAGCATTAAAAGCCTAAAAAAGTTCAAAAAAGAAGTAAATACATATTTAACGAAAAAATGTTATTACTCGTTACAGGAGTTTTATAGTGATTGAATAGGAAATAGAAATAAATAATATAGTATGATCAATATAATATGAATATCGAATTGTAAATATTCTTTATATAATTGATAATTTAATTAATAATACCATATAAATGTAATAATAATATTAATGATTACCAATTGCAGGGTATTTTGGAATATTTTTTTATAATTAAAAGCAGATGTTTACAACAATAATAGCAAATAAATTGAGTTGAATTGAATTGAATAGTCGATGTCAAATCAACGCTCCGCTCGTTTTTGTCTACAATCGCCAACTCTTAATCTTAAACAAAGATTGAACTATGAACTTGAAAAACTTAAGAGACGTTAAAATATATGACATTATAATGTCGTATGGAGCAACCATTTAGACAAGGTCTTCCCTGACCCTTGTTCTTGTATCAAACATAGAGGTTTATGCTGCTAGTACAAATAAATATGTAGGTCTTGTTAAAATGGAAACTGCTGTTATGTGCGACGTCACACCGGCTATTGCTGTGGTCAGTTGCCGATCGACCGCTGTATGAGTTACGTGTGTGATAGCGATATTGTTTTTGTAATGCTGCTCGTAACCATACGGTAAAGAAAAAAACACCAAATGTCGCTGCAACAGTCATGCAATTTTGGCGCATAAATATTGGTGTTCATTGTTCATCATGTGCAGTGTAATATGGAAATAAGTACCGGGACATGTCTTAGTATAAACAATAATTAAGCAATGATGGCGTGGTTATATAGTTGTGCTATTTGGATTTCGCTGGTGAGTTTATAACAACAAACGTTTTTTAACACAGTGGAATATTACTCTACAGGATGGTCTAAATTTCAAGTAAATAAAATCAAAAGTGCGATATAAAAATATATCAGTCTATTGATCATGTTCACGAACTGTGTTTGAAAAGTAAAAGTAACCGGTCACTTTCTTCAGTGGTGCACATTTATGATCATGCAAATAATATCACACACCTATACATTTGAGACATGCAAACCAAAACAAGTCTTCTTACGACCTATCCGTCGTATTTGGCTACCTTGACCTGGCTAGCTGATGACAACCAATTTTTTTATTTCTTAAAATAATGAAATCAAATGCTATAGACAGATTTATATTAAAACAATATGTAAAATCAAATGCAAAAATTTCAAAATAAATTGAAAAATGTATGTACCTAATAAAATATATTAAAATATTTCATTACCAAAAATAAGGAGGCTCGTAGGGCTTAGTTGGTTACCTTGCGGAAACTCCAATGCCCAAAATTAGATGCTATAATCTTATTTCATTGATTATCGTAGATGCTGATATGCATTTAAAGTACTTTTCTTATTTCAAAGATAATCTCATTATGGCCTATGTTTCTACTGATATTAAAAATACGTGTTTGTTGGTTTGTTCTTCTTTCACGCAGTAGCAGAGCAAAGGAAAGTTTATGGGCAGATGATTGACATCGTCTTCCTTTAATTCTGGAAAATGAATGGTTATTTGGTAATGGTAATTTGGTAATAACCTCTTCATTGGAAAACTGCAGACTGAATTTTCTTAAAATTATCAAATTCAGTGTAGAGTCATATAGCAAAAATAAATATTATTTCCAAGCTCCAAGCGGGTGTATCTGCAGGCGAAAGCTAGTTATATATAAAAACCAAATGCATGACATAAAGTACAGAGAGTTTAGTGGGTTAATTAGCACCTAATTAACTTTATTACTATCAAAATTAGCGGAAAAGTAACATATTATCTATACGATGAAGCGATACCTAATTAAAATTACTTTTTAAGTATTTACGAAGTGCTTAGATATATGTAAAATAACCTTTTACAATTTTTGAAGCGAGGAATGAGGTGCCTAATCATTTGATTTGTCATAAAGAAAATAATGAAGTCTAGTATATATATATATATATATATATATATATATATATATATATATATATATATATATATATATATATATATATATATATATATATATATATATATATATATATATATATATATATATATAGGGATGTACCAAAAGCTAAAATATTATTTATAGTTTCTAGGTTTTAAGGTCAGACTGTTGCAGCGATTTGCCGATTGCAATTTAAGTTCATACTAAGAGGCCACTGTTAGTAAAAATATCTGAATCGGCGCGTACAAGCTGCAATAAAAATGGCAAGACATTTGCAATGCTGCCGAACGGACTATGGCAATCTTTCTGTAACGGGAGATAGGTGATACGGGGAAAGATTTCCTAATAAGACGTAACCACATTTTAAATCGCATGTTCTAACATGTACTTGTCGATAGGTCTTTATTTAGGGAGTTACGAGCTTTGTTGATATTGGGTACTTACATATGAAATTAGCTTTTGTCGTACTGACCATATTGATCTGAAATATCTCCTCTTTGGTAAAAAATTCCAAATTCAAATTTATAAATTCATTTAGCAGGTACATTTGAGTTTTGAAAATAGTGATTCATTACTTTTTTCCTCATTATTTTTTTCTTTGGCGTCGCTTATTACCGCACAATGGAAAACATGAAATATCGGTTTTACGAGTACGAGTTACTACCGTGGCACCAGTGCTGCAGAAACAGCTCGAAGGATTAATGATGTGTATGGCGCTGGTGTCGCAAAAGAAAGCACGGTACGTTTATAGTTTCAACGTTTTTGTTCTGAAAATTTCGACCTTTAGAACCAACCCCGTGGACGGCCGGAGACCCAAGTGAAAAATGAAGAATTAAAGGCTATTGTGGAATCGGATCCATCACAAAACACTTCAGAGATAGCTGTAAGCTTCGGGGTAAGTGATAAAACTGTATTAATCCACTTGAAGTAAGTCGGGAAAGTAAATAAACTTGAACGATAGCTACCTCATGAATTGAGTGAATCGAACTTGCAAACATGCGCCAACTGCTGTGTTGCTTTGCTCAACCGACAAAAATGAAGGGATTTTAAATAGAATCATTACTTGTGATAAAAAGTAGATACTGTACGATAATCGCAAGTACTCGTCGCAATGGCTGAACCCTGGAGACCCAGCAAAATCCTGCCCTAAACGAAAATTGACTCAGAAAAAGTTACTTGTGAGTGTTTGGTGGACTAGCGCCGGTGTTGTTCACTACAGCTTTCTAAATTCTGACCAAACGATTACGGCAGATATCTATTGTCAGCAACTGCAAACCATAAAGGAAGAACTAGCTGCTAAACAACTGAGATTGGTCAATTGCTCTAGGCCACTGCAGCTTCACGACAACGCAAGACCACACACTGCACAACAAACAACCACCAAGTTAAATGAGCTACAATTGGAATGTCTGTGACATCCATAGTACTCTCCGGCCCTTGCTCCAACAGATTACCATTATTTCCGGAATTTGGACAACTTCTTACAAGGAAAAATTCAACTCCGATGCGGTAGTCTAAACCGCCTTCAAAGAGTTGGTTGATTCTCGCCCCCATGGTTTTTTAGTAAAGGCATCAATGAACTACCAATGAGATGGCAAAAGTGCATAGAAAAAAATTACTTTATTTTCCACCCGTACAAAACGCCAATTTTAAATGTAAGAACCTATTATTACTCCAATTAACGGTAATATTAATATAATTATATTACATCATAATATAAAGTGACAACTTTTTCAAAAATATTTTCTTCTAAATTAGATGAAAAGTGATTAGCACGTTCGGTAAACATTTACAAGTAATAAATTAAACGTAGTGAATGTAGTACCGCCACCTTAAGATTCATCTTATTACTACCTATGTGAATACCGACATCTGTAACACAGATGTGCCATTAAGATAGGGTAATAAAGCAAGGATGCAACCATGCTTTTAGGTTTTTTTTTAAATTTCATTAAGTACTGGCAATGATAATAACATTAGTAATATTCCCTTTAACTGCTTATGTAAATCAGTATCACTGCGACCAGTAAGATCTATTATGACATCTGCTATGGCTATAGTTTACTGCTACATCCTATATCTTCAATTGATTGAAGGAGTTACTTAGTTGTGAGAAATTTTACTTTTTCTGGGCTCAGTACGTAGTCTCCCAGATGATTGTTACGTTTGCGCATTAAATATCCGCAATCAGGATGTGCCGAAGTGCTTCTTTTGTTAGGAAACAGAATTGCCACATACTCGAAGCGAATATACGATCTTATGCCCAGATTAAGGTTTAGGAATGTTTTAAGCCTGGTGCATCAGACAAAATCTCTAGTGATTTATTATGGTAAAAGTTTCAATGATCAATCAGGCCAGGCTTTTTGAGTTTCTACAAAATAGCTCGAGTCTAAATTGTTGTACTCTCTTCATGTGTCACATGCTGTGTAAGCTTGTCCGCATGACTCGGAACCCTTCTGAAAATAACCCTGTTGTTACACCCCAGGGAGTTTTAACGGAACACGCCGTCAAAGCTACTGATTTCGAACCTAGCAGTGCTGCATGACTATCAAAATTTATGTAATGCATACCATATTATAATATGGTTGATGTAATTTTTCAGACTGATTTCCGCACAATGGATGGCGTAAAGTTTTGACAGGAAGATAGAGGTGAACTTCCCCAAATTAATACTATAATTGAATTTAGGGCGTTTCCTTAATTCCAAAGTCTACGTGAGATCATCATTCCTACGTCAGACCCATCGGTTCGACAAATGGTTTTAATTAAATTACCAATTTGTCCTCATCATCATTTTGATAACCGCATGTATATCCGCTTATTGGTTTTTGTTTAAGTATTATTTACCAGCATGAGCTGCTTGACTATGAATTTATTAAATCACATATGCAAATTGCCGCTATGGCCGGAAAATAAACTCAAGTAACACACATGAATAATCTATATACAAAGTATTTAAAGCAATCAAATGGTCCAAGGATCGACCCTAGTTTTAATTAAATAACCAATTTGTTCCCATCATTTTGATAATAAAACCGCACGGGTATCTGCTTATTGGTTTTTATTTAAATCGTAGTTATCAGCATCTCCATGCTAATGCTTTTAAGTATTACTTTAACCCGATCTGTAATTTCAACACCTTAAATTATGTTTTTATAGAAATTGTTTATATAATCTCTACCTTTTATAAAATTATCGAATTATCGCTTATTTTTATGGTGAGCAGAGATTTGACCACAATCAGAGGTAGCTGCTAAGGCAGCTAAAAAGTAATAAAGGTTCATCATAAACTACGCTATCGAGTTCGTTCTGACAAGTTCCTAGAAGTATTTAAGAAAAGTATTTAAGGCATCTATTTCATATAGTTCTATGATAAGACAATTAAAGCTCAACATCTTATCAACATTCATATATACTACGCTGCACTATTGTACTATGATGACAATCAGTCTTTGAGCTTTTATAAAAAGAACAAAGTTGTAGAAACTTTGTTCTTTTTATAAAACCGAAGTGACGACCGATCTTTTCCTCCACCTGGTGGTGGACCTCATATGTCACGTGCCAGGTGATTACTGCAGCCCATGGACACTTGAAACTAACTTAACTTGAAAAATTGAAAAAAAGAGGTAAGATTTTAGTACCTATCAAGACGAACAAATATTCAAGTAGATTGTTTACACGCTTTTCAGTCTATATATAAAAAATAAATTTCATATGTATTTTTAAAATATAGAAAGGCAGTGGCAACAGTTGTATAAATATTTTATTGTAAATTATACTTTCAAATAAGCTCCGTTGGATTTCTTGCTGGTTTTTCTCAAGACATAGGTTTTTCCCAAACCAGTAGTAAAAGTAAAAAATTACTTTTAATAAAATACATGTAGTCCATATTGTATATAAACGATTCTATTTTATGTTAATGTATAATTCGGCCATCGGAAAGTTTAGGGTATAAGGTGTGATGTAATTTTTTTTCCTTTCCCTTTTCAGATACACATAACAGCATATTGCATTGAGGCAGCAAGAAGTGGCCATCACCCGTTTAGAAGAACGAGAGCCGCACTGAGAAATGAACCAACATCCAACGGTGGGTTTTGCTGGTATTCAGAAAAGAAGCTTATATAAATACATTTGACATAAAACGATGAACACTGTCGGTCTTAGAGAGTCCTTAAGACCGACAGTGTCCAACCAGCTTAAGCCTAGTGACAAATCCGATCAACTGTTGCGATGGCTATTCACTTGCATTCGGCACTCGATTTCCTACAACGGCTGTCAAGACGGCTGTTCTCTTACTTTCGGTAGTCGACTCCTCCGAAGGGCCGTTGATACGCCTGTTCACATTCGTTCCGCAGTCGACTCATCATTCATCATTCGACTATTGTCCATCGCCGTTCGGTTCAGTTGCCATCAGGACGAAATCATGCAAACGGATCATTTCAACGCCGTTCGACCGTCTGATCGACCACGACGATGTGGGCGTTCGGCTACTTTCAGCGGCGTGCGGATGCGATCAGCTAATCGTTTTGCTACAGGCTGCAATCGCGTCGCGTTGTCTGAGAATGCGATTAGCAACACTCGTATTTTGTAGACATAAAGGTTTTTCTGACCGGCTTAAGCCGATTCCGCGTCGATAAATGTCGGGCTCCCTAAATCATAAAAATAAGTAACTTGGCCAAATTTATATCGCCGGTGGCATCTTAGTCCTGTGTTTAAGTTTAAAATGTCCTAGAAGCATTCTCATAGTTACATATAATAAATTAAACAAATAAAATATCCACAGTACATTGAATTATACTTGAAAACTTTTTCATTATCTAAATTGTACTTATCAATGAAATGAAGCGATTCCTAAGTATTGCACCATGCAAAGGACAGGATTTTGTAATAAGTGCGGGACACGACAAAATAATTATTACAATGCAGAAATTATTGTTGTGGTACTGTTTCGCAGAGTCTTATCAATCCACCTAACCAATGGCTACCTGAACAATTATGAATATATTATATATTAAAGTTATTATTATTTGTAATACATGTCTTTTTTTCTACAGTATGAAATAAGGTACCTTTTATGGTTAAAGATAAATTATTCTCAAAAGAAATATACATTTCACTTAATGAGAAGTTACAATATTCAAGTTATAAATGGGTTATGAGCATACAGATTGCAAAAAATATATATATTAACATTAGAAAGGAAGGAAAGAGTTTCGTGACATACAACTTCTTAGTCTAGCTTGAGTGATGCCAAAGTAGTTTATAATGTTTAAGCGCGATGGTTGGATTTTGCTTCACTAAAATTAATGGATTATTAAATTACTATGCGACACGTCTGCTCTGTATGGTCACTGGAAAGATTTATCATTTGTAAAGTACAAATAGAATCATATTATGATAGATTAAGTTACCCCAAACCCATCACGGTTTGGACCGGGTTTATTACATATTTTTATACCACGCAAAAAGGTATGCGAAATTTTTTTTTGAATCAGAAACTGGCCAGTGGAGTTTAGGCGGGAACTTAACTCACGTTAATATTGTTACTGTAGTTTGTAGTGAATTTTGATAGATAAAAGTGACGCGATTTTATGTTTTAAGGGTCTATACTACCTCAGCTCAAATTCTAATTTCGCCCCCACTTCCCCGCGCTTAAGTATGCTGTGTACAGAGATGTTCGTAATCACTAATACTGTAAGTAGATAGGTCGTTAGATACTTATTTCATAAGGTTTATCATATTAATACCTTTTTTTACATCAACCCAGTCGCTTTTTATTTTTATTACGGTTGTTTCCCATTTTTATTTTACGTCGTCCTGCTGCGTAATGTGTATTCTGATCGTAAGCGATACAGCTTCCCCGTTCGAAAGCCGAAGCGAGACTGATCGGGTGGCAGCGAACAAGGTTCAGGACGCCGATAGCTTAGGTAGTTTCTTTTTACAGTGGAAATAATGGTTATTAAAAAAAATAAAAAACAGAAGCCCTGCTTTACAGTTAGTCCAGTTAGTATGCAAAGTTTCATGATCTAATTTAAAGTATTTTATGAATACCAGCGGTTTATTGTTCAGTTTGGAGGTAACTTTGGATTTTTTTTCTATTGAAAAATTTTACGGAATCGTGTTTTCGTCTAACATAGTACTTAACATAATCCACAACTTTACCTATTATATATTTCTTTCAAAATTAATGCTGCAATATTTCCGGCATAACGGAGAATGTTGCTAAGCCATTGCCCCTTAAGCTACATTCCACTACTTTTTAACTTTTTTGGAACCTCTTTAATTTCGTAGCACGAAAAGAAAATAATTTTTATTGCAAATTTAACATACGGGCAAGGGTTCGGTGAAGATGTTTCGTTCACCGTATGTTATAACAATTGACTCGATAAAAAAACGTAAATATGACGCTAAATTTCTATTTACACGTGAACTTTGCAAAGATTTCATAATAAAACCGTGTAAAAGTTTTATCAAATGAAAAATCTTACTATTTTTAGATCAAATTGAGAACACATTTTTATAAAAATAATTTCATATTTATTTTATAAAAAAATTGAAGATATTTTCGCGCGATGAAGTTTTACGATTTCAATATCGCCTAAAACCGTACGATATCGTTTAAAAAACTTCAAGTGGTATTTATGGATAAACGCCCATCTAAGCAACTGTGTAACGTCTGAGAGTGCGAGTGGTCACCATTTCACGGCTCATGCGGCGGGTCTAGCAATGAAACATTCAATTGAAGAGAACAGCCGAATTACGTATGAAGAGATTTAACAATTATTGCAGATTAGATTCTCAAAATTTTATCCACGGACCCCTGAGTGAGAAGCATAGTTTCGCGCTGGGTGCCGCACAATGTCATAGATGTTTAGAAGTAGGCCCGCTTCAAATACTTGTATTACCGTATTAACGACATTATTATATGAATACTCAAGGACAAATTTAAGGAAACGCAAAAGTGTGTATTTAACAAAATACCATGGATATTTCTGACAATTAAGCTTATCAACTATGGATTTTGATTTTTATTCATATTTTATAATTGCAGGCGTCAAAAAAATAAACGATCAAATGACGAAAATATATCAAATTAAAGAAAAGAAAAGTTTTACAGGAAAATAACATTCCAGTACTTAAAATTTAAAAAAATATTTTTATATATACTTAGGAAAGGCTTATAATGTAGGCTATAATTAGTACTTAGTGTTTCACCCTCTAGCTCTTTGAACTGGTTTCAGTCTCTTTTGCCTAATCAAGCTATCAATTAAATCTTGAGAGATTGCGTTACATTCTTCTTTTAATGCGTTCCATTGTTCCTATAATGCGTTTTTCAGATCTCTCAAATTCAGTAAGTAGGATTTTTTTTCTAATTTAATCTTTCAAATTTATCCCATACATGCTTTTTGATAAATCGTGCGAGCGCGCTGGCCATCCCGTAGCATTGATTTCATCGTCTCAAAGGTATTCGACAGTTACGGCCGCAGTATCGTGAGCGCATTGTCATGTATCACCTTTAAAAGGGAAAAATCGGACCACAATTTCTTTCGACATATATCATGCCCATTCAAATTGAGTAGCGTTTAAATCTGGTGTTCTCAGTTTATTTACAGTAACAATTCACACATCACGATGAACAAGACAGTCTAGGTAAACATTTAAACAAAAATTCAAAAAAAAAATTCAAAAGTTATAACAATAATACGCAATAATTCCATAAGAACAAATTTAATTCGGAAAAAACCATTCCATACTTTCTTTTTTAAATAGCTTTGCTAACGTTTGTGGCCAGTACGTACGATAATTACAGCAGGGAAAATGAAACCTTTTTTTGCGTCCCTCTAAATATTTTGGTGTGTCAAAATAAAATTGAGTGTCAATGCTACATGTTGGATTTTGTCAATACAAGCCATAAACGAAGCGTAAACGAAGATTTGCCTATTTCAAAATTAACCAACGCTTAACAAAATGAAGCGATCAAGAAGCACAGGAAATATTTTGATAGCTAGTTTTTGTTGGTTTTTTATTTGTATGCTGGTTTAGATTTATTTAAAAAGATTTAATAATAAAAACTTTAAACCACAGATATTCTTTACGCGAACACTACACATTGAAATAATACTAGTTTTTACGGATTTGATCGCGTATATTTAACTTTTTAAATACCCCCCAGTCCCCTCCGTGACCATGGGTGCTGTAAAGCTCTCGAAACGTCGGGTATTTAAAAAGTGAAACATACGCGATGAAATCCGTAAAAACTAGTATTATTTCACAGATATTCTTTTAGTTTCGCAAAACGTTTTTATTTCAATTTTTTATAGGATATGTAGGTAAGTGGTTGTGATCCACGGACATCTACATCTACCCGCGATTACGAATCAAAATGCAGGTGCGTTGTCACCCGTGGGGACTAAGATAGAATGCGTCGCCGCCAGTAAAAAGGGTCTTCGGTTCTCTACACTCACCGTACAAAACACAGCAGAGTTAAGCTGCTATTTTACGCCGGTATAATTAATTATTATTATACTATTAAAAATTTATTAAAATAAACAATATGTAATATTATAAAACAATAAAATTAATAACCTATTTTATCATACTATACTCCTCCCCTAGGCACTATACGAAAAAAACACGAAAAAAAAAACAGTGCTCTTATCAACAGCAAGAATGACGAGTCGCGGCAACAGTTCTCGTAGGAACTTCACCGCATGAACCGATAGTCTCTACAGCTAATGACACAAATATGTGGTCATTCCCCAGAGACTCATACTTATGCTACTTACTCAATTCAGGTGTCCATGATGCCGCCTCGGATCTAAACGAGGTACCTTTGAAATGCAAGGTTGTTAAAGTACTCATTACTTTACTTTTACAAGGGATTTTTTTAAAGTTATAAGACGAGGCAAACAATTTTTTCCAATGTCTCACATGATAGCACACGTTGGGCGTATTTTAGTACTTTTTTACCTAATTATCAAAAATGATGACGCTAACTTAATGAAAATAAAATCTAGCTCTTAGCACCGACCATTGGCGGTACGCACTAACCCTTGACTGCTTTTCACAGAGGGAGGAGATATGCCCCACGTATTTACTCATGAGATTGTATAGCTTACATCGTTAAATAACCAAATAATATACCAGCTTCATACATTTAATTTTCTTGATTGCCTGTTTCAGAACATAATGGCGGCATCCTATTCCCAGGATTGACGTCGAGAAGCGGAGCTTCCTTTAAACCAAAGATTCCGAAGGATTGCGAAAATGTGGGCATTTGTGACAACATTCCTGATTATCCTAAAAACTACGTGTCACTATTGTTAAATCAGGTATCTATGAATCAGGATACAATTATTAACGTTACAGCCTGTTACAGTCCACTGTTGAACATTGATCACCTCCATAGATTGCCTCATAGGGGAGACATGTACCGTAGTTGCCACGCTTGGCAAACGCATTGGCAACCGCAGTTTTTTATGTCGTTACTAGGAAGACGCTGCTGCTCATCTCCTGATTTGTTTCCTATCGCCTCTTACGAGACCCTCAAGATAAATATTTATAAAATTTATACAAATCATAAAACAATCCTGGAATTAGCTTATTCTTCTTCTCATGAGAGCATCGCCCGTTGTAATCTTAATCGTCATGCTTAAATTACAGCCTATATACGTGTCCCACAGCGGGCACAGACCTCCTCTTATTTCTGAAAGGGATTTTAGGAAATGTACGTTGCGCTGCCAATGCGTGTTGGCGAACTTCATATCATGTCTTCGAAATATTTTTTTCTTCACCGTCGAGCACGTGGTAAATCAGCACTTAAAATTGCAATTAACAATTTCATTGATGCCAGCGAAGATCGAACCCGGGTTGTTCGTGTACTGTGAAATTTACGGCGAGCACTAACCATCTGAGCTACAACGGCTCTATCGTCACGCTTGGCAGGACGGATTGACGTAGCAATCTACCTTCGATGCTGCTGCCCGTCGTTAATCCGAGTACTTCACGTCTGTAGTAAACAAGATATTTATACCGCCATCTATCAGCATGTTGCAATAAGATTTTCAGACATTTTCTATATTTACCTTCTACGACATCCACGAGACAATGGAGTGACGAAATGTCCTTAATAATTAATTTATTTTATTATTTTTAATTTTTTGAACATACATATACGGAGTACAGAGTACACATTATGAGAGAACACAAAAATGGAATTTGTAATCAGTTCGTTAAGAATAGCATGTTGGCTGAAATAGATGGGAATATTCAAAAATCAGATTGAATAAATTTAAAACATCATCGCAATAGTTACCAACAAACATACATTTTATTTCTTAACTTCCAAAACCAGTTGCATAACATCACTGCTAATTTATAACTATTATTTATACATTTTATTTCCTTTCTCTGATTACAGAATTATAAAATCAAAAACATAATTCTAATTATTAAATATTACCTTGTGACAATATGTAAATAATAAAATACTTGCAAGTTGATTGTAAAGAAAAAGTTAATACACAATTAACTGTGCAGCCATCACAACAAATCGCGCTAACACCCTGCCTACGCCATTATATTTTTTTTTAATAAAATTGAAACAACATGTTGTTTTTTTTTAAATGAAGTGACAAAGGAACTTACAGTCCATCTAACGGTGGTAAAAAGCTGCTGCAGTTCAAAAGCACCTACAGCCAGCTTTGAAGCTAGATCTAGATAGATATATTTTTTTACGTGGTAGAGCCATGCTGCAGCTATATTAATTGTATAGTTGCAGTACGAATGGGTCGGCTCAACCAGGGAAGGACCACGCTCTCACAGAATACCAGCGTCAAATAGTAGCTTAATGCTACTGTGTTTCGTATGGTGAGTGTAGAGAACCGGAGACCCATTTTACTGGAAAAGAGGCATTCCATCTTAGTCCTCAAGGCTGACAACGCATCTGCATTTTGATTCGCAAACGGGGATAGATGTAGATGTCTATGGGCCACATCAACCACTTACCATCAGGTGGACTGTGTGCTCGCTTGTCACCCTTTTCCTATAAATAAAAAAATAAAAATAAAGATTATGTTTGAACAAAGAAGGCAGCAGATGCTTTGTCATCTTTAAGAACTAAAATGTAACGCTTCACAGCCTGTAATTATAGCAGCCGAGAGACAATAGGTTTGTAGATATCAATTTTCGAATTATCATGGTACATGACCTGTCACAAGCGATAATGATATCGAGGTCAAATAAAACAGCTATCACAATCGCAAATGAACAGCATCGACGCTTCAAAACACGGCTTATATGATTTATGTGTAACTTTCGCTGTTCACAATTGCGATAATATTTATTCACAAGTAGCTACTCTACGCTCTCACAGAATACCAGCGTAAAACACCAGCTTAATGCTGCTGTGTTTCGTATGGTGAGTGTAGAGCACCGAAGACCCTTTTTACTGGAAACGAGACATTCCATCTAAGTCCTCGCGGATGACAATGCATCTGCATTTTGATTCGTAATTGAGGATAGATGTAGATGTCTATGGGCCACAGCAACCACTTACCATCAGGTTGACTGTGTGCTCGTGTGTCATCCTATCCTATAAAAAAGACAAATTATTGAGAAAAACGGTAAAAAAATTAATCAATAAAAAGGAATTCGCCTGTAAAAAGTTTATAGTACAAAATGACACAGAAGAAAGAGTTCTGCATTTCTCAGATTAGTCAAAAAATAAATAAATTGGAGAAAAAAAACTTTAATGTGGGCATTAAATTACATAACCTATTTAACAAATTCATTGAATTATTTATCCGATAGTTTAGTTAAAAAACCAAATTACTACTAAACACTTATAATACTAATACTAAACACACATATTTATCCTGTATTCAGGACACTATAACATATTCTTGGCCACTCTCTTAGTTTTCTCTTAGAAGATAAAATTTTGTTGACCTTATCAAGTTAACAAAATTAAATTACTCCTATTATCAATCTTCTCATTACATAGTCGCAACAATAAGTAATTATAAAAGAACAAAAAAAAAGAGTCAAATTCATATTTTTGAAACAAATTTATTTAAAACACATAATTAATGTACTTTTCAGATGACGAACACAAGTTTTACCAAATTCAACGTGGACGTGATAGAACCACAGATTGCTCAAAGGATAACACCTGGGGAGGAGAATTTAGAGTTATGCAGGTCTTCTGAAAAGGTAATATTACTTTATTATATTTTGATTATTTCTACTAAATTGGCCGACTACGGCTGCGCCACCATCGCTAGATACTACTTATATGAATTAGCTTATCATTTAGAGAATGTAAGTAAATCCGTGAGCATAATTTTTTGGCCACCAAAAAATTGAAGATACATATTCATATATAGTATAATATATATTCTACCATTATATATATATATATATATATATATATATATATATATATATATATATATATATATATATATATATATATATATATATATATATATATATAGTAGATTGTATTGCCGTACGAAGATATTGTTTTTATAAAGGGTTAATACCCCTATTACACTACACTGAATCAGACTCCCTAAGCCCTTAATAGGAGTGGTGTAATATGAGGGAGTAAAGGTCCCTAATTAGGGCGTCAAAGTGAATCTGGTCTACAGTGCGATTACCACCGTGCAGTGTATTAATACTAAGAGCAGTTATGGTACTTATTCGATGCGCGACTAGAGGTGCAAACGATACATCAATTCTTTCAAACATCGACATATCGTTCATAAACATCGTCCTTAATTAGCGATGTTTTGGCTTACCGTCAAAAGAGTCACAGCCACGAGGTTCCGAAATAACCAAGTATGTGAAGGTATAAAAGTCTGTTTGTTAAAAATTGCAAATTTTGCTGATTATCATGAATTTTATGGCACCGAAAAATAAATATTCAAAAAAAATTACAAAATTAGATAACACCTAAACTTTTAAAGTTAGAAGTTTTATTTAGCAGAAATAGCACATTCCCGAAAATTTTATTACGAATCAACAAACAGACAAATGGTCTTATAGCCGTAAATAAATATACTCGAATTTCAGAAATGCAATTGTCTTCAATTCAATTAATAAATATTACAATTTAAAAAAAAACAATTATTAAAAATTGCAATTGTCTTCAAATTTAATTTTCGATGTCATACTATCACTAATTTTTATTTTTATAGTATAAGTATAGTATAAGTTTACTAATATTGAAAATGTTTTGGAATTTTTTTATTCATTTATTACTAATAATTATATTGTTTGAGCTTTGACTCGATCAATTTATTTTAGATATCGAATACATGTCAAATTTCATATATTTTAAAATGTTATTTTTATTTTATAATTTAACAGACAAATCATTAAGCAACAAAAGCAGTCATGTGCTGTTGTCGTTTATTTTTTCGTCGTCAAAACGTCCAGTAATAAAATTTTGTCTCTTACCCTACTACATCATACAAAACATAACGATATATCGATATTTATCATGCGATATATCTTGATACTGTTTAAAAATATCGATATATTTTTTTCACTTGCCCATCCCTATGACTGAGTAAGAGCATAAAATCAGTGCAGTATAATAACTGACGTCCTTAATTAGGGGCCACGCCCACCCTTAATTCAGGGCCCGGACTCAGTGTAGTGTGGGCATAAACGCTCGTAAATTCAACAGTACGCGAGCAAATTGAGTTCAGTACCAGCCGGCATGAAAAACATTTTGAGTAACATGCTTAGCTCAAAATTTGAAAAATGTATATTTTGCAGTTCATGCATTGGTGCAGCGCAGTGGACGCTTCTTTGCCCTAAAACTCTTTCAGAAATAAGACGAAACCTGAAGCAAGGAGTAACGAGCAAATAGACTGTAATTTAAAGTTTATATTAAAATATCGATAGTGTTAAAGTCTAATGCACACGTGTATTAAATGTCACACACGCAACTTGATTACACTAAGCTAGATGATGATTGTGGAAGGAAATTCAAAGTGACACTGCTAGCTTAGCCAAATATAAAGATGAATCATGAATCAAATCTTCCCAATCTGTGGGAAACCGCAGCCTCTTACTATGTATCACTTTATTTTAAAGAATTAAAGGAGATAAACGAGCGTACAATCTATCTGATGGCAAGTAGATGTTGTAGCCCACAGACATCTATCCTTGATTAAGAATCAAATTGCATTTACGTTGTTACCCCAAAAGACTTAAAAAAAGGCCACGGTTTCAGTAAAATGGGTGTCCGGTTCTTTACACTTGCCATACGAAACACAGCAGCATTATGCTTCTATTGCACGTTCGTATTCTATGTGATCGTTATTCTTCTCCGATCAAACCGAGCTATTAGTAATAGCAGTAAGCAGTAAAGTGCGGTAAGTAGTAAGTAGTAAAGTCATGCACTTTATATATATAACGTTACTCTCTATTTTCAGCTTTACAATCCTGAAGCGGCGAAGGATATCAACGAACAGTGGCATTACATTGTAAATAAAGTACTTGATGTACACCAAACTTTTAGAGTAGAAATTTGCGAGTAAGTTCACAGTATGCATGCTCATTAACAATTTTCTTTCTTCCTATTATTATTATTTTTTAATCAACATTATCATTCATCACTACAGCTCTTCACAAGTCCACTGCTGAACATAGGCCTCCCTATTGTATATCAAGCAGGGTAGGGTACCTACCCTGCTTGATAATACATACAGACACCTTAACTTTATTAACATGTATAGATTAAACACCAAAGTACAGAGCGACAGTAGAAGTACAACATCAAAACCGATGCTTAAAGTCCTTCAGAAGTTCTCCCATCCCGTCCTCCATGGTGGCACTAGTCCGGAGGCGTGGAACAGAAGTGCGGTGGTCTTGTTCTTCTAGATCGATTTCGATTTTATAAGCCTTAGAGTTACTGTTATCTATTCAACGGACTAGTAAGCTAAAGTGGCAATGGGCCGGACATATAGTTCGAAGAACCGACAACCGATGAGAAAAAAGGTTGTTCGAGTGGCAGCTTCATACCAGTGGGCAGTAAGTAGGCCAGCTCCCAACTAGATGGGGTGATGACCTCGTAAGACATACAGGAAGTCGATGGATGAGATGACTCAGGTTGGTGTTTTGTGACATTCCATGGGGGAGACCAATTTTCAGCAGTAGACTTGTGAGGGTTTGCAATGATGATGATTATGATGATCTATCATAACTTGTACACAGTAAATTAAAGCTACAGCCTATACCTGTCCGACAGGCTTCCTATCGTATACAAGAGTATTATATGTGTAATATGGAGTATTTCACCGCGCCATTTTTTTAGCGACGAGCACTTGATATATCAGCACTTGAGATAGCATTTAATAATTTTGTTAGTAGCCAGCGTGTATTCAAATTATTTTACACTCGACGCTTAAGCATGGTAAAAGAATATAATACGTTTTTGTTTTTTTTTTAGGAGGCAAAACGAGCCGTGCAACTCGGTAGTGCATTTCGCACAAGGGAACGAGGCGTCGTGTAAGCAAAAATTTATCCTACGTAAAATGGTGGCACTCGACTACGATGGTAAATTAGTCGAGAAACCATTTCTTATCCCTAGTTGTTGTTCATGTATATATAGAGTGATTGAAGTTTAAATTATATAAATAAGAAACAATGTCGTTATATTTTTAATGAAATCTTTTTAATCTGTCCCGGATATTCCTTAACTATTTAAAATTCCTCATAACAGTTTAAAAGTTTCGTAGTGATGTTATAGGCGTCGCGTGGTTAAGTTTTGTTATAGGACACCTGTTCCTGTTTGTTTGCAAAAATATAAAATTTAACGTAGTACCAATTATATACATATATATATATATATATATATATATATATATATATATATATATATATATATATATATATCGGTAATTAGCGGTACGCGTAATCTATTTTAAAGATTTATTTTATTTTATTTATGTCTCTTAAAATATTATTAGAAAGTCAATGGATTACCTATGCAGCGAAAAGTATAGAAATCTTGTAATTCTGTTATGTTAAAATACAGCATTGTACACACTGTCTAAATTATTCCTAATTATTACACAATATAATCGTTACTGTCTCTGTTAATCTAAATATAATTTTATTAGTGCATGCCCACAAAGTATGACATTGACAGGTACTGTCTGTACTACTAAGAAATTCAGGACTTCATATGCGTGATTTTACTGACAGCTGTCGCAGATATCAAGCTGTCTTTTATGAACTATAGTGAAACTCCGACCATAGCCCTCTCCATAACTTACTGAACGACTATGAGTTCCTTATACGGCCAGAAGTGAAGGACCACATCTCAGATCTACGTGTCACCACAGACAGATCTCTCGTCTCAGAACGATATGTTAGGATATAATTTTAAGCACTATACGAAAATCCAACAGTTGACGTAATGATAAAGTATATGTAAACTAGACGGCAGTTTTTCATCAAAACAACATGAAGATTGACTAACCAAAATAAGATAAAACAAGCAAGGATAATAATGATGTTTTAAGAAAAACCCGACCACATAAAAAATACTAATAATGCCCTTTAATGATTGTTCAAGAACTTTATCACAGCTTTATTACCTATATAGAAAATTTAAGCGAGAATGGTCGCTTATCAAATTTAAATCGTCACAGATCCTAAGTGGTCATTCAAAATGAAAAATGACTAGAAAAACCTAAATAAGATTTTTAAACTGATCAATGAAACCCACTTAAAATAGTTCCTCGACTTTAATTTTTTTAAGCAGCATGGCGTCTTGTTGTCGTCAAAAGTCAGATTACTGTCATGTCTTTATACGTGGTAGAGCCACGCTGCAGCTCTATTATGGTTGTAGCACGAATGGGTCGGCTCAACCGGAGAAGGACCACGCTCTCGTAGAATACCAGCGTAAAATAGTAGCTTATGCTGCTGTGTTTCGTATGGTGAGTGTAGAGATCCGAAGACGCTTTTTTTACTGGAAACGAGGCATTCCATCTTAGTTTTCAGGGGTGACAACGCATCTGCGTTTTGATTCTTAAACGAGGATAAATGTAGATGTCTATGGGCCACAGCATCCACTTACCATCGGGTGCACTGTGTGCTCGTTTGTCACCCTTATTCTATTTAAAAAAAAACCTACAAGATTAAGGCAAATCTACTGACAGTGATAAACACATTACCCTCCGCAGTCGTGTAAAAAGAACTGAGAAGAGATTAAATGAGTACGGCTAATCTCGACGGAGACTATCTGCGCAGGGCGGGACTATGGTACAAGAGTGCGTGTGCAAGCACATGTGAACTGTCTATACCCTCACACTTAACAACGTAGAACAGCAATCCGACTCGACCGGAGAGAGATCAAGCGCAGGACTAGCGGCTTTACGTGTTTTCCGAGGCATGGGTGTGAAACACGGCGTATATTGTTTGGCCCACCCAAGGGGCAAAATCTTACAGACAGACATAGCATCAGTCTCTTTATTTATTCAATACGTAGTAAAGTTTGATACATGTCTTTTAGGTCTTACATATATAAGTATACTTTAACGGGAGTATACAAACATTAACGCTATTAACTAACTTTGATGTTTCTCTAAGAAGATGCAAATGTTCCTAAAAATATCAATGTGATAACATATTATTACGAAGAAGACATGGACCTTAGCGGATCCGAATAGTAAGTGATTTGGTTCCGTGCCGCAGTGGCTTAGCATTGATTTAGAGCGCTGAAAGCCGCGGGTTCGAATCCCGCACTGAACAAGTATTTATATTGCCTTCAAGTAATTATTTCGAATCTGGATGTTTTTCCTTGTGTAATTAATGTATCAAAACGGACTCCATAATAACGGAGAAACTTGTTGTAACAATTGGATAAAGAAAACAATTAAAATGGCTTAACATACGACGATGTGAGAACATATTAAAATACAGGAGACAAGGTACCTATATAACTAATTCGACTGGCGACTAAGTTTTAACGTTTGTAATAACACTGAAGATAATTTGATTTTTCTTGGAATAAATCAATTTCCGTTTTATTGTGTTTATGAAAATACATTTTATAAATTTACCTATTAAATTCTCATTAGGTATATATTGCTCATAAACGAGCTTCAGAAACAATATCTAGCAGGCAGGTCGCCAAAGGCAATTTACAAGTAGAGTCAAACTAAAATACTTTTTTCTCCCAATATTTCATCATTATTACTCATAAACTAATTCAAAAGACTTGAGAAAGAAACAATAATATATCTAAGCATTTCAAGGACATTTGTGGACAGGCGAATACAGAGAAATACAAAATTTTAAAATAATCAAATAATAATAATAATAATAATGTGGTTTTTCAGTTGTGTTATTTAAATTTCTTTGGTAAGTTTATTTTTATCAAGTGTTATTAACTAACGAGAAAAAATAATTGTGGAAATATAATTTTAAATTTGGAACAGTTATATGGTTAAATTGCGTATGATAACTTTTAAATAAATTGTCAGTAAGATACACCTATAACCTTTGCGCAATTATAAGCAATATGTTAAGAAAGTTTTAGCGCAATCTGATGAGCTGCATGGCATAGCATAAATACGAACAAACATTGACATTCAGTTATTAGATAATCCGTGTTTATCAAGAGTGGAGTTGTAGAGGTCGATCTTGTTTTGAGAAAATAACTGGTATTTAATGTTAATCTTTGTACTATACCGTATCGTTGTGCTGTGTACCACTGTAGCTTAGCGATCAGAGTACCAGACTCCTAAGTTTGAATCCCAGTGATCAACTTATCAGTGTCAACTTGTGATAATTTTCGCTTCTGAAACACTGCATCCGGGCTTATAAAATAACAATACAGCTATGTTCGCAGGTTTATTTGCACGTCATTAACTACTGTCGTCATTGAATTTCAGCAATCCACTTACTTTAATACTTCAATACTCAGTTTTTAATTTGATTACGTTACTAAAGAAAGAAAGTTATTTTCAAGACATAAGAGTGGTAAACGAACACAACATAGTCTACCGAAAGATAAGCGGGTGCAGTGATCGATAGACAACTTTACTTCTATCGTCGACTAAAAATCAAAATTCAAATGCGTGTTCATGGAATAGACCATTACCACTAGTTCTCATCGTTCGCCGTACGAAGCAGAGCAGCACTATGCTATCACACTGGTATTCTTTCTCTGCAATATATATATTAATAGTTGGTCCCTCTTGGTCGAACAAACTTCACGCTGCGTTGAAATATATAAATCCGTACTATCTAGTTTTATTTAAATGTTTTATAAGTCATGACACTTAATAACAAAAGTAAAACACTTAATTCAAAAAGTAAAAAAAGAAGCAGCTTCTTACACATGTCTTCACATTACCTATAGCGTTGTTTGAGCAGTAAGGACTCCGCTGCGAGCTCTATATTCATATTAGCGGTTTTGACATATCCACGACTTCTTTAACAACTCAAAAATCTATTAAGTAGTCCTTATGAAGTTTTATTCACCACCGAACACGTGAGTGCTATAA